>CM076584.1:1263770016-1264399674 GCA_034641835.2 Pinus albicaulis | reverse complement strand
ACATGTATAGGAGTATATAACAGTAATCCTTGAAATGTTTATCCCATTTCCATTTTTTTCAAAGGGAAAGAATGTCAGGATGTTGATAAGATGATTTTTTTAGTTGGGGGTTGAAATCAATACAAAAGGGGGAGATTTTTGGCATTGATGTGTGTTGCAGTGTTGCAGATATGTGGTTTATTTTCATTGTTGTCAACCTAGTTACTTGGGTTGCAGGTGTGTTGGTTATGCATTTTTATGTGTAGCTGCATATGATTAAGGTGTAGAGGATCCAGAGCATGTCTACTAGCTTGGACTAGCTTAGAGATGGTCCTTGGCTTGTCTACTAGCTTGGACTAGCTTGGAGATGGTCATTGGCTTGTCTGCTATCTTGGACTAGCTTGGAGATGATGGTTGAGGTGTAGATGGTCCTTGATTGGATGATGGTATATTGCACTAGCTTGGAGGCCTTCCCATGATTTTGGTCTTCATGATCATGTTGTTACATACAAATACTCGTGGCTTCTACAAAGTTTAGAATTGAGGAGCCTTGTTGTTAAGGTATCCATGGTCTCCATGTACCAAATTAGGTCTCCAATGTTGACATGTTATACTTTTGGCTTGAAGAGGATTTGCATGTGGCAGTAGATGCTTTAGATAGTTGTGCAGTTATTGGAGGATGTTTAACATGTATTGGAGCTACAGATTGGTGGTGATGTTACAGAGAAGTAATTTGATGGCTTAGATATTTAGTTTGGTTGTTGGTTGGCATCCTATTCATCCTAGTTTGACTTGGGATGATGAATGATTTATTTCAATTACTTGGTGAAGTGCGACAGAGGTGTTAGAGACTTCCAGAGGTCCTACAGAGGCTAGTCAATCTCTAAAATAAATTTAGGCAAGTTCTTACATGAGGAAGCATGTTTTTTAGTCTCCTCTGCCATAGTCACATGGAAGGAAGGTCAAGGGAGTGATTATGGAGAGAAGCCTATGGGAGATAATATAGTCCCAAGATGATAATGTCGCATGGATGATAGTGCTACGGGAGAAACTATGGTGTTTTCAAGATTTTTCTCTGCATTCCTCGTGTTGCTTTGTTAAGTTTGGTGTTGTGGTGATGTTATTGATCACAATTTCTTGACATATGGTTAGAAACATTTTATGGTCCCTATTGAAGCTGATCAAGGTTGAAGATATCAAAGGGATAGTGGAGAAAGTGGCATGATTTCGTCAAGAATCCTTCCTCAACCAAATATGAAGCATGTGAATAGCTTTTTTGAGTCTTCGATAACCTGTATCATTTACTATGTGAATCAACACATAAAAATGATCAAAAAAACAATATTGTAATATACACCTCTCCTCACATCTACCCAAGTAACTAGCCAACTAGGGTAAAAATGAGATGAGGACAGTGAAGAGAAGACTCAACCTACTTCATGACTTTAAGGAAGTGGAATCAACATGGAAAAAAATAACACAGACTCCATGCACCAGCTATAGGACCCCAAGAGGCTATCCAGTCATCAAGCTAACTTATCCCTTGGTCCGACTGACTTTTTCTGAAAAAAACTCTTGGATGCTCCCTTGATATGGGAAAGTGTGCATCTCATAGGCCATGCCTCCGGGGAATCTCTTACATATACCTGTGCATGAGTCCATGGGATTTGAGTAATTTTTAAGTCTAGAATCATGGAAAATACCGAAAAATTCATGTAGCTTTCAAAATTCATAAAACACATGGAGACAATGCTAATGAAATAAAACTTGACCCCAGGACTAGGCCTTACCATACCGAACCAGGACTGACATTCTATCAAACACTTGGCATGGATGAAATATACATGTATAGGATTCAAGATAGAGAAAAAATGATGGAGAACTCTTGAACTACATTATAAGAAGGAACACCACCCTCTTCGTTGAAGTGGTATTCCTTCAATTATGTCTTGCATCCATTATATAAACATTTATAAGTAAATACATGAAAAAACCATGACATGAACCAGTCATTTAAGAATTCTTATAACCATCATAAAGACATGGAAATAAAAGTGATATAAAAACCATTAAATCCACATGTTAATAAGTAAAAAATAAATATAACTTATCTTCCATTAAACATGGGAAATAACTGACTGTGTTCAGATCTCCACGACCACCCTATTACTGACATGGTGGAGCTGTAAATTCCTCTTGTTCCAATCAATTCTTGTGCCATATTCCAAGCATGAATGTGGATCTCATGGATAAACTAATAAAAAAACAAGGAATCCAAGGTTAAAACTGCTCTCACCCTCACCATATCGCAGGATCACACCAAAAATGGTGCCTTGTCACAAAACCGGACCGAGATTGGAATCCTCCCGTAATCCATCACCATACATGACAAATTTTTCATCTCCCTTTCTCTTAGGATTTACTGCCATCCAATGCCAAATCACTAGGCCCTAAATCGAGACACCACCCTTAGTATTTACTATGTATCCGACCAAAACTAGTCAAGGGATTCCTAGGCCTTTGGGGTTTTTTCCTTGATACTACCTCGGCCTTGGATTCTAAAATCCATCTAGCAATTCCAGAGCTCAAAACAATGATCAAAATCCTAACACACCATGTAATATAGAAAAATTAAAGGAAATTTTTAAAACTAATGTCAAAAAAAGGTAAAACCATGCCACCAAGAACAAGAGAACCAAATACCAACATGGATAATTCATGCATGTCCAAACCAACTAGGAAATCACACATGCAATATGTTACCTGCAAGTATTCTTGCTAAAGTTGCTAGATCTTGCTCTTCCTTGCTTGATATTTTCTCTCCTTCCCTTTTATTGTCCTTCCTTTTCTTACTTTCCTCTTTCTTTGCTCAACGTTGAAGTCCTCCAAGAAATCTCTAAGTATCCAAGAGTGTGAGAGAGAGAATAATGAGAGAGCTCCAAAACTGAACTCACAAAATGTTACACTAACAAAAGGTATCAAGTGATCCTCATAAGCCTTTTTATCAATAAGGCCTCTATTTTCTTCATTTTCCATTATTTTCTTTCATTTTCCTCCTCACATGCAACCTGCGACCTTTTACCTTCCTTTTCTCATATTTTCCTTTATTTTCATAAATAAATGTGCCAAAAATAACTTTTTCCTCTTTAATTCCTTAGCCATGAACACATATCTAGTGATTCCCACTACGATATCTTTGCCCAAAATTCATATTGAAATAGATGTCCCCTAACTGTGGTCTTATTTTTCCTTTATTAAATAATATTACATAAACTTTTTCTTGGGTCTGTTACAGAACCATCCCCCTTGGGGAACACCATGCTCAGTGTTAAACCACACCTACACCTAAGAAAAATTGCTGAAAATAAAATATACCTCTCATGGATCTTTATAATTTAGCTTGATGCAGTATTTATAATGAGTAACCTGCTCAAAATAAAAAACCAAGATAACATGACCACATAGCATCCATACCACTTATTGGAGCTTTTTAGCTTAGCTCATGGAGGGATTTACATTGATATACATATGTACATATACAAAAACATACCCCCTACATATCCCAAACATATACCAAACATCAAACCAAAAATTCTTTGCCTCAACCAACAAAAAATGAAGGATACATATCCTGCATCTAATCCATCATCTCCCATGTAGCTTCTTCAGGCCCAAAGTGTTTCCACCAAACATTAACTTTCTCGATGGCTCTATTCCTGAGCATGAGTTACTTTAGTTGCAATATGCACTGAGGTTCTGAATGGAGTTCTCCTTCATTTTCCACCTGCAATACATACAATTCAATAACATGATCAACATAGTTTATATACGATTTAAGCAATGAAACATGAAACACATCATGGAATTTCACTAATATAGGTAGTGCAAGTCAAGAGGCCACTAGTCAAATCCTCTCAAGGATCTCAAAGTTGATTCCAATGGTGCCAATACCATGGTTCCAACTTGACACATGATCCAATCCTGATGGAGATCTTCTTGGGCTTGATGCGCAAATACACATGCTCCCCAACCTGAAACTCCTTAAATACCTTGTTATGCTCTCCATAACCCTTATATATGTCATGTGTTTCCTTTATATTATTTTGTATAACCTAAATTTCTTGCTCCATGTGTTCCAACATGTCCATTACAATCAACACGCTGTTAACTCGATCACTCCAAATAATGTCATTATTACAACTCCGCCCATAGAATTCCTCAAAGGGACTCATCCCCAATGACTCCTAATACGCATTTTTGTATGAAAAATTAACCAATTATAGGTACTCTTCCCACTTCCACTACCGATGCATCACATACATCCTCAGCATGTCCTCTAAGATCTAGTTGACACTCTTAGTCTTCCCATATATTTGTGGACGATAAGTTGTGCTGAAGGCCAACTATGTGCCCAAACTTGCAAATAAATCCATCCAAAACTTGGAAGTTAAATTTTCATCCATTTCTGACAAAATATTCTTTGTAACACCATGAAATCTAATTGCCTCTCTCATGACCAGTTGTGTTACATTGCTATCTGAATGCCTAGTCTTCACTGGAACGAAATGTAATACACTTGTTAGCCTGTACAAAATAATCATGATAGAATCATGTTGTCTCACTGTACTTGGAAATTTTTTGATAAAGTCCATGAAAATGACCTCCCATTTCCATTATGGAATCACAATAAGATGTAGTATTCCACCTGGATGTCTACACTCTTCCTTCACCCGCTGATAGTCCAAACACCTAGCCATGAACTATGCTACATCCATCCTCATGTTCAGCTAACAATAGAACATCTTCACTGTAGTTAATGTCTTCTGATAGCTTGTGTACCTAAATAAGGTTTCACATGAAACTCCCTCTAGATAAATTTCTTCAGATTGATACTATATGGAACATACATTCTCTCTCTAAACCTAACCAATCCAATTGTCATGAGACAATAATCCAAATCATTTACACCTACACATGTACCTGTACATGTACCACTATATGTACATGTACCTATACCTGCATGTGTACATGTCATCTGCTACAATCTGTGCCTAAGTTCCATATACCTGACATCCTGCTGACCTTCCGAAAATATCCTATCATGTAAATCTGTCCCATAGGAGCTCAAAGATGCAACGTGTTTTACCTGTATTCACCTACTAAGAGCATATCTGACCATGTTCTCTTTAAATTTGTTTTTTCTCATTCAATTTCTATGACATGTAGCATACCACCTATCGATCCTCCATAAGGACGCCACCCAACCCTCTTTTGCAATCATATGTACATACTATAAACTCTTTCTCTGGATCTGTGATATTTAACACTGGAGCATGTGTCAACTACTGCTTAAGATGTTCAAAAATAGACTCACACTCCTTTTTCCACTCAAACCTATTACCTTTCCTCGTCAATGATGTAATAAGAAAATAAATCTGAGAGAGTTTCTTGATGAACCTCCTGTAATATCCTGTCAATCCCATGAAATATCTCACCTCATCTACATTTCTAGGAGTTTCCTAATACACGATGGCTCTTACCTTTTATGGATCCACTGTTATTCCCTCCTTGGAGAGAACCTACCTGAAATAACATACATCAATCTGGAATAAACTACATTTGTTGAGATTAGCATACAACTGATGCTCTCTCAACAATATCAACATTGTTGCCAAATTCTTAGCATTTTCATCTTAATTCTTAGAATATCCCAATATGTCATCAATGAATACAATCACAAAATTATCATGATAAGGACATAACACACTATTCATCAAAGACATAAATGTAGTTGGGTCATTAGTCAAATGAAATGGACTTACAACAAACTCATAATTCACATACCTGGTCCGAAATTTTTTCTTGTAGATTTCGTCTTCTTTGATGTGTACCTAATGATATCCTGATGTCAAGTCGATCTTAGATAACATTTTTGATCCCTTCAGTTGATCAAACAAATCATAAATCCTTGGTATTGGGTACCTTCTCTTAATGGTCACTTTTTTCAACTGCTTGTAATCAATGCACAATTTGAGTCTAGTGACATCCTTATTCTTCACAGACAACACTGGTATCCCCAATGGTGATACACTTGGCCTAATGTATACCTTATAAACAATATATTTCAGGTGCAACTTTAACTCTACCAACTTAGGTGTGCTCATCCTGTAATTTGATTTTGATGCTCGTGTTTCACCTTGCACCAAATATATAAAAAAATTTACTTCCCTATGAGGCAGAAACTCTGAAATATTTGCGTGAAATACATCCTTAAACTATTGTAGAATTGGATACCTACTCAAAACATCTACATCCTCAATTCCTTAACTTTGTCGATAGAGATATGTGCTACAAATGTCACACACCCTTTCGTACAACTGCACTTGGCCTGCACAGTTCTCACCATCGTAACTGATGTGGATTTCTTCTTTCCCTGTAAGACTTTTGCTTCCCCATTGTCACCCAAGCACTCAATTTATTTTTCATAACAATCCACCTTGTTCCTATGAATATATAAATAATCCATACCCAATAGCATTAAATATGATCCCAACGCAAATATTTTAAAGTGTGTTTTTATAGGCATGTCGTTTAACCCAAATGCACAAGATCTTACACAATGTTGAACTCTTTTATTTGTACCTGTATCCAATTTCACTAATCAATATTTTATAGGCACTTATTTTCTCAAACCACACTTATCCACCAGGTCAGGATTAATGTAACTGTAATTAGATCCATGATCAATCAGAATAGAAGCAACTTGATCAGAAAGTGTACTTCCCATCTCAATTATAGAAGCTTGATAACCTTCCTACCTGTTTTCCATAGCTACATAAATCCTAGGAATGCTATGACCAACACCCCCAACTCTCTGCACATCCTATGCATTATGGATCTGGGGTCTACCACCATGATGTTGCGAAAAGTCCCTCTTACGATGATCCTTGCCACACATCCTGTTAAATTTTCATATAACTACAGTGTTCTTTGATTTGATAGTTTCATTTCTTTAATAACATGTTGAATCCACCCCAAATCATTATATCATTATATATATATATATATATATATATACACACACACACACACACACACATTATTAACCATCATCATGAGAAACTATATAGAAATAGAAATACCATCATCATCATCTAAGTACTGGAAGATAAAGTAACAAAGGATGAAAATCATGCACATCTAGAGACACCAGGATTGGTCCGAGACCAGGACAAAACCCACTATGGGGAGAACCACCGCAAATTATTCTTATTATATCATCATCAAATGATTCAAAAAACAAGAGTATAATAATCCATATATCCATGTCTTTATGATGTAGAAAACAACTAGCATATCCACAATAAAACCATAAACATACTTCTATTGAAGGATCATGATTCTGACAACTGAAATGCACTAACACTTGTTGTAGCATACTAATGAACACTGTTGATGCTAAGCGAGAAATATAGATACCTCTTGCAGCAGAAATATATAGAGAATATCTACTGATCTATAGATACACAATGGTATGGAATCCTAGATACAAATTATCACTGAATCTCACTCAAAACAATTGTTCAGTCCTAGATTTGAATCCAGGAAACTGTCAAAGATGACTGCAAACATATGTATGAGCACTGGTGGCTGAATCAATCTCATATATTCCCATATACCCTTATTTGTGACCTTAAATTTTTGTGCCCATGGCTAAAGCTTCCCTGGCTACTACCTAGACTCACTGTGCCCACGACTGAGGTCCTAATTTATCTGATCTAGCCTAGGAACCCTAGACATGCTATGCCTACAGCTGTGGAAGCTTAGACACTACCTTTCCATGATATGCCCATGGCTCTATCTCGAATTCTATAGTTTTATGCTCGAGGCTATTGCTCAGAATCCCTAGTTCAGAGTGAGCCTCTCTCTTTTGGTCATGTACCTTTGGTGATATTGACAATTAGAATTCATATTTTTTAATTTTGTCACAAGGGTATAGAGTATAAGTGATGGAAAAATTTTCGAATCTTACATCGACGGATTAAAATAATACATTAAACATGAGTTTTTCCTAAAACATATGGAGAATATTATGGAAACTATGAAATTTTCTCACCATATTCATAATAAGATTAAGGCCACAGAAACATATACCATGGGATCTTATAGAGGAAGTGAATATAATTTTGGGGTTCATAAGAAAACTATAACTCAAACTAATTGAATATGACATAAGGAAATGGAGGAAAGAAGAACAAAATGATTATGCTTTGGTTGCAACAACATATGGTAAAAAATGAAAACATGTCAAGAAGCAAAATTGTTCACTTTGTAAAATAATGATGAAGACAAAATGGAGGCAATTACATCAAGAAATGAGGAAGAACATGTCAATTTAAAAGAGTAAGAAATAGAGACAGAAAATTTGGCATTATGGCTAATGTCTTGTCCTTGATGGACACCTGATTAATAAATATGTACTATATGTCAACGTTGATGACTATGGAACTAATGTAGATTGGTACATATGCTACAGATGATATGGACAGAGAAATGATAGCTCAGAGACAAATGGATGATAAAGGTGAAATTTGAGAAAGTATACATGGATCCTATGAAGAAGGTTCGCGTACATATGGAGGCCTTGTTAGTGAAAGTCGGGTACAAAATCTGAACAATGGTAATCTAGATATGAGGGGTTATTACCATGTTATTTACCCATAGTAATTAGAGTGGAAATGTTTATTTGATCTCTTCAGACAATACAAATGACATTACCAAGGGATTTACCTATGGCATTGACTAAGGCAAAAGATATAAAAGGAGATGGAGCTAAAGGTGTTAGGTGTGCAAGAAAATGGACTATTCATGAGCGAATTGATTTGGAATAGGGATGAACCAAAAAGCAAGGATATCACTAAGATCTGAAAGATTTGAAGAGATGTTGAAATATGGTTGATTGTTTAACTTTCTTAAAATTTCTAAGTAGCTAATGATGATAAATATGTAGTTTTAATGATGTTATGATATTAATGTGTGATAGTAAAGGTCGTGATATGTATGTTACGCTTACATGGAATGTATGTTTTTGTGATTTAATATTTGTACATTGGTTTTCTTCTAAATTGTCGCGTACATACACGGATCTATTTTTGTTTTGTCATGTATATATTTTTAGATATAGCTTTTAGTATGCTGATATCTATACACGTGCGCAGCATATGATTGAAGCATATATACATAGGTATGCCTAAGAACAATCACGTATATATTTTGACTTAGATCTGGTCAGGGTTTGCAATGTTGTTTAATGATGATTGTTGATGAATTTTGTTATATGTTTTGATGTCTATAAATGATGTATATTTATATCCCATAATATTGATTAATTGGTTATGCATTTATTGGATTTGGTTGCAATGGTTGGCTAAGATCCAATTACTTCACTTTTTAGTGGGTTTACAATGATTCATATTTTGAGATTCAACGTTTCAGTTTGGTATTGAGAATAATGTTGGGCATGGGTCCAGTATGAAAATATGATGAAAGGTGGCTTAAAAATTTTGATGTTTTGAGTCAGGTGGATCCAATATGAAATATTACAAAATGTGGTTGACAAAGGTGTTGAGGTTTAGATCCTTCATTTAGGGATTAATAGCTTCTCTCCAATGGTAGCTGGTAAATTTGATCAGGGGGGAGGTGTTCCCTTCCGATAGGAGATAGTAAACGAGATCATGGGGTTGTAGCTCCCTTACAGTGCGTGTTGGATAATGAGTGGAGGTTGTAGCCTCCTACATATAGGTTCATGCTTCCTGGTAATATTCTATACTAGTACAAAATGTAATGAAGTTTTCTTAATAATAAAATAGGAAGAAAGAGACGACGACAATGGTGGTTTTCTCCCACATTGGGTTTCAACCTAAAATCTTGGTATTCTATGTGTGTTACTTATGTGCCATGAAATATCTTTTATTTACTACATACCGTATTTTTAATTAATAAATTTTAGGTCCCAATATTACCAGTATAGTCCCTTATTGTTGTTAGTGTAACTCCCTTATTGTTATTATTGTACCCCTGTAAACTCAATATTGTTATTATTGTGCCCTTGCATTATTATTGTTAGATCGACTAGGATTATATTGTGACCCCATGGACTCCTATATATAGAAGGAGGTTTTGGTCATTTATATCATCCAAGAATTGTACATTTATGTAACGTATTGCAGGTTCCCCCCTCGAAGTGGTTGATTTCTAAGGCGTTGATCTCTCTTGTCTTCTATTTTTGGAGTTGGTTTCGTAACATTTGGTATCAGAGCTTTGGACTCTAGGGTTTTTCTCCTCCAAATACGTCATCATGGAATTTTAGCTATAACCTTTTTTATATAAAGGTTCAAAAGTTGAAATGTTTACAGAGCGTAGCAGAAATCTTGAGGAACGTTGTGTAAAAATTTCAAATCATGGTTCTCAATATTTTCAGAGATATGATATGTCGAAGTTAGGGTTGTTTTAGGCTCCCGAATTTCACCTAAAACAAATCATCATGGAATTTGCGCTATAACTTGTTTTCTATGAAGGTTCAGAGGCTGGAATTTTTAAAGAGTGAAGCCGAACTCCTGAGGAACTTCTTGTAGAAATTTTGGATCTATTTTCACACTATTTTTGGAGAAATGATCTATGGAAGTTAGGGTTTGTTCAGGCTGCCGAATTTCATCTCAAAGAGGTGACCATGGGAAAATCATCATAACTCTCTCTATGAGCGTCAGATTAGAATTCTGTAAAAAATTTACATAATCACACGCATTATAGTTTCTCTTGTATAAATTTTAGAGCTTCAGAAGGAAACAACGACATGTGGCATGTCGTACAAGTTCTCTCTACTGAACCAATCCATAATTAGGTCATTATGGGAGATTGGGCATAATTTTTCCTTGAAGAATTCAAATCAGGTCAGACCTGTTGAATTCAAAAGAAGATTCAGATTACTACTACAGGGCCAAATTTTAGACATTGAATATAGAAAATCACAGATATATTTTAATTTCAATATCGAGCTCCTCAAAAGAAAGAAAAAAGTGTGTATTTTTTTCCGAATTGCATAAGTCTTGTTTGAAGAATCAATTTGAATTGATTCCAAGGGCATATTGTAGAATAGATATCAGTATTGGGTTCTAAAATTCCCCTTAAAAATAATTCAATACCCATTAAGCCTTCAAAAGGATGTACTATGGCTCATGAAGATGAAGAAATGTAACATGACATATCAAAATTACAAGAGCAAGTGCACCAAATTTCGCTCTTGCAAAGAGAGACAAAAAATGAAATGGATGTTTTGAAGAAAGCGTGGAAGCTAAGATGGATGGTTTGAAGAAATTTGTGGAAGCTAAAATGGATGGCTTAAAGAATGGTATGGAATAAAAGGTGGAAGGTTTGAAGGAAGACGTAGAAGTTTTGAAGGAAGGTTCGTCAAAGTTGATAAAAAAATGATTCCTAATGGCAAAAAGATAGTAGAGGAAACTCATGATGAGAAAAAAATATTTTTAATCGTGATTTCATAAACTCTAATGTTGGATTTAATAACCACCATATTCCAAAGGTGGATATGAGGAATTTTTATGGCAAGGATCCCGTAACATGGATACTACAGATGGAGCAATATTTTGATCTCAACAATGTCAAAAAAACACAAAAGGTACACATTGAAACTTTACATTTAGAAACAAATACCTTTGTATGGTGTCAACGGCTTTGCTCCCGTAAAAAAATTTATAGAGGAAATTATAGCACATTATGAGGATACAAAGAGCAACACCTTCTTCCGCTAGTTGATAAATCTCAAACAAAAGGGTTCAGTGGTGGAGCACATTGAGGACTTCCAAAAATTGAATATAAGGGTAACTGATATTCCAAAGGAACATAGGATTGATGTCTTCATAGGGAATTTAAAGGTTAACATGCAACATGAAGTTCAAGTTTGGGAACGTAATTCATTGGAGAAGGCATTCAGGTTGGCAAGAAAAATTGAATGTAAAATTATGGTGACAAGGAAGCCTACCACTCACATCTATAAATGTGGAGGTGTTGCTAATTCTAGGCTTCCACAACCTACAAGGTTGACACCACAGCAATTGGAATAAAAATGAGAAAAAGGGCTTCACTACAGTTGTGATAGAAAATACACTAAAGTTCATAAGTGTGCTCAGAAGAAATTATTTTACATAGATTTTGAAGTGGAAGAAGAAAGTGAACAAGAAACTTCAAAAGAAGAGGATGCACACCAAGAACCAACCCTAGAAGAAGAAGAAATGAGTCCGACCATATCGTGTAATGCATGGCAGGAGTTACCATTCCTCAAACTCTCAAGATAGAAGGACATATCAAGAAGAAAAATTTAATAGTGTTGATTGATTTGGGTAGTACCCATAATTTTATTCATTGTAAGGTAGCCAAGGAATTTAATTGTTTCCTATACCCAGCACCAAAATTTCAAGTGATGGTTGCAAATGGAGGAACTATAAATTGCTCTGGAAAATTTCATAATATCAAGCTAACCATGGGGTAATATGTATTGAATAGTCCAATGCCTTCTATTCCAATGGGAGGCATTGATGTTGTACTAGGAGTACAATGGTTACAATCTTTGGGGACGATTTCTTTTAATTTTCAAGAACTTTTATTGAAATTTGTTAGGTCCTTATATTACTAGTTTAGTCCCTTATTGTTATTAGTGTAGCCCCCTTATTGTTATTGTTGTACCCCTGTAACCCCAATATTGTTATTATTGTTCCCTTACATTGTTATTGTTAGGTCAGCGAGGATTATATTGTCGGCCAATGGACTCCTATATATAGAAGGAGGTTTTGGTCATTTGTATCATCCAAGAATTGTTAATTTATGATTTATTGGAGGTTTCCCCCTCGAAGTGGCTTATTTATAAGGCATTGATCTCTCTTTTCTTCTATTTTTCGAGCTGGTTTCATAAAATTTGGTATCAAAGCTTTGGATTCTAGGGTTTCACTGCTCCAAACAAGTCGTCATGGAATTTTTGCTATAACAATTTTTATACGAAGGTTCAGAAGATGAAATGTTTAGAGTACGAATTTGAAATCTTGAGGAACATATTCACAAAATTTATGATCTTGGTTCGCAATATTTTCAGAGATATGATCTGTAGAAGTTAGGGCTTTCTACAGGCTCCTGAATTTAACCTAAACAGCTCATCGCGGAATTTTCACTATAAATAATTTTATACGAGTTTTCAAAAGTGGAAATTTTCACAGATCAAAGCTGAGATCCTGAAGAACCTCCTATAAAAACTTCAGATCTTGGTTTGCAATATTTTCGGAGATATTATCTATGGAAGTTTGGATTTTTTCAGGCTCTCGAATTTCATCTCAAAGAGGTGACCATGGGAAAAACATCATAAATCTCTCATTGAGCATCAGATTAAGATTTTGTAAATAGTGGCTACAAGTAAAAGGAATGTAGTTTTAAGTACATCAATTTCAAAGATGAAGGAGAAAACAAAGACACATGGAAATTCATACAAGTTTGCTCTACTGAAACAGACCATAATTAGGTCATTGTGGGAGATTGGGCATATCTTTTTCTTGAAGAATCCAAATCAGGTCACACCTATGGCATTCGAAATATGATCCAGAGGGATAATTCAAGACCAAATTTCAAATATTTAATATCTGAAATCATAGATTTAATTCATTTTCAATATCGAGCTCCTAAAAAGCAAGAAAAATGTGTGTATTTTTTTGAATTACATAAGTCTCGTTTGAAAAAAAAATAGTTTGAATTTATTCCAAGGGAATATTGAAGAATAGATATCAGTATTGGGTTCTAAAATTCCCCCTAAAAATAATTCAACACCCATTAATTCTTCAGAAGACTCTACTATGACTCATTAAGACGAAGAAACACAACATGAGATATCAAAATTACAAGAGCAAGTGCACCAAATTTCGCTATCGCAAAGAGAAACAAAAAATGAAATGGAAGTTTTGAAGAAAGGCGTGGAAACTAGGATGGATGGTTTGAATAAGGGTGTGGAAGCTAAGAAGAATGGTTTGGAAGCTAAGATGGAAGGCATGGAAGTGGGCATGGAAGCTAAGATGGAGGACATGGAAGCTAAGATCGATAAAAATATGGAAAAATTGAAGAATGATATAAAAGTAGACATCCAAGGTTTGGCAAAGTTGATACAATAAATTTTTCCTAATGGCGAAAAGATAATAGAGGAAAATCATGATGAGAACAAAATAAATGTTAATCGTGATTCATAAACTCTAATGTTGGATGGAAGAACCACCATATTCCAAAGATGGATATGAGGAAGTTTGATGGCAAGGATCCCTTAACATGGATACTGTAGATGGAGCAATATTTTGATCTCAATAATGTGCAAAACACACAAAATGTAAGCATTACAACTTTACATTTAGAAAATAATACATTTGTATGGTATTGATAGCTTTGCTCCCGTAAAAAAATTGTCACTTGGTCAACTTTTATGGAGGAAATGATAGCACATTATGAGGATACAAAAAGCAACACATTCTTTAGCCAATTGATAAATATAAAACAAAAGGGTTTAGTGGAGGAGAACATTGAGGAGTTTCAAAAATTGAATATAAGGGTAACTGATATTCCAGAGGAACACAGGATTGATGTCCTCATAGGGACTTTAAAGGATAACATCCAACATGAAGTTCGTGTTTGGGAACTTGATTCATTGGGAAGAGCATTCAGGTTGGCAAGAAACATTGAATGTAAAATTATGGAAACAAGGAAGCCTACCACTCACATACCTAAAGATGGAAGTGTTGCTACTCCTAGACTTCCACAACCTACAAGGTTGACACCACAACAATTGGAAGAAAAAAGAGCAAAAGGGCTTTTCTACAGTTGTGATAGAAAATACACTAAAGGTCATAAGTGTGTTAAGAAGAAATTATTTTACATAGATTGTGGAGAGGAAGAAGAAAATGAACAAGAATCTTCGAAAAAAGGGGATATGCACCAAGAACCAACCCTATAAGAGGAAGAAATGAGTCTCACCATATCGTGTAATGCATTGGCAGGAATTACCACTCCTCAAAATCTCAACATAGAAGGACATATCAAGAATAAAAAGCTAATAGTGTTTATTGATTCAGGTAGCACCCATATTCTTATTCATTGTAAGGTAGCCAAGGAATTGAATTGTTTCCTATACCCAACACCACAATGTCAAGTGATTGTTGAAAATGGAGGAACTATAAATTTCTCTGGAAAATGCCATAATATCAAGCTAACCATGGGGGAATATGTATTGAATAGTCCAATTCTTTTCATTCCTATGGGAGGTGTTGATTTTGTACTAGGAGTACAATGGTTACAATCTTTGGGGACGGTAGCTTTTAATTTTCAAGAATTTTTCCTGAAATTTTTTTTCAAAAGGAAAGGAAGTCAAATTATGGGGTATCGCAGGGAAGAAGGGAAATATAAGAATCTCTAATGTCATGAAAAAGCTTTTGAAGAAAGAACAACAAGGCGTAATTGCACAATTATGCTCATTAGAACTTCGAACATCAAAATCATCTATTTCTACAGATCTCAAAAGGGTATTGGATAATCATTCCAAGGTGTTTGAAACTCCCAAAGGACTCCCACCTATTCATGATCATGATCATGCTATTCATTTTATTCCAGGAAGTATTCCTCCAAACATCAGGCCTTATAGATATCCTTATGTCCAAAAGAGTGAAATTGAACGTATGACTGCAGAAATGTTAGAGGTCGGTATAATTCAACCTAGTCAAAATTGTCTCTCTGCTCCAATAGTATTGGTGCATAAGAAGGATGTATCATGGCACATGTGTTCGGATTATAGGGAGCTCAATAATATCACCATTAAAGATAAATTTCCCATTCCTATGATTGATGAATTATTGGATGAATTACATGGAGCAATTTATTTTACCAAGTTGGATCTTCGTTTAGGATATTATCAAATTAGAATGAAGACTAAATATATTCTGAAAACAACATTTCGAACTCATGAGGGTCATTATCAATTTTTGGTCATGCCTTTTGGCCTTACCAATGCACCTTCTACATTTCAAGGGTTGGTGAATTCCATTTTCAAACCCTTCCTTAGAAAATTTGTGCTAGTATTTTTTGATGATATACTAATCTACAGCAGGTCTTGGAAGGATCATGTTGAACATGTTGACAGGGTGCTCAAACTATTGCAGGAGAAACAATTATATGAAAAATCATCCAAATGTTTCTTTGGAGTACAAGAGGTGGAATATCTGGGTCATATTGTATCTCACGAGGGTGTTAAGGTAGACCCTAACAAAATTAAAGCCATTAAGGAATGGCAAGTCCCCACAACCATAAAGAAGTTTCAAGGATTTCTCAGTTTAACATGATATTATCGCAAGTTTTTTAAGAATTATGGGATAATAGCAGCATCTCTAACAACGTTATTAAAGAAAGATGAGTTTTCATGGACTCCTGAAGCCACTAAGGCCTTTGAACATCTTAAAGAGGAAATGTGCCTAGCACTGGTCTTAGCTACGCCAGACTTCACAAAAAACTTTATTGTGGAATGTGATGCCTCAGGAAATGGAATTGGTGTTGTTTTAATGCAAGAAGGAAGACCCATTGCTTTTGAAAGTCATCCAATCAAAGGAAAGTATTCACATAAAGCTATTTATGAGAAGAAAATGTTAGCAATACTATATGCACTAAATAAATGCCGACCTTACCTAATGGGAAGACACTTCAAGGAAAAAAATGATCATGATAGTCTTAAACACTTTTTGGAACAAACACTATGTTCAGAAGAGCAGCAAAAATGGGTCACAAAGATGTTGGGTTATGACTTTGAAATAATCTACAAAAAAGGGAAGCTAAATATTGTTGCAGATGCACTCTCAATAAAGAATGAAGAAGTGGAAGCATTTCTTTGTGCCATTTCTATCATCCAACCAAATTCGATAACCAAAGCAAGGGATGAATGGAAGAGGGATGAAGAAGTGTGGACACTCATTCAAAATTTTCAGCAATATCCTAGTACATCTGATACATTTATTTGGAAAAATTATTCCTTATGGTACAAAGATCGCTTATATCTTTGTAAGAATTCCCAACTAAAACAAAATATTATTTTTTAATTGCACACTTCTCCTTTAGGACGACACTGAGGATTTTTAAAAACTTACCACGGGGTGAAGAAAGATTTTTTTTTGGGATGACCTTAAGTCTGATATTCAAACATTTGTGGCGAAATGTTTGGTTTTCCAGAAAAATAAAGTTGAGACAATTAAGACCTCGAGTCTTCTACAACCTTTATCCATTCCAAGTCAACGTTGGGAGGAGATTTCAATGGATTTTATCATAGGTTTATCTAAGTCTGAAGGAAAGAGTGTCGTCATGGTGGTAGTTGATAGACTTACCAAGTATGCACACTTTTGTGCATTATCTCATCCATTGAAAGAAAGTACAGTTGCTACTACACTTATGGACACAATTCAAAAGCTACATGGAAACCCAAAGGTTATTGTGAGCGACAAAGATCCCATTTTGACTCAAAATTTTTGGGCAGAGTTATTTTCTTGTTTGGGTACTCAATTAGCTCATAGCTCATCTTATCATCCTCAATCCGATGGTCAAAATGAGATAGTGAATAAATATTTGGAAATATATCTTTGTTTTTTTGTATCTAATAAAAAAACACAATGGGTCATGTGGTTACCTCTCACTGAATGGTGGTATAACACTTCCTTCAATACTTCAGCAAAAATTACCCCATTTATGTCACTTTATGGATATCATCCACTATCCATCACATTATGTTTAAGAGAAAATTCTAAGGTTCAAGCAGTGGAAGATCACATCGAGCATCAACAAAAAAATTTCAAAATCTTAAAGGATAACCTAAATTTGGAACAAAATCGAATGAAATAAAAGGTAGATCAACATTGTAGCGAGAGATGTTTTGATGTAGGAAACTGGGTGTTTTTATGGCTACAACCATAGAAACAAATTTCCCTCAAGCAAGCTAAGAAGGATAATAAAATATCGCCAAAGTACTATGGCCCTTACAAGGTGTTGTAAAATATTTGTACTATGGCATACAAATTGGAGCTTCCCACTTCTTCGCGAGTGCATCCAGTTTTCCATGTTTCATGCTTAAAGAAGGTTATAGGTGAAAATATTCCAGTTCAAACAATATTTCCAAAACTAGGAAGGAAAAATCATATTGGAACCTAAATCAGTCACATAAAAAAGCACTCGACAACTACGAAATCGATCAATTTTAGAGTATCTCATCAAGTGGAAGAACTTACCCACTGACGATTCTACATGGGAGGATGAGAATTTTATACAGAAGCGCCCAGAGCTACTCAAGCGTTGACGACAACACTTTTTCGAAGGAGAGGGGCATGTTAGGTCGCTATATTACTAGTTTAGTCCCTTATTGTTATTAGTGTATCCCCCTTATTGTTATTGTTGTACCCCTGTAACCCCAATATTGTTATTATTGTGCCCTTACATTATTATTGTTAGGCCAGCTAGGACTATATTGTGGGCTCATGAACTCCTATATATAGAGGGAGGTTTTGGTAATTTTTATCATCCAAGAATTTTTCACTTATGTAATGTATTGGAGGTTTCCGCCTCGAAGTGGTTGATTTATAAGGCATTGATCTCTCTTTTATTTAATTTTTGGAGCTGGTTTCATAACAAAAAAAAATTTCAGAAGGAAAGGAAATCGAATTATGGGGTATCGCAAGGAAGCTAGGAAAGATAATAAGCTCTAATGTCATGACAAATCTTCTGAAGAAAGAGAAACGAGGCATAATTTCATAATTATGCTCACTGGAAGTTCCAACATCAAAATAATCTATTTCTCCACATCATGTTCAACATGTTGACAGGGTGCTCAAACTATTGGAGGAGAAAAAATTATATGCTAAAGCATCCAAATGTCTATTTCAAGTACAAGAGGTGGAATATCTGGGTCATATTGTATCTCACGAGGGTTTTAAGTAGACCCTAACAAAATTAAAGCCATTAAGGAATGGAAAGTCCCCACAACCATAAAGAAGTTACGAGGATTTCTTGAGTTAACAGGGTATTATCGCAAGTTTGTTAAGAATTATGGGAGAATAGAAACACCTCTAACAACATTATTTAAGAAATATGCATTTTCATGGACTCCTAAAGCAACTAAGGCCTTTGAACATCTTAAAGAGAAAATGTGCCTAGCACCAGTCTTAGCTACGCCAGACTTCACAAAAACCTTTATTGTCGAATGTCATGCCTTAGGAAATGGAATTGGTGTTGTTTTAATGCAAGAAGGAAGACCCATTGCTTTTGAAAGTCGTCCAATAAATGGAAAGTATTTACATAAAGATATTTATTAGAAGGAAATGTTGGCAATACTACATGCACTAAAGAAATGGAGACCTACCTAATGGGAAGACATTTCAAGCTAAAAAGTTATCATGATAGTCTTAAACACTTTTTGGAAGAAATATTATATTTAGAAGAGAAACAAAAATGTGTCACAAAGATGTTGGGTTATTACTTTGAAATCATCTACAAAAGGGGAAGATAATGTTGTCGCGGATGCACTCTTAAGAAAGGATAAAGAGGTGGAAGCATTGCTTTGTGCCATTTCTATTATCCAGCCATATTGGATAACTGAAGCAAGGGATGAATGGAAGAAGGACGAATAAGTGTGGACACTCATTCAAAATTTGCAGCAAGATCCTAGTATATCTGATACATTTAGTTGGAAAAATGATTCATTATGGTACAAATATCACTTATATATTTGCAAGAATTCCCAACTAAAACAAAAGATTCTTTTGGAATTTCACACTTCTCCTTTAGGAGGACACTCAGGATTTTTAAAAAATTACCATTGGGTGAAGTAATAATTTTTTTGGGATGGGCTTCAATCAGATATTCAAAATTTTGTGGTGGAATGTTTGGTTTTTCACCAAAATAAAGTTGAGGCAATTAAGACCTTAGGTCCTCTACAACCTTTATCCATTCCAAGTCAACGTTGGGAGGATATTTCAATGGATTTTATCATAGGTCTACCTAAGTCTGAAGGAAAGAGTGTCATCATGGTGGTAGTTGATAGAATTACCAGTTATGCACACTTTTCTGCATTATCTCATCCATTTAAAGCAAGTACAGTTGCTACTGCATTTATGGAAACCATTCAAAAGCTACATGGAAACCCAAAGATTATTGTAAGTGATAGAGATCCCATTTTTAGTGGAAATGTTTGGATGGAATTATTTTCTTTTTTGGGTAATCAACTAGCTCATAGCTCATCTTATCATCCTCAATCTAATGGTCAAATAGAGATAGTGAATAAATGTTTGGAAGGATATCTTCGTTGTTTTATATTTGATAAGCAAACACAATGGGTCAAGTGGTTACCTCTTGTTGAATGGTGGTATAACACTTCCTTCCATACTATAACAAAAATGACCCCATTTATGGCACTTTATGGATATCATCCACCATCCATCACATCTTCTTTAAGAGAAAATTATAAGGTTCAAGCAGTGGAAGATCACATCGAGTGTCAACAAGAAGTTATCCAAATCTTAAAGGATAACATAAATTTGGCACAAAATCGAATGAAACAATAGGACAGTGGGTATTTTTACGGCTACAACCATATAAAAAAATGTCCCTCAATCAAGCTAAGAAGGATAATAAATTATCGCCAAAGTACTATGGTCCTTACAAGGTGTTGCAAAACATTGGTACTATGGCATACAAGTTGGAGCTTCCTACTGCTTCACGAGTGCATCCAGTTTTCCATGTTTCATGCTTAAAGAAGGTTATAGAGGAAAAACTTACAGTTCAAACAATATTGCCAGAACTTGATGAGGAAGGAAAAATCATATTAGAACATAAAGCATTCACGGAAACAAGAACTCGACAGCTACGAAGTCGATAAATTTCAAAGTATCTCATAAAATGGAAGAACTTACCCATTGAAGCTTCTAGATGGGAGGATGAGAATTTTATATAGAAGCATTTGAAGCTACTCAAGCGTTGAGGAAAACAATTTTTTGAAGGAGAGGGGCATGTTAGGTCCCAATATTACTTGTATAGTCCCTTATTGTTGTCAGTGTAACCCCCTTATTGTTATTTTTATACTCTTGTACCTCAATATTGTTATTATTGTGCCCTTACATTATTATTAGGTCATCAAGGATTATATTTTGATCCCATGGACTCTTATATATAGAAGGAGGTTTTGGTCATTTGTATCATCCAAGAATTGTTCATTTATGTAATGTATTGGATGTTTCCCCCTCGAAGTGGCTGATTTCTAAGGCGTTGATCTCTCTTTTCTTATATTTTTGGAGATGGTTTCATAACAATAAATAATGAAATGGTTAAGCTGACTCATTGATGCAATTTATGATAAATTAAGTAATATGGATATAAATTGTTTGCATTCATTGAATTTGTGTACATATGTTGGTTGCATAAATAACATTAGTGTACAGTCACCCCACGCACCCCCCCAAACAGTTCTCCTAACAATTGGAATCATAGTAGGTAACCCCATCAAAATCGTAACCGCTTGAAAGTGGATGAGGGACAATGGGAAAGAAGAAAAAGAAGAAGGAAATTCATAGGAAGAAGTTAGGTCAAGAAAATTGTGGCACTGAAAGTGATATATCAGATGTAGTAGTAGTAATAGATGTCATCAAATATTCACATTCAAAAGCACCCCACTTTCTTTTGATCAAGAATTTAGAATATAGTAACAAAGAATTATCAAGTACCGATTTTTGTTCTAATTGTGGTCCATTTTACTGTTTGTGTAATAATGATGATAATGAAGTTTTCTTAATAATAAAAGAATAAGAAAGAGACGACAGAAATGGTGGTTTTCTCCCACATTGGGGTTGCACCTAAAATCTTGGTGTTCTATGTGTGTTACTTATGTGTTGTGAAATATCTGCTATTTTCTACATATTGAATTTTTAATGAATAAATAATGAAACGATTAAGCTAACTCATTGATGCAAGTTATGATAAATTAAGTAATATGGATATACTTGTTTGCATTCACTGAACTCATGTAAATATGTTGGTTGCATAAATAACAGTAGTGTATAGTCACCCACCCACTCAGCCCTCCCCCCCAGTAGTTTTCCTAACAATTGGAATTGGAGTAGGTCACTCCAGAAAAAGCTTAATTGCTTGAAAATGGATCACGGACAATGGGAAGGAAGAAAAAGAAGAAGGAAACTCAAAGGAAGAAGTTAGGTCAAGAAAATTGTGATAGTGAAAGTTATATATCAGATGTCGTAGTAGTAATAGATGTCATCAAATATTCAGATTCAGAAGCACCCCACTTTCTGTTGATAAAGAATGAAGAATATAGTAAGAAAGAATTATCAAGTACTGAATTTTTTTCTAATTGTGGTCCATTTTTCTTTTTGCATAATAATGATGATAATGAAGATGAAAGTGCAAGTAATCATTCTAAAGAGAAAACATATTCAGAAACAATGGAAAATCAAGGTATTTTTATGCTTAGTGATGCTAACTACCAAGAATGGAATGAAGAAATGAAGTCAAAGCTAATGGAACTTGGATCTCATGTTTGGAATTTAGTATGTAATGGTTACACTAAAATTTCCCTATCAGGTGAATAATAGTAAAACAATAGACAAGCAATAAACATAATATTTTGTAGCTTACCTAATTCAATATTAGAGAAATTTGTGCATTATGAAACTGCAAAGGAAGTATGGGATAATCCGAAGATCATTCAGAAAGGAGAATAAAATCATATAAAGTAACATCTCTCATCACGTAAACCAATAGGTAATCATATTTCTAAAATAAATTATGATGTATCAAAAGATGAGTATTATATGTAAGATGGAGTTACTAATTCAGAAGAAGACAGGTTATAGAAAGCACTTAATCTTAGAAGAAATAATTTTTTTGGTTTGAAAATGATCAGGTGCTCAAAATTATAATAAAAAATAAAAGTTCTCAAAATGACACAAAAACTTGAATGACCGCATAATTTTTGTCGTTCAGAATCTGGCAGAACTCATTTCACACGAGATGGACACCGTGAGGCTTTAGAAACTAGTTATGCCCATCTTCCTAAAAAAGTAAATTTGGTAAAAAAATTGTAGATAGGGAGCCCAATCAATATTCTGTATGGATGACATTCAATGCTAACTGGATAGGTCAACAATTGGTCAACCATTTTCTGCAGCGAATGAAGGGCTACCAAGTGATAGAGTTTGGTTGGTGCATTTTCAGGTGTGTGTTGGCACTTTCTTATTGGTTGTGGTTAATCGAATGAGGAGGAGGCACATAGCTCAACCTCAGGCCACCATGTACCCTCCTCACGGCATGATAAAACTTTGGTTGTGGACTAAAGGGACTGGGCGAGGGTCGAACACGAGACCTCCGCCCAGCTAGCAAGTCGTGCCACCAACTTTGTTTTACATTATTTCTTACCCTATAACTTCTCCACGTCTATTTGAATTTTTTTAGGACTGCTGACAGGGGGAGAGGGGGCCAGCACTGTGGGGCCAGCCCCCAAGCCATGTGACCACTGACTTGAAACCATAGGTGAGTAGGAGGGCACTTAGCCTTAAGTAAATTTAGTAAAAATAATCATGCATTAATTAATGTTAATATGGTTTAATTAATAGAGTGACAGTCTAACATTATTATGATTTAATTAGAGGATAATGAAGGTTAATTAAATTTAATCTGGTTAGTTGGAAGCTGTTGGGGTTCCCATGTTTTGGCAAGGCTGGAAATACCAAAAGATGAGACAACATCAAAACCACTTTCAGACCTCAAGATCTAGCCCTCCTGGGTCCAGAGAGGGATCTCTCTATGATTGCTCAAGGTAATGTCTTTGAAGGTCAAAGGTTTAAGATGTTAGGCCAGTTATAGGCACAAGGTTTATTTGTTTGATTGTTTTTTTGGTTGCTAGTTATCAGGAAAGAAGGGTTCAATGTAAGACAAGGATGAGCAAAGAGGATTAAGGAAGAGGTGAAGTATTCCAGGGAGCATTCAAAACCATTGGGAAATGGAGTCAGGAAAGGATTTTCTTGCTAATCAATAAGCAGGGTTTCAATTGGGCTAGTCATCTAAAACGTTGGATCTTAAATATGATAGTGAGATATGCAATGGTAAGAGAGGAGGAGACAACATAGATTCAAGGCACAAAGTTAAAGACCAATGCAGTGCAAAAAGCGAGGATCCTAGTAGACCAGGGCTAACTCTAATCCCGAGTGTTAGAAATCTTCCAGCTAAATCCTAACAAGAACATCTAAGAACATATTCATCCAATTCATACATCAGAGAGCAGGAAATAACATCCACCACACAAGTTAAATTAACTGAAATCAATTATTAGATAACACATTTAGTAGAAAGCATCAAAGGCAAGGAGAGCAGAAACATAGGGTACCTAACAAGGGTAAATCCTATGCCAATATTTTGATGCAAGCCAGTAGAAACGAAATGAAATTAATTAAAACATAGGGATAGGAAAACATCACCGCTGCTTTAGATCGGGATCCAAAGAAATGTGATTGTCATATTAAATATTAATACCAGTCAAGTAAAACATTTCCAATAGCCGAATACTCAGTCTGAAATCATATTCCTCAGCCTATATTACAACTTTACACAGAGACTTTGTCTCAAAAGAAACTACTTGCAATTCTCTGATAACTGATCAACAACCTTTGCAATATTTTCTCATGAGTTTTTATAGCTGAAAGATGAGCAGAGGAGGTAGGTGGAAACTAAATGTAGCATTAAAACTCGGAAAAGAAAGAGGGTCAAAACCCATTATGTTTAAATTTGGTGCATTAATCCATTTTTGGTGAAAGAGTGGTATTCTCAGCTTCAATTACTTTGGTATGTTTTTGATATGTACTTTTGTTTAATGCTACAAATGCTGGCAGCGAGCCAACAAAAAGGTAAATACATGATGCTAGAGACTGCCATCATGCAACAAATGCTTCGATAGCATAGGAATGTAAGTGGAAATTCTCTTGGACACAATGTATATTGAAAAAATAATGCGTACTGTGTCCATGCTCAGGAAGAAACATTCTGTTGATTTGAAACCCTGATAGCATTGTTTTATGCACGCTGGGCCTTTCATGCAATCCATGATGTCTTTGAACCGTTACCTTTACTTTCTAAAATCCCTGACAAAGCTCAAAAAAAATCTTCTATTTCTTGCCTCGAGCTCTTTGCTACTCCCGTACCATCTTTGTTCAAGCAAACTGAGCATTAATGGCGCCGAAGAGGGTTTGCAGAGTTTAAACTCTATCCTTTGATGAAATTAATGCTGCAAACACATTTCCAGACATCTTCAAGCTCTGAATTCAACTTCTTCTGTGCACAGTGTCATTACAACAGCACATATAAGTCATGGTCATTTTTTTCCTGCCTGTAACCCTGCAAAACATGAAATCCTGTTAAGAAAAACACGTATGGAGGTGGTGGATGCAATTGGGATGGCAATACTAGCTATGCAGACTGGTGAAATGGTGAAAAATGCTGCAGAGGACTCGCAGTGAGGTGGAAACAGGTGGGACTACAGTTGGAAGGTGGCACAGATGAAAAATTAAATGAAAAACCTTTGAAATTGACCTTTGCATGAAATAGATAAGAGGACGGGAAACAATGTGACAAAAACACGTGGACAGATGACGTGGCGGGACAGGGTTACGGCGGGACTGAGAATAAATCTGGGCCGTCCGATCTCAGGTGGAGATCGATGGCTGGGAACGCGTCAGAGGGTGATGAACGGTGGGCCAGGGGTATGAATGACTCTGAATAACCCGTGTGCAACTTCCTGGAGCGACAACCATTGGATGGGCGATTGTAGATCTGACGGCGCACATCGATATCGCTCCACATCCATGGACAAACTTTAATGCATGATGGGAGGGTGGTTTTCCAGCCGTACCGGTGCCACACATTAGATGATGTATGGAATCGCTCCGAAAATGGAAAAACCACCCGCCCTTAAACAATGGTGCGATGTAACCTGGCAGTTTTGAATAGTGTTAGTGCGGTTGCGGGGACCACCGGGTGGGTGAATATGGACCGTCGGATCATCGCTCAAATGGATGGAAGATCTTTGATTGGGCGGTGAACGGTTTGAACGATGGTTGCTGTGGGAGCGGCGATCGCCGTCGATTCTATTTAGATCAACGATTGAAAACATGCTCGAAAATGAACATGAGATAAAGCGCTTTTACGCACGAGCGCACAGGTCATGTGTTGGGTCACTTGGAGGAAACGATACGGGGGCTTAGAAGGGGCTAGGACCCGGTATAGGGTGAAAATGGGTTGTGGCCTATTTTAAGTGCATTAGTGCATTTTAACGTGTGGGTTCTATGACTAGGGGAAATAAGGGAATGAAACTACACACTAGGGGTGTGTGCATAGTTTAGGGGGGTTTTGGGAGTAGGAGAGACTTTTAAATGGGAAAAAGAGGGATGAAGTGGACAATTAGGGGGGTACCGGGGGTAACCAAAGACAACCCGGGAGCACAATTTTTTGCAATCAGAGAGGCTTCATAATGGGAATCAGTAGAGGGGATTTCATCATAGGGCAAAGGCACAGGAGGCTTCAAGGATGATGTGTCTTCAGGGGAGATGCATTCATTGAAGGCTCAGAAACAATTTAGCCCCTTAATTTGCTTGTCAAAAAATTCATAGGGGGCTAACAGTGGCTCCACATGGGGATGGCTTCCTTTTGAAGGAGTCAAGAATTCAGAAAATGATCTTTGGTGTAGGCCACATACTGTACAGCCCCGACCACCTCTGTGATTCTCGAATTTGCCCACAAATATGATAGATCAGCAGAAACATTCTCAAACAATCTACCTACCCATCCTACAATCCTAGCATTTTTTCTTCTAGGGTGCATTTGAACTAGCAGACCCTTTACATCATTTATTTTTATAACAGAAAATAAAACTATTCTAAATCTACCCTTATTGCTCCATGAGACCAGATTAGACTGTTGGTCTCATATGTTTCTCTACCTAATCTAATATCTGCTGGGATTAAACTGTCCAATAGATTTCTTCTCTACATTCTACAACAGAAATTTAAAAACAATCAAACTAGTATTAGACAGTCTAGTTTGCTGTGGATCCAAGGCATAAAGGCAGTTGCACATGGATAGAAACTTGCAGAAAACTGAAACAAAACTTTGAAGGCTTGGAATCTGAAATCTTGAAGCATCCTTCTTTCTTTTTGTGACTCAAGTTTTGAGCTTGTTGGAGTCACTCTTTTTCTTCATTTCAACTCTGATTTTGGGCTTGTTGGAGTTGATTCTTCTTTCTTCTCTGCTGGTCCAGGCTTTGAGCATGTTTGGACTAGCTATCTTTACTTTCTTTGGCTCAGGTTTTGATCATATTAGAGCCAATCTTTTGCGCTTCATAGGTTCATATTTTGAGCATGTCTGAACCTCTCCTTTCTCTCTGTTTTTTGGAACATTTTCTCTTTTCTTTGAAATCAAAAACTGCAATGGTATGTACAATGGAAATGGAAACCGGAAATCGGAAGTCAGCAGAAGTAGTGTTTGAGCATCCTGCCATTGACAGGACCCCCAAACAGCTCTATACCATCTAATTCTTGTAGGAAGAAGGCATTTGGACCCACAGTGGCCTGGATGATGTATGGACCCTGCCACAAACTATTGAACTTGCCATGCTTACCTTTGTCCTCTCTCCTTGAGTCCCACTTCAGAACTTTGTCTCCAATTTTGAAATCAGTAGCTTTGGTTCTCTTGTCAAACAACTTCTTTATGTTCTCCTGAACATTGATAGCTCTGTTATAGACCTCTTCCCTTGTTTGTTGGAGATGAACTGTTTGGTTTATCCTCCTCACCATACTGTCCTCTTCTGTCTGGATCTCTTGGACAAGTTTTATTACTGGTACTCCAAGGCTAATAGGAAAAACTACTTCTGTTCCATAGAAAATCCGGTATGGTGACATGCCAATGGACTTCTTTGTTGTAAGCCTGTCAGCCCACAAGTCATGCACTAACTTGTTATGCCATGACTTTTTGTTCTCTTCCAGCAGCTTTTTGATGATGGCCACTAGGCTCTTGTTTGATGATTCAGCTAAGCCATTACCTTGTGGGTAATAGGCAGTTGAATGACCAAGCGCTATTTGATACCTGTGACAAAAATCAACCATTTTCTTGGATCCAAAAGCAGCAGCATTATCGGTGATTATTTTCCTTGGGCAGCCAAACCGAGAGAGGATATGACCTTCTAGGAACCTAATGATGACTGAATCTGTGGCATTCCTAGTAGGTATGGCCTCTATCCACTTAGTGAAGTAGTTTGTGGCTGTTAGGATCCATTTGTGTTGTGCAGAAGACGCAGGGTGAATTTCCCCTATGAAATCTAGGCCCCATTGCATAAAGGGTCCTTCAAGAGTGATGGGTTGTAGGGGTAAGGGGAGGAGTTTTCTTTTCCCTTAAAAAATATGGAATTTGTGGTAGGAAATTATCACCTTATGGATAGCATTGAAGAGTGTGGGCCAATAGTAACCAGCCCTGAGTATTTTGTTTGCAGCAGCCTTCCAGCTCAGGTGGCCTCCACACTCTCCTGCATGGAATTCTTGTTTAATCCTCTCTACCTCATTTTCGGGCAAACATTTAAGCAATAGTCCATTTGGATTCTTCTAGTAAAAGCAATTATCCAATATGCAGTAGCTTCTGGCTTTCAGCTTTAAGAATCTGGCCTTGGTCTTTGATAGTTCAGGAGGGGTATTGAGGTGTGTAAGCACATACAGAATGTCAGAATACCAAGGAGAGCTCTGAAAATTTTCCTCTACAGTGGGATCAGGCAATCCCTGCTGCTCATCCAAGGCATTTACCATGTTAATGTCTAGGGTTTGCAGATTTTTTTCAGCCATCAGTTGTGCTAAGCCTTGACCTTTAATTAGTTTGGTGGGTCTTATCTCAAGGTTGTATTCTAAGATCACAGCAATCCATTTTCCCCTTTTCCCATCTGGGTCTTGGGACAAAATATCCTTTACCACTATATTTGGCACATAGGCTATGGTGTGGGAATGCAGTATGTACACCCTAAAAGCTTTCAAATCCTTAATCAGATCATAGGCCTGTTTTTCCATAATGTTGTATTTCAAGGGTGCATCTCTGAGTGCTTCGCTGAAGAAAGAAATGGGTTGTTCCATTCCCTCTGAATTTTTCTGCAGTAGAACTGCAGCTATAGTATGCTTGGAGACAAATGAAAAAAATCAGGAAATATTTTGAGAAATATGGGCTGATTAGGGCAGGAGCCTGGGTGAGTGCAAGTTTTACTGATTCAAAAGACTTCTTAGCTTCAACAGTCCACTTAACTCCTACACCTTTCTTCAGCATGTTAGTCATATTCCTAAGGTGTTCATCTAAGTTGGGAATGAATCTCCTGAGGAAGTTGATTTTCCCAATGAAGGACTGTAACTCTTTTATGTTTCTTGGGTGTGTGATTTGTAGTATTCCCTCAACTCTTTGTGGGTGTATCCTAATTCCCTTCTCAGATATAATGTGGACAAGAAGTTTACCTTCCTGCAGTCTGAATACAGTCTTTTTGGGATTTAATGACAGACCAAACCTTTTGCATTTTTCAAACACTCTTCTCAGGTGTTCTAGGTGTTCTTCTTTAGTCTTAGAATAGACTGTTATGTCATCTAGATAGATGATGATGAAGTGTCCTATTTCATCTGAAAAAGCTATGTCCATTGCTCTTTGGAAGGTTGCACCAGTGTTCATCAGTCCAAAAGGAATCTTCACATACATAAAGGTGCCCCATGGAGTGGTAAAGGCTGTTTTGAGTTGGTCTTCTGGGATTACTAGGACTTGGTTGTAACCTGAAAAACCATCTAGCAGGGAGATCCTTTTAGAGCCTACCACCCTCTGAAGAATATGCTCCATTTTTGGCAAAGGGTAATTGTCTTTGAGTGAGGCCCTATTAAGATTTCTGAAATCTATGCACAATCTGATCTCACCTGTTTTCTTTCTCACAGCCACTAAGTTCGATACCCATTCAGAGAACCTCACAGGCACAATTATACCTGCCTCATACATTATCTTAATCTCTTTTTCCACTACATGCAATTTTTTTGGGTTTATTATGCGAATTTTTTGTCTAAAGGGCTTCTGATTTTCTTTCAAGGATATTTTATGTTGTATGATGTTTGTGTCATAAGCCCTTAAGTCCTCATAACTCCAAGCAAACACATTAATGAATTCCTTGAATAGGTCAATGTATTTCTTTTTCATGTTTGCAGGCAGGGACTTAGCCAATTTGATCATCTTGGGTTTATCTTCAGTGCCTATGTTGCATTCCTCAACATTAGAGTTTGCATGTTCTATAGTGGGTTTTTTTGCTACATCATCAAAGTCAAAAAGGTCTTCTAAAGGTGCCAGACATCGAGGTATGTTCTTATCTTTGGTCTGCAACACCTCTACTTCTTCACTATCTGCGTTTCCACATTTTTCGTTTAGATTTCCAATTTTTTCGTTTAAAGTATTTATCTCTATGTTACAGGGTGGTTATTCCTCATCCAAGGACTCCTCACTTAGGCACCTACCATCAGATTTGAGGTCTGAATCAGAAAATTCAAACTCATTCCTGCCCACTAGGAAATCCTCAATCTTTTTATCTCCTTCAAAAACCTGCCAATACTTTTCATTATCCAGCACTGCAGGTCTGAATTTGGTCTGAATGATGATCTGTTGGTTGCTTGGAGTCTTAGGGTATGAACTAGCTAGGCAAGCTAACCCATTTGCAATGACATTTTGACTCCTAGGAACAAACACTAATTCATATTCAACAAATGTTTTCAATAAATCCATAGTGTCATTCATGTAGGCTCTCAATATAGGATGTTTCGTTGTGTATTCACCATTCACCTGTTTAATGATTAGGTCAGAGTCTCCACGCACAGTTATCCTACGGGCTCCTAGTTTCCTCAGCAGGTTTAAACCTAGGATAATAGCCTCATACTTTGCAATATTGTTTGTACATTTGAAGTGCAGGTTGTAGGCATGACTCTCTGCGTAGTCACTCCCTGTGTTATGTATCCACACTCCTACCCCAGCAGTTCTCTTGGTGCATGACCCATCGAAATTCATCTCCCACAAGGGTTCATTTTTAGTTTTATCATCATTTCCTTCCCTATAGCTGGGTTCGCCATCATGTTGTATTATAGGGGTTGCACTAGGCTATGGGTTGTTTTGTTTTTCTTCATGTGTGTGGAAATCAGAGGGGTGACTGGTTCACTAATTGCATTCTGTTTCTGGTTCACTTTGAGCCTTTGTTACAGTGCACTGTATAAATTTTTCTACGTCTTCCTCCTCCGAGTCTAGAGTAGCCATTATGTTAAATTCCATGGGCTCTGTTTCCTTGTTGGTATCTCTATTTTGGGACTTTGACCCTTCTGAGGATTCATCATTACAGAATATGAAGGAATCAAGGTCTGTATGTACAGAGTATAAAGGTGAATTTTCAAGCTTTTTGGGGCTACTAACTAGGAATTTCATTTGTGCCTCTCCGTATAGTCTTCTAAGTTGGCCAAAGATTGGGATTGTGGCATAAGCCCCATCCATCTACATTGTTCCTTGCAGCTCGGCTCCCCATGATCTTGATAATAACATGCCGTACTTGGGTGGCACATCTGCCACCACAATGTCCATGACCATACACTTTGCTGGAATCTGGGCAAGGCTCACACATAAATATTTGATCAGGCCAAGACACTTTACTCTGCTAGAGTCAAATGAATATAGGTCTTTATAGGGACGAGTTATCTCTAGGCCTAATATTCCCATTACTACTTTAGGCATTAGGTTGTGTGATGCCCCAGAATAGTGCATTGCATTGTGGAGAATCTTATCATGGATGTTGAGACTGATATAGAAATGTGGCACCACTCCTTCCTGAAACTTTCCTTCTATCTTTGGACCAAAAAAAAGGGCAGGTTGATCATCACTCTGATTTACAGTGTCACTATTCTCACCTAAATTTAACGCTTTCAAAATTTGGCCTTTATATACATCCTGAGTGGCCAGCTCAGGGAGTGGGACAGAGATTTTAATTTTTGCAATCTCACTCTCCAAATTGAAAGTGGACTGACTCTTTGGAATGTTCAACTCTGTTTTGTTAGCCACTGCCTTAGTGGCTGAATCAGTGTGCTGATTCTCACTATGTATAATGTTAGAAACTGTTTTATCGGGAGTACTAACTTCAGTGTTAGTACTGCTTGTTGTTTGACCTTGTGTATCGGTGTTTTGGTTGTATTTTTCTTTGTTCTTTCTAGAACTCTCAGCTGTTGATTTGTTACGTTCAGCAGTTGCTTTAGAAGTTTTCTCAGGTATTTTCTTGATGGTGACCTTAGAAGCTTTTGGTTTGGCAGATTCTTGGCTCTTTTTGCTTCTAAGTTCATATTGTTCTCTAACCTGCATCATGGCATTTTCAAATCCTAACCTGTAATCCTCAGTTTCTAACCATTCCTCGTCCCAATAAGAGGGTGGTGATTGATCTTCTTCTGTGTAACAGTTATGGATTGAATCTTCAATTTCAAACATGCTTATTGTGTTCCCTTCAGGCTCTTCTATGACTCCCTCATCTTCATCAAGAAAGTTCTCTTGAAATGGGGGAATAATTTGTTGATCTGATTCTCTTTGTCTGTTGGGAGTGGCATTGTTTCTTCTAAAGTTCTAGTTTTGGTTATGGTTTTGATTTCTATTTTGGTTACTGACTGAGACAACCATATTTTCCATCATTTGTTGTAGCCTTTCCACACTTTTAGATACACGTTCATAATTTGGATCAGATGTGGAAGCTACACTGTCATCTCTATATGTTACCCTTTTCTTAGCTCTCAATCTTGCTCTTTTCTCAATCACGTTAGCCTCTACACTCACCGCTCCTTTTTGCATGTCTTCTAACGTGTTGTAATATCTCTCCCTAAGCTAGTAGGCCATGTCAGCATCAAAGCCTTCGTGGTACTTCGCTAGAGCCATACCTTGGGGAGGTTTCATGTGTGGAGGGAGAGCATTGTAAATGTTGTTAAATCTTGTTGTGTAATCATGGACACTCTCTCCTACATTTCTTTTAAGGTTCATATATTCTGCTAGGAGTTGGGGAGGATTGGCCTTAACCTCCCATTTGTTTATGAAATTCTGATATAGAGATGGAAGATCATTAATGCTACCCGGAGGTAAGCCTTTAAACCATTTCTTCACATCACCCCCTAAGCTCTGGGCAAAGATTCTCATTTTGACCGTATCATCATATATCTCCATGTATTCAAAATAATCTTCCATCCTATCTACATGGTTTTGGGCTGTGGTAGACTCCTTTGCAGTGAAGTGTGGGATCTTTGATTGATAATCATTGGGTAAAGGCACTAGAGGCTGGGGTAAAACCAGAGGTGCATACCAGGCTACCATGATGATGTTTTGATGAGGTAAAGGATTGACTTGGGAAGCCGGTATATGGATGACAGGGATATTGTGACCACCAGAAAATTGATGAGCAGATCTAGGGTGACTGAGCCCCAAGTTTTGAATGAAGTATATATCAGGAGGTGTAGAAGGAGGGGTCTGTCTATTCCCAAGGTGCTTACCACTTTGAGGTGGTGAAACATAAAACTCAAGGTCTGGCTACTCTAGAACACTGAATGACCTAGTTCTTAGTAAGCTACATTGAGTGCCTAGGTCCAAAAGTGGGTCGGATAGAGCTGTAAAGTTTTCTGGTGTAGAGTTAGCTCTATGGATGTGGCTGGAAATAGTTGGTTGTTTAGGTGTAGGAGATCCCTTGAGGATGCTCTCAGGGTTGTGAACTATTTCAGGTGGGTCTAGGTTAGGATAAGCCCTTGTATGAATGGTTCTTGAAGCCAGAATGTTGTTTTCTGACCAAGCAACTTAACCCTACTTGTTACTTCTACTGTGGTCAATGTTGTTATGGAGGCTGGTCTCCCAGTGGAGTCTTTAAATCGTTTAGGAATTATGGAGTCACCAAGTGGAAGGTTTAGGATGCTTTTTGTAGGGTACACTGTCCACCACAGTGCTTATGAGATGTCCCCTTTCAGGGATATCTTCCAAACACAGCAAATTCTAACCAGAGATTGACTGGGAGGGCATTCACCAGATATGTCACCTTTGAAAGAGTGTCAGATTTGGAGGCTACCTAGCACTTTCCAGAATCTGTCTAAGAGTGTGGGAGAAAACACAACAAATGGTATAGAGCTTGGTCTGTGAATAGGAGTGTTTTACTGCCAACCTAACCAGAGATTGTAGATTTCTGAGGTTCTTATGATATAGCAAGGTGAGAAATACTCAGATTTTCCCCAGCGGAGTCACCATTATGTTGGGGTTTCCATTTTTTCGCAAGGCTGGAAATACCAAAAGATGAGAAAACATCAAAACCACTTTTAGACCTTAGGATCTAGCCCTCCTGGGTCCAGAGAGGGATCTCTCTATGATTGCTCAAGGTAATGTCTTTGAAGGTCAAAGGTTTAAGATGTTAGGCTAGTTATAGACACAAGGTTTGTTTGTTTTATTATTTTTTTGGTTGTTGGTTATCATGAAAGAAGGGTTCAATGTAAGACAAGGATGAGCAAAGAGGATTAAGGCAGAGGTGAAGTATTCCAGGGAGCATACGAAACCATTAGGCAATGGATTCAGGAAAGGATTTGCTTGCTAATCAATAGGTAGGCTTTCAATTGGGCTAGTCATCTAAAATGTTGGATCTTAAAGATGATAGTGAGATATGGAATGGTAAGAGAGGAGGAGACAACACAGATTCAGGGAAAAAAGTTAAAGACCAACTGGTCACACAAGGATCCTAGTGGATAGGGCTAACTCTAATCCCTAGTGTTCCCAAATCTTCCAGCTAAATCCTAAAAAGAACATCTAAGAGAAGATTCATTTAATTCATACATCAGAGAGCAAGAAATAACATCCACTACATTGGTTAAATCGACTGAAATCAATTCTTAGATAACACATTCAGAAGAAAAACATCAAAGGCAAGGAGAGCAGAAACATAGGGTACCTAACAAGGGTAAATCCTATGCCAATATTCTGATGCAAGCCAGTAGAAACAGAATGAAATGAATTCAAAACACAGAGATAGGAAAACATCACAGTTGCTTTAGATCAGGATCCAAAGAAATGTGCTTGTCATATTAAACAACAATAGCAGTCAAGTACAACAATTCCAATAGCCGAATACTCAGTCTGAAATCATATTCCTCAACCTATCTTACAACTTTACACAGAAATTGTGTCTCAAAAGAAACTACTTGCAATTCTCTGATAAGTAATCAACAACCTTTACAATGAGTTTCTTCATGAATTTATAGCTCCAATGGAGGAGAGAAGGTAGGTGAAAGACTAAATGCAGCATTAAAACTCAGAAGATGAGGAAGGTCGAAGCCCATTCTGTTTAAATTCTGTGCATTAATCCATGGCACTCTTTGGGTGAAAGAGTGGTCTTCTCTAGGCTTCCATTTACTCCGATATGGCTCTGATGTACTTTGGCTGCAATACTCTGTAGTACTGCTAGCAGATAAACAAAAGGTAAATACATGATGCTAGGGCCTACCATACTGTGCAACAAATGCTTTTGATAGCGTAGGACTGCTGTAGGGCTAGAAAATCTCACTTGGACACAATGTATACTGAAACAATAATGTGTACTGTGTCCGTGCTCAGGAAGAAAAATTCTGCTGATTTGAAACCCTGATAGCATTGTTTTCTGCGCGCTAGGCCTTTCATGCAATCCATGATGTCTTTGAACTGGTACCTTTACTTTCTAAAATCCCTAACAAAGCTAAAAAAAAATCTTCTATTTCTTGCCTCGAGCTCTCTGCTACTCCCGTACCATCTTTTTTCAAGCAACTTGAGTGTTAATGGTGCCGGAGAGGGTTTACATAGTTTAAACTCTGTCCTTTGATGAAAATAATGCTGCAAACACCTTTTCGGACATCTTGAGGCTCTGAATTCAACTTCTTCTGTGCACTATGTCATTACAATACCGCATATAAGTCATGGGGATTTTCTGCCTACCTGTAACCCTACAAAACACGAAAAACCTGTTAAGAAAAACACGTATGGAGGTGGTGGATGCAACTGGGATGGAAAGACTGGCTATGCAAACTGGTGAAATGGCATAAATGCTGCGGAGGACTCACAGTGAGGTGGAAACAGTGGAGACTACAGTTGGAAGGTGGTACGGATGGAAAATTAAATGAAAAACCTTTGAAATCGACCTTTGCATGGAATAGATAAGAGGACGGGCAACAATGTGACAAAAACATGTGGAAAGATGACGTGGCAGGATGGGGTTATGGCAGGACTGAGAATAAATCTGGTCCGTCTGATCTCAGGAGGAGATCGACGGCTGGGAACGCGTCAGAGGGTGATGAATGGTGGACCAGGGGTACAGATGACTCTGATTAACCCATGTGCAACTTCCTGGAGCGACGACCGTTGGATGGGTGATTGCAAATCTGACGACACACAGTGATATCACTCTGCATCCACGGACGAACTTTAATGCATGATGGGAGGGTGGTTTTCTAGCCGTACCGGTGCCATGCGTCGGATGATGTATGGAATCGCTGCGAAAATGGAAAAACCATCCGCCCTTCAACAGTGGTGCAATGTGACTGGACAATTTTGAACAGTGTTGGCGTGATTGCGGGGACCACTGGGCGGGTGAATATGGACCGTCGGATCATCGCTCAAATGGACGGCAGATCTTTGATCAGGCAGTGAACAGTTTGAACGATGGCTGCTGCGGGATTGGAGATCGTTGTCCATTCTATTTAGATCAACAATTGAAAATGTGCCTGATGAACATATGAGATAAGCACTTCCTGCCCTGGCGCATGGTCATGGCGTTGGGTCACGTGGAGGGAAAAGATACACGGGGCTTGGCTGAAAGGGGCTAGGACCAGTATAGGGTAGAAAATGGATTTGTGGCCTATTTTAAGTGCATTTTTAGGCCAACAAAGGGTAATGATAGGGGAAATAAGGGGGAATGAAACTACACCAGGGGTGTGTGCATGGTTTAGGGGGGATTTTGGGGTAAGAGGGGAACCTTGAAAAGGGAAAAAGGGATGAAGTGGACAATTCTGCAGGGGTACCAGGTGCAAATGAAGACCTTCAGGAGCACAATTTTTTATCATCAGAGAGGCTTCATAATGGGAATCAGTAAAGGGAATTTCATCACAGGGCAAAGGCACAGGAGACTTCAAGGATGATGTGTCTTCAGGGGAGATGCATTCATTGAAGGCTCAGAAACAATTTATCCCCTTACTTTTGCTTCGTCAAAATTCATAGGGGGGCTAATAACGGGTGTACTCCAACCACATCGCCTTCCGTATAGCCTCCGGGAGGTCCTCTATAGCATCCATAGGACTCTTGGCAAGTCAAGCCTCCAAGTTTCTTCGTATAGCAGGGAGTGTCCTCGGTATTTTGCGACATCCTCAACTTCTCTTCTCGTGGCATTTGTGCCTCGGGAAGCCCACAGGTCTCACTATCCAATATTTTAAACATGATCCATAAATTTGTAAGTCAAATTGTCCTAAAAAAAATATTTTTTCATTTTCATATATATATATATATATATATATATATATATATATATATATATATTGGAAATTAAAAAGAAATAATATAATCAAAAATCATTGTGTGATCTTACCAATCGCCCCCCATGCTACAATCGGTGGCAGGGGAAAATCGATCTCCCTTGAAATCCATGCCAAAGATAAAGTGATAGTCCTCAATCGCAATGAATTTTTCTCCCCACCAAAGGAAGAACTCGATCATCCCAAGTAGTACCGGGACCTCACTCCCCAACCTCTTCATCATATCTACCCATCTAGGTATCCGTGGATCACGAGGGTTGCCGATGGTAGAGATAATATTGGGGTGAAGCCCCGGAATCCTCTCGAAGAAGAATTTGCATAGGATGGTCCCATAAGCAAAATTATTTGTCTTATTCCTTCCGGATTGAGGTCACTGCTTTCATGTTTTTCAATATGGTTGTGCACCAATCATATAGTGTGATCAGACAATCCACTACCAAGCTCATGTTTCCTCGTGAAGCTTGGTGCAAGGAGGCCAATCGTGCCACTCTAGAAATGGTGAAAAGGAGATTTTTCATGTGCAACCCTTGCACATATTTGATTGGGATATGTGTCCTAACCTTATGAGTACCCTCATCATAGTAAACTCAAATATAATCTTCGAAATTTAGCCCTCCCGTGGGCTTACCCCGAAAATTTACTGCGGTTCCCCTTCGAGAGAGTCCAGCTATGAAATAAATATCCTCGATTGTTATCCTTAGTGGCATTTGATCGATCATGAAACAATCCTCACCCGAGCCCCAATAAATTACAAGAATTTCAAGCAATCTTGTGTTCGTTTTCATGTTTAGAATTTTAAAGAACTTTAGCAATCTACATCCCCCGAGTATATCCAAGGATAACTCGGTCTTCCATGACTACATTATCAATAGTGTTATGCTCTATTTCCCTCTCGCTATGGTCATCCCGCATCATCTCATTTAAAATCCCTTTACACTTGAATTTTAAAATTTTTCTCACGCATACATGAGTTCCGTAATACGCCGCTTTCATACGTGAGCTCAAAATTATGAACCCCTTATATACGCAGAGTTTCCCGTAAAAAACATAAATTCTATGGCAAAATTCTAAAAAATAGCTTGAATTGATAAAGAAATTAATGACTAAGTTGATTATGAGGCTTACTTGAAAGATTTGGATTGATTCTAAGGGATAATTTCTCCGTTTCTAAGAAGGGGATTTTTTTCTCCGTGAGCTTTTTCACAACTTCTTCACGACACAAATGACCAAATGTGATTCAAAAGGCCTATTTATGCCCAAATTTCAAAAAAAAATTCACAAATTTATTTTGTGTTTATTTTTTGAATTTGTTCACGACTCTTTAACCCTTCGCTTGTAAGGGCTGGATAGGTCGTTTTCGTGTCCATTCTCGGTGATTTCGAGACGTTTCCATTTCTACTTTGGCCCTAAGGACCGCCGAATTCGACATGGGAGGTATTTTTTTCGTAACTCGGCATATAGGTTAGGGAATTCAATTTCCGTTGCACTTATTCATACTCGCTCCATACTAAAATATTTCTATAGGGTCGACCCCATCATGTTACGATTATTAAAAAAAATTTCACTCGCCAACTTATAAACCATGATATGATGGTAGGGCCATCCTTTACATATGCTCCTTAGTAATATCCTCACTAGCATATATTGCCCATGTCATAAATTTGGTAGGCTTGGGAGTCCTCTTTAGTCCTACCATGAATTATGTGTTGAAGCTTCATTATTCTCTTCTTGCTTTCTTTTTCTCTCACTTATAACCTAGAGGCTCCCATTTTGTTGTTGAGTTGTTTTGCTACTCGTAGTGACCATTTGTATATTCTGGTCTTAAGCCACCACTTGGACTCGTGTATAAGCCATATTTTGACCATGTATTTCCGCAAAGTCACTCATGCAATCACTTAGCTTTATGAACTCGACACCTTTTCCCATGGATGGAACATCTTCCGAGTGTCACTTACCAATTTCACACCTTGCATTGAGTATAGGCTTTTCACTTATCCCAGGAACTAGTGCATATGTTTATTGACACTCGTTCTATCAATTGTAATATGCATTCTTTTATTATTTTCTAGGCTTTCAATATGAAAAATACAAAAATTGGGCATCCCAAAAAGAGCAGATCTAGACATTACTTCCACATTTGATGGCAAACTTCTAAAGAGTCATTGTGTCACCTCGAAAAAGCACAAAAAAGCTAAGTATTTTTCAATTTTTGGGATGGGTTTAGTTTGACTTAGGAGAAGCCATAAACTTGTTATTGAGTCAAGACTTCAGCTTGGTTATCTTTTTCCAATCATATGGAAGGTTTGTTTGTGCTCTTAAAAGACAAACTTATACAAAGTGATCATATGCCGCCATAGTCAAAATGAGTTGTGCTTTTTGTTCAAGGGAATTAAACTCCGAGTAGGCATTTCTCGTTAGCATCTTGACTTATTTTTCGCCGGCCATTCTCGTCCGAAAGAGAGTCTTGTTCTATCACATCGCCTATTTGGTCCTTTTCTCATGTCGGTTTGAGAAGGTCTCCATTAAATTATTTATGAAGCTTGTTCCTTATCGACTTTAACAAATTTCTATGAGATTAAACCTAGAGCCGCACTGCCCTATTTACATCATTGATAGGTGACCTTGTGCTCAACATTTAATCAACACCATGGGTCTTTGACTAAGTGGTTTCCCTTATGTTCATCAACTCATTATCAAACTCCAAGATTCTTCTAGTCTGCTCACTTGACCCTATTGGTGGATTCGTCGCCTCTTTGTCATATATCATTATTGGTTGGTTCAGAGGGTTTCTACCGTGTGTTAGTTACATTTTGGGCATTCCGTAAGCGTATCAAGTTGGTTACTTCAATTTTATTAGTTTGATTCCTTCCAAATTTTGGGCTTCTCGTTACACTACTTGGACTAATGTGGGATGCCTTTAATTGCTTCCCTTTCTTCCGTGAGATCTTTTCCTATCGAGTTTGAATTATTGCTTTGGGAATAAGATCTACAATCCTTTGTTAGTACCTTAGGCTCGCAACACATGGCGCATTCCTTCGTTATCGACAAGGAGAATACATCAATTTCTCCGATTGGTATATTCTCTCAAGTGTTCAACTTCAACTCATTCATTCAAAATTGTTAGATTGTATTGGGGGTAACTTGACTCTCATCATCATTATCGATGAGTTGTCTCGTGTTTGTTGAATTCGTATACATCAATGACCGGTAATATTTCTCACATGGTCTACTTCAGATCATTTATTCCCATTGTGTAGAATTGTACCATAGTGATCGGTGAAGACTTCGGTTTGCATCAACATTTTTTGTCTACTTGACAAATCCTTCGCCTTTCTGTAAGTGACATCGTCAACCCTTATATGTTGCGCTTCACCAGAAAGCAAAGATTCTATATGTTGCACCTCGAGTCACAAGTAACAATGGCTTCTTCCACCACTTATGATTTGGTACTTGGTGATTTAGTTGTGACTTCGTTGATTAGATGTCTTTGCATCATCATTGATCAATCTTCTATATGTGATACTTGGACATGATTTTGATATGTACTTTCGGGGTGCTGATTAGATGATTCACTATGTACTTTAAAATTATTTCTCATACTTGTATACATATTGGATCCACTCCATACTGATATGCTGACATTCTTTTCTTTCACTAAGCATGGGTATGCCCACCTCATACATGAGCTTTCTTTTATTTCTTTCACTAGTTGGCAGTCGAAATCCGGTGAAGTCCTCTCAAGTCCTTGCAATATTCTCTCTTATGCACATAATACATTTTGGCCATCATGTACCTCTTTTGGCGACCATATTAGGGGGCATATTTTATAGCATCATTTATCACCTTTATATGCTTGATGACTTATGCATTAGCCTTGGGCATCCTTTTTCCTTTTAGACTCGGGTCAAGTTCTTAAAAAAAATTATTTTGAATTCCATACATGACTCTCATTTATTCTTATAAAAAAGTATGTGGGTCCACGCATATCTAACCCACATATACAATTTAAGATATTAAAAAATAATAAAACTCCCTATTAATTGGGCAAGGTGGTTTACTAGTTTTACATAAGAACCGCCTACACCATCCCATGGCCAAAATGTTTTAACTAAAAAATGATTTGAGGAAGTATAAATACACCTCATTGGGAAGGCCTAAGAGGAGAGAAAAAATGCTATTGATGTTATAGCCCTGGTTATAGCCCAGATAAAGTATGATTATCCCCGTGCCTACTACACTTCCCAAGTTTAGGGAAACCCTTGTTTCCATGTGACGATCACCCTCCTAATGTGACATCCTTTGTTCACCTCTTATGGAAGAATATTGTTGAGGCTTTGGTCGGGATGTGATCCGGAGACGGTCTCGTTTCAAGCCGTGGCTGATTTCGTGTGATATCTCCACTTTTGCACATACATCAATAAAAGAGCTTTGTCACATTCCCGATGTCATGTCTTTACATGTTTCATATACATGTTAATGATATTGTAATCGTTATTTAATGAATATTTTATGAGTTTATATGATCTAACATACTAAAATTTAGGATATATATGTTGTACAACTATTCTATGTGGTTTGTCTTGAGTGAGTCAGCAGTGTTTTGAAGCATGAAGAATAGCAGAGGGTTTGCACACTACAAGATCGAATTTCAAAACGTAGGACATACTAGTAAGGTCACCTATTCCCGGTTTTCTAGTTTACACATTAGACTTGTAATTTGAATGCTTCTTGTGATTGTATGCCTTCTACTCTATTAGGTCCCTCAACCCAAAACTCCAAGGTAGATTTTCCCACGACACTAATGTAAAGGAAATATGTCAAGCATGGCTACATATTTGGTGAGAAAAATGATGACAAGCATCAAAATGACAATAGTTAGCAAGAAATTTAGGAATATTAGCATAAGAGACCATAAAGGAATGTGGTAAAGTGTGGGGACCCCTATCCAGAAATGATGCATGTGAGAGAGTCATGAGGGTCACCCCTCATGTTATGGAAGGTACTAAAGAAGATACCTCGAACCTACAAATAACTATGATGGACACAAAAATGAGAATCAAGTGTTATTCTAGGGTGCCCATGTGCTCTAATACACAAATTATGACGGGTAAGAAGGGGTGGTTAATGTCGCAACTCGATGGGGTAGGCCCTAAGGCAAATGAAATGGAGACATAAATGGCCAATAATGCGTTGACATGATTAGGAAATTCTTTGTCTTATATGGTAGTTTAAGTGATATACCTCGCAGCAAAGTAATGAAAAAAATATGAAAATGCTTTTTCTTTATATTTGGAATATATAATATATACAAATCATGACATGGTCCGATAGGTTATGCAATGTAGTTCCCACTACCGGGCACAAGCCAAATATTCTAGTGTATGAAATCATGTTAGGTCCCTAGATTACTAGTGTAGTCCCTTATTGTTGTTAGTTTAACCCCCTTATTGTTATTTTTGTACCCCTATAACCCCCATATTGTTATTATTGCGCCCCTACATTATTATTGTTAGGGGTCGGCTAGGATTATATTGTGACCCCATGGACTCCTATATATAGAAGGAGGTTTTGTCATTTGTATCATCCAAGAATTATATGTAATGTAAAGGAGGATTCCCCTCGAAGTGGCTTATTTATAAGGCGTTTATCTCTCTTTTCTTCTATTTTTGGAGTTGGTTTCATAACATTTGGTATCAAAGCTTTGGATTCTAGGGTTTCGCTGCTCCAAACAAGGCATCGTGTCATTTTAGATATAACCTTTTTTCTAGAAAGTTTTAGAAGTCAATTTTTTATCACACAAATTTCGAAATCCCGAGAACGTCATGTAAAAATTTCGCATCCTCGGTTTGTAATAATTTCGTAGATATGATCTCGGTATGTTAGGGTTTGTGCAAAAGTTCTCGAATTTCATCTAAAAGAGGGTGACCTTGGGAAAATAGTCATAACTCTCTCCGAGCATCGATTGGAATTTTGTAAAAAATGGTCGCAATTACATGGACTATAGTTTCCTCTCGTATTAATTTAAGAGCCTAAGGACAAAACAAGACACATGGAATGTCGTATAAGTGCGCCCCTATCGAAACAAATCTACAATTAGGTCATTATGGGAGATTGGGTATAACTTTGCCTTGAATAATCTAAATTAGGTAAGACCTATGAATTCGAAAGAATATTCATACATTAATGAATCGAATTTTAGATATCAAATATCCGAAATCACGTAGATAATTCAGCTTCATTATCGAGCTCCTCAAAAGAAAGAAAATGTTTGTATTTACTTTTTCAAATTGCATAAGTCTTGCTTGAAAAATCAGTTTGAAGTGATTCCAAGGGCATATTGAAGCATAGATACGTATTGGGTTATAAAATGCCCCCTAAGAATAATTCAACACCCATCAAGCCCTTAAAATAATCTACTATGACTCATGAAGATAAAGAAGTGTGTAATGTTCCCAAATTTTAGCCTCAAGCTAAAAGGAACATTATCATTTACATATTTTTATTTTGTTGAATAAAATGGGTAAGGAGACCCCTTAACCCCCTTATATGGAGAAATAATACTCCTTGTGTGAAAGGAGGGTGAATAAGCAATCGGATTAAGCACCTAAGGGTGTGAATATGATTGAGATCACTTTGATTTAGTCATCTTTGATCAAGTCAATAGTGTCAGTCTAAGAGAGGGAATCTCCATGACAAGGCAAACGTAGTTTTAGAGGAGGCTCCCATCACATGAGCTAGGTGGAAAGTGTGGGATGGGACCAATGGTGAGAGGGAGTTCATTTGCTTTATAAGGAGGAGATGGAAGCCCATTTTCATTATACATTAGCTTATCATTTTCAGCTGGTCCGTTTAAGACTTGCACACCCTGTGCCGTTTAGCAGTATTGTAGTGTTCCCGAGCACAAGGGTGTTCCCTGGGCCGGGAAACCCTACCTCATCCTCAAGGAGGGAGAGGGTTTGAGCTCCATTTCCTCATTTCTACATTTGGCCAAAGTTACCTCGTTGCAACATTTTCTCAAGGCGTAAAATGTTGTGTTGCCTAGTGTAGCAATAGAGGAACTCATAGAGTCATTCTTTGGCTTTTTCTTCTAAGTGGAGATATTGTATATTATTTGGAGGAGTAGTAGAGGAGACTCCCAGGCATAATTTCAGATCTTCGGGCACCGTGTGAAAATCATTCACCATCTCTCACTCGCGTATTCTAGGGCTAAAACCGCATTATTTTGTGTAGGCAAAGTGTTGGGAGAGTCCATTGAGCTCAATGAGGATTGTTCTTGAGTAGAGGGATCAAAATCTACTAAGGAGCATCATTTGAGGAGGGAAATCTATATTTTAGATCTTCCATAGCCTACTTATATGTATTTAGTGTTGTAGTGACATATTATCCCTAGCAGCTTAATCGTCACACCGTATTTTATCCGCATTTCTAGCAATCCCTCCTAATGGCTAGAAATCTTGTATTGGAGCCCATCTTACCATTCTTGGGTATTTATTTGTATCCTTCAGCCACATTAACATTTTTCATATATTCACGCTCTTCTACCCTCATAGAGACATCGCAATACTTCTCTCCGATTTCGTTTAGGTAACAGCAAGAACTCATGTGTTTCTTATCATTGATCATTGGAGATTGGTTCTCATCGCTTGAGTGGCTTGTCCCTCATGATTTTATTGTATATTACCGCTGGGATATAATATAATGTTGGTTGCATAACATTTCCCTATTATGGTATATTCAAAATTGCATAGTTTATGATTGTGTTCATGTATTACTATAGGCTCTCTTCGAGCATTCTCTAAGGGACCTAGTTTGGGGAGATCTCGAATAACCCATATAGAGTTATTTCTGGGCTCAACTTCGGAAGAGAAGTATTTAATGAGTTAAAAAGGGGATCCGAGCCCCATTTTAGCTTATTTTTTCATTTCCTTCCTTATACAACATTCATATTGCAAATAATTCCCCGAAAAAGGGATATTACAAGCAGAATGTGAGCATCAATCTTGGCTCAAATTCTTACGCACAAGATTTAATGCTATCGTAAAGAGGAGCTTCTCTCCAAGAAGAGAAGATTTATAGAGGAAAAAGAAAAGAGGAATGATGGAAGAGGAGTCTCCCCTTCTTCTTTTCCTGCACTAATGAGGGTATCATCAAGACCTTGAGAGATAGAAAGGGGAAAATGGAGAGATTTTATGAGAGGGTTTGTGGATGAAGCAAGCCCTAGTTGTGACCATGTTGGGTGTGATCATTCAGCCACACATGTAGATCCACGCTTAGTACATTTCCATATCTATTGCAGATAATGGAGGAATATGAGTCACCATGAGGAGACCTTGAGTGATTTTTTTTGGGGGTATGAATTTTAATCATGGAGATTCGAAGTGCACTGACTTCCAAGAGTTTTGCTGCATCAAGGGAGAAACATCTAGCATCCACAAAGGGAGGAAGAAAATATATTCTTTCTATCTACTTTCAATGGATCACAAGGTGCAAAGCCACATCTTGGTGGAGGAGCTTCGATGCATATTTTCAAATACACCAAGTTGTAATTTCAAGGAGGCCATCACTATAGTAGTGCCGCATCTCAAAAGTATGGCCTATGATTGGTGGTTTAAATTTCGTTTCATGTTATCATGCAAATGTAAAAACCTATGATGAATTCACTAAGGCATTGGTGAAAAGATTTGGTAAAGATCAATGTGAATCATCATGTGTAAAAATCTCAGGGATCAAACACCTCAAGATGAATCGGAGGAAATCATGAAACAAAATCCACTCCATATTTCCGGAGGGGAAGGAAACCGGGATGACGACTTGCTAGAGGAAAGACCCCCATTGTATGAAGGGAACTCTTCCACTCGTAATGGTATGGAGATCCTTTTTTCAAAGGAAGACCGAAATCCAAGGTCTCTCATCGGGAGAGGAGGTATACTCATATGTTGGTGAAGAGGGTAGAAGGACCCACAACGCCGTATCATCGAGGGAGATCCATCACCACATGGAGGTGAGAAGGGAGTAATTTCTTTCCATTGGAGGAATCCTTGTGTCTATGCAAGGGATTCCAAGAGGTACCACATGTGGGGACCTAGTCACACCCCGAGCAAAGATGCTGGTATCAAGGATTGTGAAATGGAGGATGGAGTAGAAGGGAAGGATCAAGATCTCGGGGAATGATCATTCACCCTCATATTTTGAGGAAATTTCTGGGCAGAAGGGAGAGGGATCACACTACTTGAAGAAGAGAGGTACATTCACTACTCTCATTTATACAATCCATTTCCTATCTAGATGTCTCACTACAGGGAGACAACTCCCACCCGGGGAGGCCACCTGGACCCGACATCAAGGAGAGGCATCTTGATTTTGGAGATCACCACTCTTGGATTCAAGGGAGTTGAATGTATTAGAGGATGAATTTGGCATGAGGGATGTTAAAGTAGCAAAGTAACAACATGAGGGAGCACCACATCGTTGCATTACCAAAGGCTGCCTCTGAGGAGGATAGATCCATACTGGAGGTCTCAACTATTATTAGAGTACTCCAAGGATCTGCATGCATGCATGATTATTGATGAACCAAGCAAAGAGGTGACAGACATATAGTAGAGGATGTGGTCATCTATTCATATGGTAGAATATTCTTGACTAAAGCTTCGAGCTCAAGAAGAAATTGCCGCATGCAAGACATGAGGGCTTTCTAGCTATGCACTTTGATGCATATTTTTCTTCGCTAGAGGAGTTCACTGGGAGGGCATACAACATGATCTATATCATCATATGGAGATATGCATATCCTAGGGATTATTTTAGAGAGGTTGGCACAACCATTTCCCTACTCATCGGAGGTGAGGGAGAGCATCTCGCATGAGCTATCACCAAGGACCGGAGTACATAGTAAAGGAGGCATATAATCTCATTTTTTGATATACCTTTTTATTTACTTTATATGGGCGGTATTTCGATGAGCTAAGGATGATCACATATCCTTATGCCTCATTATGATGTACTTGTGGCCCATTGCAGCAATGGGAGTGGCTATTTTCATGATGGCTTGTAGGGGAAGCCATACTTCTTGGTGTGAACCATTGGCACCAATTTGTACCTTCATGTTTTCACCTTATGAGATGTTTGTGGCAAGTAAAAACAAGTGGTTGGAAAGGTACTTGTTGTTTTTAGTTCTGATGCGGTGGCAGGAGGCCTACCACATTGGTCCCATGAGTGGAGCAATGACTCACTATCTAGTTGTCTTATGACAACTTGTTTTCATTGCATGTTGCTTCCTTCGTATTGCTAATGGTTATACATTTATAGGGAGCACTACTGGGAGAGTGTTGGAGGTATTGGGGATAGCCCACTGGGAGCATTATTCTCCCCATTTTACATGTTCTAAATTGCAAGAGGACACTGCGGGGAAAACCATGATTGCCACATTGCTACTTTTTCTTCTTGTGGGAAAACCACTTGGAGAATTTGGAGGGGCATCTCATGGCTGATTTTCTTGATGGGGAAGCTTTAAGCCATTCTTGGAGGCCATACCATTCCAAACCTCAAGGATAGAGGCAGCCCCATAAGTACCAAAAATGGAGGGAGAAACATCTTGGGAATTAGAAGCCCAACTTCCATTCAACCAAACAAATTGCATAAACCAGGGGTTGAGATTTCTATTTGGGTGATAGCATGGATGAGAGGATCATCATTGGGGACAAATTTTCCATGCATTTCATCACTCCTACCTCGAGGAGGCCATAGCATAGTAAGAAGGTTTCCACCTACACCTTCTATCTTCCTACGATGTGCACCATCTCCGGTTTGCATACTTGGGAGGGAGCATTGGAGGATAGATTTGTTGCAAGATATCTTGAGTAGTGGTGGAGATTTTTGATGAGGAGGTTGCGAAGAATAGGGGCATAAATTTTGTCTTTCTATGCGCTGTTTCGAGGACAAGCAACATTTGGGAGGGAAGGACCGTAATGTCTCTGGGCTCTAGCCTCAAACTAAAAGGAACATTATAGTTTGCATATTTTTATTTTGTTGAATAAAATGGGTAAGGAGACCCTTTAACCCCCTTAGATGGAGAAATAACACTCCTCGTGTGAAAGGAGAGTGAATAAGCAATTGGATTAAGCACCTAAGGGTGTGAATATGATCGAGATCACTTTGATTTAGTCATCTTTTACTAAGTCAACAACGATGTCCAAGAGGGAGGAATTTCCATGACAAGGCAACACATTTTTAGAGGAGGCTCCACTTGCATGAGCTAGGTGGAAAGTGTGGATGGGACCCATGGTGAGAGGAGTTCATTTTATTTATAAGGAGGAGATGGAAGCCCATTTTCATTATGCATTAGCTTATTTATTTTTCGTTGGGTCTCTGCTAAGATCATACATTAATTTCAAGCTATTTAGCGTGGTTGTAGTGTTCTTGAGAACAAGGGTGTTCCTGGCCAGAATCCCTACCTCATCCTCAAGGAGGGAGAGGCTTGAGATCCATTTCCTCATTCCGACATTTCCAGGCCAAAGCTACCTCGTTCTGTAGCATTTTCCGTTGGGTAGAAAACGTTGTGTTGCCGGGGTGCAAGAATAGAGTGAACCTGCGCAGTCATTCTTTGGCTTGTTCTTCTAGTGGAGATCTTGTATATTCTTTGAGGAGTAGCAGAGAGGACTATCTAGCATCATTTCGTATATTTGGCACTAGGCCAATCATTCACCATCTCTCACTATGTAGTCTAGGACTAAAAATGTGTTATTTTGTGTAGTAATGTTGGGAGAGTCCATTGAGCTCATCATGAGGATTTTTCTTGAGTAGAGGAATCATCCTACTAAGGAGCATCATCGAGGAGGGAACATATATTTCGCATCTGAAATAGCCTCATCATATGTATTCGTTGTTGTAGTGGACATATTAACCTCAGTTAATTGTCACATCGTATTTTATCTCAAGATTTCTACAATCCCTCTTGGATTGGCTAGAAATATTGTATTGGATCCCATCTTTTCCATTCTTGGGAATTTATTTGTATCCTTCAGCCCACATTACCATTTTTCATATATTCAAACAGCTCGCTACTCTCATAGAGACAACGCACACGTTTTCCTCCGACATTTTGTGTCAAGTAAAGCAACTCATGTATTTCATCGTTTTCGATCATTGGAGATTGTTTATCATAGCTTGAGTGGCTTGTCCCTCATGATTTTCTTGTACATTACCGTTTTCGGGATATAATAATATAATGTTGGTTTCATAACATTTCCTCTTTTTATGGTATATTCAATTTCAGATTTTATGATTGTGTTCATGTATTACCGTAGGCTCTCTTCGAGCATTCTCTAAGGGACCTAGTTTGGGGAGATCTCGAATAACCCATCTAGAGTCATTTATTTGGGCTCAACTTATAGAAGATAAGTGTTTAATGAGTTAACAAGGGAATCCGAGCCCCATTTCACTATTTTTTCACGCATTCCTTATATAGCGTCCCTTTGGGCCATATTGCAAGAATTCTAAAAAGGGATATTACAAAGTGCAACATGATATATCAAAATTACAAGAGAAAGTGCACCAAATTTCCGCTCTCACAGAGCAACAAAAATGAAATGGAAGTTTTAAGGAAAGGCGTGGAAGCTAAGATTGATGGTTTGAAGAAAGTTGTGGGAAGCTAATATGGATGGTTTGAAGAAAGGCATGGAAGTAAGATGGATGGTATGGAATAAAAAAGGAAGTTGCCTAGAAGAAGATATGGAAGGCTCACAAAGCTGATACATGAAATGATTCCTAATGGCGAAAATATAGTAGAGGAAACTCATGATGAGAAAATAAATGTTAATAGTGATTTCATAAACTCGAATGTTGGATGGAAGACCCACCATATTCCAAATATGGATATGAGGAATTTTGATGGCAAGGATCCCGTAACATGGATACTACAAATGGAGAAATATTTTGATCTCAATAATGTGCAAAACACACAAAAGGTAAACATTGCAACTTTACATTTAGAAAAAAATGCATTTGTATGGTATTGATGGCTTTGTTGCCATAAAAAAATTGTCACTTGGTCAATTTTTATGGAGGAAATGATAGCACATTATGAGGATACAAAGAGCAACACCTTCTTTAGCAAATTGATAAATCTCAAACAAAATGGTTTAATGGCGGAGCACATTGAGGACTTCCAAAATTTAATATAAGGGTAACTAATATTACAGAGGAACACATGATTGATGTCTTCATAGGGACTTTAAAGGTTAACATCCAACATGAAGTTTGGATTTGGGAACCTGATTATGGCGACAAGGAAGCCTACCACTCACATCTATAAAGATGGAAGTGTTGCTACTCCTAGACTTCCACAACCTACAAGGTTGACACCACAACAATTGGAAGAAAAAATTGCAAAAGGGCTTTGCTATAGTTGTGATAGCAAATACACTAAAGGTCATAAGTGCGCTGAGAAGAAATTATTTTACATATATTGTGAAGAGGAGGAAGAAAATGAAGAAGAAACTTCAAAAGTAGAGGATATACACCAGGAAGAAACCCTAGAAGGAGAAGAAATGGGTCCGACCATATCATGTAATCCATTTGCAAGAATTACCACTACTCAAACTCTCAAGATAGAAGGACATATCAAGAAGAAAAAGGTAATAGTGTTGATTGATTCGGGTAGTACCCATAATTTTATTCATTGTAAGGTAGCCAAGGAATTGAATTGTTTCCTATACACAACACCAGAATGTCAAGTGATGGTTGTAAATGGAGGAACTATAAATTGCTCTGGAAAATGCCATAATATCAAGCTAGCCATGGGGGAATATGTATTGAATAGTCCAATGCTTTCCATCCCAATGGGAGGTGCTGATGTTGTACTAGGAGTCTAATGGTTACAATCTTTGGGGACGGGAGCTTTTAATTTTGAAGAAATTTTCTTGAATTTTTTTTTTCGGAAGGAAATGAAATCGAATTACGGGGTATCATAGGGAAGCCAGGAAAGATAATAAGCTCTAATGTCATGAAAAATCTTCTGAAGAAGGAACAACAGGGCGTAATTGCACAATTATGCTCACTAGAAGTTCCAACATCAAAATCATGTATTTCTCCAGATCTCCAAAAAGTCTTGGACAATCATTCCAAGGTGTTTGATACTCCCAAAGGACTCCAACCTATTCTTCATCATGATCTTGCTATTCATTTGATTCCAGAAAGTGTTCCTCCAAACATTAGGCCTTACAAATATCCTTATGTCCAAAAGAGCGAAATTGAACGTATGATTGCAGAAATGTTAGAGGCTGGTATAATTCAACTAGTCAAAGTTCTTTCTCTGCTCCAGTAGTATTGGTGCACAAAAAAGATGGATCATGGCACATGTGTCCGGATTATAGGTTGCTCAATAAGCTCACTATTAAAGATAAATTTCCCATTCCTGTGATTGATGAATTATTGGATGAATTACATGGAGCAATTTATTTTACCAAGTTGGATCTTTGTTCATGATATCATCAAATTAGAATGAAGACTGAAGATATTCCAAAAACAACATTTCGAATTCATGAGGGTCATTATGAATTTTTGGTCATGCCTTTTGGCCTTACCAATGCACCTTCTACATTTCAAGGGTTGATGAATTCCATTTTCAAACCCTTCCTTAGAAAATTTGTGCTAGTGTTTTTTGATGATATACTAATCTACAACAGGTCTTGGAAGGATCACGTTCAACATGTTGACAAGGTGCTCAAACTATTGGAGGAGAAACAATTATATGCAAAAACATCCAAATATTTCTTTGGAGTACAAGAGGTGGAATATTTGGGTCATATTGTATCTCACGAGGGTGTTAAGGTAGACCCTAACAAAATTAAATCCATTAAGGAATGGAAAGTCCCCACAACCATAAATCAGTTGCGCGGATTTCTCGAGTTAACAGGGTATTAGCGCAAGTTTGTGAAGAATTATGGGAGATTAGCAGCACCTCTAACAACATTATTGAATAAAGATGCATTTTCATGGACTCCTGAGGCAACTAAGGCCTTTGAACATCTTAAAGAGGAAATGTGCCTAGCACCAGTCTTAGCTATGCCAGACTTCACAAAAACCTTTATTGTTGAATGTGATGCCTCAAGAAATGGAATTGGTGTTGTTTTAATGCAAGAAGGAAGACCCATTTCTTTTGAAAGTCATTCAATCAAAGGAAAGTAATTACAAAAGGCTATTTGTGAGAAGGAAATGTTGGAAATACTACATGCACTAAAGAATTGGAGACCTTACCTAATGGGAAGACACTTCAAGGTAAAAACTGATCATGATAGTCTTAAACACTTTTTGGAACAAAGACTATCTTCAGAAGAGCAACAAAAATGGGTCACAAAGATGTTGGGTTATGACTTTGAAATCGTCTACAAAAAAGGGAAGATAAATGTTGTTGCAGATGCACTCTCAAGAAAGTATGAAGAGGTGGAAGCATTGCTTTGTGCCATTTCAATTATCCAACCAAATTGGATAACCGAAGCAATGGATGAATGGAAGAAGGAAGAAGAAGTGTGGACTCTCATTCAAAAGTTGCAGCAAGATCCTAGTACATTTGATACATTTAGTTGGAAAAATGATTCCTTATGGTACAAAGAGTGCTTATATATTTGCAATAATTCTCAACTAAAACAAAATATTCTTTTGGAATTGCACACTTCTCCTTTAGGAGGACACTCAGGATTTTTAAAAACTTACCACAAGGTGAAGAAAGAATTTTTTTGGGATGGCCTTAAAGCTGATATTCAAAAGTTTGTGGCGGAATGTTTGGTTTTCCAGCAAAATAAAGTTGAGACAATTAAGAGCCCGGGTCTTCTACAACCTTTATCCATTCAAAGTCAACATTGGGAGGAGATTTCAATAGATTTTATAACAGGTTTACCTAAGTCCGAAGGAAGGAGTGTCATCTTGGTGGTAGTTGATAGACTTACCAAGTAAGCACACTTTGCTGCATTATCTCATCCATTTAAAGTGAGTAAAATTGCTACTACATTTATGGAAACAATTCAAAAGCTACATGGAAACCCGAAGATTATTGTAAGTGACAGAGATTCGATTTTTACAGGAATTTTTTGGACGGAATTATTTTCTTGTTTGGGTACTCAACTAGCTCATAGCTCATCTTATCATCCTCAATCCGATGGTCAAATAGAGATAGTGAATAAATATTTGGAAGGATATCTTCGTTGTTTTGTATCTGATAAGCAAGCACAATGGGTCAAGTGGTTACCTCTTGTTGAATGGTGGTATAACACTTCCTTTCATACTGCATCAAAAATGACTCCATTTATGGCACTTTATGGATATCATCCACCATCCATCACATCTTCTTTAAGGGATAATTCTAGGGTTCAAGCAGTGGAGAATCACATTGAGCATCAACAAGAAGTTCTCCAAATCTTAAAGGATAACCTAAATTTTTCACAAAATCGAATGAAACAACTGGCAGATCAACATCGCAGTGAGAGAAGTTTTGATGTGGGAGACTGGGTATTTTTACGGCTACAACCATACAAACAAATGTCCCTCAAGCAAGCTAAGAAGGATAATAAATTATCACCAAAATATTATGGTCCTTACAAGGTTTTGCAAAATATTGGTACTATGGCATACAAATTGGAGCTTCCTGCTTCTTCGCGAGTGCATCCAGTTTTCCATGTTTCATGCTTGAAAAAAGTTATAGGGAAAAAATTCCAGTTCAAACAATATTTCTAGAACTTGATGAGGAAGGAAAAACCATATTGGAACCTGAAGCAGTCACAAAAACAAGAACTCGACAATGACGAAATCGATCAATTTCAAAGTATCTCATCAAATGGAAGAACTTACCCACTAAAGATTCTACATGGGAGGGTGAGAATTTTATACAAAAGCACCTGGAGCTACTCAAGCGTTGAGGACAACACTTTTTTGAAGGCAAGGAGCATGTTAGGTCCCTATATTACTAGAATAGTCCCTTATTGTTGTTAGTGTAACCCCCTTATTGTTATTGTTGTAACCCTGTAAACCCCATATTTTTATTATTGTGCCCTTAAATTATTATTGTTAGGTTGGCTAGGATTACATTGTGGCCCCATGGACTCCTATATATAGAAAGGAGGTTTTGTCATTTGTATCATCCAAGAATTGTTCATTTATGTAATGTATTGGAGGTTGCCCCCTCGAAGTGGCTGATTTCTAAGGCGTTGATCTCTCTTTTCTTCTATTTTTGGAGTTGGTTTCATAACAAAAGACCTCTATGTAGTGTGCCTTTCCTGCTGCACATTTATGTCTGGGTGCCCAAGATTCTTGGCATGTGAAGATTCTCGAGTGCATCCAGTTTTCCATGTTTCATGATTAAAGAAGGTTATAGGTGAAAAACTTCCAGTTCAAACAATATTGCCAGAACTTGATGAGGAAGGAAAAATCATATTGGAACCTGAAGCAGTCATGGAAACAAGAACTCGACAACTACAAAATCGATCAATTTCAGAGTATCTCATCAAGTGGAAGAACTTACCCACTAAAGATTCTACATGGGAGGATGAGAATTTTATACAAAAGCATCCATAGTTACTCAAGCGTTGAGGACAACACTTTTTTGAATGAGAGGGGCATGTTAGGTCCCTATATTACTAGTGTAGTCCCTTATTATTGTTAGCGTAGCCCCCTTATTGTTATTGTTGTACCCCTGTAACCCCCATATCATTATTATTGTGCCCTTACATTATTATTGTTAGGTCGAATAGGATTATATTGTGACCCCATGGACTCCTATATATAGAAATGAGGTTTTTTCATTTGTATCATCCAATAATTGTTCATTTATGTAATGTAAAGGAGGTTTCCCCCTCGAAGTGGCTTATTTCTAAGGCGTTGATCTCTCTTTTCTTCTATTTTTGGAGCTAGTTTCATAACAGTGGAAGAGTAAGATTCCAATCTGGAGGAGAATAGGGAAGAAGATCTAGTAGTCAGTCAGCAAGGGGAGGTGATTCAATAGGGATAATATCATTATCCAAAGGAAAAGTTTGAGGAAATGAATATTAGCCTAGATCTTTCAGATGTGGGAAGCCAAGACATGTGTCCTGAGAATTTCCTTACAATGCACTAATGGGCTAGAGAGGATCTTATGTTGCAGAAGCATTGAATAAGATGAAAATCCAAATATAATTGAAGAATTTCCTGAAGTAATGGTTTTTTTTTTAATGAAAAGAGTGCTAATTAAAGAAAAAAATTAAGTCAAAGAGCTAGCTAAAAGAAGACATTTATTTAGAACAATGTGTAAGTTCAAAGGTAAGTGTTACAAAATTGTAATTGAAAGTGGAGGTATTTATAATTTAGTTTCTATTGAAATGGTAGAAAAAATGAATTTGAAAAAGACAACACACCCTTGTCCTTACAAAGTGTCTTGGTTATAAAAATGCCACCAAGTTTTGGTGAACAAAGTAGAGTAGAGTTACAAATTGGAAGGTATAAGGATGAAGTTGTTTGCAATGTAATGTTGATGGATCTTTGCCATGTTTTATTGGGGAGGCCATCATAGTATGATACGGAAGCCATCCATGATGGTTGTAAAAATACATAATTTTTTGAAAAGCAAATCCAAAAGCCTGTTTTGTTGCTTTACCAGATGTATGAGTAAAGGGGGAATCATATCCCAATATACTTCTCATGAGTGGGAAGTAGCTATTACAAGAAGAAAAAAAAGAGCAAGTACATTTTGATCTAATTGGGAAAACGCAAGTAATTATTACTAGCACTAATTTAAATTAATTTCTTGAATAAATTAGAAGCATGTTAGATTATTTTGCTGAAATGATTGTGGAGGAGCTACCAAGCAGTTTTCCTCCTATCAGAAGCATCAACCATGACATTGGTTTTCTTCCAGGATTGACTCTACCAAATAAAGTAGATTATCAAATGACACAATAGGAAAATGAAGAGGTGGAGAAACAAGTTTAGGAATTACTCAATAAAGGCCTCATTAAAGAAAGTTTGAGTCCCTATGTTGTGCCTAAAATGTTGAGTTCAAAAAAGGATGGTGACTAGAGGATGTGTACCGACTTGAGGGTTATCAACAAAATTACTATAGGTATTGATTTTCACTTCCATGAATTGATGATTTAATTGACTTCCTACGCGATGCTAACAAAATTTCAAAAATTTATCTTAAAAGTGGATATCATCAAATTAATGTCAGAGAGGGAGATGAGTGGAAAAATTCATTTAAAACTAATCATGGGTTGTAAAAGTGGCATGTCATGTCCTTCGGTCTGAAAAATGCACCCAACACCTTTATATGTCTATTAAATGAAGTTTTAAAGGAATTCATAGGGAAATTTATCATAGTTTACCTGGACGATATTTTAGTGTACAACAGGATGAGAGAATAACACCTACAAAAACTCAAGTCTATTTTGGGCACACTGCAAAAAGAAAAATTGTTGTTAAATTTAAAAATTAGGTTATGAAGGATGAGGTGGTTTATTTGGGGTTCATAATCTCCAAGGATGAACTAAAAAAGGGCCCAAATAAAATGAAGGAAATTATAAATTGGCCAGTTCTACGAAATATATTTAGGGTAAGAAATTTACACTTGCTTACTAGTTTTTATAGAGTTTATTAGAAACTTCAGTAGTTTGTGTGCACATATTATTGAAACTATTCAGGAAATTAATCAACTGTTAAAGTAGACTATAACAGTTGCTACCAGGATTAATCCCTCTCGTGGAAAAGAGCGATCTCCCTAGTACTCCAACGAGTAACTAGAAACAAAGATCAATTGAATATCTCTTTCTCTAGATTATTTTTATTTTAGATTATTAGAACCATGAAATAAAGAGGACATGCTCCTACCTTTCAACCGAGATGCCCGATGTAGTCTTTTGCATGTCGCTCCAAAGTAGTTCTTCAATGATGAGAAGAACCTGCAATCACAAACAAAATAAATGATCAAAGCACCTGCAGTATATAATAATCATAAATACTAATCCAACTTAGTGATCAAGGAATCTAAGTATTGAGATTATTTCCATGAATTTAGAAACAAGACAATGAGAAAAAGAGATCCATATGTATTATCATAAATTAGAAATAGAAATATTACAACCAGATGCCTTGATGTTTTACAAATTTCTCCCGTGTGTTTGAGAAATATTTTTCCTTCAGTTTGATAAGCCTTCCTCTCTAAAATGACCAGCATGAATTCATGGGCACAAAGGTGTAATATTCAACGTGTCAACAAAAAATTACTAGCACAGAAACTATGAACTCTATGAACTCTCTCCAAATTAGAATTTATACAAGTCAGTATCTATTCACATTGGTATCTACCCTTCAACCTAAAAATTCAGCTCAATTTATAAAGTAATCGAGGTAGTTTCATATCCATTAAGAGAGGGATGGGTTCCTCCCATGAAGGGATTTTAGTTCCTTGGACCAAGGGATAAGCTCCATGAGTAGAGGGATAAATATTGAACTAGTGTGGCTCTAGAGGCTTCCAGTTGGGAAAATATTCGACCAACTAGGCTTCTAGAAGTTACTTTTTATTTTTACTTGCTTTTCATGGGGGTGCGCAGGTTTTAGTAGCGAACAGAGTGGTGATCGCCATGGCTAATGGAAGAAGCATCAGCGCATGCACAAGAAAAGGCTATAAAAATCATGTAGGTAATATTTTAAGGGTTTTATAGAGATTTTCTCCAATTTCCAAGACTTGATTTAGGAACATGAGTGTTTTTGACCTCTAAGGGAACATGATATGGATGGTGATAGACCCATAATGACAGTCAAAATTCATGGTGACAAAATGATGTGTAATAGATTGGCCCCTAAAGTGAAAAGTCTGAGAAAGTTTTTCTGAAGAGTGAAGTGCTTTATCATTCAAAGGATTGGATTGGAGACACCGGTCGGAAACCTATAAAAAAATTCATTGCAAATATATATCATCACTAAGGTAGGCATTCCCATACTTAGAGCAACTAACTAAGTGTTGTGGTACAGATATGATTTCAGTATTATACCAAAAAGTAGAGCCTCACCAAAACTAGGTTTCATTCAGTGTCCAATAAAATAAAGCAACGCGCAATATAAATAAGGAGGTTGTACAGTGAATCAACGTATCTTAACCAACCATACCATGTTTATCTAGTTCCGTATCAATAAGTCTGGTGAACAAGGGTTTATCTGAGGGACACAGTATGGGCACAACCATCTGTCATATTAGGTCTACTATATTATGAATACATAACTCCTCGTAGCCTGGATAGTGGAAACTAGATCTAGGGTCTTGATTTCTGATTCTCAAACTAGTACGAATCTATCGATGCGATTGATTGTGTCGAAGTCGAACATGGTAGAAACCACTCTATTACCGGTCAATGATGAGAACAGTTAACAAGTGTGACAGAAACCACCAATAATGAAAATGGCTCTCAAAGTACTTCAGCACAATCTATGAAGTGTGAATGAATGATTTGTAGCCGAACACTCATATAATCAATCGATCGAAGGTCAATGATGAGAACCCATCTTCGAAGGCGAGAAACCTACCATTAGGGCATGCAGATTCCAAGGTATTGATAGTGTTCTAAATCAACTTTATAGATAATGAGCTGATGTTGATAGAAAGTGATTCGTTGCAGGAAAGCCTATGACACGAAACCATTAGATCAAGTTTTGAAGAAATTATTTGCAAGGATTGACTCGGGGATGGTCAACGTGAATGGACACAAATGTTTGCAATGAATGGTAAATTTAACTTTCTCTTGAACAAATAATGACACTCTAAATGGCTTGGAAAAATTTGACTCAAATATAATACCCAGAAACCGACTGAAGACTTTGAATGTGGTTTGGTTAACTGTAAGACAAAGGATTTCCCAACCCAGATACAAGTGTGAAAAAGTGTCATGTTCAAGAGCGACATGATTCTTTCGAAAAAAATAACAATGAATGGATATTTTTTCTCACTTTTCCCCCCACCATTACTAGCAAGTACTTTTTTATTTTTTTCAAGCTTGAGGAGGATAAAATTTACTTGTTGTGTAAGCTCATCCTTTGTAGAAATTTGCTGAATAATGATATTTATCCACCGAGACTATCCTGATCACATATCAATTCGAATTCATATGCAACACATAATCTCTTCTACTCAGATCATCACACATGCGGAAATAAAACAAGCGGTATGCGATCAAAAGATCATCAAAACATCACACACATTACACAGTATGTATGGGGAAATATTATAGCTGAAAACCCCTCAGCTATTGTGTATATTATAATGGAGAAAACATGTAACAAACTTAGTACAATACTCCTCACAAGTACTCAGTACTATCTCATGAAGTTACACACAAACTAGCTTGGTTTTGAACAAGTCACGAGTTCAAAACACATCCACTAATTGCCTGCCTCTATTGTGCAATCATGGACTGTCTAAATAGAGATCCAAGGTTTTAATCTCCTTGGCTTGACAGCGCAATCATCATGGGCAATTGCCTCCAAGTGTGGTGCAAATCTCATGCACAACTGATGTCACAACTGATAGCTGTACTCACCCTTTCATCTACCTCTTTCACTGGTCTCCACTAAACTGTCCATGCACTGTAGTGAACTGATGTATTCTTGAGTTGAATAATGAGTTACTAATTAATGAATTAAATAATATTTAATTCACTCCACTCATTACTAGTTGATTAGCTAGTTAAACTAATCTCAACTAGTTCGACTAAGTTAAACCGAACACAACTCCACTAGCTGTCTCATTAACTCCACCAAACTTCTGCCACTGAAGTCCTAACTGAAGTCAACCATGCATAGACTCACCAAACCCTTAGATAACGTAATTCCTGCGCATCGGATGCATGAGCCATACGCCAGCTCGAGCGGAAGTGCTCCGAGAAGTGGCGAAGTTTAGAGTCCAAATATTATTAAGGGTAAATAATGTTGACTTTTCTATTTTAGGATAGAGCGAGTCTAAAAATAGACTTCGACCTATATGTCTAAAAATAGGGGTCCATCTATTTTTACCAACATGACCAATACTCCAATAATAACATACTGCAACCCCTGGACCATGCTCCATATGTCTAAAAATAGACTTTGCGCCAAAAATAGCCTGCGGGCCCACTTAGTGAAGGCGACTTCATTTCACTAAGCTCCATCATCTTGCTGCATTTTCAACATCCTTCAGATGATTCCATATTAGTATTAAAAATGAACCCTAAGAAGGAGTGGTTTGGTCTTATTGTGATCAACAAGTCCTGTACTGTTTAATTTTAACAAGTCCAGTATAGGATTAACTCGATGTTTTTCAGTTTTAAGGAGTTAGAAGTAAAACATAAGTAAAATCCATAGTGTTATTTTTCATAAATTTAGTCCCTAAAACTCAAAAAAGGATAAATAATGCAATAGAGAACTCTATTGACCATTCTTAGTCAACGTATACCTTTTTTGTAAATAGTCCAATTCAGTCTGGAAAAGGGGTAAACTTATACTGAATGGATGGTTGTTCATTTACTTTAACGAGTTCGAATAGTCAAGTACTCAACGATATTTTCATGTTTAGAGAGTCTAAAAAGGGATTAAAAGAGGACTCAAGGATTTTTATTTTTTTGTATTTTTATAGAGTCTAAAAAAAGTGATAAAAGTCTACTCAATGTCAAAATGATTCTTTCCAAAATAACCTATTTCCTGCACAAAAACTCAAAAAATTACAAACATCTGCTCTCAAAATAGGAAAAAAATTTTGATTTGACTTCTAAAGTAAAAATAAATAAAATAATATTATTTTATTCATTTAAAACTACAAAAATTAGTTTAAACAAGTCATTTTCACCTTTTAGTTTTTAGAGCAGAGCAGAAAGAGTTTTTGCCCTAAATCTTCTGGAGCTAATATCAAGAGAACCGATGAACCATTTCGAGAATCGTCCACACCAGGTGTTCCACATCATCATTATCTTTGTTTTCATTTGTTTAGTTTTTTATTTTGATTTTTTAGGGCATTTTTTAGGGGGAAACAATGTTTTAAAATCCACCCCCGGGGTTGCGCAGGTTTTCGTGGAGGAAACCGTGCTGCCGTGATTTTTATGTGTAGCTCGTGTGCAAAAACACACTGTGTTCACACAAAACCTGAACAAGCACTGTGGGGTTTTGAAAAACATGTTTCTCTCCACAAAATTGGCTCAATATTCTCCCAACTGATTTCTAATGATTAAATTGATGGTTTGTAGGTTTTAAATCATGTTGGAATGGCAAGAAAGTGAGAATGAACTTGTAGACAATGAAGCCATAGATGATCCAGCAACAATTCACAAATTGAAAAATTGTGGCTTGTATAAGTTCTGGGTGATTCAAGGTATGAAAGCACAGGTTGATCTGATGACCTGGCTAGTGAATGCTTGGGATGTTCGAGATCAATGTTTCGTCATTGGAGACCATAGGCTTGTGATCGAGGTGGAGGATATCTATTTCCTCACTGAATTATCTCATAGAGGGAGGGACATTTACTTGTTTGGGAAGGGACCAAGTGGTCTTCCCACTTCTTCAGACATGGCTCATTATTGTAGCCGAGATTCAAAGTTGAAGGATGGTCGCATTGATATTAAAACTACTATGTGACTAGACCTTAAGATCATTGCATTCACCATTACCAGGTTGTGTGGGAGTGCAGCTTCGCATGTGGCTACCAAAGCACAAATGCAAACTGGAGTTGAATGTTCCGGGGGAACAATTTTCAACTGGAGTGAAGGAGTGTTGGCTAACATGAAGGGCCAACTTACGAGAGATAAGAATGGGAAGTTAAAAAACTTCGGTTGTGGAGCCATTCTTGTGTCTTTTTCTTTGGAGAGGATCCCACTCCTTGCACTCAACAATCTCCAGTGGATCCCATAGGACCTAGGGAACCACGCCTGTTGCGATAGGTAGCATTGGTGGCTTTCCATGGTGGCGATGGTGGTGTAGTGGTTCGCTTTACTCCTCAGTACCTTATATGGCTTAGGAACCAGATCTTCATGATTGAAGATTTTCCTTATGCAGGGATGGATTTTAGAGGTGAACTTGACACATCACTTCCACTAAGGGCACAATGGGATGTATCAGGTAAAGCAAATAATTTTGAAGTTTTTTATGTTATCTAATTTTTATTTGGTTTTCTATCGTCCAATACTGATAAAAAATTTAAATGTAGATGTTGGTCCATCACGACCAACAACGCTTCGTTGCTTTGATAGGCGAGAAGTGCAACCTATAGCAGGCCCACCACAGAACGATGCGATAGAGATCCTTGCAGAGATGGAGCACAACCTAGAGAGGTTGACTATTGATGTTCCAAAGACACAGACATATGATATACCTCTCAGGCTTCAGAGACATGTGACTGGTGTTCCAAGCCCATTCAAGAGATATATGTGCAGGGTGGCACGTGCCATAGTTTTCTATCATGACCATCATCATGGATAGCTGATGGTCGATATAGATTGACATTTTGTTTTTTGTTTCAGTATCTTTTAGATCATAAGGTGTTTGAAACCTATGATCACAGGGGATGAATATTTTTTGACACACAACTATTTTGACCTAATGATATTACTACTTCTGATATTTGAGTATCTTGTTCAATATGGATTAAATATTGTTTTGTTTTACTTTTAATGTTGCAAATGTCTATTTACAACTCGACTAGCTAATGCATCAGCCAATATGTTTAAATTTCTTGAAATGTGTTGATATTCAATGTAATTAAATTGTCTTTCCAGGAGACGAACCCTCAAAAACATTCTTAACAAAGCTAGATTTCTGATAGCGTAAACACCATTTAAGTGTAATACAATGAGTTGTGAATCTAACCTAAAAATCAAATGTTGATTACCAAATGTTGTGGCATCAGATAATAGCTCAATGACTGTTATATTTTGCAATATTGTTCGTTGTTTGAGCAAGGCATAGCCCATGAATAGAGACTAACTCATCAATGGGTGAATAGATAACCCACGCTGCGGAAGAGATGTTTTGTGTACTATGACAGACACCGTCAACAAAACCAATGTAAGTTTGAAGGAATGTCGACATCTACAATATCAAGAGTAATCAAGATAAGCAGCGAAAGTAGCAAAAGTTTTCATGCAAAAATAACTATTAATAAGGCACACTTTTCTAATCTAAGGTACACTATTCTAAATTTGTAACTAATGTACAAAGAGGATCTTCACACGAAGAATCATGCATAATATCTCTTGAGATAAAGGCCATTTATGGGTTTATCTAAAGATACGTTGTCATAATCAATTAATTCATAGGCTCTTTTTGCAAGCACATGCTTAACAATATAGAGACCATGCCACATTGGTTTGAATTTACCAGTTCCTAGTTTGTCGTGAGCTTGATCTTATACTAGAATGAGGTCACCTTCTGAATATATGTGAGGGTTAACACTTTGATCATACTGAGCTTTAACACGTTTTTTTATGAGCCTCGACAACTAATGCAGCTGTGCGACGAGTTTCATCTAACTGTGTTAGGTATATGAAGCGTTTCTCCTCTTCAGAGGTAGCTGGTAATAATTCAATGTCTAATTTGATTGATGATATTTCGCATTCAATGGGTAACATAACTTCTAAACCATAAACAAGCTGAAAAGGAAATTATGAACCCTATAGTTATTTTTGCAGAGGTACGGTATGCCCATAATGCCGAAACAACATGGTATTCCAATTGGTTTTATGAGTTCCGATAATCCATTTAATCATGTTGGTTAAAACCTTGTTGACGGCCTCAACTTGACCATTAGCTTGTGGGTAATATGATGTAGAATTATCATGGCGTAGGCCAAGTTGGTCAGAAATTTCGGTTATCATAATGTTTCGAAAATGGCTCCCATGGTTCGTAACGATAGCTTGAGGGACATTGAACCAAGAAATCACGTGATTGAATATGAAAATTGTTGCAGTTTTTCCATCAAACGTGAATGTAGGCATTGCCTCGACCCATTTGGTAAAGTAATCTACTGCGAGAATAATACACCTATGCCCCCCAACTGAGTGAGAGTTACATATGATGAAATCGATGCCCCATTTGGTGAAAGGACCGAAAAAAATGATTGGGTGAAGAGGAGCTAGTGGTGCACACATCTTTCGATAAAAAATATGGCAATTGTGGCATTTTCTAACCGCAAGAATATAGTCTTTGAATAAAGACAACCAGAAATAGTCAGCGCGCAATATATTTTGGGTTGGGGAAAACCCATACGTATCACCGCCACACGCTCCAGAATAGCAATCATTCAAAACCCTTTCAGCTTCTTCATGAGTTATACAACGTTGAAAAATAGAATCGGCACCATGACGATAAAGAGTGTTGCCAACAATATTGTATTGTTGAGATTGCTACAAAATTCTTGCGTCGATCTGATCATGAAAGATCTGGTCGAAAGGTTTGGCTCTGGAGATATATAATGATATCCCCAAACCAAGGATCTAATGTACTGATTAGAAATAGAGATTCATCAGCGAGATGATTTTCTACCACCGTTTCAGATTCGGTATTGGAAAATCACACATAAGTTCAACAAAAACCAGTGATTTCTTAGACTTGGATTTCGAACCTGCACCAAACTCTCGTAGGATAACGATCCATTTAGGAGTATTTTCCGGTTTTTAGTATTTTCCTCCTATAAATTGTTTCATGAAAATATACATCATTTGGTTGTAATTATATATCAATATGGTTTTATAGAACAAAATGTAGTGATGGAAACGCTGAATAGCTTAACCACCGCTACAACACTTTCCACATGATACTTTGATTTCACACAAGTTGAGATTCTCAATTAGGTAAGAATCACATGTTCGTTGTTAGATTCATCCTCCTAAACCAAAACCATTCCAATCGTGGAATCAAAGGCAGCTAAGTATGAAAAGTAATCCCGATGGTAATTGGGCGGATGCAACAACGGTGCATGGGTCAACAAATGTTTAAGTGCATCAAAAGATTTATCGTGGCAATCTCATCCCAAATGAATGGAATATCCCATTTAAACAATTGTAAAACATTTCTATAACTCTCCATAGTCTTATAAAGCTTATACGAAAATTTTTGCTTTCCCTACAAAATTTGATAAAAGAGTGGAAGGAGAAGGTAGATTAAAAATAGCCTCAACCTTCGATGGATCGACACGAATGCCTTCTTTTGAAACAATGAACCCAAGTAAACGTCTTGATTGTACAAAAAATACACATTTTTGCAGATTCAAATGAATGTTGTAATGCCTACATCTCATAAATATAGCACGTAAGTGTGTAGGATGATCTTGCCTGCGTAAGGAATGAGCAGGTAAGTCATCCAGGTAGGGGTTTTACAATATGTTTGATATTGTGAAATGCATAAGGCATAGCTCTTAGTGTTAACATTTTTTTAGTTCCAAAAAGTAGAATGAAGGTGATGCAACAAAGCTCATGGACACATAAAAATGTTGTTTTATATTGATCAAATGGGGAGAATGTTGATTTGATTTAACTTAAAACCATCCATAAACGAATATTTCATTTCTCGCACAATCATCAATAGTTTGGTCCTTTAAGGGTAGATAATTGGTATTAGATGTTTTGTTAATATCCCGATAATCAACACAAACTATGGGTAGTTCCTTGTTTCTTCGTTAGTAAGAATGATCCAGCAACTGGCTAAAGGAATAGGATAACAACTCTGCACATATTAATTTTTCAACTTTGATGATTGCAATAAATTTTTTTAAGTGGATGTATTGACGTGAATCTTGCTCAATAGGCTTAGTATCCAGGTATGTCTTAATTTCATGAATAATAATCTTATGATTTGAGCACCGATATTTCTCTCACGTAAGACCAGCTTAATCTTATCGAATTTTAAATAGCTTTGTAGATTTTGACTATTCAATTTATGGTAAAGCTCCTATATGAATGTTCTCAATTGTTTAGTTTAATTGATATGTCAATAGGAATTGTTTTGGAAATATTTCCCAAATTTTTCTCAGAATCTGAATGTATAATCGATGTTGGATTTTGAGGTTCCTTGACATAATCAATCGTAAATATGGATGAAAAATCGTTTTCAAGTTTATCAAGGTCGGGAAACAAATAAGATCGATGATGTATATCGTCCCATGGTAATTCGTCTGATGACAATATTTCTAGAATATTTTCATCAGTTGCAAATACTTGTTGAAAAGGATCTGGAAATGATGTCAAATTTGAGTTTGATAAAGAAGATGACTCTTCACTGACTACATTCATTTGATCAGTTTAAGTTGATGGAGTGTTAGAACATGATTGTACTACTACATATGCCGATTCAAAAGGACTTAAAGGCATCTCGCCACCACAGGAGTCCAATTATGATTCTAAAGGCACATTCCATGTGTCATCAAATGACATTTGTTAATATGTAATGATACCGTAAATTGGCACAGTTCGCGGTGCTGGCCCTCATTTTTTATCTCTTTTTGTTTAGTAAATACACCTTATTTTGCCATATTATCCATCTATTTACCATCACATCCACTTCATATTGACCCAAAGATGCATATACAAGTATTTAATTATGTTTTTCAATTATTAGATGTTTTTTGTAAAAATTGGAATTTAAGTGCATTTTTGGACAGCAGCAGAAATCCCCGTAATAGCATTATATTGTGTTATCACAAAATCAGACCTGATAGGCTGCAAATCAAATCAATCTCATGTAACTGTTTCAAACCAATCTTTTGATTGAGGCTTAGCCTCCTCAACCTGAGAGGGCTCTCTTAAGGATTAATGATTTTTGATAGAAATATAGATGGCTAAATCTATGTGGGGTAATAAGCAGATAAATGATAGATATTGGTTGTAAATCACATTAGCAAGTGAACATTGGGATTATGGAGTCAAAATAGCTTCAGTAAAACCAAACAATCTACTTAGCATGGAAGTCAAGGCATATCAGAGTTCTAGTCAAGAGATATACATGTGAAACTGTCAAACACACAATCAGTTTGTCTATGAAGGAAGTCAGAGCATCAATGATGAATTCTGAGTAACATAAGCAAACATCACTATAATAGGGTAGTAAAAAGATGCAATTAGAACAAGAACACACTAGAACCCTTTATGAATCTCAAGTTGGCTAAGTAGAAAACTCTGTATTAAATTGAAAACCAATCACTTACAATAAACACAATCTTTTTGCTAAAAATGTCCAACCCATGCATATTCGACTTCTTGATCTTTAATAGATCATTTACAACATAATATAACCTTATCTTGAGCTAGATACATCGAATTCATACTTTTTGACACCTTGCCTAACCATATGACATGGTATTTATTACAAAATGATAGCTGCAAATATAATAAACGGTCCTATTACAAATATGATTCAAACTCCTTAACTTTACTCATAACAACCTTATCTAAACTAGACTACATCATTTTCCAAGTGTACTGACATAAGGTCCAATCCATATGATAAGCTTCAACACTTTATGACCTCAATGCTGATCTCCATTAAACTAGGAAACTGTCCCCTGTTTCTAGGCATATGGTCCTTTGTATTCTTGAGACACTCTGACCATCATGAACCCATCACTTCGAGGTTATTTGCTATTAAGAATTGAAGTAACACCTGTCAAAAAACCTCACTAAGTCCCAGCTGTCCAAAACCAACATCAAACTGTTCGAATTAGCTGAAGTAGGCCTGCGCTACAAAAACAACACAGTTTCGTAGCGCTTTTCGTAGCGCAGCTTTTTAACCCTTTAACCTTCAAAATTTTGGTTTCTTTCCTCTAGGATTATCTTTATTATCATTTAACACAACTCCCCTAGAAATTTTAGGTCATAATCCACACCTTTGCCCTTCAAAAATTTATGAGAAAGAGTGAAAAGAGCTACTACATCAGTTTCGTAGCGCTTTTCACTCTTTTTGCACTGTTTGCGCTACGAAACTGCTGAGTGAGCAATTTTTGCCCAGATTTTTCAAGATGAAAACAAAAAATGTGCCAAAACTAAAAATACCACTGTTTTCATCAAAACTAAAAGTGATATGAACTGAAAAAACATTTTTCATGAGGTTCCTTCTTAATTTTTCCACTTGATTTAGCCTTTTGACCTTTTTAATGATTGTCATTCCACACCTTTGTTTTTTAGCTCATCCTGGGTCAATTTCAGCTGCTGCTCCAAGTCATCCACTTGATCTCTCAGTCTTCTATTACTGGCTCTCAAGTGAGTATTGATTACTCTGACAAATTTAGCTTCCTTAATGGTTGGAACTGTCCATGTGAAAAATTGTTTTGCACTGCTTGGAATTTCAGACCTAGAACCAGTTTGACCCTCCCAAAGTGCCTTCATTCTTTTGAACTCTGTTTTTTCAATGCTGTGCTTTCTAGCCCTCTTTCTCATCATTTTAATCTCTTGGTTTGCTAACCTCAATTTCTCCTCAAGATGTTGACACTCTGTCATGTGTTCTTTTCCCTTCATTGTCCTGTTGGTTGCATGCTTCACTGTTGGTGATGAAAGATCAACCACATCTTCAGGGACTTTAGATGTTTCAATAGTTTCTTGGACCTCTTTTCTACCTTCCTTGAGCTTCTTAGCATGCCTAGTCAAAGGTTTCCTTGCTTGAAAGATAAAGGCTGCATTTTCACCCTCAAATTCAAGTTTCTTTGCTGACTTAGCCTTTTTCTGTTTGTGTTCATCTACTCCAATGAAATCAACTTGTATGATGGGTGTCTCTTCTATATCAATTGCATGAAGGATGTCATCTAAATTTCTCTTAATTACTGGGCCATCTTCTGAAACTGAAACAACTGTCTTTCCCTTTAATGCCACTTCTTGGCTTCTTGTCACTCTCTTGATTTCCTTCTTGCTGGCAACTTGTTTTTGTTTTGCCTCTTTGACACTTTTTGACCTCTGTTTTTTAGGTGATGGAGTTGGTGCAACAAGCACTTGTGTCTTCTCTGTAATTTTCTCAACTTGTTTCCTTGGTTTCAACTTTACAAACCTCTTTTATTTTGCAACCATAGGATGACTAGACTCTGCTATTGGTGGTGAAGGAGTTCCTTTAGTTTTAGGGTTTCTAGCTGAGGTTAGGGTTTCCAGTTCAAAATCATTCATAAAAAAAAAGGAAGACCAATCCCTGCTTATTTTCTGAAGCTCATTCAAAACCAATAGCTTGATCAAACCATGGTGAAACAAAGATGTTTCACAACCATCAGATTTGGCTTGTACTTTATCAGCCATTTTGGCAAGGCTCCTATGCAAATAAAAGGGAAAATATAGTGAAATCATACCTGTGAAATGCAGAAGCAACTTGAAATGATATGTGTAGACCTTATGGTATTTGCCTTCACATGTAAAAATATATTTGAATGTTGAACAACAGCTTTGTATAGGTGTCTTTAATGCAGATTCTAGGTATTGCATTATTGAGGTCCATGTCTGCATACTCAGGTTTCATGAATTCCTTGCATGGTTCCATATCAAATTTAAAACCTTTAAACCAAGTATCTTCCCCCCTTGTTATTTATGTCACAGAAGCAATAATATCAGGTGTAATTGGCACATTTAACATCCCAACTTTGGTAGTTGTTCCACTAAAGTTTAAGGCAAATTATTTAGACACCTGTGTGTGGCAACCTTGCAGCTTTTCACAAAACCAGAGACAACCTGCTTTGCTAAAAGCCTCCATCACTGTTTGATCTTCAATTATAGCCTTCATATTTTCAAGTTCATATCTTAAGCAATGTCCTCTTCTGTGGACTTTATTTTCCTCTCCCATGCTTCTTAGAAAAACCCATCAGCTTCTATTGAATCTATAAAACAACCTCGCTTGATTAGGATATGAACAACCTCGCTTGAGTATATGGAACAACCTCGCTTGATTATATGGAACAACCTCGCTTGATTAGGATGAAGATAGCCTTAGTGTAGAACAACCACAGGCTTAGCTTGACTACTTCAGAGCTCAGACACTCGTATGGAAGCAAATGAAAACGAGAATGACCAAATTAGGCAAGATTTTGGATTTGAAATGTCATCTCATAACTGAATTATGCCTCATTCATGCCATATCATGACGATGATGAATGTGAGACTGGTAATTACATTGAATCTAATCACTAATTGACTCACCATACCACTATCCTATCATTTCCTAACGGATTTTGACAAATCTCATCTCATTTGACAAGACGGTTAAGAAACCGCACTTTCATAGCACCAACAATGTATTTTCCCAGTTTGCGCTATGAAAGTATTAGCGCTTTCGTAGCGCAAATACACTTTTTTGAACTAGCGACGCTACGAAATGGAGGATTCTTGGCTAATTGCATAAATTTAACCCGAAACCTTATGGAATGACTCCTTAATGGAAAATGTGAGTATTTGATCATGGAATGGACCTTTAAAAGACTTTATTTGAATTCAATGATGACCTTGAAACTTATAAAAACTCTAACATACCCTTAACCAAATCCTAAAATGACTTTCAAACCCATTTTGAGACCATGATAAAAAATAGAGTTGACACAATGATGTTTTGAAAATTTTTGGGTGATAACATTATGTGTCAAGAATCCACCATCTATGTACCATTCATCTTATTTATCTTTAACGATCAATGCTAATTTTCAATCTTCCTTCTTTTTCCTTTCCCATTTCATAGTTGGCTTATCTGTATTTATGATTGGAGCATTTTCAAGCCTGCAATCCCGTGCCTTGTGACCAAGATTATTGCATTTGTAGCACACAATGTTTTGATTCATTAATGGTTCAAATGGATTATAGTTTCTATTGGTAGATCCATGAAAAATTCCCGATGTTCCTTCCACAATCATTTCTACTTCTTGCATAATTGTATCTTGTATTAATTTTACAATGAATTGATTTATGCCCAAAATTTCCACAGGAATAACAATTAACAAGAAAAATATTTTCATGCCTGGGAGAGTAGGATGATATTCTGAAGTTTTTTTGTCTTGAAGGTGGTTCAATCCATTGCTGATCTTGGATATTCTTTGGAAATTGAGCATAAATTCTTGAAGTAGCAATATTTCTGAATTCCTTTTTAATTTCCTCCCTCAAAGGTTTGGATCTCGTGACTTCCTTTCTTGAGGATGTGACTTCATAACCAAGACCTAGTTTATCACCCACATATCTTTGACAACTAAGAATGTTATCCAACACTAGTGAGATATTCATGTTTTCGTTAAGCTTATCAACTTCAGTCTTCAATTTTACAACTTCTTCTTCAATATTCTTACACTTTTCTTCATTTGTATCGCTTATTCATTTCTTTTTGCTTCTTCAAGATGAACTTTTAAAGAGACAATTATCTCATCACACTTTTCAAGAAATTTTTTCAATTCCCTAATTTTATTTCTAAGCAAGGCATTTTCCTTTTCAGTATTCTTCAACTTCTCTTGAAAGTATTCATCTTTCTGTTCAGTCTCTGAATATTTTCCGAGTCCCCAAAGAGAATCTATTTTAATATTTGGTTCTTCATCATCTGAATCATTAACCTCTTCATCATCATGGCCATTATCTTTATTTTCTTGATTTTCTTAGCATAATGACCTATTCTACCACATTCGAAGCATTTAAAAGGTAACTTACCTTAGTGTTTTCTGGTTCCCCTTTTTAGCTTCTTGATGAAATTTGCTTCTTCTACATCCAAATCATTGCCTAAAGTTCCTTCCACCTTGAGCTCTTTGTTTATTGTATTCCTTGTGGCTTTAAAAGCTGCTTCTCTAGATGATGTTTAGCCTTTTGTATCTATTCTCATTTCGTATGCTATAATAGTGTTATGTAATTCTTCAATTGTCATCTTGGTCAAGTCCTTGGTTTCTTCTATGACGAATACTTCGACATCACATTTTAAGGGAAGCGATCTAAGGACCTTTTGTACAACCAAAGTATCTTCAAGTTTTTCTCCCAATCCTTTGATGGAATTTAACACTTCATCTACTATGAGTAAATAAGTCACAACATTTTCTTCATCCATTTTTAGATTTTCAAACTAAGTTCTATACTTTTGAAGTTTGACCTGATTGATTTTCTCATTACCTTCATACAAAGTTTTAAGTTTATCCTAGACTTCTTTGGCTATGGTATAGGTCATCACCTTGGACTTAGTGGTTCTTGACAAACCACCAATGATAGTATGAAGATATTTTCAATTGCAACTAAACATATTCTTCTCATCAGGATCAGATGGATAGTTTTTAGGAACTTTGTAACCATTTATGATGGGAACCCAAACATCCACTCCTAAAGCCTTCAATTAGGTTTCCATGAAACTTCTCCATAGTGGATAATCATTTCCATAAAACACTGAAATTTTTCTTGAATAGATGCCTTCCATTTCCATATCTAATCACAATCTTCCCTCTAATGTTTAGACTGTTAGATGGTAAATTTCTCTGATACCAACTGTTGGAAATACTAAGGTGATATGAATATGGGAAAACTAGTTTTGCTGTGCTAGCTCCCTCATTAGTATAAAAATAGTGTGTTTAGGATTGTCTCAAATTAACCATTTGTGAAGTGGTTCTTTGATGAGAAATTTATGAGTTAATTAGCTTTTAAAAACTCATGTAAAATAAATAAAATGCAGAGAAATAACACACAACATTCACATTATACAATAGCTGATAATGGAGTTCACCCCTCCTGGGCTACATCTCCATGGACCTGCTTCAACTGGCTAGGCCCTCTTGGGATTAATGGTCATTTGTCTAGTTACATGAACCTACAATGCTCCAATGGCTTTGAAACATGCTCCATTGGCTTCAGAAGACCCAAAAACCTCAAAATAGACTCTTCAAGCTCTAAAAATGGTCTTCAGCTGATCTAGGCATGACCTCCTCTCCTGGTGGCTCTGGGCTTCTTTAATCTTCAAAGTGGAAAAAACACTTACGAAAGTGCTCCAATGCCTCTGCAACATGCACCATCATGCTCATATTATCAAAATAATCTAGGAATGACTCTTCTTGAGCCAAAATTGGTCGAAATTAGAAAAAGTTATGCTTCATTCAATTTTTCCCTAGGAATCTCCTCCAAAATTGGAACATTTCCAGTTAGCACCGCCAAATTTGGAGCTGGCACCGAAATTTTCAGAATTTTCAAACATGCCGCCATATTAACTGAGGTTTAATTAAGTGATAAGTGCAGTCATAATGGAGGTTTAACGCTAATTCCACCATTATGGATAAACACATTTTAAACTGTGATTAAGGTTAATTAAACCTTTTTTAGTTACTAAACCTGCCGGTTTAGGTTGGCGCTCTGCCACGGTTCTAGCACCAAGTTATATGGGCTGGGGGCTGGCCTCTGCCCTACCCCCACCATACCAAAACCTTTGAACATAAAGATAACTCACGACCTATAGTAATTAAGTCTCAAAGCAGTGGCCTATTGGTATGGAGGGCGCGTTGTAGGCAGGAGGTCATGGGGTCTAGCCCTGACCTCTGCCCAACTTGTGTATTAAATTTTTGCCCCTGAATATTACAATAATATTAAACTTCAGACTTTGATACAAAGTTGAACTTTGGATATGTATAAAATGCGCCCACCACCTTTGATAATTTGAACTTTGGCATATATATGCAATATAATTCGGATTTAACCATATGCTATTTCAGAGTTTGGAAACATATATGAATTTAGGCCTTGACCCTTGGTCCACCAGAGGGGGCACGTGGCGGCCCCTGGCTGCACCACGTGTCAGTCTTTGGTTGGACTGTCCAACCATATAAAAAAATTAAAATTCAACCTTAGGATAGAATATAAAAAAATTTCACCTTCAAAACTTGACCAATGAATCCTGTAGTGACACTTGTCACAGTGTCATTGGGCGAAATGGAGGAAAACCCAAATTTTTGGCCTTTGACCTTGTTTGACCCTTTATTTCAAAAATTCACCTGTTCGGCATGATGGTTAGCAGGCTCTAACTTCCTCATACAGACTCTGTTTTGAGTGAAACAAATTGCTCCGAATTCCTGGCATTGGGCTCGATCTGTTCGTTCTAGTTTGGTGCGATTCTGAGCACTTTGATTTTTTGGCAAATTTTTGCCCCCAATCCAGATTCTGATCATAAGGTGGGGTGAATCAATATTTCAAAAATTTCAAAAATTTAAGTATAAAAACAATTAACCAGTAACATCACATCAAATGAACACACTATATATGTGTATGTCTTTGGGTGTACAATATTTTTATATTACAAAGGAAGCTACAACTTCCAGTTTACCAACTACAACTAGAAGGGCTACAACCCCAAGATTTACTAGCTCCCACTGGAAGGAGGAAAAAACCTCTTGAAGGAAGCTACAACTTCCTTCCCTAGCACCACCCTGCCACCCAATAGAATAAAAGATAAAAAAAGTCGCCCGTACCAGGGACATGAAACCCATTACAACAACATCCAAACCCTTAGATCATTAAAAAAATGCATTCCATATTTAACTAAACAATTTACTCCAATACTTCAAAAAGGGTTCCAAAGATCTACTCCACAACAAGCATCAAAGGTTTACTACAAGTGTAAATTGCGCTTGCGAAAAAAAACTTCAAGATATGTTCCAAATGAAGGTTTCTACAAATTCATATTAAATTTTGCTCCACGATAAGTCTTCCACAAGGTATGCTATGGTTTAAGATTTACTTCAAAGTGGTCTGCTACAAATTGCACTTCAAGAAAAGTTCAACAATCTCGTCCCTCTCATCAGGATCAGATGCATGGCTTTTAGGAACTTTGTAACCATTTATGAAGGAAAGACAAGTAGGTTCCCATGCAACTTCTCCATAGTGGATAATCATTTTCATCAAACAACGAAATTTTTCTTGAAGAGATGCCTTCCATTTCCATATCTACTCACGATATTCCCTCTAGTGATTAGACTGTTAGAGGGTAAATTGCTCCGATACCAATTGTTGGAAATACTGAGGGGGCAGGGGGGGGGGGGTGAATCAATATTTCATAAATTTCAACAATTTAAGTATCAAAATGATTAACCAATAACATCACATCAAATGAACACTATATATATGTGTGTGTGTGTTTGTGTGTGTGTGTACAATATTTTTATATTACAAAGGAAGCTACAACTTCCAGTTTACAAACTACAACTAGAATGGATACAACCCCAAAATTTACCAGCTCCCATTGGAAGGAGGCACTAACCTCCTGAATGGAGCTACAACTTCCTTCCCTAACACCACCCTGCCACCCTATAGAATAAAAGATAAAACAAGTCTTCTTGGGCTCCTGTACCAGGGACAATGACCTAATTACAACAACATCCAAATCCTCAGATCATTAAAAAATTTCATTCTATCTTTAACTCAACAACTTACTCCAAGACTTCAACAAGGGTTCCAAAGATCTGCTCCACAATAGGCATCAAATGTCTGCTACAAGTGTAAACATTTGCTTGCGAAAAACAACTTCAAAATATGTTCCAAATGAAGTTTTGTACATATTCATATTAAATTTGGCTCCAAGAGAAGTTTGCCACAAGGTATGCTATGGTTTAAGATTTGCTTCAAAGTAGTCTGCTACAAATTGCAGTTCAAGACAAGTTCAACAATCTGCTCCTTATTTGTTAATGCATCTAATGTAAGTTTAAGACTATGTTCAACACCTTTAGTATAAAGTTCAAGATTGGCTCCAAGGATGATCTTCGGATCAACTCCAAATATGATTTTCAAGAGACTCCAAAGGTGATCAAACTTGACTCTAAAACAACCCTTAACAAGACTCAAAAGAATGAAATCAAAGTGGCAAAGGACTGAAAATACCAAGTCTGAATTGAGGCATGAACATGGATATAAATTAAGGTAGAGGGCCGAAATTCAGCCTCTGAGGTAGCCACAGGCACGACCTCAGGAGGGCTGAAAACCATTGTTACAGAGGGCCTCATATTGGTTCACTCATGAGTCAAACACAGGTCCTTTTCTTTTGCAGACTTAACTTCAAATTCTTTCCAATAATAATTTAAACACAAGGCTTAAACAAACTCAAACTATCTCTTACCGAAATCTCATAAATTATTTTGAATGTGCCTTAGAACATGTTGTCGTTTCTCCACAACTTGACTTCAAATACCATAAAACACCCCAAAAAACTTCCTTGAGCTTGATCAGAAATGTAGGCTCCAAATTGTCTTAACCTTCTACAAATATCACGTTAGAGCTCACCTTGTGTGTAGAACAAAGAATACTAATACTTGATTTGATGCCTCCACACCAATTTTTGGATGCCACAAGTGTGATATTTATACATATTTTGAAGGAGCTCTTAATTGAGGCCAACTTGAGTGAGATAATACTATTTTTATGAAAAAATCATGATTAAATTTGAAGTTGATGTCATGGAGAAGAAGAGAGGGCTTTAAGACACTTAAAAAATCAAATTTATCTTTTCATATAATTTACTTTCAAGTTGATTATGACACATGGATTATGGCTAATGATTTCGACTTTCTTGAAGGGGTTACAATGAGATATTAAAGCCATAAATTGAGGAGGTAGGATCTGTGGCAAAACCCATTCATTTGGGGCATAATCTTAAAAAATTATGGTCAAAATTTCTTGAAGGGGTTACATTGAGATATTAAAGCCATAAATTGATGAGGCATTATCTAGTGCAAAACCCATTCATTTAGGGCAAGGTCCCACAAGGTGTGGTGCCTACCAAATGAAATGATATGACAAAGGCTATCAATCCAAAGAGCCCTTATATCCAAAATTATAAACTTGTGCATGCAATTCAACAAAATAAGTGTGAGCCATTCACCTTTTAACATCAATGACAAATTCTTCCAACAATAATGAATGTAGCTTGTATTTTAGTTGTTAGTAATTTAGTTATTATTATAAGTTTTAAGACCATCTCATTAATATCTAAGGTTATTCAAGGATTTTGTAACAAAGTTTATTTACCAATTAAGAATCTCCATGTAAAAGAATGAATTTCTATAATTAAAATCTTGTTATGTGTTTTTTTAAATGTATATATGTTCAACTCATATATTAAATTTTATTTATAAATAATAATAATAATTTAAATAAATTTTAAATTTAAATATTCTATTTATTTATAAATTTTGAAAATGTAAGATGTATCATAAAATAAGTGTTTTGATACTTATTAGCCTAGATCCATGTTAACTCTCGAACAAAAATATACCTTAATCAAATTAAACATACCTAAATTAACTAATAATAATAATAATAATATTTTTTATTTTTTTATTATTTTAATTTAAAATTATCTTTATTTTATGGTAAAGTTATTTTACATTTTCCATTAAAAACATATATTAAAAAATAAAATACAAATTCACCCCAAATTATATTCTAATTAGACTGTACCATTAAAAATAGCGTGAGACCAACAAAACATTATGAAAGAAAGATATTTTTTTCTTGATAAGGAGCTTGATGTTCAATTAATAAAAAGGAACAACATGTATGGACCACTTATACGTTGAATTTTTCTTGAGGTGAAGTCAAATACAATTAATTTTTCTAGAAAATGAATGTTGAATTTTGATTAAGATGAAGGTTGAATTTCATTAGGTTCTCTCGAAAGTGAAAGCTGAATATCATTACTTTCTCTTTAAAGCGAAAATTGAATTTTGACGTAAAGGTTCAATATTATTACCTATTCTTTAAAGTGAATGGTTAGGTAATGATCTGATGGATCTTCTAGAAGTGTAGGTTGAATTTCGGGTCTCCTTCATGAATCATATGAAAGTTGAAAGGTTGAATGTCATTAGTTTCTCAAGTTGAATATCATTATTTTTAGTTGATTGAGGTAATGGTTGATGGATCTTCAATATGAATCATCTTAAAAGTAAAGGTTGAATTTTGTTTGAGGTAATATTTAAAGGAACTCCAATATGAATCTTACAAGTGGAGGTTGAATTTTGATTGAGGTGATGGTTAGTGGATCTCCAATATCTTTATAGGTAATGGTTTACGATTACTTTCATTTCTAAGTATTGCTTTATCATTACTTTTGAGGTGATGGTTGATGTGATGGTTGATGGATCTCTAGTATTTCTATAGGTAATGGATTATTATTACTTTCACTTCTAAGTGATGGTTGAATTTGATTAAGATAATGGTTAATGGATCTTAAATATTTCCATAGGTAATGGTTTATCATTACTTTCACTTCTAGTTGAAATTTACAATGAAATGGAATTAAAATTTTGGTTGAGGTAATGGTTAATGGATCTCAAGGTCTATTATTTCTTTCTATTAGAAATGAATGTTGAAATGAAATGGAAATAAAATTTTGTTTGAGGCAATGGTTGATGGATTTTCGATATCTCCATATCTCCATAGATAATGGTTAATATACTTAATAATTTGTAATGAAAAAATGATCGCATTGCATTGTATTGTAAAATTGCGATAAGTGTTGAGAAATCATTGCATGTAGATATTATGCTTTGATTAATATTTTCTTGATAATTACTTGTGATGTGTGTTGGCTTCTTTTACTTCTTTATTATGATGTCTTTCATCAAGCAACTACCAAATCAAAAGTGCATGAAGATCACAAGAACAAGAAACTAAAGATGTAGGCACTCAGCCAAGCAAAACCCCTCTCTAGGGGAAAACCCAGTCAAAATATTATTCAATAATAAAACCAAGTCAAAGTGAGACAATCGAAGGCCTTTATACCTAGACAATGACCTCCTCCAATCACCAAGTCATTCCTCCTTCCAAGTAGATAGATTCTGTCAAAGTTAACGAGAGTAACTTCCTTCAGAACTGCTTCAATCTAAAATTTCACCCCCTTGCAACTAAGAATTTTGGACCTGCAGATACTTAGGAATTTTGGCCCCTGAAACTTTCCCAAAAACCCTAGAAAAAATCGCATGTGTGAGAGAGATATGCCCCAAAAAATTCGTTTTTTTCTTCTTTTGTTTTTTTGTTTTTCCTTCTCCTTGACTTCGCTCTACTTTTTCTTGTTCTTGTACTGCAAATCGAACTTGTGGATAATAGATTCCAAATGGGCTGAGCTCCTCTTCTATTTATACTACTTACACAAGGTCAAATAGCCCCAATCCAGGGTGACTTCTTCATGGCAGGGTCAACTTGGTAAGGAGGTGACAAATGAGTATTTTGACTCAAAAATAATTTTCTTTACATGATACAAAAGATGAAGAAGGGTCTAATAAATGTTACAATGAATCTTGTGACTCAAGGCAAAACCTAGAAGCCTTCAATTGATGCTATGACCTAGAAAATAAATAAAAGAGCGTAAAACCCATGTTTCAATAATAAATTTTATTTTACAATAACATTTATTTTCTTTCTTTTTAAAAATACATTACATCATGACTCAATTACAATTATGAATATTAATACTAGTTACATTATTCAACACTCCCTCTTAACTAGGGAGGTATTCATAATAATACATATATAAGTATAAGGATGTACTAAAAAATGATATGTTCTACCAAGAGTCATAGCTTACACAATGCTAAATATTAGATACTTGACCAAGGTATCTAACTAGTTGGGACTAAGGTGTTATACAAGCTTCTGCCACTATAGGCACCACCAAGCTTCAACTCTAACACCAACCCATAGGGATTTGGGAATCGTATCCAAGGTTGCAGATCCACAAGACCAACGATACCCTTCCTCTTCAAGATCTGGACATCACCATAGGCCAACCATATATCCTCCCAATAATCATACATACACACAACCCAAGATGCTTCATATCTCCCTATGTACTAAAACTGTGATGTCTACCTGTCCAAGTATGCTTCTGAAATATTCAAACTTCTTATTTGGAAAAAATTTCATCAACACATCAGCTACCTATTTATTAGTCGGAATGTATTGTAGCTTCACAACCCCATCCCGCACCAAAATTCTAATATAGTGGTATTGTTATTAATATGCTTCGTCCTGGCATGGAACATGGAGCCTTCAAACATCTTGATGCTGCTTTGATTATCACAATTTATAACTGTAGGATATATTGGCCCTCCAAACAAATTTGATAGAAGATTTCTTCACCAAACTGCTTCTTTTTCTACTTCACATGGAACAACATATTTGGCCTCAACACTACTCAAAGAAACTGTATCTTGTTTTCTACTCATCCAAAAAATCATTGCAGATCCCAAACTAAAACAACCACCGGTAGTGCTTCTTCCATCTATTTCACAACCACCCCAATCAGAGTCGGTAAAACCTGTTATTCGAATTTCCTTCCCATCATATTTTAGACAACGATGAATAAATCCACGTAGGTATCTCAAAATGTGATTTGCAGCTATACAATGATCATGATGAGTATCCAAGTGAAATTGACTAAGAATGTTTATAGCCAAGCATATATTAGGTCTAGTTTTCACAAAGTACCTCAAGGAGCCAACAAACTTTCAGTAACTTGTGGGATCAACAGGGTGTTGATGGTGTTGGACCTGCCAACATTTAGGGGATCTCCCCAATATGAATGCCCAATTAGACCTCACACCGTTTGGTGTGGGAGTCCCATCCAGAAAAATGACCCAATTTCCTTATTATTGAAGATATGCCTGTGGCTCTTGTTGTTAGCAAGAGAAAGAGTGATACCAATGTACTTTCACAAAGCAAGGGGGTGTGTCTGGTGAGTGTCTGATTGAAAGTGTGTCAAGGTTCTTCTACTGCAAAGGGGAAGAGGAAGAGAAGTAAGCCTCTATGAGAGAGGTAATAGTACTACCCAGGAAGAGACACACGCGAATCGAAGGATTTAATCTAACATCGAGTGGAATAGTCCACAAGGGATGTGATGGTCATTACATACAACAACTTAAGAAAGTTATATTTAATATCCTATGGAATAGTCCACAAGGATGGGACAATAATTACACACACATAAATACAAGAAGGATATGTCTAATATCCTGCGAAATATTCCACAAGGATGGGACAATAGTTATAACCATTACAACACATTCTCAACAAGATAAGCACTAAAATAACCGAAATAGTTCAACTATCTTAGTACATGTGAAAAACAACATGAAGTATGAACATCCGAAAAATAGTCTTACAAACATTCATAAGTCATGCATGAAGAACATGCTGTCCTTGCTAGGATTTTGTTATTAAGTAAAAGTTTCGAGACACATATATATAATGAAAATCATTAGCTCCTATAGTGGACTGTTGGAGCCACTCCTTGCTCCACAAAAGAACTAGATATTCTCTCTATTGCTTTCCTGGTGTAGCCAAGGTGAAAAGTCCTTTGCTCATATAATGAGGGAGTATATATAAACAAGGGTGGCTCTTTGACTAACCACATGAATGTTTGAATTCCCATAAATTTTCCACTTACATGACTCTTTACATTCATGTGTGTCCTTTGGAATTCCACTTTACAATACATTTGATTACAATGAACATCATATACAATAGTGATGTGGTGACATGACCACTCATGGCATGAAATGACATGACACCGCTTACATGGACTTCTTGATGAAGTGGTAATTTAAATCCATCGCTGCTGCTGAGATTTAAGTGTCTTCATGAAAGAGCTCTTTCTTCACTCCTCCACATGCCTTGATGATAGGGATTCTTCAGTGATCTCAAGCCTTAGATAGTGGTCACAAACTAGTGTCCTTTCGCTTTCTCTTGATCAATAATATTGTAAGTTCAGGTGAAAGAGTGTCTTTGAGTGCGCTTTCCTCCTTCTCCTCCTCCTTTATCATCTTGTCATGGATTGATACAACAACTGTTCATGTAATTCACTCATGACGGGACGACATCAATCCGAAAATCCCTAGCCTAAGATGATGCATTCTGATTCATGAACAAGCTGGGAAAGGAGGCTTAGTGAATACGTAGCTACGCAATTCAGGCAGGCAGGGGGAAACCTTAAGCCTTGATATTACACAGTGCGCAGTTCAGACAAGGCTAAGGGACATGAATGCACAGTTTCTAGAGTTAGTGGGGACATGCAACAAGGAAGAGAGTTGGGGATGCCAATTGCACAATTCAGGAGGTCAAGGAGGACTAGGTGACTGCGGAGTGCGCAGTTCTAAGGCTCAGGGGATGAGATTGTGTCTTGAAGTTGCAAAGTGCGTAGTTCAAGCTGGGATGGAGGCCTTAACTACGCAATTCCCGAGATCAAGTTTGGGTCTTGGTCATAAAAAATACGTAGTGGAGCAGTCTTGGGAACCCAGTACTGCGTACTGTGTAGTGCTAAGCAACAAGGTCACAACTAGAGGAATGAGACTGCACAAAGTGTATCTCGGGGGAGGCCCAAAGAAGCTAAGTTGCTTGGTCGAGAAGTTTTCCAGAAAATGACTAAGTGTGGGACTAGTGAGGTTGATGTTAATAGTGATGGACTTCAAATATTATCACACACCTAACATACTTGATGACTTAAACAAAATAGATCATACAAGACATACAAACAAAGTATTATCCTCTGTGTGACAACTTTATGACCAATTATAATAAGTGTGATACCAATGATAGACTTTATGACGACCCTGACGACACTTGTGCGAAAGTGCTTAGAAAATTGGAAATGAGTATGATGGCTATTTACAAGGTTAGAAAAACTCATTTACAGAAATATGACCTCTTAAAACCAATGGAAAAAGTTCATACCTTCACTACGACAACTAACATATCAAAAGATGACACTTTTCCTATCTCACGAAAGGGGTCACAACACTTCAAGAAAAGAAATGAAATGAAATTTGAAGTTTGCAACAAACAAAACAAGACCAAGGAAGGCTCCAAAATTTGGTATAGGCTAAAATTTTGGAGGGGTTTGTAGTGGCTACAACACTTGGCGACACACTGGTAGGATTCCAGCTTCTCTGTTTCAGTTAACTTCTTTTTTGCAGGGCCTTGGTTATTTGGGGAGTATTGATTCATCGTGCAGATCGCTTTGGTTTCCCCACTTTCCCCATGAATAGAACAAGTCTCCATAATGCCACTTCGGTTTTAAATCAACAAAGGTTCAACTTTATCACAAAGTTTCAAATGAGGGGATGTTGATGAAGATCGTGAGTTTAAGATTTTTAGAGTATAAGTTTTCATCTCTGGTGTTGCTATGCTGCTAGTAGGCCTGGAAAATACCCTGACTGAGTCACTTCATGAACACAAACATTGCTCCACTACTAGTGAGCCTGAACAATACCTCAATGGAGTTGTTTTCTTTACCTCTATGCACAAGAAGCATTTCTCTTCTTTCACCTTTATTTTATTTTTAAAAGAGTACTGTGCATTGGAACTTATTTATTTTGGGCGCAAGAGGGATCCTGACTTATTGAGAGCATGAGAGGTTGTTCATTAAAAGAAGCATATAGGTTCCTCTAATTTATTTTTTCTCATTTATATTTTCCCCTCCTCCCCTTTTACTGATTGGATAAGCATGAAAACACCAAAACAAAAGAACCAAATATGAGTGCAAGGTTTCGTGGATAGACACGAGTTCATGGTTTTTCCAAGACTCTCCTTACGGATGGATCATATTTTCCATCGGAAATTCATTGGCCAAAAGACATAACCAATACAAGGAAGGAAAAAAAGAGGCTAAACTAATGTTGAAGTGTCACAAGGCTCCTTAGACTTTAGGTACACACACAACCTCAAAAACTAACATGAGTACAACACTTTATTCACAAAACAAATGAAAACATGAAACAAAGAATACAACAAGAACAACAACAAACAAACAAAAGCAGACTATGTACATAGTGTGGGGCACAACCCCATATTTTCATTGTAAATAATGTTTGAGATCTTGGCCATTGATAGGGAGAGAGTTGTAGAAAATATCTAACAAAACTATAATACCATGTAGAAATTATATCAATGGACTCAATCCGATCATGCAATGTACTAAAGAAAGATACTGAATCCTTCTACAATATTTGTGGAATATAAAACACGATTGCTCAATCACATGCAAGTAAGAGAAAGAAGTAAATCAATACACAACACCAGATATTCCTGGGGAAAGAAACAACTCAAAACTCCTCCATCTTTATTGTATACTCAACCAAGGAATCATGAAACAATACATTGTATTTGTGATCACCACAACCTCATACACTCTATTGATTGCTTCACACTGATCTAGACAAAATTGGACAAACACGTAGCCAATTATTAGCCTACCCTCAGCCTACCCTGCTTACACAATACCTAGAGAATTAAACCCCTATTAAATAGGAAATTCAACCTTCCTTGATTGTGCAATTCATCATGGGCTTCTCATGGTTTTATAACTGCACCTGGGAAGTTTTCCTAAAATACAACTACTAGTTTACTAGCCTTGAACCTTTGTCTATACTGGGTATCCATCATAATTAGCATGCATGTAGCTATAAATAGTGAATCATCAGTTACTTGGTAGATCACTACTAGCGAATTAAATCTATTTTAATTCACTTGATCTTCCACTATCTCATCAAACAGTTAGAACTAGTTAAACTGATTTTAACTCAATTATTGTGAGTTAACTGATATCACCCACACTACACTAGTGCTACAACTGCAACTGGACCCTATTAATAATAGAATCACTCTACATGCCTATCCTTAGACCCTCAACTCGAAATTCTTGAGCTAACTAAGTCTATCACACTTAGTTAAATATTAAAAGTTGTTATGAGATAAGATTACAATTAATTATCCAATTAATTATTAAATAAATTGGCTTGCACACTAATGTATCGCTAGGACCCATCACTGTGTGACCTGTGATACCACACTAGTGTGTGTGTTTTTTTTGGATGACAATTTCACTGTTTCTTGTTGCAAATTTCAACAAGAGTCAATCTTCCTGCCAAATGATTGAAGACGATAGTAATGTTGGCCAAACTTCTCATGCACAGTGTGTTATGCATAATTATGATGTACGGATAAATCAAATTCCCTAAATGTGGTGTTATGCATTTAGAACAACAAATCAAAAACTTTGCAGTCACTTTATTTAAGAGTAAATAGACACACAGAAAGATAGAAGGACTTAATTGTAATCCAAGCACTTCTTATTCTCCTTCTGTCGCTTTTGTTGTAGTTTCCAATCCAACTTATATTTCCAGATTAGTTCTTGCAAGTATAAACACCAAACAACAAAGAGATTGCAATGTAAAGATGCCTATTTATCTTAATTAGTTCAATCGATTGAACATGAAACACATATATCATTTAAGAGTCCATCACATGAGAAATAGAAACATAAACATATACATATATGGGAAAATGAACAACAATATTTATTAAAGAGTAAAAGGGGGAGGTTACAATAAATGATCGATTTGATGTCACCAGCTCCAGCATCATCCCAGCCTCATCACAATCAACATCTCACCAACAACATATCACTTCTATCACTCTCTCAATTGAGAATCCAACAACATTTCTTTACCAAAATTCTTCTTTTCATAGCACTAGGATATGTGCTCAATTTATAGGGAAACGGATGGTAGTTTCAAAATCAATTATTTTCTAATAATAGGAAAGCCATGTTCCCAAGCTCAGAGGTGTTATATGGACACTTGGATTCGACGTTTGACACATATGGAATCTGCTAGAAGGCACTGGACATGTGGAGATTCCATAACAATGAGAATTTTTCTCCCAATTGACCAACGCACTCTTGAATGTCGTGAAGTGCATTGTAGTGCATCCTTGAATGGAAGGAGTTGCATATGCAACACAGTTAGTCCCTTGAGAGGTAGCATTGGTGAGCTCATAAGTGATATAACATATACTTCAAACCTTGGAAATATTGCAATAGAAGTCATGAATGGTTTGTTCTTGTCTTAGGGCATGTAGCAACTGAAATGATAGGGGATTACAGACTCTATTTCATTGGTCCTGGGGATGTTGTCCAGTTTGACTAGGTCATGGGGGATAATTCCCAAATTAACCTATAACTACTACCCCCTAAAGCATGAAGTCATAATAATAAAAATATTTTTTGAATGAGATGCTTTACAATGTGATGGGATGGAACTGATGTGGAGTGGCGACCTACATCAATATTACAATACATTGCATCATGATATTTTCATCTTGATCACAAATTGTTGAGAGAGGCATTCCCATGCTCAACACATAAACTATCTAATAACATGTACATAACAGAAAGTCATCTACATTGGAATGTTTCCCAATACAGACATGCCTATAGATATAGGCCCATGTTCGGATGATGATCTATATGTAAGGTCATCGTACATATATGTGTACAACAATCCTGAAATTGCAACCCTGATGGATGAAACTAGATCCGAGGTCTTCTTATCTCGTTCACTCGATAATTTGGGTACAAGTCTAGCCATGTGAATATATTATTTGTAGTCGAACATGGTAAGACATCGTTTGATTACCAACCAATGATGTGATTTGTTAACAAACACGAGAAAACCACCATTGATGTTAATGGATCTCAAGGTACTGCAGTACATTTTGTAAGGTGTGAATAGACTATTTGATGTCGAACGCAAAAAAAAATCTTTCGGTCAAAGGTCCAGAAGTGAGGATCTTATTGATGCTGTAACAAGCCTCATGGTACTGGAAGATGATGTTTCTAAGTAAACTTCCTGGATAATGATTTGATTTCGATGGGAAGCCACTTTATCGTGAAACGAGAATTACTGATTTCAGAGAAAAAATGTGACTTGATATAGCAATGTTCAGGGATGACTGTCATGGGAATGAAGGTTTATTAGTATTGCAGAAGGATGAGTATTCACTAGATGAGTTCTCTTGAACATATTGGCAACACTGAGATGAGTTGGCAACATTGAACCAAAACCGAAGTGAAGGTATGATGAACCATAGGTATGAATGAACCGTCAAGAATATTACCGAATCCAAACAGTGACGATGATGGAGTGAAGTGTCATGTTCAAGAGCGACCTGCTACTGTAAAAGTTCTGTTCACTTTCCCAAATTTTCCCAGTCATTTTTCGACCAGTACCTCTTTATTTTTTAACAAGATTAAGGAGGATAACATATGATTGATCTATAATTCAACCCTTCGGGTGAAAAATGTATCGCTATTTAATAATTTAATGAGTCTAGCAGTGAATGAAACTTGATTCTTTCCATGATCGACAAGCCCGTCGCTATTTTATGTTTTAATGAGCCTAACGACAATGACAGCTTGGTCCTTTTTCATATTTAGAGAGTTTGAAAAAGAGGACAAAAGAAAACTCCATAAGTACTTTTTCGTAAAGTTGTCGCTCAGATCCGAAAAAGTGTAAAATGATATCTGAGAGAACCTCCAAGCCATGCTCGACTAAGGTTTTCATTTTTCGTAAATAAACTATCTCTGTCCGGAAAAGGGTTAAACTTATACTGAGTAGATATCAGTTCATTTACTTTTACAAGCTCTAAAAGACAAGTGCTCGGAAATCTTTTCACATTATCGGAGTCTTGAAAAGAGCTAAAACAATACTCAGGGGTTCCTTTTTCACTGTTATCGAAGCTCAAAAAAGAGATAAAAGTGCAGTTCAAGTCCTTTTTCGTTTTTATCAAAGCTCAAAAAATAAGGATAAAATTATGCTTTGTGGTCAAATCATTCTCGTAATAAATGTGCATGAATAATTTGCTATATCAATTGCAAACCTGTTCAGAACAACATCAAATGGATTAAAAATACCTATTTCATGATAAAAATTGAATAAAACCATAGTCACAACAATAAATTATGATTTTCCAATAATCAAATGACTTATTAAAAGAATTTTACTATTCATTTTTACCATTTGAAAGTTACCATTTTCATTTTAGAGTTCTGAACCTGTTTTTTCCCCCGAACTTCAACAGTTGATTGGGTGCAATTGGTAAGAATGTTTTGAATGCCCCCTGCAAGAGCACATGTCGAATTTCCCATGAAAGAGCACATGTTGAATGCCCCCTGCAAGAGCATATGCCCACTAAGCTTCATTTCATTCACCTAAGTAGATTAATGGTTACTAATAGTTGGATGGAATGAAGGTTCATTATAGGGGAGGTTTTGTTTCATTTTTTAATGAGCTTAACACAGGAAAAGAACTATGCTCATGGTCTGTTTCATTTTTTAACGAGGTTGAAACAGTAAAAGAAATATCCTCATCACCTGATTCATTTTTTAACGAGGTTGACATAGGAAAAGAACCATACTCATAACCTGTTTCATTTTTTAACGAGGTTGACACAGTAAAAGAACCATCCTCATAACCTGTTTCATTTTTTAACAAGGTTGACACAGTAAAAGAACCATCCTCATAACATGTTTCATTTTTTAATGAGGTTGAAACAATAAAAGAACCATCCTCATAACCTGTTTCATTTTTTAATGAGGTTGACACAGTAAAAGAACCATCCTCATAACCGATTTAATTTTTTAATGAGGTTGACACAGTAAAAGAACCATCCTCATAACCTGTTAAATTTTTTAACGAGGTTGACACAGTAAAAGAACCATCCTCATGGTGTAGTCGGACCAGTGAGTGTGTGCTAGAAAAGACGTAGTCTAACAGAGTCATAATTTAAGGAGTTTGATGAGCACCACAAATGATAAGTTATAACATGTGTTGATGGGTCTTCTCCAGGGTTTTCATTGAATTTTGGAATTTCAGAGGGTAATTTTTGTGAAATCACCGGCCACCAACGAGAATAACTAATGGGACCAACTTGATATGGCACTGAAGATGTGAATAAAGGATCAAGCCATTCAATACTCATAAGGGAGGAATCAGATAGGATTCTAGATGATGACATGGGTGAAGTCAATGGAAAAAACATCAAAGATGAAGAAATAGTAGATGCTGTCACAGCTGAAATAGATGGTTCAGTCTGGAATGTTGTCTCAGCCATGGTCAAATGACCTAGTGTATACCCTATTGGATCTACGAGAACTCAAAGTGAGACATGGTCAAAAAAAGCAGAGTAAGGTGATTGAGGAAAATACTCGTACACGTAAAGCTCTTGCCCAAAATGAGTTGGAGTTAAAGGTGTTTCGTCTTGTGGTATTTCTTCAATAAAAGTTAAACCAGGTGGAAGGATTTCGCCGTCAAGCCCAAAGTATATTTTAGGTGGTTTACTATGCGATATGGGAGACTCAATGGCTACAATAGACTGTGGGGCGACCAATACTGTAACAAATTCCTATCATTAAACTTCAGGATGTAGATGTTCTGGCAAAAAAGAGACAGGATCTAGATCAAATTCTAGTTGAACAACATCGGGTTCAGGAGGTATGGTCTCACTGATTGGATGGATCGTGGCCACAGGTAGCTGTGAGGACTCCGTCTTGACAACAGTAGATGAACCAGGATTTTTAGAAACAACTTGTGCTATCTCTGGTATATTTGAGGATGATGTCACACTAGAGGTACTGATAATACTAGTTTCGGTAGAGCAATGTCGCCTTCGCCGACCAGCAGTGGCTTCCGGTGGTAAAAGTGGTTTCAATGATATTCTACGAAAACAACGGGGAAAGGGATGTTCTTCTTCCATGATGACTCCTTTATTTAATGACCAAAAACAAATAAACAAAATAAAAGGGTAATTCTAGGCAAAAGGTTTACCAAGAAACTGTGAACTGCATAATACCTCCTACCGAACCAAGAAGTACAGGCAGGAAATCTCCCTGAATGTTGTGTTCGATGTATCACAATTTACAAGGTGGCCAACTCGGTTCACTATGGATAGATAGAAATTACCTAAATTTTTCCTCCCAAATATACTCGAAGGTACGTGGAGGTCCAAGTCCGTATGACCGTTGTCTAATGCGAAACCGCACAGTGAGAGCACCCCTTTATACTTTTCGGACTAGAACACTGCCCAATATATCCGAAGGTACGTGGAATAGCTCCGATATAATTACGTACGTGGAGTGAGGTATCACACTCGGAATGTATCACAAAAAATTAGTGACAACTGCTATGTTTTACGACATCGGACCATGTCTCTAGCCTAGACCTTCTAATTTTATGGTTCCAATGCTTTTTTAGGTAAATTGATGCAAATTTTAAGTTGATCTTGTTTATCAATTTTCCTTTCAAGTTTCACAACGATGATGTGATGGAAATTCCTAAAATGCAAAATAAAATGATAAGCAAACTTTTCAATTTTAGCTTTTTCAATGAAAATCCTAGCTACGAAAGGGAAAGAGAAATAAGTTTTGAGAGTAAACAACAAAGAGCACAAACTAATATGCAGCTTTCCTAACTTGTTCCTGCAAAGCACACAATTCATGATATGCAAATTCAAGTTTTTCTTTTCAGTCCCCTTAATGTGAATGAAAAAAGGAAACTATATGCATCAAATCAACAAAAACAAATGCTTTCTTCTTTGAGAAATGAGGAGTTTAACAAAAAAATCTCTTTTAGGAAAAAAGAAGAATGGAACTACAATTTTTCCTACAGGAAACGAAGAATTTAATGACAATTTCCTTTACGAAAACAAATATATCTAATGAAGAAATAAAATACTTTGAATTTGATTTGTCAATGATAAAGAAAAACACTTAAAGAGACATTGAATAAACTTACTTTTCAAAGGAGGAAGAATCAAGGAAATTCACTGGTCTCTAAGAGGTATCAGACAATTGAAAACACAGTAAACAAATGGATGAGAATGATGGCAATTTAAAATTCAAAGGGAATTTGGTTGGCTAAGGGGGCAACATAGTCTCTAAGGGGAGACAGTGCATTGCAATGCACCCCTGAGTGGGAGACAATGCACTGCAGTGCATTGTGTCTTGACCAAAATTTCATTGGGCGCATCAGAGATTCAAAATTCAAGCTGCAGAACACACTTCTAATGTAATTATTCGATTCAAAAGTCTAATAATTGGAAGTAGATGCTATTGGGTGGATAAGCAGAGGAAAAAAAACTAGGAATGAAGGGAATCCCCAGCAGAGTTGCCAATTTGTTATGCAAAATTATGATCTATGAATAAATCAAATTCCCTAAATGTGGTGCTTTGCATCTAGAACAACAGATCAAATAATTTGCAGTCACTTTCTCTAAGAGTAAATAAACAAACAGAAAGATAGAAGGACTTACTTGGAATCCAAGTGCTTCCTATTCTCCTTTTGTCGCTTTTGCTATAGTTTCCAATCCAACTTATATCGCCAGATTAGTTCCTGCAAGTATAAATACTAAACATCAAATACATTGCAATATATAGATGCCTATTTATCTGAATCAGTTAAATCGATTGAACATGAAACATATATATCATTTAAGAGTCCACCACATGAGAAATAGAAACATAAACAGATACATATATGGGAAAATGAACAACAATATTTATTAAAGAGTAGAAGGGGGAGGTTACAACCGATGATCGATTTGATGTCACCAACTCTAGCATCATCCCAACCTCATCATAATCAACATCTCACCAGCAACATATCAATTTTATCACTCTCTCAATTGAGAATCCAACAACATTTCTTTACCAAAACTCTTCCTTTTCTAGCACTAGGATCTGTGCTCAATTTATAGGGAAACTAATGGTAGTTTCACAATCAATGAATTTCTAATAATAGGTAAGACATGTTCCCAAGCTTAGAGGTGTTAGATGGACACTTGGATTCAAATTTTGACACATATGGAATCTTCTAGAAGGCACTGGCAATGTCGAGTTTCCATAACAATGAGAATTTCACTCCCAATTGACAAACGAATCCTTGAATGTCGGGAAGTGCATTGTAGTTCACCCTTGAATGGAGAGAGTTGCATATGCAACACAGTTAGTCCCTTGAGAGGCAACATTGGTGAGCTCATAAGTGATATAACATATACTTCAAACCTTGGAAATCTTGCAATAGAAGTCATGAATGGTTTGTTCTTGTCTTAGGGCATTTAGTAACTGAAATGATAGGGGATGATAGACCCTATTTCATTGGTCCTGGGGATGATGTCCAGTTTGACCAAGTCATGGGGGATGATGCCCAAATTGAACTATAACATAGTGAATGGTCCAATCCAATGGGATTGAAACTTAGTGTGTTTCCCTTTTTCCTCATGTGATTTATCCCATTTCAAGACTAAGTCACCCACACTGAAGAAGCTCTTCCCCGCAAAATTCTTGTCAGACCACCTTGGTTTTGATGGAGTAAGAAATTGTCTTTAGCTTTCAGTATTTCTTCTTGGAGCTTATGAAGGGTGTCCATCCTATGCTACACTAATAAGCATGGCTTGCCTTGGGACTCTTGGGAAATTTGGAGAGCAAGAAATTAGATGTTGGGAGGGAGGATGCCTTCTTTTTTGTATACCAAGAAGTAAGTGGAAGTGTTCAGGGAAGGCTTAGGCGTGACTCAGTCAACCCATAAAACATTTACCAAAGTATAATTCTAGTTCCTTTGCTTAGAGAATATGGTATTATTAATGATAAAAATCAAGTTATTATTCGTGGATTCAACGAGACCATTCCCCTGAGGCTAATAGTTAGTAGAATTATTCAATACTATTCCATTTTCCAATGAAAAATCATAAAGATTTGGCAATGAGAAATGTGTTGCATTGTAAAAAACAAGTGATGTAGGAACACAAAATATGGAAATGATGTTCTTTTGCAGAAAATATATGAGTTCCTGATCATTCACTTGTTTGAGCAGAACTGCTTTTCTCCATCACGTGAAGTACTATGTAGCTATGAGAATGTAGCGATGCTACTTTGACGAGTGTCAAAATATTTCACCAATAATATCCAAGCCCCACTATTGGAATCATTTTTACACTATGATAGGCTGTAGTAGGGTGACTAAATTCTTATTCCTGTTGGCACACTTTTGGCAGACCTAAAATTTGCATACATAAACGTGAGCATCCCTAAATAATGTGGGCCAATAAAAGTCGACCCTCATGACTTTATGTGTCGTAGTGTTTCCTGCAAAATTCCCTCCTGCTGGTTTGTTGTTAGGTCCCTATATTACTAGTATAGTCGCTTATTGTTGTTAGTGTAACCCCCTTATTGTTATTTTTGTACCCCTGTAACCCCCATATTGTTATTATCGTGGCCTTAAATTATTATTGTTAGTTCGGCTAGGATTACATTGTGGCCCCATGGACTCCGATATATAGAAAGAAGGTTTTGTAATTTGTATCATACAAGAATTGTTCATTCATGTAATGTATTGGAGGTTGCCCCCTCGAAGTGGTTTATTTATGTTACACAGTAATTTGTCACCGTCCTAACCATTCCCCATCTCGCACAATGGAGGACCCATTCCGTGACCTGTGAACATTGTCATGCTTTGAGATCACCACCAATGCATCCCTCTGAATGTGAGCTATATTTTCCCTTGAGACATCTCCTTGCAAAAATCACGAAAAACATCCCTTTTTGCATTGGCGCGGGCAGTCAGTTCAGGACTCGCGCCACTGAGGAAAATCCTACACAGAGGTCGCGCCACTTGGCGCTCTGTCATAGAGCAGCAATCGCGCCACCCATTTTAGGGACTGTTTTTTAAATATGGATGGCGGAAGTTGAGTTCAAACAAACTCACAACCACTGCCTATCTTGAGTTGGGAGGTTTGGCCGCGGGAGTTCTATGGAAGGGAATTGGTTTTGCCACCTCCCATGGAACCTTCCTTGTTGATAGGGCCAATCCCATGATAATAGGGATCCCAACTCCCTCCTTCCCCATCTATATAAGCTTGCTCAAATCCAAGGCAAGCTAGTCTTGAAGTGCTGAAACTTTGCATCTCCTATTCCCAAGTGCCTTTGTGCTGGAAAGAATCCCTTCTTTCCCTTAAGGCCCATTCGAGCGAGGAGACCATTGTTACGAGACTCTGGAGAGGTTTCCCTTTCCCTTGGCGAGCTTTGCGAGACGTGGACGACCGGAGACCCGCACGAAGGAGGCTGCAGCGTCAGAACTTGGTTGTAACTTCTATTCGTTTATCATTTTAATAGATGACTATGATTATGGTTCCACTCCTTTTTCCATTATGTTAATGCGAGTAATGTCTTTTCTGACCGATGTTTAGTTACGTATGCTGGTTCCTATGCTTGTATCTGATTGTTCTTTCTGTGTGCAGGTGTTCATCCACGGAGATCGTGGAAGGATTGTGATCTGCCAGGACTGAAGGACGGGGACATCTCTTTTTCAGATCGAGCGCTGGAATCCAGGTAGGTTTTTATCCCAAATCTTTCATTCGTAACTAGGAGCCTGCGTCATAGCATTGTTTGTTTGTTGCTAGACCCCTGCTGGGCTAGTAGGGATCGCCTCTGTCCGCAGAGGGGATTTACCTCCTCAACAAATTGGCGACTCCGCTGGGGATCGTCCGGTTTTTCTTGTCCCGTTTATGATTGGTTCGCTTTGATTGTTTCTCCTTGCTTGATGAACCTTCTGGGTTGGATTCTTTCACTATTTTAGCTTCTTGGTTTGCTTAGCTTGTATTGGTCTACTTTCAGAGTAGCTTGTTTTTTAATTTTTATTGAAGAACTCGGCTGGCGCGGGTTTTAACCCGACAGTCGCGCCACTTGGCGCTTGTTGCATTTGTCTGTCTCGCGCCAATCGGCCTCTGGCGCCAGTTTCAAGGCCACAGTCGCGCCACCCCTGTGACTTTTTTAAGTTTCTTCATTTTTTCGGCTTTCTGAGCTTGACCAGTACTTTTCTTCTTGATTTTCTGATTGTCTGAGTGTGTTGGAGTCTTGTTTGACTGGAATTCACCGCTATCCTTTGGTTGTTTGCCTCTGTCTATCGGTTTCACGATTTGAGCCCTAGGGCATCTAGTGGCTTAGTGAATCGAGCCCTCCTTTGGAGTTTTGGTGTCTTGATTGTCCTATCAACTTGTTGATTGATTCTCCACGCTCTCTTACCAGTCTTTGATTGTTTTGCTGCGTCTTTTGAGTGATTTTTCATTCCTTCATTCAGAATTCGTTTGCCTTGCTTTGGACCTAGATCACACGGTCCATCGGAAGTTTTTCAAGTCTTTCTTTGCTTTGAGGGACTTTGGGTCGATTTAGAGATTTGGTTGCTTGCTTCGTTGAGTGAATGTTGTTTTCTTCGCTCTCTTAGATATCATTTCTCAAATTGTTCCTTTTGTTTTCAGTGCACATTAGCCATTAAACATTGAAAATCAAAAAAAAAAAAAAAAATATAATCTCTTTTGCTTTTGTTAAATTAGTGCAAATTGTGATCTTTTCCATATTGCTAGTAATTAGTGTTTGAGTGAAAAGTGTGCAATTGCATTAGTTGCATTAGAGACATTCTTGTTTGTATTCCATTCATTTCGTTTGCATAAAAGCTCTCAACTCTCATTTAATTAGTTTTCATCGAACGAAATGCTGCACTATGGCATATAGCTTGCATTTAGGAGACACTACATACGATAAGGCCTGGAAATTGAAACTTAATTGAAGATCAACTGTAAAATTTATTCAATTAACCTAAGGCAACATTGGAACTTAACGCAACGTATTTAGAAGGTCTAGGCTAGAGACGTGTTCCGGCGTCGTTAAACCTAGCAGCTGTCGTTCGCCTGTTGGCTTTAGACAGCGCTAGTACGGACTTGCGCTCCCCGTACCGTCACGTATATAAAGGGAGACCCCTATAGGTTTTCAATCCTTTATCCATAGGAAGCCGAGTCTGCCGCCCTATACCCGTGATACACCGAACACAGCATTCGGGGAGACTACCTGCACGTACGAAAGTCCTTGGTCGATTTCTGTTTCATTATTGAAACCAAGGTGTATATTGCAGTTCACGGATATTTGGTACACCCTTTGTGCCTAGTTTTTCCTGAGCAGTCATTTGGTCTTTTCTGACTCCCTAAACTTGAAAAGACCGTCAAGCGCTTGTCCTTTCACGCTTGTATCAACTCTGAAAGAGATAGAGTCATCTTTTTATCATTTCTCGACTCTTAAAATATGAAACGGTAGAATTTCTTATTTTCCAATGTGGTAAAATCAATCGCCCACGATTACACACCCGTTTAGACGTTGCTTGTTGACCGTTTGATCGTGTGTCTTAACTCTTTTTTCAGCCCGTGTGTGGTTTTGAGTGTTGATGGCAACTTTTTCAGAGTTTACCAACCAAGGAATCCCTTCAGAAGGGAATCCTGGTCATTTTCCTCCTTTTGGAAATGTTGGTGCTCCTTACATGGCGACGTTGTCCCTTCCCGGGTTAACTGTTGGGTTGCCTGTTTGGTTGTTCTCAACCTCTGTTGTCCCGAATAACTCCGTTACTGTTCAGTCAGTTCCTCCAACGGAACAACATCATGTTGATTCCAAGGTGGACCTCTCCCCTTCTTCGCCTGTTTCTGCGTCCTCGTCTTCTACTTCGCCTGGTGAAAGTCTGGATTCAAGTAACCAGGTGGTTAAGAAGAAGAAGAAGAAGACAAAGAAGAAGAAGTCTGATAAGCGAGAGGCTAAATGTACAGCTACTGTCCCTAAGGAATCTCCTCTTGATAGTCCTTCCAACCCTCCGCGGAAAGTCAAGTTCCCATGCATGTTGTGCACGGGAGACCATCTTCTTCGAGACTGCCCTGGCATTCCCAAGGTGCTCGAAATATGGTCCAACGGCCGCCCACCGTTGCCTTTGGCTTCCGGGAGTCAAGTTGGGGGCACATCTTCAGCTACTGTTGATAAGAACTCTAAGAAGCAGGGTAAGATCACCAATCCCTGTAAGTTGTGTGAAGGGCACCATGCCATCCACCTTTGTCCTTATATGGATGAAGCCAGGCAAGTCTTGGACAACCCAGTCGATTCTACACCACGCCTTCCACCTGGTTATAATCGGCTTTCTTTGAGTTCTTTGCCACCTGATCCTATGATTGGTCAAGAGTTATCCTTGGTCGATCCCACTCCCCCAGAAATTCAAATTCACGAATCCGGCCCTGACCAACCATTGGTCGTAGGATCGGTTGAACTGGCCCCGTCCGCGGTGCACCAGGTCTTTTCTGTCGAGAGTGGATCTCACACTCCTCATGTCCTTCTGGTTTCTTCAGATTCTTCAGACTTGGAGAAAGATTCTCCTGTCCCTGTGCTTCAAGAAGCCGCTCCTCCGCCTCCTATGATAGAGGCTCCAGAGGATATTCCTCCCGCCTTCGAGATGGAGGTCATGGAGGAGGCTTCTGCTTCCGTAACATCAGGGGAAGACCTTCGCATTTCGATGGTAACCCCTCCGAGTAGTTTGGTCGCTTCCTTTGATTGGAATCGATTTGCAGGATACCGCCTTCCGTCTTATGTGCCTTTCGAGATCACAGTACAGGCTCTTGGTCTGGTTGTACCCAGCACCATTATAGACGAAGGTGCGTCTGTTAGTATTCTGTCTTCAACTACCTGGCAAGCTTTCGGTTCGCCACCGCTTGCGCCTGTTACGCAGAATCTGTTGTCATTCAATAGAAGAACGAGTCAACCGTTGGGGATCCTTCCAAGGTTACCAATTACTTTGGGAGGGAAAACCGTCCATATGGATGTGATGGTCGTTCCAGGCCCCTTGGATTTCAATCTACTACTGGGGCGCGATTACACCTATGCCATGGGAGCGCTCGTCTCCTCCCTCTTTCGTGTGGCCTGTTTTCCACATGAAGGACGGATTGTGACCATTGATCAGCTGTCGTTCTTTGGTCCCAATGTAGCATCTGGTCCGCCATCACCCCCTCCTGGTTTTTATCCACCCATTGTATCTGCTCCACCGCAGGTCAACTATGTGGCTACATACCCCGTGCCTGTGCTCAGTGATGATGCCGTAGTGCATAATGTGCTGGGGGCATTGGGTCCTGACTTCCAGGATGTTTCCCTTCCATCAGGAGCGGAACTCTTGGGAGCGCCGCCTTCTTGTTCATTTTGATGTAAGTCGGTCGGAGCATGGTTCCTTTCCTGTGTCAAGCTCCTTAAAAAATGAAACAAGGTTGTCGGAGCAGAGTTCCTTGTCTTGTGTCAAGCTCCTTAAAAAATGAAACAAGGTTGTCGGAGCACAGTTCCTTGTCTTGTGTCAAGCTCCTTAAAAAATGAAACAAGGTCGTCGGAGCATAGTTCCTTGTCTTGTGTCAAGCTCCTTAAAAAATGAAACAAGGTTTGTCGGAGCACAGTTCCTGGTCTTGTGTCAAGCTCCCTAAACCATGAAACAAGGTGTTTGAGGATAGTTCTTTTAATGTGTCAACGTCGTTAAAATAATGAAACACGTTCCCGTTCAATTCGAGTCTTTGTTTAGATCTCGTAAAATCCCAGTCGAGTCTTTCTCTTGATCTCGTCACTTGAACCTTCACTCCATCTGCCTTTCATATGGACTGAAGCTTGGGGGGCATGTACCTCGAATTGAGTCACCATGCTGGGGGCATGCTCACTTTTCAAGCATAGTTTGTTTCCGTTTCAAGCTTGTGTAAAAATGAAACCGGTTTCAAGCATAGTTTATCTTTGTTTCAAGCTTGTGTAAAAATGAAACCAACTTCAAGCAAAGTTTCCTGATTTCAAGCTTGTGTAAAAATGAAACCTTTCCCATTTTACCCCTTGTGATTGTCATCTTATCAGCCTATTTTTCCAGATGAGCCTTGGTTTTCTCACTCCATCGTCATTATCTGCTTGGCCGATCATATGCCTTCACTTGGTTGTTTTACCCGTTCCTGAGGAACCGCTGCTATGAGTGGTCTTGTTAGCCAGCCTCTCGACCTTTATTTGTTCAAGAGTAGTTCCACCATTACCGGAACCAGTTGCTACCCTTTATACCACTCGTTCCTCCAGGAGGAGTCATCTTTCAGCTCTTTTCTGACTCTCTAAATATGAAAAGATCGCCGAGGCCCTTGTCGTTTCGATCTCGTTAAAATGGAAACGAATCGACATCCACCCAGTATAAGTTTAACCCTTTTTCGGGCTGGGATGGATTGATTACGAAAAAGGAATACCCTAGCCTATCGCGACTAGGAGGTTTTCCCGGATATTGTTTTCTACCTTTTCGGGTCTGGGGAACTATTTACGAAAAGGGACCTGTGGAGTTTTCTTTTTTCGCTGTCTTTTCAAACTCTCTAAACATGAAAAGACGCCGAGTTCTTCCTTTGTCAGACTCGTTAAACCCTAATGACATTGGATCTAGTCGAAATGACGTTATCCGAGTTTCTCCTTCCTAGGACTCGTTAAATGCACTAGGATGGATTCGCCCGAAGGGCGGACTTATATGACAAGCATATGGTATCCTCTTCAAGCTTGTGTAAAAATAAAGAGGTACTCACCGAAATGGTGAGGGAAAAATGGAACCATCGTCGTTGTCGTCGGCAGTATGTCGCTCTTGAACATGGCACTTGTCTGCATTCGTGTCGGGTTGGGGACATCTCATCTCGTTGCTTCACTTTGCTTCCATGGGTTTGGGTAATCTCTTTTGACCTCTCATCTGTTCACTGCCTCGTCACCATGACCTTTGATCCGTTGATGTCAAATACTGCCAAGTCCATTGTCGTGCCGTTCGTATGTTCAAGAGAAGTTGGCCTCTGCAAATTTCAACCTTCCTCTGTTTCTCATATGATCCTGATCCACAACAAAACATTATGTTCCTCTGTCTCGTGTCGATGATGTGGGAATCATTATGGCCCAACTTCGATCATGGTCACTTCCTGTCGACTTCAACTCATTATCCAGGAAGTTGGTCTAGAGACTCTTTATGGTACCTTGGAGCCTGCATGCCTCAATGGCAGGTTCGTCGCATTCGACGTGAGGTTTGCATCATTGGCCTCCGATCGAATGATTCTGCGGGTGTTCGACGTCAGCTCATTTATTCACCACGCCGTAGATTGTACCTCTAGTACCTTGAGGACCATTGTCATTATTGGTGGTTCCTCTCGCGTCTGTTAACGGCTTTCATCATTGGCTGGTAATCAGGCGATGTTCTTGCATGTTCGACATCAGCTCACATATTCGCATGCTAGAACTTGTACTTATTTGGGTCGAGATGGAGCGCAAGACCCTGGATTGTGTCTGTTGTAATCCAGGCTGCGATTGTGGATTTTTATCATTATGTACATGACTCACTGATTGGATGGCTGCGACCATACCTGAGTCTATTTGTTTGATCTTAGTTGGATGGCTGCGCCCATACCCTAGATCCGGATTATAGCATACTCTTTTTCGGATGGCTGCGTCCATACCATATGTATACATCATGTACTTGAGATATCAGTTGTATCTTTCTGCGCAGGTTTTCCGACGGCGGGCCTTCAGTTGAACATGTTCTCGTAAAGCATTTCACCCCTCTCACTCTCGGGCCTCATACTTTAGGGGGCATCTGTTACACAGTAATTTGTCACCGTCCCTACCATTCCCCGTCCCGCACAATGGAGGACCCATAACGTGACCTGTGAACACTGTCATGCACTGAAAACATCATCATTGCATCCCTCTGAGTATGAGCTTCATTTCCCCTTGAGACATCTCCTTGCAAAATCAATGAAAAACAGCTCTTTTTGCATTGGCGCGGGTAGACAGTTCAGTGCTCGCGCCAATCAGGGAAATCCTGTAAAGAGGTCGCGCCACTTGGCGCTCTGTCATAGAGCAGCAATTGCGCCACCCATTTTAGGGACTGTTTTTTAAATATGGATGGCGGAAGTTGAGTTGAAACAAACTCACAACCATTGCCTATCTTGAGTTGGGAGGTTTGGCTGCGGGAGTTCTATGGAAGGGAAGTAGTTTTGCCACCTTCTATGGAACCTTCCTTGTTGATAGGGCCAATCCCATAATAATAGGGATCCCAACTCCCTCCTTCCCCATCTATATAAGCTTGCTCAAATCCAAGGCAAGCTAGTCTTGAAGTGCTGAAGCTTTGCATCTCCTATTCCCAGGTGCCTTTGTGCTGAAAAGAATCCCTTCTTTCCCTTAAGGCCCATTCGAGCGAGGAGACCATTGTTACGAGACTCTGGAGAGGTTTCCCTTTCCCTTGGCGAGCTTTGCGAGACGTGGACGATCGGAGACCCGCACGAAGGAGGCTGCAGCGTCAGAACTTGGTTGTAACTTCTATTCGTTTATCATTTTAATAGATGACTATGATTATGGTTCCACTCCTTTTTCCATTATGTTAATGCGAGTAATGTCTTTTCTGACCGATGTTTAGTTACGTATGCTGGTTCCTATGCTTGTATCTGTTTGTTCTTTCTGTGTGCAGGTGTTCATCCACGGAGATCGTGGAAGGATTGTGATCTGTCAGGAGTGAAGGACGGGGACATCTCTTCTTCAGATCGAGCGCTGGAATCCAGGTAGGTTTTTATCCCAAATCTTTCATTCGTAACTAGGAGCCTGCGTCATAGCATTGTTTGTTTGTTGCTAGACCCCTGCTGGGCTAGTAGGGATCGCCTCTGTCCGCAGAGGGGATTTACCTCCTCAACAATTTATAAGGCGTTGATATCTCTTTTCTTCTATTTTTGGAGCTGGTTTCACAACATTTGGTATCAGAGCTTTGGATTCTAGGGTTTCGCTGCTCCAAACAGGTCATCATGGTATTTTTGCTATAAATTTTTTTCTACGAAGGTTCAAAAGCTGAAATTTTTAGAGTGCGAAGTCGAAATCTTGAGGAACATCATTGCAAAATTTCAGAGCTTGGTTCAAAATATTTTCGGAGATATGATCTGTGGAAGTTAGGGATTTTTGCAGGCTCCTGAATTTCACTTAAAAAGGTCATCGCGAAATTTTTGCTATAAATTTCTTTCTAAAAAGGTTCAGAAGTTGAAATTTTTAGAGTGCAAAGCCATAATCTGGAGGAACATCATCGCAAAATTTCAGATATTGTTTCACAATATTTTCAGAGATATGATCTGTGGAAGTTAGGTCTTTTTCAGGCTCCTGAATTTCATCTCAAAGAGGTGATCGTGGGAAAATCTTCGTAACTCTCTCTCTGAGCATCAGATTGCAATTATGTAAAATGTGATTAGAATTACATGGACTGTAGTTTCCTATCTATAAATTTTAGAGCCAAAGGAGCAAACGGTGACATGTGGCAAGTCGTACAATTTCGCTCTACTAAACCAGTTCATAATTAGGTCATTGTGGGAGATTGGACATAACTTTGTCTAGAAGAATCCAAATCAAGTCAAACCTGTGGCATTTGAAAGAAGATTTAGAGGACTACTGCAGGGCCGAATTTCAAATATTTATGATCTACAAGTATAGAGATAAGAAAATTTAAATATAGAGCTCCTCAAAAGCAAGTAAGAGGTGTGTATATTTTTTCCGAATTACATAAGTCTTGTTTGAAGAATTAAGTTGAATTTATTCCAAGGGTATATTGTAGAATAGATATCAATATTGGATTCTAAAATGACCCCTAAAAATAATTCAACACCCATTAATCCCTTAGAAGGCTCTACTATGACTCATGAAGACGAAGAATGGCAACATGACATATCAAAATTACAAGAGCAAGTGCAACAAATTTCGCTCTCGCAAAGAGCAACAAAAAATGACATGGAAGTTTTGAAGAAAGTCGTGGAAACTAAGATGGATGGTTTGAAGAAAGGCATGGAATCTAAGATGGATGGCTTAAAGAATGGCATGGAAGCTAAGATGGATGGCATGGAAGCTGGCATGGAATATAAGATGGATGACATGGAAGCTAAGATGGAAAACATGAAGAATGATCTAAAATCAGACATGGAAGGTTTGAAAAAGCTGATACAAGAAATGTTTCCTAATGGTGAAAAGATAGTAGAGGAAACTCATGATGAGAACAAAATAAATGTTAATCGTGATTTCATAAACTCTAATGTTGGAGGGAAGAACCACCATATTCCAAAAATAGATATGAGGAAGTTTGATGGAAAATACCCTGTAACATGGATACTATAGATGGAGCAATATTTTGATCTCAATAATGTGCAAAACACACAAAAGGTATGCATTGCAACTTTACATTTAGAACAAAATACATTTGTATGGTATCGATGGTTTTTCTCCCGTAAAAAAATTGTCACTTGGTCAATTTTTACAGAGGAAATGATAGCACATTATGAGGATACAAAGAGCAACACTTTATTTAGCCAATTGATAAATCTTAAACAAAAGTGTTCAGTGGGGGAGCACATTGAGGACTTCCAAAAATTGAATATAAGGGTAACTGATATTCCAGAGGAACACATGATTGATCTCTTCATAGGTACTTTAAAGGATAACATCCAACATGAAGTTCGTGTTTTGGAACCCGATTCATTGGAGAAGGCATTTAGGTTGGCAAGAAAAATTGAATGTAAAATTATGGCAACAAGGAAGCCTACCACTCACTTCTATAAAGAGGGAAGTGTTGCTACTCCTAGATTTCCACAACCTACAAGGTTGACACCACAACAATTGGAAGAAAAAAGAGAAAAAGGGCTTTGCTACAGTTGTGATAAAAAATACACTAAAGGTCATAAGTGTGCTGAGAAGAAATTATTTTACATAGATTGTGAAGAGGAAGAAGAAAATGAACAAGAATCTTCAAAAGAAGAGAATATACACCAGGAACCAACCCTAGAAGAGGAAGAAATGAGTCTGACCATATCGTGTAATGCATTGGCAGGAATTACCACTCCTCAAACTCTCAAGATAGAAGGACATATCAAGAAGAAAAAAGGTAATAGTGTTGATTGATTCAGGTAGTACCCATAATTTTATTCATTGTAAGGTAGCCAAGGAATTGAATTGTTTCCTATACCCAGCACCAGAATGTCAAGTGAAGGTTGCAAATGGAGGAACTATAAATTTCTCTGGAAAATGCCATAATATCAAGCTAACCATGGGGGAATATGTATTGAATAGTCCAATGCTTTCCATTCCTATGGGAGGTGCTGATGTTGTACTAGGAGTACAATGGTTACAATCTTTAGGGACGGTAGCTTTTAATTTTCAAGAACTTTTCTTGAAATTCTTTTCAGAAGGAAAGGAAGTCGAATTACGGGGTATTGAAGGGAAGCCAGGAAGGATAATAAGCTCTAATGGCATGACAAAGCTTCTAAAGAAAGAACAACGAGGCGTAATTGCACAATTATGCTCACTAGAAGTTTCAACATCAAAATCATCTATTTCTACAGATCTCCAACAAGTCTTGGACAATCATTCCAAGGTGTTTGAAACTCCCAAAGGACTCCCACCTATTCGTGATCATGGTCATGCTATTCATTTGATTCCAGGAAGTGTTCCTCCAAACATCAGGCCTTATAGATATCCTTACTTCCAAAAGAGCGAAATTGAACGTATGATTGCAGAAATGTTAGAGGCGGGTATAATTCAACCTAGTCAAAGTTCTTTCTCTGCTCCTGTAGTAGTGGTACACAAGAAGGATGGATCATGGCGAATGTGTCCGGATTATAGGGAGCTCAATAAGCTCACCATTAAAGATAAATTTCCCATTCCTGTGATTGATGAATTATTGGATGAATTACATGGAGCAATTTATTTTACCAAGTTGGATCTTCGTTCGGGATATCATCAAATTAGAATGAAGACTGAAGATATTCCAAAAACAGAATTTCGAACTCATGAGGGTCATTATGAATTTTTGGTCATGCCTTTTGGCCTTACCAATGCACCTTCTACATTTCAAGGGTTGATGAATTCCATTTTCAAAACCTTCCTTTGAAAATTTGTGCTAGTATTTTTTGATGATATACTAATCTACAACAGGTCTTGGAAGGATCATGTTCAACATGTTGACAGGGTGCTCAAACTATTACAGGAGAAACAATTATACGCAAAAACATCCAAATGTTTCTTTGGAGTACAAGAGGTGGAATATCTGGATCATATTGTATCTCACGAGGGTGTTAAGGTAGACCCTAACAAAATTAAATCCATTAAGGAATGGAAAGTCCCCACAACCATAAAGCAGTTGCGAGGATTTCTCAGGTTAACAGGGTATTATCGCAAGTTTGTTAAGAATTATGGGAGAATAGCAGCACCTCTAACAACGTTATTGAAGAAAGATGCATTTTCATGGACTCCTGAAGCAACTAAGGCCTTTGAACATCTTAAAGAGGCAATGTGCCTAGCACCAATCTTAGCTACGCCAGACTTCACAAAAGCCTTTATTGTGGAATGTGATGCCTCAAGAAATGGAATTAGTGCTGTGCTAATGCAAGAAGGAAGACCCATTGCTTTTGAAAGTTATCCAATCAAAGGAAAGTATTTACAGAAACCTATTTATGAGAAGGAAATGTTAGCAATATTGCATGCACTAAAGAAATGGCAAACTTACCTAATGGGAAGACACTTCAAGGTAAAAAATGATCATGATAGTCTTAAACACTTTTTGGAACAAAGACTACCTTCAGAAGGGTAGCAAAAATGGGTCACAAAGATGTTGGGTTATGACTTTGAAATAATCTACAAAAAAGGGAAGTTAAATGTTGTTGCAGATACACTCTCAAGAAATAATGAAGAGGTGGAAGAATTGCTTTGTGCCATTTCTATTGTCCAACTAGATTGGATAACCCAAGCAAGAGATGAATGGAATAAGGATGAAAAAGTTTGGACACTCATTCAAAAGTTGTAGCAAGATCTTAGTACATCTGATACATTTAGTAAGAATTCCCAAAGGTCGCTTATATATTTGTAAGAATTCCAAACTAAAACAAAAGATTCTTTTGGAATTGCACACTTCTCCTTTAGGAGGACACTCAGGATTTTTAAAAACTTACCACAGGGTGAAGAAAGAATTTTTTTGGGATGGCCTTAAATCTGCTATTCAAAAGTTTGTGGCAGAATGTTTGATTTGCCAGCAGAATAAAGTTGAGACAATTAAGACCCCGAGTCTTCTACAACCTTTATCCATTCCAAGTCAACGTTGGGAGGATATTTCAATGGATTTTATCTTAGGTTTACCTAAGTCCGAAGGAAAGAGTGTCATCATGGTGGTAGCTGATAGTTTTACCAAGTATGCACACTTTTGTGCATTATCTCATCCATTTAAAGCAAGTACAGTTTCTACTACATTTATGGACACAATTCAAAATATACATGGAAACCCAAGGGTTATTGTGAGTGACAGAGATCCCATTTTTACTAGAAATTTTTGGACGGAGTTATTTTCTTTTTTGGTACTCAATTAGCTCATAGATGATCTTATCAACCTCAATCCGATGGTCAAACTAAGATTGTAAATAAATGTTTGGAAGGATATCTTCGTTGTTTTGTATCTGATAAACAAACACAATGGGTCAAGTGGTTACCTCTCGGTGAATGGTGGTATAACACTTCCTTCCATACTGCAGGAAAAATGACCCCATTTATGGCACTTTATGGATATCATCCACCATCCATCACACCATATTTAAGAGAAAATTCGAAGGTTCAAGTAGTGGAAGATCACATTGAGCATCAAAAAGAAGATCTCCAACTCTTAAAGGATAATCTGAATTTGGCACAAAATCGAATGAAACAACAGGCAGATCAACATCGCAGTGAGAGAAGTTTTGATGTAGGAGACTGGGTATTTTTACGGCTACAACCATACAAACAAATGTCCCTCAAGCAAGCTAAGAAGGATAATAAATTATCGCCAAAGTACTATGGTCCTTACAAGGTGTTGCAAAAGATTGGTACTATGGCATAAAATTGGAGCTTCCTTCTTCTTCACGAGTGCATCCAGTTTTCCATGTTTCATGCTTAAAGAAGGTTATAGGTGAAAATATTCCAGTTCAAACAATATTTCCAGAACTTGATGAGGAAGGAAAAATCATATTGGAACCTGAAGCGGTCACGGAAATAAGAACTCGACAACTACGGAATCGATCAATTTCAGAGTATCTCATCAAGTGGAAGAACTTACCCACTGAAGATTCTACATGGGAGGATGATAATTTTATACAGAAGCACCTAGAGCTACTCAAGCGTTAAGGACAACACTTTTTTGAAGGAGAGGGGCATGTTAGGTCCTTATATTACTAGTATAGTCCCTTATTATTGTTAGTGTTACCCCCTTATTGTTATTATTGTACCCCTGTAACCCCCATATTGTTATTATTGTGCCCTTAAATTATTATTGTTAGGTCGGCTAGGATTACATTGTGGCCCCATGGACTCCTATATATAGAAAGGAGGTTTTATAATTTGTATCATCCAAGAATTGTTCATTCATGTAATGTATTGGAGGTTTCCCCCTCGAAGTGGCTTATTTCTAAGGCGTTGATATCTCTTTTATTCTATTTTTGGAGCTGGTTTCACAACATCTATCATGGAGATCACGTAATACCTTCTTTGAATCGTGTGTGTCCAAACACTTGAGAAATACTACGTTATGGTGATTTCTAAAAATCACCCCTTAAACCAACTGATAAGATAAAGATTTTAGCCTTAATTCCCTTTTCTGCCATGCATAAAAGTTGGATGGTATGGTGGCATGATCAAGGTATTGGCGCACATCTGTGTACCAAGGGTTTTTTCTGGTAGTGGGGTTCATTCGCTCGATATCATACATCTCAATTTCTTGCTCCCACCCTGAGGGATATTCTTCTTCTTTTGCGTGTACCGCTTCTACTGCTAGTCGACATAGAACATGACCCTTGATTGTGTGAACTGGTTTCATGTCTAAGTCATATTATTGCAAACCCATCATCCAGTTCACCCTTCTTTCACCTAGCTCTTGTTGGATGAGAAATGATCTGAATGCTAGGTGTGGGATGAAGATAATACAATGATTCTTCAATATATAGGGTCATAAGTGCTTCACCACCTTGTATACTGCGTAAGCTTGTTTATCTATGCCAGGGTATTTTAGCTCAGGTCCTTGTAGACTTGTGCTCATGAAATAAATAGGCCTCTCATAGTTCAGATCATATTTCTGTGTAAATACAATGACAAGGGATGTGTCAGGACCGAAGGTATAGAGAAAAACATACTTATTGAAATTTGGGCTATGTAGTGCAGGTGCTTCTGTCATTGTCTGTTTCATACATGAAAACGAGTCCTTTTCCCTTTTGTCCCATTTATAAATAATTTCCTTCTTTACCATCTCCTATATTGGTTTGACCACCTGAGCATAGTTAGAGATGAACTTGCAGAGGAAGTTGATCTTTCCTAGGAAGGACTGCATGGGATTCTTATTCACTAGGTAGGTAATATGTGTGATTTATATCACCCTGTCAGGGTCTACCTTAATCCCAGTTTTTGCGGTAATATGGTCCAAGAGGTTAGCCTCAGACAATGTGAATATGCTTTTCTTAGGATTGAGAGATATCCATACGACATCATTAAAAATATTCTTCAAGTGGCGTATGTGATATGACCTCTGTTTGGATAATACAATTACATTGTCTAGGTATACCACTACGCACTTGCTGAGCAGCCCAAAAAATGCAATGTACATATCTCATTGAAAGGTAGAACCAATGTTAATTAACCTAAATGGAATTCGCTTGAAAGTGAACGTTCCCCACTTCTTCCGGAAAGTAGTTTTTATCATGTCAAGTTCTGCGACAAGAACCTGGTTGTATCCTGAATACCCGTCAAGTAAAGAAAACATCTCAAACCCCGATACTATTTATAAAATTTGTTCCATGAACAAGAAGGGGTAGTTATCCTTGTCCGAGGAATGATTAAGATTTCAGAAATCGACACACAAGTGTATTTCCCTAGACTTCTTTATGACTTGGACCAAGTTTGACACGCAAGTTGAGTGTCACACCGTGTTGATGATCCGAGCATCCAACAACTTCCTGAATTCCTTTTAGATAAGAGGCTCAAGCGTGGGATGGAATTTTCTTAGTCTCTGTTGAAATGGCTTGGCCCCTTCCTTAAGTGGTATAATGTGTTGAATGATTCACATGTCATAAGTCTTAAGCTCATCATATGTCCACACGAATACATCTTGGTACTGCTTGAATATGTGGATGAAGGATTTTCTCTCTTGTGTTGTACAACAAGTACCGAGATTAACATATATCGTATCCTTCTCTGTTCCCAAATTAATCTGCTCATGTGATAGTGTGGAAATATTCGTTTTGGTGTTTGTGGGTCCTTGGAAGTGATTCTGTAGGTCATATGGATTTTCCAAGGATACCTCACTCTTGGGGATGAGGTTTCCTTTATTCTTACTAACTGCATCCTACAATGCTTCTTCATGATTGTCCTCATCGATTGTTGTATCTTTGAATACGTCAATTCTTTCCATGAAATGCAGTATCTGTTGGTCATCATAAAAAATTCATAAATTAGTGATATTATCAGGGATGGATGGTTTATAAAGAATTTAAATAGAAAAACCATCCCTCAATGGTGATAACCTATCAGCAAAATTAGCTAATGCATCCGCAACTGCATTTCGTATTCTAGTAACATAAATAATATTGAGAGCTTGGAAATGTGAAATTAAACGCCATACCTCTTATTGATAACTCTTCAAATCAGGTGAAACAAAATGAATGGTATTGCATACCTATCGTACCACTATTTTTAAATCACCTACTTCATTTAAGGACGTAATATTGAGGTCAATGACTCTTTGCAAGCCCAAAATGGGTGCCTCATACTCAATAGTGTTGTTTGTGTACTTGAACTCCAAGCGGATTGAGATCAGTGATTTTCTTTGCATCGGGTCTACTACAACTCAACCGACTCTCGATCCGTCTTGTGTTTTTGAACTATAAAAATAAAGAGTCCACAAATCATATGTACAAGGATCGTGAAACACACTAGTACTAGTACTACTATTGCTACTACTAATTGGACATAAGTCATTTGCACCCATTGGACTAGGAAGGAGCTCCAACTGTGTTTCTGGTGGGACCGGGGATGGATGTGCAAGATAGCACCCCAGTTAGGTCTCTAGTAAGAAATTTCCAAACAAGATTTCTGCGAAGGCCATCGGTTCATTATGTCCATTCAAGGGAGCCACATTGTGTTTCATGTATCTCTCTGAGTCTACTCAAATCTGGTTGTCTTTGCCCCGATACAGAAGCCATAAGTGAGACTGGTTTATGGTAAAGTATCCTGGTAGTTTACTTGACCAATATGTACTTAACAATAGTCCATATTCTTCTGGTATGTCCACAATTACTATGTTTATGCATTGGTGAACTCGTTCGTTGGATGATAAGTGAATGATCACATCTTTGAGTTCGCCGATCGCATGGACAATAGTTCTGTCCAACTGAATAATATGTGCATCCTTTTTGCTCCATGTTGCATTTTTTTTCTTTTCTATAGAAAATTGCATTACGTTTACTGATGCACTAGAATCAACCAAGCAATTGTGCACATTGAAATTAAAGATTTCGAAGATTAGGAGAAAGGGTGGGCAAAGAGTGTTTACTTCCAATGATAAAGCATGAAATACTGATTTGAGAGTGTCAAAGGACATGCCTGAGCCCCTTTTTGAAGGGGGAAGATTACCTATGGAAGAGTGTCTAAGTGCTCGTAAAAGAATGTCTCCCTGACTCGTGATCTTTGTTAACTAAAACAATGAGATGTTCGCACGAGCCTTCTTTATGTCTTCAAATATGTTATAATCCACATCGGGAAGGACAACTAGAGTGTCCAGGGAAGTAGCCTGAATTTTTACTTCCAAAGTGATCGCCTTATCTTTATTGTTTGTGGAAGAATATTTTTCTGAGACCGATTTCCCAGACTTGCTTTGAGTGTTTTGTGTTGAGTTGAATGACATACTAATTTTCCTTAACAAGGCTTCTTTGAGTTTCTTCTTCTTCAAATCTGCTGTAATAGTTGGCCCTTGAATTCTTAATTTGTAATGATTGGGATGCTTTTGGGCCGGGGAGTCACTCAGAGGTTGTTTCTCAGCTGTATTCTTTTGGGTAGTAAGTACGAAATTGAACATGTTCACTGTGTGCCCAACACTTGGAGTCTCATTAGGTGCAACATCTTGTCCTTTTCTTCTTCTAGCCCTGATTTCTCATCAACAAGTACCATGTCACAAAAATTTATAAAAATATAAGTCATGGTGGGATTCCATTGTGGGCATGTTTTCTCAGAATTATAATGTTGATTATATTAGCAGTATTCAATCATGCCCAAGATGTCAAGGTTTAATGCTACGTTGGAATTATGCATATATTTTTTTGGTTTATTAGGGTCACTGCCTAAATTTGCAGTCCTTTAAGTAGGTCGAATTGCATAGGCTTGCTACTACTAGTGGTCCCACTTGACTTCTATTTAAGCTCTTCCAATTCATTTGATAGGTTGTTCACCAAGCGGGTCAAGTTCTCAAGATTGAGTGATTCCTTCTCTTTGGCCTTGGTTACTGGGGCCTGAGACCTTTTACCTACATCCTTGGAGTCCTTCGTTGGTTCATCATCCATAATGAATCCAATTACAAGAAAGTCCTTCTCAACCGTGTTTGATTCTTAAAAATTTTCTGAAAGTGACGGTTTTGCAGTCTGCTTCACGAACTACGCAATGTTTGCTAGAAAGGCAGAAGTGTAGTAGTCCTTTGTGATGGAGTCATCAAGTTTCATGTCTTCCAGAAATTTGTTCAAGAAACAATTGAACCTTTGATTGAAATATTTCACCTTTTATTTTGGCTCCATTTTTAGGCTACCTAATTCTTTCAACAACATGGAAGGGGTCTTGTCATCAAAAAATTTATCAAGAAAATTTTTATTAAAAGCCCTCTAATTATGGATGGAGTTTGAGGGAAGACTATGGTACCACACATCTTCTCTACCATCCAAGGTACATGGAAAAAGTATACATGCAACGTCATCATAACGTACCTCAAGTTTTTGCAGATGTAGGTAGAATTTGTCCAAGTGGTCTTCCGCTTTAACTATTCCATCAGGGTCATACGTCCTTAACATATTTTCTAAGTGTCTAGGAATATTATGTAGCACACCCAGAAGTGCAAGTGGGTCCTGAGACATCTAATCCAGATCTTGGTATGCCATGTCTTTGTCTTTGTAATCCTCCTCTTGTTTATAACATTTCAATAACTCTTTTTCCTCCTCATCATCGCCTAACTCATGGAAGGTTACGCCTGAGAGTATCGGGTTGTCTCCATCACCACCACAAAAGACTGGAGGTTCTTCTACGTTTTCCACAGAAACTGATAATTATTCAAGGGTGGAAATAACAACGTCTTTCAAAGTGGTGACCACAACTCCTTTAAAGGTATTCTTGTTCTTCTTTGGAGAACGTGGAAGACTATATATTCATGGGATCAATTTGAATGCTTTTGCAAATTGACGGGTTATGGGATGGATAGCCTGAACATGATTGTATGAAATTTCACAAGTTTGCATGGACTGTGTTTCATAAGAGTTACCAAATTCAGGAGCACGATTAGGAGAGGTGGGGTGTAAGTTGTTGACTTGATTAGAAGATGTAAAATTGGGGTCGGTGGGTTTATCAACATAAAAATCTAGAGCGCTAGAAATGTTGACGGTGCTGGCCCTACCAACATTTAGGGGATCTCCCTGATATGAAGTCCCCTTTAGACCTCACATCATTTGGTGTAGGAGTCCCATCTAGGACAACGACCCATTTTCCTTATTCTTATATATATTCCTTGGCTCTTACTGTCAGCAAGAGAGAGAGTGATGCCAATTTACTTTCGCAAAGCAAGGGGGTGTGCCTCATGAGTGTCATATTGCAAGTGTGTCAAGGTTATTCTACTGAAAAGGGGAAGAGGAAAAGAAGTGAGCATATAAGAGAGAGGAAATAGTACCACCTAGGAAGAGACACACGTGAACTGAAGGATTATGTCTAACATCCAACGGAATAGTCCACAAGGGATGTGACGACCATTACACACAACAACTTAAGAAATGCATGTCTAATATCCTGTGGAATAGTCCACAAGGATGGGACAACAATTCCGAGAACATAAATACAAGAAGCATATGTATAATATCCTACAGAATAGTCCACAAGGATGGGACAACAATTATAACTATTACATCACATTCTCAACAAGATAAGCACTAAAATAACCTAAATAGTTCAACTATATTAGTACATGTGAACAAAAGCATGAAGTATGAACATCCGAAGAATAATCTTACAAAAATTTATAAGTCATACATGAAGAACGTGCTAACCTTGCTAGGATTATTTTATTAATTAAAATTCTCAAGACACATATATACAATGAACTTCACTAACTCCAATAATGGAGTGTTGGAGCCACTCCTTTCTCCACAAAAGAACTATATATTCTCTCTATTGCTTTGTTGGTGGAGCCAAGGTGAAAAGTCCTTTGCTCATATGATGAGGGAGTATATATAAGCAAGGGTGAATCTTTAACTATCCTCATGATTGTTTGACTTGCCATAACTTTTCCACTTAAATGAATCTTTACATTCATGTGTGTCCTTTGGAATTCCACTTTAAAATACATTTGATTACAATGAACATGATACACAATAGTGATGTGGCGACATGACCACTGATGAAATGACATGACACTGCTGACATGGACTGCTTGATGAAATGGAAATGTCAAGAAAATGTTGTTGTTGAGAGTTAAGTGTCTTCATGAAAGAGCTCTTCCTTCACTCCTCAACATGCCTTGATGATAGGGAGTATTCAATGATATCAAGCCTTGGATAGTGGTGGAAAAATAGTGTCCTTTCGATTTCTCTTGATCAATCATCTTGTAATTTCATGTGCAAGAGTGTCTTTGAGTGTGTTGTCCTCCTTCTTCTCCTCCTTTATCATATCCTCATGGCTTGATATAGTACCTGTTCTTGTAATTCACTCATGATAGGACAACATCAGTCCAAAAAATCCTAGCCTAAGATGATGCATTCTAATTCATGAAATGAGCCCAGGATAGATGACAAGCTGAGAAACGAGGCTCAGAGACTGCGCAGTTGTGAAGTTAAGGCAGGAATAGGGCATCCTTGATCCTTGAGACTATGAAGTGTGTATTTTAGGCTGGGTTGAGGGACATAAATGCATAGTTTCCAGAGTCAGTGGGGACATGAAGCATGAAAGAGAGCTTGGGATGCCAACTACACATTTTAGGAGGTCAAGGAGGAATGGGTGATTACGTAGTTCACATTTATAAGGATCATGGGATGAGATTGTGTCTTGAAGTTTCAATGTGCGCAGTTCAAATCGGGATGGAGGCCTTGACTGCACAATTCTGGAGGTCAAGGTCCGGTCTTGGTCACAAAAAATACGCAATGGAGCAATATTAGGAAGCTAGTACTGTGCACTGTGCACTGCACAGTGCTAAGAGAAAAGGTCACAACCAGATAACTGATAATGTGTAGAGCCCAACTCAGGGGAGGCCGAGAGAAGTTAAGTTGCTCGGTCGGGAATTTTTCCAGAAAATGGCTAAGTGTGGGACCGGTGAGGTTGATGTGAACAATGATGGGCTTCACTATGATCACACATCTAAAATAATTGATGACTCATGAAACAAAGATCATTTGAGACATTCAAACAAAGCATTCTACTCTGTGTGACAACTTTACAACCAATTATAACACGTGTAACACCAACGATAGAGTTTATGATGGTCGTTGTGACACTTGTGCGACGATGCTCAGAACTTTGGAATGAGTATGATGGATAATTACAAGGTTATAAAAACTCATTTACACAAATATGAAATCTTAAAACCAATGAGACAAGTTCATACCTTCACTACAACAACCAACATGACAAAAGACGACAATTTGCCTATCTCGCGAAAGTGGTCACAACACTTCAAGAAAATCAATGAAATGAACTTCAAGGTTTGCGAAAGCCAAAAAAATACCAAGGGAGGCTCCGAAATTTGGTATAGGATAAAATTTTGGAGGGGGTTGTAGCGGCTACAACACAGGGCTAGAATAAGAACTCAATTTCTTTAGATTTTTTATCATAGGAGTTGTCATAGGCTTAGAATCCAGCCGAGTTTCTGCCAAAATTCCAAGCACAAGTAGTAATGCATAAGTCATAGATATTTCTTTTCAAATTCTGCTGGTAACATCTTCTTACATTCTAGAATTCTCCGCTCCACACCTGTAACAAATAAATAATCCACATATAAAAGTATAGTGACCGGTTCATTCTTCACTATATTGATGTAGAGGTTCACATCTTCAAAACTTTTGACAAATCCAATCCTTGAAATATAAGCATCCATTATTGTGTACCAAGACGTAGGAGCTTGCTTCGATCCATACATAGTTTTTTTTTTTTTAAATTTTTTAGACGTGAGTGATGTGGGTTTCCCTGCTATTTATCTCAAATACTTACAATTGTTCAATATATACTTATTCATCTATGGTTATATTTAAGAAGGTTGTTTTGACATCCATTTGATGTATATTCCATCCCATAGTGAGTGCTAAAGAAATCAAATATCTAATAGTAGTGTACCTAGCAGCAGGAGCAAAGGTTTCTTCATAGTCTATTCCTTCCTTTTGATAGAAACCCCTTGCAACAAATATTGATTTGTATTTGTCTATGCTTCCATAAACAACATGTTTGATCTCGTAAATCCATTTTTAAGTGACAAGAAATTTGTCACTAGGTCTAGGAACGATTTCCCAAACCCCATTCTTCATGATAGATTGACATTATTCTTGCATTGCTTTCTTCCATTCTTATTGATGAGTGCCTTATTCAAAAGTATTTGGTTATGATTCAATTAAATTTTTCATGTATGCTGCATATCCTTAGTATCTTTTAGGCTTATTTCTTTCTTTTGATGTGTCCTTATTTTCTTTGTGTCAATCGACTTCTTCAAGTTTAGCTCTCAACCAGGGTGGTCTCTTCTTTAATTTAGGTATGATAGTAGGTTGAATAGGTTCACTTGGTCCTTCTTGATTTTTAGGTGAATTTTCATGTTGCTCTACTTCTTCAAATAATGGTGCAACTTCTTCATTAGATTAAATGGGTATATCCTTTGATCTTTTGTCTGTAATATTTTCATCAAATATGACATCCCTTCTAACTTCAGTTCACCTTTATTCTTTGATGTAGATTCTATAAGCCTTTGATGAAAGGCTATAACCAATGAAGATACCTTTTATACTTGTAGAGTATAACTTATTTTCTTGTCATTTGGAACATGAATGTATGCAGGGCATTGTTGAAGACCAAAATTGTCCCTTTTTGACGGCCTTCTCACACTCCATTCTCCTTCTTTTTGACCTTAATAATTCTAATTGAGTATTAGTTTAAAAGGTTAATGGAAAAGACAAGTACTTAATCATATTTTATTTCATATTTTCATTGTTCTTTATTATTTGACTTAATATTTTCATAAGCTACTGAATTGCATCAATTCTGCAACTAGTGATTGATTCTACAACTTACTTGAAGGTTCTATAGGTTCCAAAACTCCAGTTGAGGAATGAAATGTATGGATAGGTAGCTGAAAATTGGCATAATGATATCTACCTATCTCCATGATCCAGATCAATGATAAGGATGCCAAAAATCTAGGTCAACGTGGAAGTCAAACCAATGTAAAAGGAGCCGAAGGTGAACTAGGCAAGAAAGGAAATTAATGGAGCTGATATTTTTCCTCCTGATTTGCTTCTCCAATAGAAAATCATGAGGAATCACTATGTAATATTGTCTTATGTTATTTTTAGAGTCTTTTTCGAGTAGGATAGGCTCGTAAATATCTAAACAATTATTGAAGGAGGTTATAAAACCTACCTCTCGTCACGATGAAGACAAACTTGATTATTGTTTGAAAATATATTTGCAATTGTTAATTCAAACTTGTCATTTCTCTATGCTTTGTGTTCAAATGCATGTGTAGACTCTGTGGATTGCTGCATACTTGCAATTCACAGGAGGCCCCCTTGGGAGCTGTAAGATTTTAGTTCAGTTTGTAATTAATAACTCAATTTTCTAGTTTCACTTCTATAGCATTAGATTATCATAGCTAACCCTTTAGTCCAATTTTAAGTTACAATAAATGTTTATGACAGTGATAAAGTTTGTAATGAAGTTTATTAAATATTTCTTTCATAGATTTGATAAATTCGTTGTGTGAGGAATGAAGAAATAAATCGAAAAGGATTCTTGTGCACATGTAGATGTTAGAGTAGTATTAATTTGATTTCAAATTGAAATTAGAAATATAATTCTTTCAAGGCTTTATTAGTGAGATTTGGTTATGCCAGTGTGACATTTTAATTTCGAACTTAAGATTTAATTCCATTTATGTTAGTAAGATTTAATTTTGATTTGCTGGTGTGGAGAAGATTTTCATTTTTTCTTATGTGTTATTAAGATTAGTTTCCTTTCCTGTCAAGTGTGAAGTCGATTTATATTTGATTTGATTTACTTTTTCTCTTTAAAATTAGTTTGTTTTCCTATCAGGTATGAAGGTTTAATTTTTTCAAGTGTGGCTTATTTATGTAAGAGTGATAGTGTTTTTGCTTTGAATAATTCTTAGAGAAAAACATGTGCATGAAACATCCTAATCCAATTTGAACATTATTCACCTAATAAGAAATCATAGCACAAAAAATGCATTTACACTTCATCAGTTTACAAGTCCTGGTCAATAACTTATGAAGTAATTTAACATCAATTAAATTACCAAACATGAATTCAAATATTAAGAGATGATTTACACATGATTTTTTCCCCGAGAATGCTTCTTCTGGTGTCATACTATAAAGAATTCTATGGGGAATTCTATTTTGTATGCATATTGTAGTCATGGCTGCTTCTCCCCATAGGAATTTTGGTAGGTCTTGATCAAATATCATAGTTCTTATGCATTCCTCAATGGTTCTATTATTTCGTTCTTATGCTCCATTTTGTTCGGGATTGTAGGGAACTATGAGCTCCATCTTAATGCCTACTTATTTGTGATAATCTATAATTACTTACAAGTATATTCACCCCCATTGATGGATCTAAGATTTTTTACCTTTCTTTTGGATAGGGTCTCTACTTCGGATCTAAATTTCTTGAACTTTTCAAATAATTCATCCTTTGTCTTAAGAAGATAAATCCATGTATTTCTAGAGTGATCATTAATGAAGGTCACATAATATATATGGCCTCCAAGAGATTTATCAGACATGGGTCCACATACATCAAAATTAATGACATGTAATATTTCTTTAGACCTTGTGTCACTTCTTGTAAAGGGTTTCCTACCATTCTTTCCCAAGGCACATCCTTTGCATACTCCTTCATGGTCTTCCTTAATGTTTGGGATGCCCTTCACCATTTGAGTTAGAGAGGGTAGTATATTATAGTGAATGTATCCATATATTCTATGCCAAAGCTCGATGGGACTAATCTCCATGTGAACAAGGGCTTGAGGAGATGGTGTTAAAAATATATACAATCTTCCTCCACGAATCCCAATAGCCCTTGCCTTTTCAAAAAAAGAATACTTTGCCCAAAAAAAAATGTTAGGGCCCTATATTACTAGTGTAGTTCCTTATTGTTGTTAGTGTAGCCCTCTTATTGTTATTGCTGTACTCCTGTAGTCCCCATATTTTTATTATTGTCCCCTTACATTATTATTGTTAGGTCGGCTAGGATTATATTGTGACCCCATGGAATCCTATATATAGAAAGGAGGTTTTGTAATTTGTATTATCTAATAATTGTTCATTTACGTAATGTAAAGGAGGTTTCCCCCTCGAAGTGGCTGATTTCTAAGTCGTTGATCTCTTTTTTCTTCTATTTTGTGAGTTAGTTTCATAAAATTTGGTATCGGAGCTTTGGATTCTAGGGTTTCACTGCTTGAAATAGGACATTGTGGAATTTTCGCTATAATTTTTTTCTATGAAGGTTCAAAAGCTAAAAAAAAAACCCATTTGCGTTGAAATTTGGAGGAGCTTCCTGGAAACTTTTTAGATCTTGGTTCGCAATATCTTGGGAGATATGATCTATGGAATTTAGGGTTTTTGTAGGCTCTCAAATTTCATCTCAAAGAGGTTGCCTTGAGAGAATTTTCATTACTCTCTCTCTTAGCATTTTAAAGAGTGGATAAAATTACGCAAACTGTATTTTCCTGTGTATCATTTTTAGAGCTGAAGGAGGAAACAATGACACGTGGCATGTCGTACAATTTCTCTCTACTGAACTAGTCCATAATTAGGTCATTGTGGGAGATTGGGCATAACTTTTCCTTGAAGAATCCAAATCAGGTCTGACCTATGGAATTGGAAAGAAAATTTATAGGGCTACTAAAGGACCAAAGATAAAATCTTGGTAATATGAAATTACAGAGATACATCAGTTTCAATATCAAGATCCTCAAAAGCAAGAAAAAGGTGTGTATTTTGTTGGGTGTGGAGCCTGATTATCTTCTTTATTTTGTATGAAAACGTTGGACCCCTGTTCTTAATGGGGCAGCAATGCTTCCCATAATTAAATGCTGCTGAGGGAGGGGGGGGGCGCGACTAAAAACATATGTAAAATTGCCTTGTAAAAGTTTTGTAATTTCTAGTCAATCTAGGTCGTTCATTAGGCAGATGATATGACGGTAGAAGTGATGTTTAATTTAGGGTTTTTTTCCCCAAAAGGCAACCCCTCATCTTGTATGAGGGAATTTTAATTGTGGTTGTGTAATGTATGTGTATTCTCAAAGCGAGAAACAGATAGGGATACTGCGAGAGAGAAAATAAGGTTATTACATCGGATCTGCTGTAGGTTTTATCTCTTCATTTTTCTGGATAATATAAAGGAAGGACTGGCTATTCGGGGTGGAAATAGCCCAAATTGGGTGAACCATATATATATGTGTCTCTTTGGTTTTATGTGTTTTCTGTGTTTGTGTTTTCAGCATATTTTATGTGTTGCGCTGCTCTGTAATGTAGTGCCCCACTCTATATTTCTGACCTTGATATGACATTAACAATGATTTAGCCTTAAGACTCACACATTATTATTTGAGGACCTCAGGTTGAGGATCCAGACACATGAATATATTATTAGTGGACTTGATGGTTATGTATGTCTTTATTGATACTATGATGGATATGCATGTTCTCGATTGATATCATGATGATGATAGATTTTTATGGATAGATATGGTTTCTATTGATGTTACAATGATGATGTCGTTTATGGATATGTTAAATTACCATTGATGTTATGAGTATGATAAACATGATGGATGTGTACCATAGGTTAGCTATTTACATTAGTTCTGATTCAAATAAATAATGATGTGAAGGAATAGGTCATGTTGATGGTTCTATTGTGATTAAGGACTAACAATGAGAAACTTTGCTACTGATGATTATTGAGTATGACAGGAAACCACCAGAGGCACTCGCATATGATGAGCTGACAACATCTGGTTTGACAGAAATAAATATTTTGTATTTGAACTTCTAAGTTCAGTGTGAAACTTGTTATATATTTACATATACTCTGATGATATGTCATTGGTTGCCGGAACATGTTAGTTGCTTGGCCGAATGACTCACATATGGGTGATGGGGTTGTAAAATTATATGGAACTTCATGGGAGGGGTGGGACAGTGTCCCTGATCTCACCTACTAGCACTCCCGCCATGACTTAGGCTGGAAAGGTCGAAACACCTTCGCCTTGAAGATCATGATGCCGTGGGGGCAGGTCCCAAATTGGGTTCTCTCACGAGGATTTCTGGGGGGCGTGCATCAAGGCGGATTCCTTGATCCCCAGCACCATTAGTCTCACTATAGCAGGCAACATACGAGATGATAAGGGTCTCCGTAGTTGCACATATAATTTCCCCTCGTAACCACTGGATGCTTGAAGGGAAAGTGGTGTGGAACTCTTGAAATTTCAAGAGAAATTCTTGAAGGGCACGACCAACTTGGCACCCTTGGCATCAAAAATAAATTCTTAGGCATGGCACCCTTGGAACTTCGAATGGAAGTTCTTGAAGGGCATGACTAAACTCGACCCTCGACATCATAAAAGAAATAATAAATATAATAAATATATGAAATCCAACTAATTCATAACAAATGATATATGAGGCTAGAACCAAAAGAATTAAATCGAGAATAAAACTTAGGGTAAGGGAGGAATAGGAAGAGATAAATTAATTACCATGATAACTCTACCCTTTACATAATAAAACAAAATATTAAATGGATAATGTATATAAGTAACTTAATTAGGCAAAAGGGGAAAAGAGGAACATAGAGTTAAGTATAAAGATTTATTAAAAACTTCATTAAGAAAAGAGGGTGGTGAATTATAATAGGATTAATAAGTTAAAATTTGAGAAATTAGAGAACTTCCATGTGGCAAGAGCCAACATAAGAATATTCATCATAAATGCAAATTGAGGTAGTTTAGGGACCAAATCTGAGACTTATCAATTAATTGTAGTAATAAACACAAATTAAGGAGTAGAAAAGGGGAATCAAGAGACAACTAGGAGAAGAAATAGGAAGTCTTGTTGGGTTGAGGAAAATTACTATTTTAAAGGAATAATTAAGTAAATTATTTTGGAGATTCTTGATGAGAGGATGACACATGGGTGGGTGAATAATAAAATTTTAGGTTAATAAAAAATAATTATTTATGCATGAAGTTCCAAGTGTCACCTATGAAACATTCTATAAAAGAAAGGGAAAGGAAAGGGAAAAGGGAATTTTGTTTTACCCTATTGTTGGATGGAGAAGATTATGTCAAAATTGAGTGGTTATGAGCTATAGTTGAGTTTGGTGAGATAGAGTGTTATAGAGAGGGGATCTCTTGAGCCAAGAGACGCTCACCTCTATCAGCTAGCATTTTCCTTTGTTTGTACAACCCCATTGCAGCTCGGGGGTCTGCGGGGAAGGAAAGTACCCAAGGAGTAGGCTGGGAGGTTAACTGGTGAGTCACTACATTCAGCTTGAGCACGACAACATTCAGGCATGGAGGTAGACGACGACAAAGGAGCTTAAGTAGCGGCAAGTTGCAGCAAGTCAAGTTGGTTCCCGTCTAAGGGTGAACGATACATGGGTTAATTGTATTGTGTTTTTATATATATAATGCATCATTGTGCCTATGATCAATAATAAGTGGATTTATATGTGTTGAAGTTAATTTATGGATTTGAGTATAAGTGATTTATTTTACTGAGTTTCAAAACTGGTATGATTATGTTTTTTTTTTTTTAAATATTAAAGCCTAGCGTTCATTTAGTAAATAAAATGGTTGGTCTCTACATGTAATATATAATTTTCTAAAATATAAATATTTTAAAATTGCATAAGTCTTATTTTGAAAAATAAATTTGAAGTGATTCCAAGGGAATATTGAAGCATAGATATTATTACTGGGTTCTAAAATTCCCCCTAAAAAGAATTAAACACCCATTAAACCCTCAAAAGGCTCCACTATGACTCATTAAGAGGAAGAAGATAAACATGATATATCAAAATTACAATAACACGTTGTTAGTTCCTAAATCCACCTCAGGCTGAAGTAAGGCAGAAAAAGGACAACACCAAACCACGCTCAGCCTCGTAGCTAGCCCTACGAGGACAGGAGAGGGCTCTCTCCGGGTCAATCTCAATGAAAATATTCAAAGGGGCTTGAGATGACTAAAACAACAACTGATCTTAGGCTAGATAAACAAATAGGAGGGTTTGATTTTGATTTTTTGGGATTTTGTTGGAAAAAGGAAAAAAACAATTTTTGGGCTTGGGGATGAGGCCAAATTCTTGCAGAGTTCAAGTTGGGGCAGGGTAGGCAATGGCTTTGATGCCTTAGATCAAATGAATGGATTGAAAATAATTTTGAGGAGCTGAAGAGGGCAAGAGAGTGCAAGGATCCTCTTCAAATGGAGGAAAACATAATAAACTAAACAAAAGTTTAAGGCAGAGCACCAGTAAACTAATGAATTCTACCTCAATTAATCATTTGTTTAATTCAGAAGCAAAGAGAAGGGAAATGGCATACATATAACATTAATGAAACTTAAAATAACATGGAGAAAAACATCATCAAAACTTAGAAGCCACAAGGATCCCAACAAGTGCTGCAAAACTCTGGTCTTTCCTTTGCCAAAAATACTGAAATGAATATACAATGAGGTGCCAAACTATTCCCAAGAGTCCAACCCTGAAAATGTCTCAGAAAATAAAATATATAGACCATCCTAACCCCTTCCCATGCCTCTATGGGTCGAGCTCATCCTTCTAGGAGCTGTTTCAACCAATTCTAAACATGGAGCTAAAATCTAGGCAACCAAACAACTTGCCTCTATATGCTAGGAAACTGATCCATTCACTTAATTTTCACTTTTTAGTGAATGAATCCTCTAGAAAAAGTAAAAACATGCCAAATTTACATCATAGCCACAAATTTACATCAAGATAGATCAAAAATTACATCCAAATGTGAAACTAGTCAAACTGGCCGAATTTTTTGAGCTGGAAAGTGAAAACTATGCGCCGTGCCCAAAAACTCAATGCGCCGCGCCACTTTGAGCCTGTGTTTGGGGCACTTCCTGAAGTCCAAATTGAGCTCATGATAGATCGTTGGAAAGCCCTGGATGTCTGCTATCCAACCCAAGTGGAATTTTTTAATTTGGATGTCATTTTACCCTCCAAAACTGCAATCGCCCAAGACTGGTTCCTGCTGGTGCAAAAAGTGGCAGAAAGGCCATTTTTGGAGTGTTTTTGACCTTTAAGACCACCCAGAACTTCATGAAATTTCTCAGCCATTCCTGAGCATGCATAATTTACCATAAAAAATCCAAAAATGTAAAGTTTTCCTCCAAAAGATCTCTCAAACGTAAGCGCGCGTCGGGCGGAAAAACCTGTTTTGCAACCAAAATTTTCAAAAATGACAAAATATTCTCCAAATTTGCTGAAATTTGGAGTGAAGGTCTCCCATCATGTCTCATGCTCAGCCAAGGAAGCTTCGGCCAAGATTCGGAGTGGATCCGACCTTTTCCGACGTTTCAGTGCTTTTCTCAACCTCGCCTTCAGGATCTTCATTTTTGCTCTGCAAACGTGTGTGCGGGCCCAATAGTGGTTTTTCATATGTATGAGCAAGTCTTTGTCCCTATTGGCCTTCGCCAAGAGTTTCTCCAGATGAATGTTGACGCTCGTAAGACAAGTCTCTCGCTCAAATGGTGTCATGTCACCTGGTCTCTTTCGGGCCAATTCACGGTCTTCACGGATTTGCCGCAAATCTATGAGTGTCTGCTGATCCTCTAGTTGTTTATTCCACTGCTCCAAGTAGTTTATAACCCACTGATCTCTCTGCAATTTCTCGTTCAGTGTGTCGATCTCAGCTTTTTTCTCCTGGATGATCTCTTTCAGCTTTGAGCTGAGAGAGCTCGAATCAACATCGATCAATATAAAATCAGTATCTTGGCCTCCCGAGGGGCCCTCATCGTGCATAGGCTCCTTGCCTCTATCCTGTACCTGTGCTGATGTAGAAGGCGAGACCCCTTCCATGCCATGTGGAGATAGTACTCGCGCTGCTGTCGAAGGTAACGAGACCCCTTCCACCCTGGGTGGAGATAGTACTCGTCGTGCTGCTGTAAATAAGGCTCTGGTACCTGTCTGATAGGTAACACACCCTGGAACACTGATAAGCTCTGTCTCAGGAACCTCAAAATGATGCGAAGGCTCACCTGCATCGTGAACAATCTCTGGAGGAGGCTGAGAGGCTGTAAAGAAGTCACGAGAGATGAACTCTTCCCATGCGATGCCCTGCAATCCAAGCGGATGTACTACAATGATTTTAATGAGCGCATAATGATAGATGCTGTTATGTTGCTGCTCTGGAGTCTTCTTCTGCACCAGGGTAGTCATCCTCTCTATGTTTTGGCACATGAAGTATGGAATATTCATCAGTCGCACTCTCGTGAAATGCATCAAAAGTCTGATATGGTATGCATAAAGGCGTGAGAATCTACCCTCACAGCTGAAGTATCTAATAATGAGCTTCATTAATGGAGCATAGGACTCCTTCAGAAACCGGAACGGGAAAAATCTGCTCAACTGCCTCAAATATCCAGGCCTGATGTAAGGTTCATAATATGCTCTATCCAGCTGCTGTCTCTTATTCCACTCCTCACCTATGTTCGGTATCCCGGTTGCCTCAGAAATAGTCTCTGGTGTCAAGGTGAAGTTCACTCCAGCAAGGTTTACATGACCATAATGAAAATGTAGGAAAAATAAGAAAAATAACTCCTGATGGTGTTGAATCTGAGATATCAGCTCACAATACCGAAAACATGAATGTTTCTGAAAGCATGTCATTGCAAGCGGGAAGGCCTGCAATTGAGCCAAAGAAGTGGGCTCCTCCCTGACGTGCCTGCCACTTTTATGAGATCTCCTCGGTACATTTAGCTCTGCGGTTGAATCACTGTCCTGCTCATATCCCTGCTCATATGATGAATTTGTCTCTGACATGATGCTGAAAACAAGGTGTTTGACAAATATGTGCTGATATATGTATGGTGAAAACAATAGTTTGATGTATGCTTTAATGCCACATGTGCCACATATGTAATGAGAGGCTGCAAGGAAATATCACAATGAATACCATGGAATGTCAAGGGAATTTGGAGTGAAAGGACAGTCACTCACTGTTTGAGAAATTTCGGAATTTGGAGCCTTTATAAGTGATATAGGAATAAGTGACAATGATAGGGGAATGATTAGGTAATAGAGATAACCCTTGAATGCTTCGGAAATTAGGATTTCACCAATGATAGGAAGGGAGGGAGATGATGGAAAATGATAGGTTTTGAGGATTCAAAAACATTGGAACAAAGGGTAAAAGGGACATGGGACAGTGGAAATAGGAGAAGGACTGTGGTATGATAGTGTGATAGTGAGGAAAGGGAGAATATGGTGATCAATAACAATAGTATAGCACCAAAAAACTTTCAACACCTCTTTTCAAACCCTAGAGAGCAGATTTTAATATGAATATAGGGTTTATTCTTTTACCAACCAAACTCTAATGTCTTCGCTTCTAAACACACCACACATGAATAAAATCAATGAACAGGCCTTTGTTAACTTACTTGGAGAAAGTTTGAGCTGAAACAAATTGAGTTTTTATGGAGCGGAAGTGATTTTGGCCTTGGGGACTCTGTGCGCCGTGCACAAGCCCAATGTGCCGCGTCGTGTGGGTGCGTCGCGCCAGAAGAAAATAACACGGTGTATTTCGGCTCTATGCGCCGCGCTCTGTGGGTGAGCCGCGCCCTGTCCCAATGCGCCGCGCTGTTTTCAAACACAGTTGGCCCTTTAAACTCAGACTTCGTCCCTCCAAACTTCAACATCGACTTTTCTCTTGGATTTTCTGAATATCTCTTGATGCAAATGAATGAATAACTTTGAGAAATATCTTATAAAGAGATGATTTTAATTTTTGCTTCTCAATAACCCATTTTGTAATGTTTTTAGTTTCGACACTTTTTGCATTTAATACAACTCTGTCTTTTGTTTCCTCACTGACTTTCTGAGCTTGAAATGATGAAATTGGTTGATTTTTGCAGGGATGTTTGCATTGAACCTTGGAAAAGGATGACCAGAGTTTGCATGGTGAAGTACAACATGGCGGAAAGATACATATTTATTACAGAAACAAATTTGACAATTTCTTCTTCAAAACAGAGTTTTGAAGAAGAAACATCCTCGAGCATATTTGATGATGAAAATTTTGAACTGAAAACTTAGTGAAAACCTCCTCATGGCCCGCGGGCATTATTTAACATTACTAAAGACCAAACCCTAGACCTAGAAACTGAAAGACTCTTTTTGACCAAAATAACCATCTATGACTGTAAATGACATGAAATCCACTTTGATGAATTTTGATAGATTTTGACCTACCCAGCAGGTACAAGCATGAGGGAAAATGAGAGAACAAAACCCTTCCGTCAGACAATGGCATGCCCCTAATGGAATGCAGATGAATGAGCAGAATGAGACACCTAAACAATGAAATGCAATGAGAGAAATGATCTTTGATGGAGGGATGTAAAGACCGACTCTAACATTGGCTCCAATGGGGATGGTAGCTCCTTGGAGGTGCCAAGAACGACAGATATTTGGGAGAGCAGACCAGTGCCTTCGTCCATTGGGCTATGGAGTCCATTATTTTGACAAAACAACTCAAGACTTTTGACTGAAAATATGATTCAAACTGACTCAAATTTTAAAACAGAAATGAATGAACCAAACCGACTAAACAGACTTAGACGAAAACTGAAATCCTTCTTCAGAATTATAGCCTTCACTTCGGGCCCCAGACTGAATAAAAGACTACAGTGCACACTTACAATGAAATTGAAATACATTATATGTACAATGACAATATGATCAGCAGAAAACATCTTAGAAATGGTACCGCTTGAGCAGCCGGCCATTGACTGGCCCTCCTAGACAGTCTTCACCGTTCATCTCCTTCAAAAGAAAGGCATTCTGACCTCGATATGCTGCAATCTTGAATGGACCTTTCCAGAGATTTTCCAACTTACCGTGTTTACCTTTGTTCTCATTCCTAACATCCCACTTCAGTACCTCTTCCTCCAATTGAAATTTATCCGCCTTCGCTTTCCTGTCATAGATCTTTTTGATTCTCTCCTGCAACTTGAATGTGTTCTGGAAGACCTCTTCTCTCGTTTGCTGCAAATGAATCATTTCATTTATCCTTCTCTGCATATGGCTTTCTTCACTACCATCTTCCTGAAGAAGCTTGACTACCGGAACAACAAGTGAAGTAGGAAAGACTGTATCTACTCCATAAACTAACTCAAAGGGGGACATACCAATGGAATTCTTTTGACTCACCCGATCAGCCCATAACGCATTTACCGGATTCTTATGCCAACTCTTCTTATTGATGTATGAAAATTTTTTAATGATATTGACTAGAGATTTATTGGAAGATTCCGCCAAACCGTTGCCTTGCGGATGATAGGCGGTGGAATTTCACAAAATAATTTTATACTTAGCACAAAACTCAATCATCTTTCTTGATTTAAAAGCCGCTGCATTATCTGTGATAAATTTACTCGGGCAACCAAAACGAGACAAAATGTTGTTCTCAAGGAAAGAAATAATTACCGAGTCGGTGGCTTGCCTTGTAGGAACTGCTTCGATCCATTTCGTAAAGTAATCGGTGGTTGTTAGAATCCATCTATGCTGTCCTGAAGAAGGAGGATGGATTTCCCCAATGAAATCCAAACCCCACTGCTGAAAAGGGGCGCTTACCTCAATAGGCTTGAGCGGAAATGGCTGTAATTTCTGTCTTCCTTCGAAAATATGGCACTCATGACAGCCTTTGACTGTTCTATACACATCAGCAAACAATGTCGGCCAGTAGTACCCTGCCCTCAAAATCTTATTGGCTATTGTTTTCCAAAAATGATGACCCCCGCAGTCTCCTTTGTGGAAATCCTCCATTACCTTCTTCGCTTCTTCCTCCACCAAACAATTCAATAACACACCACCTGGATCTTTCCAATAAAGTGCAGAATTCAAAATACAAAATTTTGCAGCCTTCAGTTTCAAAGTTCTACCTTTGTTTCTAGTCATGCCGAGCGGTGATGACAAATTTTGAAGAACATACACGATATCTGAATACCATGGGGAAGCAACAAACATTTCCGATACCTGAAGTGGCGAATTCTCCTCATCTTCATCAGACATAGCAGCAATCATATTTATGTCTAATGCGTGCAAATTCGATTCAGCCATAAGCTTCGCCAGCCCCTGTCCCTTGATAAGCTTCGTGGGCTTTATTTCCACATCATATTCCAGCAAAGCTGCAATCCACTTGCCACGTCTTCCTTCCGGATCAGTCTGTACTAAAACATCTTTCACGGCAGCGTTAGGAACATAAGCCAAAATATGGGAATGCAAAATGTATACCCGGAAATATTTCAATGCTTTTACCAGTGCCAGAGCTTGTTTCTCAATGATGTTGTACTTCAAGGTTGCATCTCTAATAGTTCGACTGAAAAACGCGATAGGCTTCTCATGTCCATCTCTTTTCTGCATTAACACAACTGCCAAGGTGTGCTCTGAAGCAAAGGAAAACAAAATAAAATCTTGGGTGTAATCCTGGCTGATTAACACCGGAGCTGAAGATAGTGCCAACGTCACCAAATTAAAGGAATTTACCGCATCTTCAGTCCACTTCACTTGGCTGTCCTTTTTCAGCATATTTGTTATTTCTCTTAAATGTTCAGCAAGGTTAGGGACAAAACGATGTAAAAAGTTCAACTTACCATTAAAAGACTGAATCTCCTTCTTGTTCCTAGGAGGGTCAATTTGTTGAATTGCTTCAACACGTGTCGGATCAATACGAATGCCATCTTTGGAAATAATGTGACCAAGTAATTTGCCTTCATCCATGGCAAACAAGCTCTTTTTACGATTAAGCGAGACACCATATTTTCTGCACTTTTGAAAAACAACTTTCAAGTGATACATATGCTCTTCATCTGAATTGGAAAAAACCGTCAAATCATCAAGGTATATAACAAGGAAAACATCTTTTTCATTCGCAAAAGCCATTTCCATCACCCGCTGGAAAGTTGACCAGCATTCTTCAAACCAAATGGCATCTTGGCATAGTGGAATGTCCCCCACGGAGTGGTGAACGCTGTTTTGTCGCGGTCGTCCTCATGAACCAAAATTTGGTTATATCTAGAATAACCGTCGAGTAGTGACATGCGAGATGCACTCACTACTCACTGCAATATATGATTCATCTTAGGCAATGGATAATTGTCCTTCAATGACACCTTGTTCAGATTTCGGAAATCAATACACAACCGAATCTCACCTGTCTTTTTCCGCACTGGCACTAAATTGGAAATCCAATCAGAAATCTGATGGGAACAATGATTCCTGCTTTGTACAACCTGTTTACCTCCTTCTCAATCGATGGCAGCAACTTCGGATTGATTCTTCTTAGCTTTTGTCTGAAAGGCTTCTGATTAGGCTCAATTGGGATAGTATGCTGAATTATATTGGTGTCATACGTCTTTAAATCTGAGTAATCCCAAGCGAAAGCATCAGCAAATGAAGAAAAAAAACTCACATATTTAGCCTTTACCTCCAGTGGCAATGATTTGGATAACTTTACCATCTTGGGGTCTTCAGCTGTCCCAATATTTACATCCTCAACTCCTTTTTCAGTCGGTCGTAAAGTTGGTTTCTTGGCCACATCATCCTGATAGAAGAGCTCTTCTAAAGGTATCAAACCTTTAGGAATAATGTTATCTTTCAGCTGTAACACTTCCATTTGATTTACTTGAACATCATCACCATTATCATATTCTACATCGATTTAGGTATCTTTGAACTTACCTTTACTTTGCAGAAAATCATTAATCTCATCATCATCTTGGAAAACTTGCCAACATCTTTGATTATCCGGGACGGTAGGACGGTGCTTCACATGGATCTCGAATTTATTACTTGAATTCATTGGGATTTTCAAGTTACTCGCTGCCTTAGCATGTGCATCTGCAATTCCATTTTGAATGCGAGGAATACAAGTCAAGGTATAATCTGAAAACTGCTTCAAAATATCAAGGACAACGTTCCGGTAAGCCCGCATCCGGGGATGCTTCGTTTGATATTCACCCTTTACCTGCTTAATCACCAATTCGGAGTCACCATAGACTACAATTGTCTTAGCATTAAACTTTCTAAGAATATTTAGGCCAGCAATTAGAGCTTCGTACTCAGCCTCATTGTTTGAACAATCAAATGCTAATTTGTAAGAACATACCCGTACATTGCTCGATACCTTGTTTGGAGCGGAAAAAGGACTGCGTACCCAAATACCAATCCCATCACCATCATTGCCCACTGCACCATCGAAATCCATTGTCCATAGACCCTCTTCATCATCCTCTAAGTGCTGAAATTGTGCTAGCTCTGTTTTTCCTGCTTGCTGTCCACTATCTTTAGCTGATTGCTCAATTGTGCTTTCCGGTTGTTGCCTTTCTTTCTGCAAAAATTCTCTGAAATTCTCGGTAATCTCTGGAATATATTTTGCTTTAACTAACTGACTATCTACATCATTGAAACTATCGACAAACAAAACAAAAGACTCTAAATCTGTATGTACATAATTTATCGGATGATTGACCGGTTTCTCCTTAGTTGTAATCATATACTTCATTTTTTGTTCCCGGTACAATTTTCTCATTTGGCCAAACATGGGAATCGTCGCATAGGAAAAATCTAATTGTAATGTCCCTTTCAATTTTTCTCCCCAAGATCTAGAAAGCAACATACCAAATCTGGGAGGAATGTCTGCTACAACAACGTCCATCAAAACATTCTTTGTAGGAATCTGATCCAAACTTACAACCAAGTCTTTAATGAGCCCAATACATCTCACTCTGCTAGAATCAAATGAATAAAGATCATGGTACTTCCTGGTAATGTCTAAGCCCAACTTCTCCATGATTTCTTTCGGCATAAGATTATGGGAAGCACCAAAATCGAACATGGCATTATGCAATACAAACTCATGCAATCGAAGACTGATATAAAAAGGAGGCACTTCGCTGTCCGGAGACTCACCATCTAAAGTTGGTCCAAATATCAGTTCCAGTTGATCATCTTCAATATTCACCATATCAAACATGGGATCGAAATTAAAAATTATAGAAACTTGACCTTTATAACTGCTGTTCCTCATTAGTTCAGTCAAGGGAATGGATACCTTTAATTTTGAAATCTCATTCTCCAAACTAAAGGCTGAAGTATTTTCGATCTCTTTGGCTGGAACATCTTTCTTTTCAACCTTCTCCCTTGATGTAATTGGCTGATTTTATTTTTCTGCTGATGATGACTTGGTGACAGCGGGATCAACTATCTCTTTTGCTTTCTTTTGTGCAACAGGTGAATCGTTTTTAGGTGCTGAAACTTCCTTTCTCTTCTGAATTGGATTGAATGGTACATCTCTATTTCTAAGAGAATATTTCTTCTGCTGGGCTGACAATGCATTCATATAACCTCTCTGATACTCATCCAACTCTTCCTCAAGAGATGCATCATTATCCAAGATAAAATCCTCATCTCTTTGTACCACTGAACTTTCTGCATATTCCTCATCTTCAGTGATATAAATGGGCAAATCATCAGGAGTAAAGAAATGATTTTCCTCCCCTACTACATCATCTTCATCATCTGAATCCTGACCAACAAAATTCTGCTGAAGAGATGTCTTTACTTGCTACTGGACTGCTGGTTCTTGTACTTGCTGTTCTCGTTGCTTAATCCTGAATTGGGGCTGCTGCTGACCACGGAAGTTGGGATTTCAAATCTGCGGTTCGGGCTTATCAAGAGTGAACCTTTCGAACATTTTTTCCACTTTGTGAAGTATCTGATCTGTAGATGTAGAATTTTCTTCCTTTATCACAACTTTCTTCTCTGCTTTCAATCTAGCTCTCTTGTCATTCAAGTTTGCCTCAACACTCACGGCAATCTTCTGCATGTCCTCCAAAGTGGGCGGATCTCTATCTCGTAATGAATAGGCCATCTCCGGATCAAAACCATCCGGGAATTTTAACAAAGATGACTTCTTAGAAGGCCTCAAGTCATCAGGAATTGCATTATAAATCGCATTAAATCTGATAATATAGTCTTGGACGGACTCACCAGGATTTCGCTTGATCTTAGTATACTCAGAAGTGATTTGAAGCAGATATTTCTTCATCTCCCACCGATCTAGAAAATGTCTCTGAAGGTCTTCTAATGTATTAATACTTCTGGGCTACAAAGCTCTGAACCACTTGCGTACCTCACCTCCAAAAGTTTGCACAAACAATCTCATGGAGACATTCTCTTCATCAATTTCATGGAGGTCAAAAAAGTCTGTCATTCTATCAATATGCTGCTGAGCGGGCACACTTTGAGGAGTACCATCAAACAAAGGAATTTTACTCTGATAATCAGCGGGCATGGGATCCAAGTTCTGGGGCAAGACAAGAGGTGCGAATCTAGCAGCCATTGCTCTTGGTGGATTTATAATCTGTCTTGGAGAAACAAGTGGAGTAGGAGTAGTAGGTGTACGAGGTGTATGTGGTGGAGATGGAGGAGGAACTACTACTGATTGCTGATAAGATATCAATGGTTGCACGGGAATGGTAGGAATAAAAGAAGGCTCAGCGTGAACTTGTGAATCAGAAGTAACTGCTGATGGACCAAGAGTTTCAGAAGCGGACTCGATAAACTCAGGAATATTCTTTGCCACAATAGAGTTTTGAATGTTCAGGATGTAACTATCAATAGATCTATTAGCTTTTTCAACCTCAAGATACTTGATAAACTCGGGATTTATGATGGTAGAACTAGTAGCACTTTCAGATTTAGTTTCAAACAATGACAACTCGAATTGATCATCAAACTCAATATCTTCAAGGAACTCAAATACAGTCGGGCATGAATGAGATTTAAACAAAGGGATCACAAGAATTTCTCGACAGAGGATTCTTGAAATCAGATTGGGATTCTCATACACTGGAGGCGGATCAGGATTGGGATTTGATCTAGTATGTCTTTGGAAGCCAGTGTGTTGATCTATTCAAAAATCAAAGGACAAAACCGATCTATTCAACCTATCAAATTCTAGACTCAATCACCCAAAAGTCCAGAACGATGTAATATACTGGGGTAATTCACAAGTCTAATGTCACGTTCACAAGCTAAACCGGAGATTGACTGAAGCAGCGTTTATCTACTTCCGCTAATGCAAAGCAAAAGCATTTCGAAAGCTACCTGGCGTAACTTCAGGCTCCGTCTGTAACTTATGAAAAAAATAACACCAACAAGCAAACCATTTTCTTCCCCAGTATGTTCGCCACCATGTTAGTTCCTAAATCCACCTCAGGCTAAAGTAAGGCAGAAAAAGGACAACACCAAACCATGCTCAGCCTCGTAGCTAGCCCTAGGAGGACAGGAGAGGGCTCTCTCCGGGTCAATCTCAATGAAAATATTCAAAGGGGCTTGAGATGACTAAAACAACAACTGATCTTAGGCTAGATAAACAAATAGGAGGGTTTGATTTTGATTTTTTGGGATTTTGTTGGAAAAAGGGAAAATTTTTTTTTGGGCTTGGGGATGAGGCCAAATTCTTGCAGAGTTCACGTTGGGGCAGGGTAGGCAATGGCTTTGATGCCTTAGATCAAATGAATGGATTGAAAATACTGCTGAGGAGCTGAAGAGGGCAAGAGAGTGCAAGGATCCTCTTCAAAATAAACAAAAGTTTAAGGCAGAGCACCAGCAAACTAATGAATTCTACCTCAATTACTCATTTGTTTAATTCAGAAGCAAAGAGAAGGGAAATGACATACATATAACATTAATGAAACTTACAATAACATGGAGAAAAACATCATCAAAACTCAGAAGCCACAAGGATCCCAACAAGTGCTGCAAAACTCTGGTCTTTACTTTGCCAAAAATACTGAAATGAATATACAATGAGGTGTCAAACTATTCCCAAGAGTCCAACCCTGAAAATGTCTCAGAAAATACAATATATAGACCATCCTAACCCCTTCCCACACCTCTAGGGATCAAGCTCATCCTTCTAGGAGCTGTTTCAACCAATTCTAAACATGGAGCTGAAATCTAGGCAACCAAACAACTTGCCTCTATATGCTAGGAAACTGATCCATTCACTTAATTTTCACTTTTTAGTGAATGAATCCTCTAGAAAAAGTAAAAACATGCCAAATTTACATCATAGCCACAAATTTACATCAATATAGATAAAAAATTACATCCAAATGTGAAACTAGTCAAACTGGCCGAATTTTTTGAGCTGGAAAGTGAAAATTGGGCAAAATTCCTCTATGCGCCGCGCCCAAAAACTCAATATGCCGCACCACTTTGAGCCTATTTTTGGGGCACTTCCTGAAGTCCAAATTGAGCTCATGATATCTCGTTGGAAAGCCCTGTATGTATGCTATCCAACCCAAGTGGAATTTTTCAATTTGGATGTCATTTGCCCCTCCAAAACTGCAATCTCCCAAGACTGGTTCCTACTGGTGCAAAAAGTGGTAGAAAGGCCATTTTTGGAGTGTTTTTGATCTTTAAGACCACCCAGAACTCCATGAAATTTCTCAGCCATTCCTGAGCATGCATAATTTACCATAAAAAATCCAAAAATGTAAAGTTTTCCTCCAGAAGATCTCTCAAACGTAAGCGCGCGTTGGGTGGCGCGACGGGTCGGGCGGAAAAACCTGTTTTGCAACCAAAATTTTCAAAAATGAAAAAATATTCTCCAAATTTGCTGAAATTTGGATTGAAGGTCTCCCATCATGTCTCATGCTCAGCCAAGGAAGCTTCGGCCAAGATTCGGAGTGGATCCGGCCTTTTCCGACGTTTCAGTGCTTTTCTCAACCTCGCCTTCAGGATCTTCATTTTTGCTCTGCAAACGTGTGTGCGGGCCTAATAGTCATTTTTCATATGTCTGAGCATGTCTTTGTCCCTATTGGCCTTCGCCAAGAGTTTCTCCAGATGAATGTTGACGCTCGTAAGACAAGTCTCTCGCTCAAATGGTGTCATGTCACCTGGTCTCTTTCGGGCCAATTCACGGTCTTCACGGATTTGCCGCAACTCTATGAGTGTCTGCTGATCCTCCAGTTGTTTATTCCGCTACTCAAAGTAGTTTATAACCCACTAAGCTCTCTGCAATTTCTCGTTCAGTGTGTTGATCTCAACTTTTTGCTCCTGGATGATCTCTTTCATCATTGAGCTGGGAGAGCTCGAATCAACATCGATCAATACAAAATCAGTATCTTGGCCTCCCGAGGGGCCCTCATCGTGCATAGGCTCCTTGCCTCTGTCCTGTACCTGTGCTGATGTAGAAGGCGAGACCCCTTCCACGCCATGTGGAGATATTACTCGTGCTGTTGTCGAAGGTAACGAGACCCCTTCCACCCTGGGTGGAGATAGTACTCGTCGTGCTGCTGCAAATAAGGCTCTGGTACCTCTCTAATAGGTAACACACCCTGGAACACTGATAAGCTCTGTCTCAGGAACCTCAAACTGATGCGAAGGCTCACCTGCATCGTGAACAATCTCTGGAGGAGGCTGAGAGGCTGTAAAGAAGTCACGAGAGATGAACTCTTCCCATGCGATGCCCTGCAATCCAAGCGGATGTACTACAATGATTTTAATGAGCGCATAATGATAGATGCTGTTATGTTGCTGCTCTGGAGTCTTCTTCTGCACCAGGGTAGTCATCCTCTCTATGTTTCGACACATGAAGTATGGAATATTCATCAGTCGCACTCTTGTGAAATGCATCAAAAGTCTGATATGGTATGCATAAAGGCGCGAGAATCTACCCTCACAGCTGAAGTATCTAATGATGAACTTCATTAATGGAGCATAGGACTCCTTCAGAAACCGGAACAGGAAAACTCTGCTCAACTACCTCAAATATCCAGGCCTGATGTAAGGTTCATAATATGCTCTATCCAACTGCTGTCTCTTTTTCCACTCCTCACCTATGTTCGGTATCCCGGTTGCCTCAGAAATAGTCTCTGGTGTCAAGGTGAAGTTCACTCCAGCAAGGTTTACATGAACATCACACAAATGTAGGACAAATAAGCGAACTAACTCCTGATGGTGTTGAATCTGAGATATCAGCTCACAATACCGAAAACATGAATGTTGCTGAAAGCATGTCATTGCAAGCGGGCAGGCCTGCAATTGAGCCAAAGAAGTGGGCTCCTCCCTGACGTGCCTGCCACTCTTATGAGACCTCGTCGGTACATTTAGCTCTGCGGTTGAATCACTGTCCTACTCATATCCCTGCTCATATGATGAATTTGTCTCTGACATGATGCTGAAAACAAGGTGTTTGACAAATATGTGTTGATATATGTATGGTGAAAACAATAGTTTGATGTATGCTTTAATGCCACATGTCCCACATAAGTAATGAGAGGCTGCAAGGAAATATCACAATGAATACCATAGACTGTTAAGGGAATTTGGAGTGAAAGGACAGTCACTCAATGTTTGAGAAATTTTGGAATTTGGAGCCTTTATAAGTGATATAGGAATAAGTGACAGTGATAGGGGTATGATTAGGTAATAGAGACAGCCCTTGAATGCTTCGGAAATTAGGATTTCACCAATGATAGGAAGGGAGGGAGATGATGGCAAATGATAGGGTTTGAGGATTCAAAAACATTGGAACAAAGGGTAAAAGGGAAATGGGACAGTGGAAATAGGAGAAGGACTGTGGTATGATAGTGTGATAGTGGGGAAAGGGAGAATATGGTGATCAATAACAATAGTATAGCACCAAACAACTTTCATCACCTCTTTTCAAACCCTAGAGAGCAGATTTTAATATGAATATAAGGTTTATTCTTTTACCAACCAAATTCTGATGTCTTCGCTTCTAAACACACCACACATGAATAAAATCACTGAACAGGCCTTTGTTAACTTACTTGGAGAAAGTTTGAGTTGAAACAAATTGAGTTTTTATGGAGCGGAAGTGATTTTGGCCTTGGGGACTCTGTGCGCCACGCACAAGCCCAATGCGCTGCGTCGTGTGGGTGCGCCGCGCCAGAAGAAAATAACACGGTGTATTTCGGCTCTATGCGCCGCGCTATGTGGGTGCGCCGCACCCTGTCCCAATGCGCCGCGCTGTTTTCAAACACACAGTCGGCCCTTTAAACTCAGACTTCGTCCCTCCAAACTTCAACATTGAATTTTCTCTTGGATTTTCTGAATATCTCTTGATGCAAATGAATGAATAACTTTGAGAAATATCTTATAAAGAGATGATTTTAATTTTTGCTTCTCAATAACCCATTTTGTAATGTTTTTAGTTTCGACACTTTTTGCATTTAATATAACTCTGTCTTTTGTTTCCTCACTGACTTTCTGAGCTTGAAATGATGAAATTGGTTGATTTTTGCAGGGATGTTTGCATTGAACCTTGGCAAAGGATGACCAGAGTTTGCATGGTGAAGTACAACATGGCGGAAAGATACATATTTATTACAAAAACAAATTTGACAATTTCTTCTTCAAAACAGAGTTTTGAAGAAGAAACATCCTCGAGCATATTTGACGATGAAAATTTTGAACTGAAAACTTATTGAAAACCTCCTCATGGCCTGCGGGAATTATTTAACATTACTAAAGACCAAACCCTAGACCTAGAAACTAAAAGACTCTTTTTGACCAAAATAACCATCTATGACTGTAAATGACATGAGCTCCACTTTGATGAATTTTGATAGATTTTGACCTACCCAGCAGGTACAAGCATGAGGGAAAATGAGAGAACAAAACCCTTCCGTCAGACAATGGCATGCCCCTAACGGAATGCAGATGAATGAGCGGAATGAGACACCTAAACAATGAAATGCAATAAGAGAAATGATCTCTGACAGAGGGATGTAAAGACCAACTCTAACACACGTGCAACGAATTTCACTCTCGCAAAGAGTAACAAAAAATGAAATGGAAGCTAAGATGGATGGTTTGAAGAAAGGCATGGAAGCTAAGATGGATGGATGAAGAAAGACATGGAAGATAAGATGGATGGTTTAAAGAATGGCATGGAAGCTAAGATGGATGGTGTGGAAGCTAAGATGGATGGTAAAGCAGGAAATATGGATGTTTTGAAGAAAGGTGTGGAAGCTAAGATGGATGGCTTGAAGAAAGGCATGGAAGCTAATATGGATGGTTTGAAGAATGGAATGGAATATGATATGGATGGCATGGAAGCTAATATGGATGGTATAGAAGGAAACATGGAAGATTTTAAGAAACACATGGAAGGTTTGAAGTAAGGTTTGGAAAATTTGCTACAAGAAAAGCTTCCTAATGGCGAAAAGGTAGTAGATGAAAATCATGATGAGAACAAAATAAATGTTAATCATGATTTCACAAACTATCATGTTGGATTTAAGACCCACCATGTTCCGAATATATATATGAGGAATTTTTATGGCAAGGATCCGATATCTTGGATGCTACAAATGGAATAATACTTTGAGCTCCATAATACGCAAAACACACAAAAGGTATGCATTGCAACTTTATATTTAGAAAAAAATTAGTTTGTATGGTATCGATGGTTTTATTCTCGTAAAGAAATGGTCACTTGGTCAATTTTTATGGAGGAAATGATAGCACATTGTGAGGATACAAAGAGCAACACCTTCTTTATCCAATTGATAAATCTTAAAAATAAGGGTTCAATGATGGAGCACATTGAAGACTTCAAAAAATTGAATATAAGGGTAAATAATATTCTAGAGGAACATAGGATTGATGTCTTCATAGGGAATCTAAAGGATAACATCCAACATGAGGTTCGCCTTTGGGAATTTGATACATTGGAGATGGCATTTAGGTTGGCAAGAAAAACTGAAAGAAAAATTATGGCGACAAAGAATCCTACCACTCACAACTATAAAGATGGAAGTGTTGATACTCCTAGACTTCCACAAACTACAAGGTTGACACCAAAACAATTGGAAGAAAAAAGAGAAAAATGGCTTTGCTATAGTTGTGATAGAAAATACACTAAAGGTCATAAGTGTGTTGAGAATAAATTATTTTACATAGATTGTGAAGAGGAGGAAGAAAAGGAACAAGAAACTTCAAAATAAGAGGATATACACCAGGAACCAACCCTAGAGGAAGAAGAAATGAATCCGACCATATCCTATAATGAATTGGTAGAAATTACCACTCCTAAATCTCTTAAGATATAAGGACGTATAAAGGAGAAAAATGTAATAGTGCTTATTGATTCAGGCAGTATCCATTATTTTATTCATTGTAAGGTAGCCAAGGAATTGAATTGCTTCCTATACCCAACACTAGAGTGTCAAGTGGTGGTGGAAAATGTAGGAACTATAAATTTCATTGGAAAGTTCCATAATGTCAAGTTAACCATTGGCGAATATGTATTGAATAGTCCAATGCTTTCCATTCCTATGGGTGGTGCTAATGTTGTACTAGGAGTACACTTTTTACAATCATTGGGGACGATAACTTTTAATTTTCAAGGACTTTTCATGAATTTTTTTCGAAAGGAAAGGAAGTTGAATTACGGGGTATCATAGTAAAGCCAAGAAATATAATAATCTCTAATGTCATGAAAAATATTCTGATGAAATAACAACGAGGCGTCATTGCACAATTATGCTCACTAGAAGTTCCAACATCAAAATCATCTATTTCTCCAGATCTCTAAAAAGTGTTGGAAAATCATTCCAAGGTGTTTGAAACTCCCAAAGGACTTCCACCTATTCATGATCATGATCATTCTATTCATTTGATTCCAGGAAGTGTTCCTCCAAACATCAGAACTTACAGATATCCTTATGTACAAAAGAGATAAATTGAACGTATGATTGCAAAAATGCTAGAGGCTAGTATAATTCAACCTAGTCAAAGTTCTTTCTCTGCTCTAGTAGTATTGGTGCACACGAAGGATGGATCATGGAGCATGTGTCTGGATTATAGCCAGGTCAATAAGCTCACTATTAAAGATAAATTTCCCATTCCTATTATTGATGAATTATTTTATGAATTACATGGAGCAATTTATTTCACCAAGTTGGATCTTCGTTCAGGATATCATCAAATTAGAATGAAGACTGAAGACATTCTGAAAACAACATTTTGAACTCATGAGGGCCATTATGAATTTTTGGTCATGCCTTTTGGCCTTACCAATGCACCTTATACATTTCAAGGGTTGATGAATTCCATATTCAAACCCTTCCTTAGAAAATTTGTGTTAGTATTTTTTGATGATATACTAATCTACAACAGGTCTTGGAAGGATCATGTTCAACATGTTGATAGGGTGCTCAAACTATTAGAGGAGAAAAAATTATATGAAAAACCTCCAAATGTTTCTTTGGAGTACAAGAGGTGGAATATTTGGGTCATATTGTATCTCAGGAGGGTGTTAAGGTAGACCATAACAAAATTAAAGCCATTAAGGAATGGAAAGTCCTCACAACCATAAAGCTGTTGTGAGGATTTCTCTAGTTAACAGGGTATTATCGCAAGTTTGTTAAGAATTATGGGAAAATAGCAGCACCTCTAACAACATTATTGAAGAAAGATGCATTTTCATGGACTCCTAAAGCAACTAAGGCCTTTGAACATCTTAAAGAGGCAATGCTATGCCAGACTTCACAAATTTTTTTTATTGTGGAATGTGATGCCTCAGGAAATGGAGTTGGTGTTGTTTTAACGTAAGAAGGAAAACCCATTGCTTTTGAAAGTCGTCCAATCAAAGGAAAGTATTTACATAAAGCTATTTATGAGAAGGAAATTTTGGAAATACTATATGCACTAAAGAAATGGTGACCTTACCTAATGGTAAGACACTTCAAGGTAAAAACTGATCATGATAGTCTTAAATACTTTTTGGAACAAAGACTATATTCACAATAGCAACAAAAATGGGTCACAAAGATGTTGGGTTATGAATTTGAAATCATCTACAAAAAAGGGAAGCTAAATGTTGTTGCAGATGCACTGTCAATAAAGGATGAGGATGTGGAAGCATTGCTTTGTTCCATTTCTATTATCCAACCAGATTGGATAACCAAAGCAAGGGAGGAATGGAAGAATGATGAAGAAGTATGGAAAGTCATTCAAAAGTTGTAGCAAGATCCCAGTACATATGATACATTTTGTTGGAAAGATGATTCCTTATGGTACAAAGATAACTTATATGTTTGTAATAATTCCCAACTAAAACAAAGTATTCTTTTGGAATTGCACACCTCTCCCTTAGGATGACACTCAGGATTTTTAAAAACTTACCATAGGGTGAAGAAAGAATTTTTTTGGGATATGCATTTATTTTCACTTGAAAGTACACTGCATATTTCACAAAGAAATATGTTGGAAAAGTAGAGCTATGTTGACTCACTTAGATGCAGCAAACATGGCAATTTGAAGTTGCAACTTGCATGTGAATGCATTTCTTTTTCTCTAGAATGCATGTTTCATGTTTATGCCAGGAAGGCGTTTGAAAGTGGGGTATGTCGACTCACTTCGTTGCAGAAAATTTGGTCATTTAATCTCTTTAAGTACTTGTACATACCAATGGGATTCTTGTACTTCTGATTCTACTTGCGAGAGAGTTGAGCATTGTATACATGCATGAGGGTTTATGTGTCTAAACAGTGGAATTTTTTATAGGTTCATTTTGCTTGAACATGCATGAGTGATTGACTTGTGTTGGTTTATTGCTTTGTTAGCATGTATGTTTCCAACTTGAGAGTGTTAATCATTTGCGAATGCATGAGTGATCAACTTGTGTTGGCCGATTGATTGTTACATGTATGTCTTATCAACTTGGAAGAGTTGATTTAGTCTCCAAGGATTAAAGGGAATTGTTGACGAATTGTTTCATGAGATGTGAAATTCTTGTTGTTTTGGGAAAATAATTGTCAAGTGTTGTACATGCTTTTGTTTGACTTAAGAGTCAATGGTTTGAAGACACGTGTTTTGTCGACTTGTGTTTGGTTGATGGGTTTGTACTCCAAGATGTAAGAATGCATGGTGATGTTCACACGATGTGACATTTTTTTCTTTGAAGGAGCAAAAGGAAGAGGTCATCAAGTTGTGTTTCTTGCATGATGTGTTTTTCAAGTTAATAGCTTTGCTTGTGAAAAGATTTCTCAGGATTTTGGAAGGTCCACTCTTGAACGAGAGGCTCAGGATTAGCCTTCATTCTAAAATCATGGCATGAGCAACAAGTCAATATTGGAGGATGATGGAATCAAGAAGTGGAAAGAGGGACAATATTAGAAAATATTGTAGCAAAAAAAATAGCCCTTTTGTAGACCATATGATTCATGACGAAAAGAAGCGAAAGAGATGACGAAGTCATTATTATAGATGTGGAATTCGGTACTGTGGAGATAAAAGAATGGTCATTTCATCTCTCGTGATTATTGATAGGTTAATTCATTGTTTTAGTTCACTCAGATGGGTTTAAATTGGAAAAGAGTTTCCAAGGAGAAGCTTGCATCAACTGCATGTTTATGCAAAGGAGGAACAATATTCTCAATGGGAAGGCCATTACTCAAGATTTACAAGCAGATAGAGATCAATTTGTTACAACAAGATTCTTTTCATTAGTCAGCAAGCATCCAATAAGGGTCAACAACGAAAGGAGGACATTGGTTGAAGTACCAAGCCATTTTTAAGAGTAGGCATGTCAAGGAAGCAAAGTGGTTATCATGAAGATTTTTCCAAGTAGAATCAAGTTGATAGAGCTTGGAAAGGTGAAGAGAATTAAACTCTCATCAGATAACCAAATTTTTTGGGTCCAAAAGCCTTTCAGTGGGAAGGAGTGATTAGAAATTGAATTGGGGGAAAAAATTTGCTAAAAATTAAAATTTCTCGGAATGGAGTGGAACTTGAACGACCGGATTGGTTTAATCGCCCTGATTCTAGAACACTTCGTTTCATCGAAAACCAACTCCATTTGTGAAATTTAGAGCCTGTTGTTCGTTTTCACAAAGAGATAAAATTTGTGCAAAATTGATAGGATGATGACTGGGAAACCTAGTCAGCAAAAAGAATATTCGAAGTAATATTCCTGAAATATCCCCGAGGTGGACCAGTGGACAATCATCAAGTGTTAGTTTGTGGTTGGCCTGAATTTCTGGGCTACATGTCAAATTCTAGTTGGTTTCGGTTGGGCCAATGAGGTCACGACATGTGGCTAGCCCAGAGGCTTCCACGTGCCCCCCCAAGGTCGAAAGGAGTGGTCAATGTTTTGGTCAAAATTTTTATGGAGGCAACGGGGTTTGACCCCCTGACCTCCCCTCCACTAATGCTAAGATTTACCAACTATGTTGCATATTGGTTCTTACAATTCATATCATTTGAATTATATTTGATATAACATATGGTTTGCGGTGGGGGAAAAGAGGGCCAGCCCCTTACCACAATACCACGCGCCCGTGACCACAGGTGGAGGCCTATTCCTAATGGCTGAGTTAGCACTAATACGTGCCTAAACCGCAGACTAATCCATTAATATCCAGTTAATGTGAGTTTAGCCATGCAGATTAAGTTGGCAGAGTCTACCAATTTCAGTAGGAACACCAGTTCTGGTGGAGTTACCTGGAGTTGCTCCAGTTTTAGAGGAGTTTTCCTAGGAAAAATTGACTGAGCCATAACTCAAGCAAATTTTGACCAAATTGGGCTCAAAAAGAGTCTATCCTAGAATTTTTGGATATTATGAGTAGATTGGTGCAGGTTTCAGAGCTAGAGGAGCACTTCTGGAAGTGATTTTTCCATCTTGAAGATTAAAGATTCTCAGGGACACCTAGAGAGGAGACCATATCTTCTTTACCTGAAGACCATTTGAAGAGCCAGAATAGGATACTTAGGGGTTTTTGGATGCTGTGAATCCATTTATAACCTCTGTTTACTTATTTGAGCACATATTCAAGGTCATATTTCAGGTTTGACAAGTAAGGTGTATGGATCAATTAGATGTTTGAAGCAGTTTTGGAAGTTGTTGGGCATGGAGGAGACCTTGTAGGGGTTTTCCCAATTCTAGAAATATTTTTGTAGCAACTATGACTAGCATGGTTTAGCTCTGGTTTGAATTCTTTATTCATGAAGTTTTTTTATTGTATTCTTCAGTGTGGAATTGAAGGGTGTATGTGAGGGGCTTCTAGCTCTCACCGGTGGAAGAATGTCATCTATGTAGGAGACATATTGTGTTGTTGCTATTGTGAGAGTTTTTTGTAGAAGAACATTACCTTGAAAGGGTAATAGCCACATGTATTTGGTAGAAAAATGATATGTACTTTTTACACGGAATACAAGAGAGGTCTAATCATGTTGATGGACCAGGAGATGTAGCCCAGGAGGGGTGAACTCCTTCATAAATGGTTTTTTTTTCTTGTTGTTTGATGAACATTTATTTTCAAGTGTTTGATGTTTTCATGCTATATAATTTGTTCATGGAATTATACTATTTGAAGAAAACTTAAAAGAAACCATTGAAGTAATCTATTGTTCATCTCAAATCTATGCACATAATCCTTAAGCACTCTTATTTTATTTTATACTAATGAGGAAGCTAGCATAGAAAAACTAGTTTTTCTATATTCATGTCAAGTTTCAAGAAGGTCACGATAAGATACTTGAAGAACTTGAACTACATCTAGAGATGTGCAAGTGATGGTATTATATCCAAGGTTAGAATAATCAAAGACAAAGAAAAAAGGATAAAAGAGGTCATTGTCTTTGAAAGGAAGGACGATGAAATGAGTATGCAAAGTGAAGGGAAGATATCAAATGTAAAATCATATGGACATCCTTATTACCAAGAAATATTTCATGTAAGAAAATAATATCAATATCAACATCATCAAATAAGAAGTAGGAATTCTCATCAATATTCATGGAACAAGACATCACAAAGTCATTATTCAACAATATTCTATCAAAGATCAACAATTACTACAAAATGGAGAAGTCACAACAATACTACATGGAATCAAAGAAAAGAAAATTATCCAAAAATCAACCAATGAGGAGTAAGATTGAAACTAACTGAGTTTGGATGGATGGATTATCATTAATGGTAAGAAGAATGTAGGAATATAAGAAATTATTGTTAATTAGTTTATCTCTTGTAACACTGTTTCGGGGAAAAACACCCTAGAGGTTTGTTGGTTTAAAACCTCCACAGATCAGGGCATGCTATTCAGAAGGACTCACACACAACCATACTTAAATGCTAAAAAATAGATAACAACGATATCAGAACTCACCCGTAGTCCTATGTTCGATGTAGATCCCACGGGGTCCAAACCCCCAGCAACCCTTCTTCCTCCTTAACCTGGAAAACAAGAAAGAACATGCACGGAAACCTAGTTGTACAACATATATTTCTCCTAAACGTTAGTGTAATCCATGTGAAGCATTATATAAACCATAATGAATGCTTAATAATCAATCTTTTCACATATGCAAATAGATGTTAACACGTAAGTTCAGGAACAAGATGGTTCTTCATTATTACGAACAGCATGTACAGAAATAAAGAGTGGAGAGATCACCTGAATCCTTCCATGATCTTCGAGCAGACCGTCGTCCGGATTCGTCCCGCCCTTGCCTCGCTAAGATTCTTCCAAGACTTGTGCACTCGAGATGGCATATAAATGGATGAACATCTCCAGGAAACAAGGGTTTCCTGATATAAATCTGGGAAAGTGCAGGAGGCACGGGGAATCAGACTTGAACTGGGGTTCCAACAAAGTATAATGTCTATAGAATTTCTCTCTCCCTTAGGCCATACACATGAGGGGCTTTTATACTCCCTCAAAGTAGTTTCAATCAGTTGGAAACAGTTGGCCACGTGCTGGGGTGGTTGAACTACCAGAGTAACCATCAACCCAACCCGAAAATAGGGATTTTATATATATATTTTTAATGATTTTAATGGCATACGCGAAAAAGTACATGTGGACTCGCGTATACACGCGAAAAAGTTTGGGAATATCCACGTATGGGGATTTTAACACTGTTTTTTAGTGAATTTTGTTCAAGTCTGTAGGAATGGGTGCCCAAAGCCATAAAAGCAATCATGAATCATATGAAGGTGAAAAATGATGCTATAACAGATGCCCCCTAATATATGAGGTCAGAAGGGGTACATGATGGCCGAAATGTATTATGCACATAGAAAGAACCTTACAAGGACAAGAGAGGACTTCACCAGATTTCAGCATGCCAAAAACCAATGAAAGAAAACAGAGAGTCATCTCATGCTGAGGTGGGCATACCCATGCTCAGTAAAAAATACATCATATGGAAAGTACTGAATAGATCCAACATGTATACAAGTATAGCTGAACTGAAAGTACACAATGAATCATCTGAGCATGGCCCGGAAATATAAGTCTGAATCAATGTCCAAGTATCACATATATAAAGTTGATCAAGGATGCTGCAACTGGATGTCTGATCATATAAGTAACTGAATCTCCAAGTACCAAATCATAAAGGGTAGATCTCATGGTACAATCACGCAACTCGGGAGCCAACATATAAGATGCTGTTGTACAGAACTGCAACATATAAGGGTGGACGGCATCACTGGCAGAAACTGAATGGACTGTCAAAAGTGAACCGAGAAATGCTGATGCAACCCGAGGTCTTCACCGATCACTATGGCACAATTCTACACAATGGGAATAAATGAGCTGAAGTCGACCATGTGAGAAATAGTTGGATTACCGGTCAATGATGTATACCGTTAACCAACGCGAGACAACCCACCAATAATGAAAATGAGCGTCAAGGTGCCCCAGTACAATCTAACAAGTGCGAATAAATGAGTTGAAGTCGAACACTTGGAAGAATCTACCAATCAGGAGGCAATGATGAATCCCCATTGTCGATAGCGAAGAGTCTGCCACTGATGACTGCAAACCCTAAGGTACTGACAAAAAGACTCTAGACCTTATTCCCAGAGCAATGAGTCGGAGTCGATGGGAAAAGATTTGCTGGAAGGAAGGCATTAAGGCATCCCACATCAGTCCAGCGCGAGTGTAACCCGCAGGCCAAGATTTGGAAGGAATCAGACGAAGTAGAGTGATGGAACCAAACCGAAGTACATTTCCGACATGCACAAGATGAAGCTAGCGCACGGAAGAAATCCTCTGAACCAACCAATAATGAAAGCTGACACAGAGGCGAGAAATCCACCGATAGGGTCAAATGGAAATCAAGGTACTGCACGAATCCCAAGTGTGATAATGTATGCTGACGTCGAACACAGGGGAAACCACTCAGTCAAAGACCCATAATGATGATCAAATGCGGAGCACAAGGTCACCTATCAATGATGGAAATAGGGCCAGGGTGCGGCTCTAGGTTTGCTCTCAGAGCAATGTGTCGTAGTCGATAAGAGACAAACCCGCCGACAAGAAGTCAATGGGGACCTTCTCAAACCAGCACGAGCAGAAGACCAAAACATCTGATGTGATAGAACATGATACTGACAAGACCGGGAAGGCCAACTGAATAATGAGTCAAGAGACACCGCAGAATGGCCGACTCAGGTTAGACTTCCCTTGAACAAAAGCACGACTCGTGATGACCATGGCAGTAAAAAGTGACACTGTATAAGTCTGTTATGCAGGAGGCAGAAAAAACTCTCCATATGATTGGAAGAGATAACCAACCGGGGGAGGACTGACAAGTGAAACAAGGTAAAGGCTGAACCTAGGTCAAAACTAAAACCATCCCAAATGGAGGAAAGATATATAAGTGTATATGCTTTGTTCAAGGGCGACAAACTGACACTGTACTGCCATAAAAGTATGAAGTTACATCTTGTTCCCGCTCTTTTTGTTATATTTGATTTTTTTGTCTTTTTCATATAATAAGCCTGAAAAGGAATAAAAGAATGCTATGGTACAATGAATAGAACGAGTATCAAGAAACAGATGCACTAGTTCCTGGGATTGGAACGATCCTATGCTCAATGCAAGGTGGCGGAAACTGGTAAGCGATACTCAGAGGAATGTTCCATCCATGGGTAAAAAGGGTGTCAAGTCGCGATAGCCAAATGCATGCAATGGTTAACTTGTACAGATAGGCAAGGTCAAAAGTTGGCTTAAACATTGAGTCCAAAATGAAGCCGGCTAAAGGCCAGGATAAACAAGTAGCCAATATGCAATGCAGTAATACAACTCAACAACACCAGGGAGCCTCTAGGGTAATAGCCAGAAAAATGATAGTGAGGAAGAAGAAGAATGAAGCTTCAACACATAAGTCATGGCGGGACTAAAGAGGACTCCCAAGCCTACATAAAATGCAGCATGGGCAACAAGTGATAGCGAGGAACTAACTAGGAAGCCCATGTAAAGGAAGGCTCTACCACCAAGTCATGATTAAATAAACGGCGAGTGAAATGGGCGTAATACTCATGACCTGATGGGATCGACCCTATAGCAAGTGATCAGGATGGAGGCTAGTATGCAAAATGCAACGGAAAGTGGATTCCCTAACCTATATGCCAATGAAGATCATATACCTGCCATGACGGGTCAGCAGTCATGGATCAAAAACCAGGAAAAATCTCAAATTCATCAAAATGTACCTGAAAATATACCAATCTGGGCACTTCCAAGCATCCGGGTTATGCAGCTTAAGATAGATTGAAAAATAAGCATACCAAATTTTTGCGAAAATTTTCAACTCAAAGATTTAAGAGACTTGCACATGAAAATCCTCCTTTTCACCATTGGCAGGGTGGCGGGATCTGCTTCCCTACACCAGGCGTCCAGGACTCAAATGAGTATAGCAGTGGAATGCTTAACTCATGTATATGATTGGTGCACAACCCTACTGATGAACATGAAGCAACAATTGACTTCAATCCGAAAGGCAAAGACAAAACATTTTGGATATGGTACAATTTTGATGGCATTATTCTTCGAGAAGATTCCAGCGCTGAGACCCAAAGTGATCTCTACCATCAGCAGCCCGAGAGACCCAAGAATTGCTCGCTGGGCAGACATGATGAAGAGATTGGGGGGAAGTGAAGTTCCCCGGACCACTTGGAATGATGAGTTCTTCCAATGGTGGAGAGAACAAATCATCGCTGTGGATGACTATCCCTATGCCGGGATGGACTTTCGTGGCAATCCAGATCTTGTCCTTCCACCAGGCGCGGCATGGGGCACAGTCGGTAAGTTTACAATTTTTTGACTTATATAATTTTTTTGGATTTTTTCAATATGTATGAAAAAATGTGAAAAACAAACATGTTTTTGATTGGATTCAAAATGTCTTACAATTTTAAAATTATCATGAAACAGATATTGGACCAGTTCGACCTGAGGGATACCCATGACATAAGCATCGCAGAGGCGAAGAGGATACAGTAGATCCAGAGAGAACCCTCCAGGCTGTACAGAGGAACTTGGAGGGGTTAACCCGCCAAGTACCTATGGTTGCAATGGAAGATCTACCTGAAGCCATCCAGAGGCAGGTAGTAGGAGTACCTCGTGACTGGGTACAGTTATTCCGCCGAGTTGCTGCCGCGATCATGTTTTATAAGAACACAACTTCTGGGCAGGGACCTCAGGAGTAGATAGATATGATGTATCAGATGACTGTATATTTTTTGAGACTGAACATGATCGGGCATAAGCCCAAATTTTTGTATGACTTATGGATCCAAATTTTGTATAGTTTTGAACACTCTGATGATATATATACAGCGATGTTTGATGTGATGTAACAAATGTATGAAAATGTATCATGTTTTTGATGATTAAATTTTATTGTATGGAATGATTAATATGCCAATCAATTGCCTGATTAGCTAATGAGTCTGCCATCCAATTTTCAGCTCGAAGAATATGAATGAAAGTTAAAAATTGAAATGATATTTGTAACAAACGTACCCTCAAGAACAACCGGAATAAAAATGGATCTCGAACCCGATAAGTATTTTTCAACTGCGACACCACTAGGTGAGAGTCCAAGAAAACTACCAACGAATCAACACCCAAAGGTATTGCCTCCGAGAGTAGATAAACAACTGCAGTGTATTCTGCTATATTATTGGAAGCAGGACCAATGCAGACTCCTCTTGATACTAACAGCTGACCGGATGGATAATGAAGCACCCAAGTTGCGAAAGCTAAGTTCCGTGTGTGTCTACTAGCACCATCGGCGAAACCAAAATGACTCATGACATCCGACACAACCTGCCAAAGCAGATCAAAAACATCACCATCCCATCAAAGATCAAAAAACAACAAGATATGTACAAAGCAAAACTACTATATACAAAAGCAACATGCCAGGCCGAAGCCTAGGCATAATACTTCTTCAAATAGAGCCCATTTTTGGGCTCCGGCAACTCGTTTCCTTCAAAATCAACCAAGGTATATGCTCCTTTTTTAAGGACTTTTTTAACGATGAAGGGGCCATACCACATAGACTTAAACTTTCCCGCCCCCACGGCATCTTTTTCTTGGGCATAGACCAAAACAAGGTCACCTTCCGAAAAGACCCTGGGCTTGATCGCCTTATCATACTGAACTTTAACTCGGTTTTTATGCGCTTCATTCATCATGGCGGCATCCCGATGTTGCTCATCGAGATGTTCCAGATGAAGGAGACGTTCTTCAAGACTAGAAGTGTCAGGAAGAAGTTCAACAACTAACTTAAGAGAAGGAATCTCACATTCAATGGGAAATACAGATTCCAACCCGTGCACTAGCTGAAACGGAGTAAAGCCAGTTGCAGTTTTCACTAACGTCCTGTATGCCCAAAGTGCAGGATATAGCATAATATGCCAGTTGGATCTAGCTTTATCAATTGTCCTTTGAAGAATTGTCTTCAAGGATTTATTCACGGCTTCCACTTGCCCATTGGCTTCAGGATAATATGGAGATGAATGCTCCTGCCGGAAACCCAATTTGAGAGCCAACTCAGCCATCATACTATTCTGAAAATGACTGCCATGATCAGTGACAATCTCTCTAGGAATACCAAAACGAGCAATAACTTGGTTGAAAAGGAAAAGAGCTGCAGTCTCACCATCATTCCCAAAAGTAGGCATAGCCTCGACCCACTTCGTAAAGTAGTCTACTGCTACAATAATGTACTTGTGACCTTTAGCCGAAGGCGAGTTACAAGTAGTATAATCAATACCCCACTTTGTAAAGGGACCGATAGTAATGACTGGAAAAAGCGGAGCTGGATGAGCGCACATTTTTCGAGTATAAACTTGACACGGATGACACTTTTTGACCGACTCCATACAATCTTTGAAAATCGAAGGCCAAAAGTACCCAGCACGCAAGATCTTTTGGGCTGTAGCAAGCCCAGATAAATGACCACCACAAGCTCCACTGTGGCAATCATTCAGCACAGCCTCAGCTTCTTCGAGAGTTAAGCAACGTCTCAGGATTGAATCAACCCCTCGACGGTATAGAGCATCACCAATAATCAAGTAATTCTTAGCCAAGTGACGCAACTTACGATGCTCATCTTTCGAAAAAGTAGAGGGAAACTTCGCAGTCTGAAGATAAACAATTATATCTCCATACCAAGGATCCTGTGGAGAGATAAGAAACAAATGTTCATCCGGGAAGGATTCATCATAGACTATTTCTTCCCCACAGGGCAACTCGGAGATCAATTCCGCGAAAACCAATGCTTTCTTGGACTTGGCAGACATAAAATCAAGATTAAATTCCTGCAAAATCACAATCCATCTATTGTATTTTCCCCCAATCACTCGCCTACTGAGGACAAACTGAAATGGATTGGCTACTGCCAAAACATAAGTTTTTCGTAGAATAATATAATGCCGGAGTCGCTGCACAACATGAACAGCTGCTAAAGCTAACTTTTCTATCGGAGTATACCGGAGTTCAGGTCCTACCAATCCTCGACTAAGATAGTATATAACATGCTCTGCAAGAGCATCATCTTCCTGAACCAGAACCATACCAATAGTAGATTCTGCTGCTGCTAGATACAAAAGGAAATCCCTGCTATAATTAGGTGGACTCAATAAAGGAGCAGAGGTCAATGCTTTTTTCAAAGCATCGAATGAGCGTTGAGCGAAGTCATCCCAAAGAAATGGAACTCCCTTCTTCAACAATATCATAAATCCCTTGGTAACTTCAGCATAATTTACAATAAATCTCCGAAGAAAATTAGACTTTCCTTGTAGACTTTGAAGTTGACGAACAGAGGATGGGGGAGGCAACCGAAGTATTGCCTCAACCTTGAAGGGATCTACCCTAATCCCTTCCCTAGACACAATGAATCCCAATAACCGACTGGATGTAACCGCGAAAATGCACTTGTTCGGATTCAACCTAATATTATAGAAACGACATCGTTCAAATATTTGATGGAGGTGAGCAGGATGATCCATCCTCTTTCGATAATGAGCAGCTAAATCATCCAAATACGCCTCGATAATATTTTTGATGTCGTGGAAGGCATATGACATGGCCCGCTGAAACGTAGCCCCAGCATTTTTAAGACCAAAAGGCATCTTCTTGTATGCAAAAGTACCCCAGGGACAAATAAAGGCAGTTTTATGCTGATCTTCAGGACAGATAGTAATCTGATTATAACCGGAGAAACCGTCCATGAAGGAGAAAATCTCATTACTGACACACTCGTCAATGATCTGATCTATAAATGGTGTGGGGTAATTATCTTTAGGACATGCTTTATTAAGGTCTCTGAAATCAATGCAAACTCGAATTGTTCCTTGTTTTTAATCTACAGGAACAGGGTTTGAGACCCATTTAGTCTAAGGAACAGGGAAAATGAATCCCACCTTAAGCAGCTTCTCAACCTCAGTTTTGATGGCTGCTGCCTTCCTAGGATTGACCGGACGAAGTTTTTTCTTCACAGGCTTGGCATTTTCGTAAGTCTTGATCTCATGCTGAACAATAGATGGGTCTATACCAGACATTTCCTCATAAGACCAAGCGAAGACATCCCTATACTCTTTAAAGAGTTCGGTATAAATCTGAATCTCTTCAGGGGAACATTCAGCTCCGATGAAGACATTCTCAATAACATTGGGATCCCTGGAGATGTTCACCGGGATATTTGGAGAAATCACAGCCATGTTCCCTTCAGCATATACCTGTGTTGGTGCTAAAGGGTTCAGGAATGGGCGAACAGGACCAGGAGACTGAGGACTTGGAAAAATCGTTTCAACTTCGCTCAAATCAGGTAAAAAGTAAGACCGATGATGCAAATCATGCCACGGTCTATCTATACCAGTCATAGCTTCCATGATGGCCTCTTCAGATGGAAGAGTGGTATCAAGGAAATCCTGGGCAGAAGAAGAACTAAGTGTCCAAGCCGGAGCCACATCTCCATCCAACTCTTCCGGTGAAAGAGGAGCTGGGATGGATTCTGCAGAGTCAACAATAGACTGATAAGCAATCTCAGCTGCAGACATTAGAAATGCCATTCCACCCACTTGACCTTCCGCTAATGTGGCGGTAGGGGAAGGTAAGGTCCAAGGGTCCGAAAAATAATGAGTTTTGAATAACTCTCTTCGAAGAGGAGCCCTGGAGGATGAAATTGCATTTATATGCAGCGTGGGAGGAGGAATATCAAAAGTACCCATCAAGGAAGAATACATTCCAACTCCTAAATTCTCAGTAGGCGACTTGGTATTATCCAAATTTGGAATAGTTGAGTCAGTAGATGCATTCAGGTCTACAGGAGGACAGTCCAGTTGGTCCACTGTAACAATTCTCCCTTCGTGAGGGAAAAAAATAAGCCGAAACAATGAAGATGCAACAACATCCATCTCATAAATCCAGTTTCTCCCCAACAGAAGGTTGTAGTCCAAGCTTGCATCCACTATCTCAACCTCTATATTTGAATTTTTTCCCCCAACACAGATAGGCAAAGCTGGGACAATACCATGTGGCCTGTAAGAATGACCATCAAACGCAGTCAGAAGAGTAGCAGATGGAGAAGCTGCAGGAGATCCAATCCCCTTCCATCATGCGAGAGAGATCACACATGTGGAAGCACCCTCATCAACAACCGTCCGAAAAATATTTCATTTCCGGTACGATGATTTAATATGAAAAGCCATATGATGGGGGAGTCTCTTCTTAAAATTAGTCATATCGAAAGTAATCATAAGAGAGTTCTTTGGATCGACAGCCCCAAGAGCAGTGAGCAAAGAACTGCGCTGAGCCGGACAAGACTGGAGCACCTCTAACGCCGACATAGCACAAGGACTCTACGCTAGATCTTCCAAAATAGAGCAGTTCTGGGCAGCCCTAGCATTTGGATTAATCGTCGAATGCTTAGTAGATGCTTTGGGCATCCGAGGTATAGGCTCAACAATAGGTCTCGTAATATGAAGCGGCTCAGTAGCATTAAGAGCATCCTTAGCTTTCGAAGACTCTTCTTCGCCATAATCACGGGATCTCGTAGCGACATCCACGTGAGCACTCATCATGTATATGTTTGATGGAATTTCCCCTTCCTGGGTGCCTCCAGAGGAAGCCCCAGTATTTTGATTCGCGCAAACAACTAGCTGTTGCCCTTGGGGAAAAGGGTTTGTCAACACAGCCTGGGAACTGGAAGAACCCTGCTGAGCTAACAAGCGCTGCGCATCCTGAATTTTAGGGCAAAGGTGCGTAAGATGGTCTCCAGCACACAACTTGCATGGAAACTTCACTTTCTTTTTATCCTTTGGACCCTTGCCAACATGCTCGTTGGTTTTATTCGCATTACCCTTCCCATTCTTGCCCTTTTTCTTATTATTCCATCCTTTCTTCTTCCCTTCGGATTGTTGATTTCCTTTGGGATCGGAAGTTTGGACAACATTTATCGACAAAGATTGGGAAGGCGATGACTCAGCTGGTACAGCCTGACCAGAAGGAGCAGATTGCAAAGACAACTGCTGCAATTGAGTAAGAAGGCTAGCTGCACCACTATTGATTGACCCAATAAGTCCATCACCATGAGTACCAGGCTTAGTTTTTGATTAATCTAATTTGGAGCGAGGAGCATTGGGAAAATATTTATGAAGGACCCCAGACTGAGAATATATCAATTCAAGCTGCTGGGCCCTAAAAATAGCCTGCTCCTCGAAAAATAACCCAGACAGGGATACATCTTTAGAAATGTCTGACTACAGAGATTTCAGGAACCATTCCAAAAGGAATTCTCCTGGAATATGAGCTTTAATAAGCCTCTTCCTTCTCCGCCATTCCTAAATATGGTCAGAAATGTGGGTTGCGTCGTCCTGCTTAAAATTAGCTAGGAGTTCAGTCCCGGCGTCATAACGGACAGGCAACTGGAAATGATTTAGAAATGTAATAGCCAGTTCTCCAAATGTAGCAAAACTGCCCCCAGTTAGCTCAATATACCATTTGGCAGCATTTCCAGTTAGGGTGTGCTGAAACAATCTCAACCTAATCGAATCATTGATCAGGGAGTTAGAAGAACACCATAAATGGAAAGTGGTGATGTGATCAACCGGATATTCTCCATTCTTACCTTCAAACTTTGGAATGTCTGAAGGAAGTTTGGTCGGAACCGGAGGCCACCCCGGACTGTACCGGATCAGATCATTCGTCAATTTCGACAGATCTGGAAATTTTAATGTTGCCAAAAAAGGTAAACGAGGCGGAGCCTGAGGATTCCATCCTTGATGGGATGAATTCCCTACATTCTGAAAAGAATACCCTGGATTTGATAAGGCACCAGGTTGCCAAAAAGAACTCATAGAAAAAGGAGAAGAACCTCCTCCCAACACAGAGTTACCAAAGACCGGACCAGTTCCCCCCGTTGAAGTATGAAATGAAGAGGAAAGCCCATGATAGGGGTTCCAGGCATTAGAAAGAGGATAAAAGGTCTGATAAGCACTTGACGAAGGGAAATAAGTATTCCCTTGGTGACCAACGTAAAACTGATTCCCTGCCCCCGCTGTAGTGAATACAAGGTTCCAACCTGTAAAAGTGGTCGAATTCTGACCTCCAGACCAAGGGTTGAAACTTTGAGTCTGAGAAGTGAACGGAAAGGACCCTAAAGAAGGATTCGAACTAGGAATATGCCCAGTTCCGAAGGGGAACCCTTGAAAAGAAGCTGATCCACTAGCCATGGAAGACATGGGTGTAGATGCAGCTGCAGCAGCGGAAAAGGAAAAAGAAGGAATCCCACTAGTGGGCATTCCAAAACAAAAGGGACCAGATTGAGAAGCATGTGCTTGGGTGAAACTAGAGCCAAACACAACAGTACTAGAAGCAATCGAAGATATAGCAATAGTGCCTCCTCCTTCAACAGAAGCAGGAGTCTGAATGCCTGCAGCACTCACAACAGAAGCCGCGTTCCCAGTCGTGGCCATCGAAAGGTATGAATAATACGGAGGATCTTTCGATCTCTCTGACTCAGGTCTGATGTATTCAACAACGAACGGATAATCAGGAGGAAGAGGAGATGGAAGTGACTCAGAGGGTTGAGACACTTCCTCTACTTGTACTTCTTCTTCCTGCGGAAATAATACTCTCGAGGTGAGCGGAACGCTCCTCTAGGAACCAACACCAGAACTAGCTACGAAACCTTCAATCCCTTGTGGAGGATCTCTCTCCACTGCATCAGACGCCATAGCGTGATACTCACCTCCTAAATTACTCCTACGCCTTCTTGAAGAAGGCTCTGGACTCTCGGGAGATAACCCCCGGATTCTCCTCGATCGATGAGGCGCTTGATCAGCCACTTTAACAAATTTTAATTAGACTCAAAAAATATAAAGCTAAGAAAGCTAGGAGCAAAGAGCACTCACTATAAGAAAAATCCCTGAGATACAATCAAGCAAACAACCTTCAAGTATTTCCGCTCCGGGTGATGAGGACCGGACACCAAAATACAGGAAAGCGAAATATAGGACCTCCCGAAAGTAGTCTGGGATAATTACGGCCCAGGCCTACTAGCGAAGGTATCAGAAACAGTTACGCCGACCTCCTAACGACAGCCTTTGCCGGCACAAGTACCCAAGCTTCGCAAGGGCACCCCCCAGAAGTACTGCTGAAAGTGATACGACGTCTGCCTCAGGTACCACGGGTATTCCCCCCCGCAATCACCTATGTGGAACCTAGGAGTGGCAAATATGGGCACCAATCCATGTCAGAAGCCGGGCAGAACGGTCTTGAGGTCAGATTCAACAAATCAGAGAGGGGGTATCTCTCTTCTCAGCCTTCACTTCCCCTCGCGCTTGACTCTTTGGAGGAGAGTTTTCCTGGTCCACCTAACGGAGTTGGATTTCGCTCAATTAATCAACTTCTATGTTTTGTTTGAGCGGCCTTGGAGAGTTAACTCTCCACTCACCTAATCCAAGGCCCTACAACCTAGCTAGTTGGTGTATGACACTTAAAAAACTTGCTAGTTGCTTTTAAATTATATCGCTTATTTTAATTGGTTGTTATGTTAAGTCAAAGGGATACGGAAATGAAACTTGTGGTGTTATGATGCAGAAAAGAAATTAATAAAAACCAAACTACATGCGAATGCAATTATTTTCTTTCGATGAAAAGCAACTTCTACACAGGTTCTACGAGATTAAAAAATTTTATTTTTCTTTTCAGATAACAAACTTCACACTCACAAAAACTATGAAAATGACTAAATGCTTAAGTGCACCTGATGCAAATCACTAAGAGCATGCAAATTCTAAGATGAAAAATCTACTAAAGCAGAGAGAAATTTCCCAAAGATCCTTCAGTTTTATCACTTATTGATTGTCCACAAAGCTAGTTCCCGAAGTCAGAAACTCTCAGTATAAAGACATCAAAAACGCTTGAAACAAGAGGAAGAAACCAATGATAATTCCTTTCCAAAATCAAGTCAAAAACCAAAGGGAAGAAATCTCAACAAAGCTTCAAAAGATATAACGAAACGAAAACAAAAATGCAAAACAAAAGCAAATGCCAAAACAAAATGTTTTTTGAGCTTTTGAATTTTATAAAAAGGAAGAGCTCGAAGAGACCAAGAAGACTATCAAATCCCAAGCCAAACAACTCTGAATCTCAAGAAAAACTTCAAAAACGCTCCAAATCTTACAAGGCTACTTAGTAGCAAGATTTATATGAGCAAAAGAAGATAAGAAACTCAGTAACTCAGCCTAGAAGAATAGCACAACCTTGCAGCAAACAAAAACTTCAAAGAACCAAGAAAGACTCTTCAAAAATTGCAACAAGACCTAGTCAACTGAACTCAAGAAAACCAACCAAGAAATGGGCAAAAATCGAAGTGCAAAGAAAGACACAAAGGTAGGAAAGAGTAAATGAGCAGAAGCTCACAGTTCTAATGAAGCAGAACAACCAAGAATCCCCAGGAAGAGATCTTGGTACTCGAACCAGAAATGCAAGCACAAGTAACAAGATTTGCCAGATAAGCTAGTTTTCAACCAAAAAAGAGAGAGAAAAGACCAAAGACCACTTTCAACACAATCCAGAGGATACAAGGACACTGTAGGAACAGGTCTCCACAGGCAGACAAGACTAAAAAGTCAAGAAACCTAAAATTTCAAAAGTGACCTAGAAATACGCAACTTGAAAGTTTTGAAACAAGCATGTATACGCGACTGTGTTAAAGGAAACCCGCGTATACGCGACTCCCTTTAACAAAAAATTTGTGTATACGCGTCTGTGTGCAGACAAACCCGCGTATGAAAAGGTAAATAATAAAAATTAAAAAAGATCAAGCCTGGATAAGGAACCAGGTCTTTAGTCTGACTGACAAAAAGTTAACTGGACTAGAAATAAAAGTTAAAACTGTTGGAAACCTTTCAAACAGCTGAAACCACCCAACAGGGGAATCACAAGAATGCGATCCCTAGCAGAGTCGCCAGTTCTGTTTCGGGGAAAAACTCCCTAAAGGTTTGTTGGGTTAAAACCTCCACAGATCAGGGCATGCTATTCAGAATGACTCACACACAACCATACTTAAATGCTAAAAACTAGATAACAACGATAGCAGAACTCACTCGTAGTCCTACGTTCGATGTAGATCCCGCGGGGTCCAAACCCCCAGCAACCCTTCTTCCTGCTTAACCTAGAAAACAAGAAAGAACATGCACGGAAACCTAGTTTTACAGCATATATTTCTCCTAAACGTTAGTGTAATCCATGTGAAACATTATATAAACCATAATGAAGGCTTAATAATCAATATTTTCACATATGCAAATAGATGTTAACACGTAAGTTCAGGAACAAGATGGTTCTTCATTATTACGAACAGGATGTACGGAAATAAAGAGTGGAGAGATCACCTGAATCCTTCCACGATCTTCGAACAGACCATCGTCCGGATCTGTCCCGCCCTTGCCTCGCTAAGATACTTTCAAGACTTGTGCACTCGAGATGGCATATAAATGGATGAACATCTCCAGGAAACAAGGGTTTCCTGTATAAATCTGGGAAGGTGCAGGAGGCACGAGAATTCAGACTTGAATTGGGATTCCAACAGAGTATAATGTCTATAAAATTTCTCTCTCCCTTAGGCCATGCACATGAGGGGCTTTTATACTCCCTCAAAGTAGTTTCAATCAGTTGAAAATAGTTGGCCACGTGCTGGGGTGGTTGAACTACCAGAGTAACCATCAACCCAGCCCGAAAATAGGGAATTTTTATATATTTTTTTAATGATTTTAATGGAATACGCGGAAAAGTACATGTGGACTCACGTATACACGCGGAAAAGTCTGGGCATACCCGCGTATGGGAATTTTAACACTGTTTTTTATGAATTTTGTTCAAGTCTGTGGGAATGGGTGCCCAAGGCCATAAAGGCAATCATGAATCATATGAAGGTGAAAAATGATGCTATAACAGATGTCCCCTAATATATGAGGTCATAAGGGGTACATGATGGCCGAAATGTATTATGCACATAGAAAGAACTTTGCAAGGACAAGAGAGGACTTCACCAGATTTCAGCCTGCCAAAAGCCAATGAAAGAAAACAGAGAGTCAACTCATGCTGAGGCAGGCATACCCATGCTCAGTAAAAAATACATCATATAGAAAGTACTGAATGGATCCAAAATGTATACAAGTATAGCTGAACTGAAAGTACACAATGAATCATCTGAGCATGGCCTGGAAATATAAGTCTAAATCAATGGCCAAGTATCACATATAGAAAGCTGATCAATGATGCTGAAACTGGATGTCTGATCATATAAGTAACTGAATCTCCAAGTACCAAATCATAAAGGGTAGATCTCATGGTACAATCACGCAACTCGGGAGCCAACATATAAGATGCTGCTGTAATGAACTGCAACATATAAGGGTGAACGGCATCAATGGCAGAAACTGAATGGACTGTCAAAAGTGAACCGAGAAATGCTGATGCAACCCGAGGTCTTCACCTATCACAACGGCACAATTCTACATAATGGGAATAAATGAGCTGAAGTCGACCATGTGAGAAATCGTTGGATTACCGGTCAATGATGTATACCGTTAACCAATGCGAGACAACCCACCAATAATGAAAATGAGTGCCAAGGTGCCCCAGTACAATCTAACAAGTGTGAATAAATGAGTTTAAGTCGAACACTTGAAAGAATCTACCAATCAGGAGGCAATGATGAATCCCCACTGTCGATAATGAAGAGTCTGCCACTGATGACTGCAAACCCTAAGGTACTGACAAAAAGACTCTAGACCTTATTCCCAGAGAAATGAGTCGGAGTCGATGGGAAAAGATATGCTGGAAGGAAGGAATTAAGGCATCCCACATCAGTCCAGCGCGAGTGTAACCCGCAGGCCAAGATTTGGAAGGAATCAAACGAAGTAGAGTGACGGAACCAAACCGAAGTACGTTTCCGACATGCACAAGATGAAGCTAGCGCACGGAAGAAACCCTCTGAACCAACCAATAATGAAAGCTGACACAGAGGCGAGAAATCCACCGATAGGGTAAAATGGAAATCAAGGTACTGCACGAATCCCAAGTGTGATAATGTATGCTGACGTCGAACACAGGGGAAACCACTCAGTCAAAGACCCATAATGATGATCAAATGCTGAGCACAAGGTCACCTATCAATGATGGAAATAGGGCCAGGGTGCAGCTCTAGGTTTGCTCTCAAAGCAATGTGTCGTAGTCGATAAGAGACAAACCCGCCAGCAAGAAGTCAATGGAGACCTTCTCAAACCAGCACGAGCAGAGGACCAAAACATCTGATGTGATAGAACAAGATACTAACAAGACCGGGAAGGCCGACTAAATAATGATTCAAGAGACACCGCAGAATGGCCGACTCTAGTTAGACTTCCCTTGAACAAAAGCACGACTCATGATGACCATGGCAGTGAAAAGTGACACTGTAAAAGTTTGTTATGCAGGAGGCAGAACAAACTCTCCATATGATTGGAAGAGATAACCAACCGAGGGAGGACTGACAAGTGAAACAAGGTAAAGGCTAAACCTAGGTCAAAACTAAAACCATCCCAAATGGAGGAAAGATATATAAGTGTATATGCTTTGTTCAAGGGCGACAAACTGACACTGTACTGCCATCAAATTATGAAGTTACATCCCGTTCCCGCTCTTTTTGTTATATTTTATTTTTTTGTCTTTTTCATATAATAAGCCTGAAAAAGAATAAAAGAATTCTATGGTACAATGGATAGAACGAGTATCAAGAAATAGATGCACTAGTTCCTGGGATTGGAACGATCCTATGCTCAATGCAAGGTGGCGGAAACTGGTAAGCGATACTCAGAGGAATGTTCCATCCATAGGTAAAAGGGGTGTCAAGTCGTGATAGCCAAGTGCATGCAATGGTTTAACGTGTACAGATAGTCAAGGTCAAAAGTTGGCTTAAACATTGAGTCCAAATGAAGCCAGCTAAAGGCCGGGATAAACAAGTAGCCAATATGCAATTCAGTAATACAACTCAACAACACCAGGGAGCCTCTAGGGTAATAGCCAGAAAAATGATAGTGAGGAAGAAGAAGAATGAAGCTTCAACACATAAGTCATGGCGGGACTAAAGAGGACTCCCGAGCCTACATAAAATGCAGCATGGGAAACAAGTGATAGCGAGGAACTAACTAGGAAGCCCATGTAAAGGAAGGCTCTACCACCAAGTCATGATTAAATAAACGGCGAGTGAAATGGGTGTAATACTCATGACCTGATGGGATCGACCCTATAGCAAGTGATTAGGATGGAGGCTAGTATGCAAAATGCAATGGAAAGTGGATTCCCTAACCTATATTCCAGTTAAGATCATATACCGTCCATGACGGGTCAGCAGTCATGCATAAAAAACCGGGAAAAATCTCAAATTAATCAAAATGTACTTGAAAATATACCAATCTGGGCACTTCCAAGCATCCGGGTTATGCAGGTTAAGATAGATTGAAAAATAAGCAGAACAAATTTTTGCGAAAATTTTCAACTCAAAGGTTTAAGAGACTTGCACATGAAAATCCTCCTTTTCACCATTAGCAGGGTGGCAGGATCTGCTTCCCTACACCAGGCGTCCAGGACTCAAATGAGTATAGCAGTGGAATGCTTAACTCATGTATATTATTGGTGCACAGCCCTACTGATGAACATGAAGCAACAATTGACTTCAATCCGAAAGGAAAAGACAAAACATTTTGGATATGGTACAATTTTGATGACATTCTTCTTCGAGAAGATTCCAGCGCTGAGACCCAAAGTGATCTCTACCATCAGCAGCCCGAGAGACCCAAGAATTGCCCGCTGGGCAGACATGATGAAGAGATTGGGGGGAAGTGAAGTTCCCCAGACCACTTGGGATGATGAGTTCTTCCAATGGTGGAGAGAACAAATCATCGCTGTGGAGGACTATCCCTATGCTGGGATGGACTTTCGTGGCGATCCAGATCTTGTCCTGCCACCAGGCACAACATGGGGTACAGTCGGTAAGTTTACAATTTTTGACTTATATAATTTTTTGGATTTTTTCAATATGTATGAAAAAATGTGAAAAACAAACATGTTTTTGATTGGATACAAAATGTCTTACAATTTAAAATGATCATGAAACAGATATTGGACCAGTTCGACCTGAGGGATGCCCACGACATAAGCGTCGTAGGGGCGAAGCGGATATAGTAGATCCAGACAGAACCCTCTAGGTTGTACAGAGGAACTTGGAGGGATTAACCCGCCAAGTACCTATGGATGCAGTGGAAGATCTGCCTGAAGCCATCCAGAGACAGGTGGTAGGAGTACCCCGTGATTGGGTACGGTTATTCCGCCGTGTAGCCACTGCGATCGTGTTCTATATGAACACAACTTCTGGGCAGGGACCTCAGGAGTAGATAGATATGATGTATCAGATGACTGTATATTTTTTGAGACTGAACATGATCGGGCATAAGCCCAAATTTTTGTATGACTTATGGATCCAAATTTTTGTATAGTTTTGAACATTTTGATGATATATATACAACGATGTTTGATGTGATGTAACAAATGTATCAAAATGTATGATGTTTTTTATGATTAAATTTTATTGTATGGAATGATTAATGTGCTAATCAATTGCTTGATTAGCTAATGAGTCTGCCAGCCAATTGTCAGCTCGAGGAATATGAATGAAAGTTAAAAATTGAAATGATCTTTGTAACAAATGTACCCTCAAGAACAACCGGAGTAAAAATGGATCTCGAACCCGATAAGTATTGTTCAACTGCGACACCACCAGCTGAGAGTCCAAGAAAACTACCAACGAATCAACACCCAAAGATATTTCCTCCGAGAGTAGATAAACAACTGCAGTGTATTCTGCTATATTATTGGAAGCAGGACCAATGCAGACCCCTCTTGATACTAACAGCTAACCGGATGGATAATGAAGCACCCAAGCCGTGGAAGCTAAGTTCCGGGTGTGTCTACTAGCACCATCGGTGAAACCAAAATGACTCATGACATCCAACACAACCTGCCAAAGCAGATCAAAAACATCACCAACCCATCAAAGATCGGAAATCAACCAGATATGTACAAAGCAAAACTACTATATACAAAAGAAACATGCCAGGCCAAAGCCTAGGCATAATACTTCTTCAAATAGAGCCCATTTCTGGGCTCCGGCAACTCGTTCCCTTCAAAATCAACCAAGGTATATGCTCCTTTCTTAAGGAATTTTTTAACGATAAAGGGGCCATACCACATAGACTTAAACTTTCCTACCCCCAGGGCATCTTTTTCTTGGGCATAGACCAAAACAAGGTCACCTTCCGAAAAAACCCTAGGCTTGACCGCCTTATCGTACTGAACTTTAACTCGGTTTTTATGTGCTTCATTCATCGTGGCGGCATCCCGACGCTGCTCATCGAGATGTTCCAGATGAAGGAGACATTCTTCAAGACTAGAAGTGTCAGGAAGAAGTTCAACAACTAACTTAAGAGAAGGAATCTCACATTCAATGGGAAATACGGATTCCAACCCGTGCACTAGCTGAAACGGAGTAAAGCCAGTTGCAGTTTTCACTGACGTCCTGTATGCCCAAAGTGTAGGATATAGCATGATATGCCAGTTGGATCTAGCTTTATCAATTGTCCATTGAAGAATTGTCTTCAAGGATTTATTCACGGCTTCCACTTGCCCATTGGCTTGAGTATAATACAGAGATGAATGCTCCTGCCGGAAACCTAATTTTAGAGCCAAATCAGCCATCATGCTATTCTGAAAATGACTGCCATGATCAGTTACAATCTCTCTAGGAATACCAAAATGAGCAATAACCTGGTTGAAAAGAAAAAGAGCTGCAGTCTCACCATCATTCCCAAAAGTAGGCATAGCCTCGACCCACTTCGTAAAGTAGTCTACGCTACAATAATGTACTTGTGACCTTTAGCCGAAGGCGGGTTACAAGTAGTATAATCAATACCCCACTTTGTAAAGGGACCAACAGTAATGACTGGAAAAAGCGGAGCTAGATGAACACGCATTTTGCGAGAATAAACTTGACACGGATGACACTTTTTGACCGACTCTATACAATCTTTGAAAATCGAGGGCCAAAAGTACCCAGCACGCAAGATCTTTTGGGCTGTAGCAAGCCCAGATAAATGACCACCACAAGCTCCACTGTGGCAATCATTCAGCACAGCCTCAGCTTCTTCGAGAGTTAAGAAACGTCTCAGGATTGAATCAACCCCTCGACGGTATAGAGCATCACCAATAATCAAGTAATTCTTAGCCAAGTGACGCAACTTACGACGCTCATCTTTCGAAAAATTAGAGGGAAACTTCGCAGTCTGAAGATACACAATTATATCTCCATACCAAGTATCCTGTGGAGAGATAAGAAACAAATGTTCATCTGGGAAGGATTCATCATAGATTATTTCTTCCCCACAGGGCAACTCGGAGATCAATTCCGCGAAAACCAATTATTTCTTGGACTTGGCAGACATAAACTCAAGATCAAATTCCTGCAAAATCACAATCCATCTATTGTATTTGCCCCCAATCACTCGCCTACTGAGGACAAACTGAAATGGATTGGCTGCTGCCAAAACATAAGTTTTTCGAAGAATAATGTAATGTCGGAGTCGCTGCACAGCATGAACTACTGCTAAAGCTAACTTTTCTATCGGAGTGTACCGGAGTTCAGGTCCTACCAAGCCTCGACTAAGGTAGTATATAACATGCTCTGCAAGAGCATCATCCTCCTGAACCAGAACCATACCGATGGTAGATTCTGCTGCCGCCAGATACAAAAGAAAATCCCTGCTATAATCAAGTGGACTCAATAAAGGAGCAGAGGTCAATGCTTTTTTCAAAGCATCGAATGAGCGTTGAGCGAAGTCATCCCAAAGAAATGGAACTCCCTTCTTCAACAATCTCATAAATCCCTTGGTAACTTCAGCATAATTTACGATAAATATCCGAAGAAAATTAGACTTTCCTTGTAGACTTTGAAGTTGACGAATAGAGGACGGGGGAGGCAACCGAAGTATTGCCTCAACCTTGAAGGGATCTACCCTAATCCCTTCCCTAGACACAATGAATCCCAATAACCGACTGGATGTAACCGCGAAAATGCACTTGTTCGGATTCAACCTAATCTTATAGAAACGACATCGTTCAAATATTTGACGGAGGTGAGCAGGATGATCCATCCTCTTTCGAGAATGAGCAGCTAAATCATCCAAATATGCCTCAATAATATTTTTGATATCATGGAAGGCATATGACATGGCCCGCTGAAACGTAGCCCCAACATTTTTAAGACCAAAAGGCATCTTCTTGTAAGCAAATGTACCCCAGGGACAAATAAAGGCAGTCTTATGCTGATCTTCAGGACGGATAGTAATCTGATTATATCCGGAGAAACCGTCCATGAAGGAGAAAATTTCGTTACCGGCACACTCATCGATGATTTGATCTATAAATGGTGTGGGGTAATTATCTTTAGGACATGCTTTATTAAGGTCTCTAAAATCAATGCAAACTCGAATTGTTCCTTGTTTTTTATCTACGGGAACAGGGTTTGAAACCCATTCAGTCAAAGGAACAGGGAAAATGAATCCCGCCTTAAGCAGCTTCTCCACCTCAGCTTTGATAGCTGCTGCCTTCCTAGGATTGACCGGACGAAGTTTTTGTCTCACAGGCTTAGCGTTTTCGTAAGTCTTGATCTCATGCTGGACAATAGATGGGTCTATACCAGGCATTTCCTCATAAGACCAAGCGAATACATCCCTATACTCTTTAAAGAGATCGGTGTAAATCTGAATCTCTTCAGGGGAACATTCAGCTCCGATGAAGAAATTCTCAATAACATTGGGATCCCTGGAAATGTTCACCGGGATAGTTGGAGAAATCACAACCATGTTCCCTTCAGCATATACCTGTGTTGGTGCTAAAGGGTTCAGGACTGGGCGAACAGGACCAGGAGACTGAGGACTTGGAAAACTCGTTTCAACTTCGCTCAAATCAGGTAAAAAGTAAGACCGATGATGCAAATCATGCCACGGTCTATCTATACCAGTCATAGCTTCCAGGATGGCCTCTTCAGATGGAAGAGTGGTATCAAGGCAATCCTGGGTAGAAGAAGAACTAAGTGTCCAAGCCGGAGCCACATCTCCATCCAACTCTTCCGGTGAAAGAGGAGCTGGGATGGATTCTGCAGAGTCAACAATAGACTGATAAGAAATCTCAGCTGCAGACATTGGAAATGCCATTCCACCCACTTGACCTTCCGCCAATGTGGCGGTAGGGGAAGGTAAGGTCCAAGGGTCCGAAAAATAATGAGTTCTGAAGAACTCTCTTCGAAGAGGAGCCCTGGAGGATGAAATTGCATTTATATGCAGCGTAGGAGGAGGAATATCAAAAGTACCCATCAAGGAAGAATACATTCCAACTCCTAAATTCTCAGTAGGTGACTTGGTATTATCCAAATTTGGAATAGTTGAGTCAGTAGATGCATTCGGGTCTATAGGAGGATAGTCCAGTTGGTCCACTGTAATAATCCTCCCTTCGTGAGGGAAACAAATAAACCGAAACAATGAAGATGCAACAACATCCATCTCATAAATCCAGTTTCGCCCCAACAGAAGGTTGTAGTCCAAGCTTGCATCCACTATCTCAACCTCTATATTTACAGTTTTGCCCCCAACACAGATAGGAAAAGCTGGGACAATACCATGTGGCCTGTGAGAATGACCATCAAGCGCATTCAGAAGAGTAGCAGATGGAGAAGCTGCAGGAGATCCAATCCCCTTCCAGCATGCGAGAGACATCACACATGTGGAAGCACCCTCATCAACAACCGTCCGGAAAATATTGCATTTCCGGTACGATGATTTAATATGAAAAGCCATATGATGGGGGAGTCTCTTCTTAAAATTAGTCATATCGAAAGTAATCATAAGAGAGTTTTTGGATCGACAGCCCCAAGAGCAGTGAGCAAAGCACTGCGCTGAGCCGGACAAGACTGGAGCACCTCTAACGCCGACATAGCACAAGGACTCTGCGCCAGATCTTCCACAATAGAGTAGTTCTGGGCAGCCCTAGCATTTGGATTAATCGTTGAATGCTTAGTAGATGCTTTGGGCATCCGAGGTATAGGCTCAACAGTAGGCCTTGTAATGTTAAGTGGGTCAGTAGCATCAGGAGCATCCTTAGCTTTCGAAGACTCTTCTCTGCCATAATCACGGGATCTCATGGCGACATCCACGTGAGCACTCATCATGAATATGTTTGATGGAATTTCCCCTTCCTAGGTGCCCCCAGAGGAAGCCCCAGGATTTTGATTCGTGCCAACAACTAGTTGTTTCCCTTGGGGAAAAGGGTTTGTTAACACAGCCTGGGAACTGGAAGAACCCTGATGAGCTAACAAGCGCTGCACATCTTTAATTTTAGGGCAAAGGTGTGTGAGATGGTCTCCAGCACATAGCTTGCATGGAAACTTCACTTTTTTTTTATCCTTTTGACCCTCACCAACATGCTCGTTGGTTTTATTCGCATTACCCTTCCCATTCTTGCCCTTTTTCTTATTATTCCGTCCCTTCTTCTTCCCTTCGAATTGTTGATTTCCTTTGGGATCGGAAGTTTGGACATCATTTATCGACAAAGATTGGGAAGGCGATGACTCAGCAAGCACAGCCTGACCAGAAGGAGCAGATTTCAAAGACAACTGCTGCAATTGAGTAAGCAGGCTGGCTGCACCACTATTGATCGACCCAATAAGTCCATCACCATGAGGACCAGGCTTAGTTTTGGATAAATCTAATTTGGAGCGAGGAGCATTGGGAAAATATTTATGAAGGACCCCAGACTGAGAATATATCAATTCAAGCTGCTGGGCCCTAAAAATGGCCTGTTCCTCAGAAAATACCCCAGACCGGGATACATCTTTAGAAATGTCTAACTGCAGAGATTTCAGAAACCATTCCAAAAGGAATTCCCCTGGAATATGAGCTTTAATAAGCCTCTTCCTTCTTCGCCATTCCTAAATATGGTCAGAAATGTGGGTTGCGTCGTCCTGTTTAAAATTAGCTAGGAGTTTAGTCCCGACGTCATAACGGACTGGAAACTGGAAATGATTTAGAAATGTAACAGCCATATCTCCAAATGTAGCAAAACTGACCCCAGTTAGCTCAATATACCATTTGGTAGCGTTTCCAGTTAGGGTGCATTGAAACAATCTCAACCTAATCGAATCATTGATCAGGGAGTTAGAAGAACACCATAAATGGAAGGTGGTGATGTGATCAACTGGATCCTCTCCATTATTTCCTTCAAACTTTGGAATGTCTGAAGGAAGTTTGGTGGGAACCGGAGGCCACCCCGGACTGTACCGGATCGGATCATTCGTCAATTTCGACAGATCTGGCAAGTTTAACGTTGCCAGAAAAGGTAAACGAGGCGGAGCCTGAGGATTCCATCCTTGATGGGATGAATTCCCTACATTCTGAAAAGAATACCCTGGATTTGATAAGGCACCAGGTTGCCAAAAAGAACTCGTAGAAAAAGGAGAAGAACCTCCTCCCAACACAGAGTTACCAAAGACCGGACCAGTTCCCCCCGCTGAAGTATGAAATGAAGAGGAAAGCCCCTGATAGGGGTTCCAGGCATTAGAAAGAGGATAAAAGGTCTGATAAGAACTCGACGAAGGGAAAGAAGTATTCCCTTGGTGACCAGCGTAAAACTGATTCCCTGCCCCCGCTGTAGTGAATACAGGGTTCCAACCTGTAAAAGTGGTCGAATTCTGACCTCCAGACCAAGGGTTGAAACTTTGAGTCTGAGAAATAAACGGAAAGGACCCTAAAGAAGGATTCGAACTAGGAATATGTCCAGTTCCGAAGGGGAATCCTTGAAAAGAAGCTGATCCACTAGCCATGGAAGACATGGGTGTAGATGCAGCTGTAGCAGTGGAAAAGGAAAAAGAAGGAATCCCACTAGTGGGCATTCCAAAACAAAAGGGACCAGATTGGGAAGCATGTGCTTGGGTGAAACCAGAGCCAAACATAGTAGTACTAGAAGCAATCGAAGATATAACAATAGTGCCTCCTCCTTCAACAGAAGCAGAAGTCTGAATGCCTGCAGCACTCACAGCGGAAGCCGCGTTCCCAGACGTGGCCATCGAAAGGTATGAATAATACGGAGGATCTTCCGGTCTCTCTGACTCGGGTCCGATGTATTCAAAAATGAACGGATAATCAGGAGGAAGAGGAGATGGAAGTGACTCAGAGGGTTGAGACACTTCCTCCACCTGTACTTCTTCTTCCTGTGGAAATAAAACTCTCGAGGTGAGCGGAGCGCTCCTCTCGGAACCAAAACCAGAACGAGCTGCGAAACCTTCAATCCCTTGTGGAGGATCTCTCTCCATTGCATTAGATGCCACAGGGTGATACTCACCTGCTAAATTAATCCTACGCGTTCTTGAAGAAGGCTCTGGACTCTTGGGAGATAACCCCCGGATTCTCCTCGATCGACGAGGCGCTTGATCAGCCACTTTAACAAATTTTAATTAGACTCAAAAAAAGTATAAAGCTAGGCAAGCTAGGAGCAAAGAGCACTCACTATAAGAAAAATCCCTGAGATACAGTCAAGCAAACATCCTTCAGGTATTTCCGCTCCGGGTGATTAGGACCGGACACCAAAATACAAGAAAGCGAAATATAGGACCTCCCGAAAGTAGTCTGGGATAATTACGGCCCAGTCCTACTAGCGAAGGTAACAGAAATAGTTACGCCGACCTCCTAACAACATCCTTTGCCAGCACAAGTACCCAAGCTTCGCAAGGGCACCCCCCAGAAGTACTGCTGGAAGTGATACGACGTCTGCCTCAGGTACCATGGGTATTCCCCCCCGCAGTCATCTATGTGGAACCTAGGAGTGGCAACTATGGGCACCAATCCGTGTCAGAAGCCGGGCGGAATGGTCTTGAGGTTAGATCCAGCAAATCAGAGAGGGGGTATCTCTCTTCTCGGGCTTCACTTCCCCTCGCGCTTGAATCTCTGGAGGAGAGCTTTCCCGGTCCACCTAACGGAGTTGGATTTCGCTCAATTAATCAACTTCTATGTTTTGTTTGAGCGGCCTTGGAGAGTTAACTCTTCACTCACCTAATCCAAGGCCCTACAACCTAGCTAGTTGGTGTATGACACTTAATAAAAACTTGCTAGTTGCTTTTAAATTATAGCACTTATTTTAATCAGCTGTTATGTTAAGTCAAAGGGATACTGAAATGAAACTTGTGGTGTTTTGACGCAGAAAAGAAATTAATAAAAACCAAACTACATGCAAATGCAGTAATTTCCTTTCGATGAAAAGAAATTTCTACAAAGGTTCTACGAGACTAAAATTTTTTCTTTTCAGATAACAAACTTCACACTCACAAAAACTATGAAAATGACTAAATGCTTAAGTGCACCTGATGCAAATCACTAAGAGCATGCAAATTCTAAGATGCAAAATTTACTAAAGCAGAGAGAAATTTCCCAAAGATCCTTCAGTTTTATCTCTTTTTGGTTGTCCACAAAGCTAGTTCCCAAAATCAGAAACTCTTAGTATAAAGACACCAAAATCGCTTGAAACAAGAGGAAGAAACCAATGACAATTCCTTTCCAAAATCAAGTCAAAAACCAAAGGCAAGAAATCTCAACAAAGCTTCAAAAGATGTAACGAAACGAAAACAAAAATGCAAAACAAAAGCAAATGACAAAACAAAATGTTTTTTGAGCTTTTGAATTTTATAAAAAAGAAGAGCTTGAAGAGACCAAGAAAACTATCTAATCCCAAGCCAAACAACTCTGAATTTCAAGCAAAACTTCAAAAACGCTCCAAATCTTATAGGGCTACTTAGTAGCAAGATGTATATGAGCCAAAGAAGACAAGAAACTCAGTAACTCAGCCTAGAAGAATAGTACAACCTTGCAGCAAACAAAAACTTCAAAGAACCAAGAAAGACTCTTCAAAAATTGCAACAAGACCTAGTCAACTGAACTCAAGAAAACCAACCAAGAAATGGGAAAAAATCGAAGTGCAAAGCAAGACACAAAGGTAGGAAAGAGTAAATGAGCATAAGCTCACTATTCTGATGAAGCAGAACAGCCAAGAATCCCCAGGAAGAGATCTTGGTACTCGAACCAGAAATGCAAGCACAAGAAACAAGATTTGCCAGATAAGCTAGTTTTCAACCAAACAAGAGAGAGAAAAGACAAAAGACCACTTTCAACACAATCCAGAGGATACAAGGACACTGTAGGAACAGGTCTCCACAGGCAGACAAGAATATAAAGTCAAGAAACCTAAAATTTCAAAATTGACCCAGAAATACGCGACTTGACAGTTTTGAAACAAGCGTGTATACGCGACTGTGTTAAAGGAAACCCGCGTATACGCGACTCCCTTTAATAAAAATTGTGTGTATACGCGTCTGTGTGCAGAAAAACCCGCGTATGAAAAGGTAAATAATGGTAAAAAGATCAAGCACAGATGAACCGGGTCTTTGGTACGAAGCGAGAAAAGTTAGCCCGAATTTGAAATAAAAGTTAAAGCTTGTTGGAAACCTTTCAAGCAAGCTGAAACCACCCAACGAGGGAACGAGGGGAATCACAAGAATGCGATCCCAGTGGAGTCGCGGTTACGATGCCGGGGGAAAAACACCCTAGAGGTTTGTTGGGTTAAAACCTCCACAGATCAGGGCATGCTATTCAGAAGGACTCACACACAACCATACTTAAATGCTAAAAACTAGATAACAACGATAGCAGAACTCACCTGTAGTCCTACGTTCGATGTAGATCCCGCGGGGTCCAAACCCCCAGCAACCCTTCTTCCTCCTTAACCTGGAAAACAAGAAAGAACATGCATGGAAACCTAGTTGTACATCATATATTTCTCCTAAACGTTAGTGTAATCCATGTGAAACATTATATAAACCATAATGAATGTTTAATAATCGATCTTTTCACATATGCAAATAGGGAATTTTTATATATATTTTTAATGATTTTAATGGAATACGCGGAAAAGTACATGTGGACTCGCGTATACATGTGAAAAAGTCTGGGCATACCCGCGTATGGGAATTTTAACACTGTTTTTTATGAATTTTGTTCAAGTCTGTGGGAATGGGTGCCCAAGGCCATAAAGGCAATCATGAATCATATGAAGGTGAAAAATGATGCTATAACAAACACCCTTAATTACAAAGCTTTGAGGACAAATCTTTTTAAAGGAGGGTACTATGAAATTAACGCAAGGGGGGAATATGTGGGGTTAATTGATCTAGGTGGATATTTGTGGCGAGCCACCTATTCCATTGGCGCACAACATAATATTACTATTTTGGTATTTTTCTATTTTTGGAAACTTTTAGGTCTTCATCTTTTAGAGCCATTTTGAGGCCCTAAAGAACTTTTTTTCGAGAAATGGGTTGATGACATACATTATTAGTCACTAGTAGTTGTATATTGTGCTCCTCATATAGAATGTTGTAATGGAATATCATGCATGCAAAATGGAGATCATATGACAAAGTTAAAACATGAGGAAGTTGACGTTTTGACATACCCTATCAAGGCCCACAAGCCTTTGACACTTCATATCATAGGGTTAGGTTTTTGGATGTTTAGGGTTTCTCATTATTTATTCATGATAAAAATTCCTCGAAGCCTCATTGTAACAAAATTTATGAATGCACTTAGTCGTCATATATTTTCTCAGATAAAATCTACCACCGTTTGAGCTAGTTTGCTTTCATTTTTCATGTATACAATTTCATATTTTCCATTTATTAATTGAAATCAAATTTCATTGATTATTTGTGTTTTAGTGTTAAATATGTATTTCATTGCATTATCTTCATAAATTTGGATCAATGGAATCAAAATAGTAAATTATTTCTCTGTTTTTTTGTGCATGTCCCTAACAAGGCCGAGGTATAAGGAGTTGGGACTCGAAATATTTAAGCTTTTGCAAGACCATACTCACTGACCCCAATGGTCTCCCATGGTGGAATACAAGAAATAAGAGGGAGTAGGAGATCCTATCAAATTGTTGCTCGAAGAAGCCCTCGAGTGACAAAGGAAAGAGATGATGGATAAATTTTCCCATATCCTTTGGTGGATAATGATGAGCCCTGGTAATGCATTAAGAGTGCTGCAACTCCCAGGGGCTGCCCTACTTTAATTTTTCAACCCAGGGTTCATACAAAATTTGAGGTGACAATGCTATATACATAGCAGATGCATTCTATTCATGTCATCCTCTTCTACTTCACGAAAGGGTTCTATTTCTTAAATTATGATAACAACTGGAAAGTAAATTTCTGGAAGGAAATGACAGAAAGGAAATTGAACTAAATAGCTGGAAAGGAATGCCAAAAATGAAACTAATTTAATTTGTAGAAAAAAGATATCAGAAAGGAAATTAATTCTACACCACACTTAACTTGGCCAAATGGCTAAATGCACTCTACCTATCCCATAATCTATCTTGTTGAGATTGCAACAAGATGATGAGCTTAGTGAAAAGAGTCGCCTTCACTAAGTGGGCCCGCAGGCTATTTTTGGCGCAAGTCTATTTTTAGACATGTTGATCATATTCTATGAGTTGCAGGATGCTATTTGTGGATGGTTGGTCAAGTTGGAAAAAATAGATGGAATTCTATTTTTAGACATATTGGGTGGAATCTATTTTTAGATTTCCAGTCTAAAAATAGATATGTCGAATATTATTAGCTCTTAATAATATTTGGACTATAAACATTAACTTATTCTCTTGGAGCACTTCAGTTAAGTGCACAGATGTGGCACAGGAGCTGACAAAAGGAATTGCGCTATTCCTGAGGGTTAAGTGGAGCTATTGCATGGAGACTTTAGTTAGAACTCATGTGACAGAGTTTGGTGGAGTTATTGAGGTAGTTGGTGGAGTTGTGTTCAGTTTAACTCAGTTAGACACAGTTGAGCTAGTTGTATCTAGTCTAACTGATTGATACACTAGTGAGAGTGGTGTGAATTAATTATTAATTCACTAAATATTAACTCATTAATCAATTGAAGAATACATCAGTTAACTACAGTGCATGGACAGTTTCAGTGGAGACCAGTGGAGAGATAGGCGAAAGGGCAAGTTGACTATCAGTTGTGACTATATTGTTGCATGATTTTTCACCACACATTGATGGAGATGCCAATGAGGATTACATGAGAAAGGCTGGACCAATTCAAGTTCATTCAGAGCCATTCTTCAGCAGGGATTGCGCAATAGAGGTAGGCTAGCAGGTGGCAAAGATCGATGCATGGAATTGCAAGATCTATCCTGATTAGTGTGTAGCGATTGGATTGCACTGAGAGCTTGTGAGAAGCTTTGTATGATGATTGTTACATGATCTCTATGAAATATATTATATACAGATAGTTGGGGTTTTTAGCTTCAGGCTTTCCCGTAAATCACTGTGTTAATGTGTGTGAATTTTTATGGTTTTAATGTGTGCATGCAATTGATTTAATTTCCGCATATGATGATCAATGGTGGAATAGATTTTGTATTGTGCATGAAGTAAAATAGTGTATGATCAGCATAATATTAGAAATATAACATATCAGTTATATAATTTCTACATGGTATCAGAGCATTGATCATTGGAGCAATTGCAAAGCATTGAAGCGGTTGAGTTTTGTGCTGGTGGAATTCGAATTTGTAGTAGTGTTTTCTTGGTGTCGAAGTTGACATGTCTTTCAACGGATTGCGATTGGAGTATGCCCTTGAGGGAAGCTCGAATTATATTGCATGGAAGGATAGGATGGAGGCGGTGCTAGAGGATAATGGGTTGAAGGAGTTCATAGATGCAGAAATTCCAAAACCTGCTTCTAGTGATGCTGTCGCACTTGACGCATGGAAAAAGAAGACAAAAAAATGTCGAAGGATTCTGTTGGAAGGTGTGAAGGATCACATAGTGTACAACCTTCATGGTAAAGCTTCTCCATTCTTGTTGTGGAAAGCTTTGACAGACTTGTTCCAAAGCAAGAGCGACCAGAGGAAGTTGGCGCTCAAGGATAAACTCAAGAAAATTAAAATGGAGAAGGGCGAGAGTATACCCAAGTACCTCACGAAGTTCGTCCAGTGCAGGGATGAGCTGGGAACTGTTGGGGTTATTGTAGATGAAGAGGACTTGGTGAGCTTGGCTCTCCTTGGGCTTTCGAAGAGTTGGCATTCTTATGAGGACTCTGTCAATGGTCGGGAGAAACTGCCAGGATGGGAGCAACTTTGGTCGGATCTTGTGCAGGAGGAGATAAGGCGAAGTACCAGGGATGGATATTCATCGAAGAATGAAGATGAATAAAATTGCGCTTTGGCTTCAAAAAAAAGGAAGGGGAAGAGCAAGAAAAACAATTCTCAATCCGGTGCGAAAGGCAAGAAGCAGGACATGTCCAAGGTGAAGTGCTTTCACTGTCACCAACACGGACATTACGCCACTAATTGTCCACAGAAGAAGAAAAATAAGCAGGCTGCTGGATCTGTAGCTGGAGAGGCCTTAGCCTCGCATTTTGAGCTGGATTTTTCATTGATCGCATGCTTGGTCTCAAGTATGATGGGATCAGTGCGGTTTATTTATAGTGGTGCGTCTTTCCATATGACTGGAGACAAAGATTTGTTTACTGATCTGGATGAGAAGGATCTTGGAGTGCACATCGAGATGGGCGATGACGGTAGATACAGTGCGACTGGTATCGGGACCATTTCCTTTGAGAGGGAGTCTGGAAAACCTTTCATCTTGAAGGATGTCATGCATGTTCTAGGATTGAAGAAGAATCTGATCTTTGTGGCGATGTTGGAAGACAAGGGATATGATGTTTTCTTTAGCGAGGGAAAGGATTTCCTGCGCAGTAAGGCAACTGGTGAAACCCGGAGGATAAGGGTTCGAGTTAAGAACCTTTATCAATTGCAGGTAGATGGCTGCGCAACAATGACAGGAAAAGCAAGAGTAGTGGTGAGCCAAGATGAGGGCGAACTATGGCACAGGAGATTGGGCCATCTTCACCATGGCACTTTGAAAATTTTGCAGCAGATTTATACTGGGCTTCCCAAAGGTACACTTGCATAGTCAGATCAGTGCAAGGGATGTACTTTGGGAAAATTTGTGAAAGCCACCTTTCATGAGAAGGATAGTCACGCCATGACGATCCTTGAGAGAATTCACACAGACGTGTGTGGACCTTTCTTAGTAGCTTCGACAGCAAAGCACAGGTATTATGTGATCTTTGTTGATGACTTTTCTCAGAAGTGTTGGATCTTCTTCATGCAGAAGAAGAGCGAGACATTCTCAAAGTTTGTGAGTTCAAGGCACTGGTTGAGAAAGAGTTGGGGAAGCAGGTGAAGGCTCTTAGGAGCGATAATGGTGGTGAATTCATCTCTGGAGAATTCAAATACTTTTGCAACGCAGAAGGAATTCGAAGAGAGCTCATAGCACCTCATAACCCACAGCAGAATGGGGTCGCGGAGCGAAAGAACAGAACGATCGTGGGTGTTACACGAGCGATGTTGCATGAAGCTTTCAACATCATGGGCTAAAGCATGCAACACTGTGGTTTATGTGCAAAATTGTTGTCCTCATAGAGTACTTGGCATGAGTACACCCAAAGAGGCATTTTTTGGTAAGAAGCCTGATATTTCTCATTTGAAGATTTTTGGCTCACTTGTTTAAATTCATGTGACGAAGGATGCCAGGAAGAAGCTGGAGCTGACCGCAGAGGTTGGGATATTTGTGGGGTACACAGAAACACCCCACAATTACCGTTTGTATTTGCCAAATAGTTAGATGACTGTTGTGCGACGGGATAACAAATTTCATGAGGAGAAATCCATGAAGTTGTTGCTTGAGAGGGAGCTACACTTGCATGTAGATGAGGAGCTATTTGTTCCTAAAGATGAGCCTCAGGATGTGGATCAGCCACAAGAGGAGGTTCATGGAGTGGAAGAAACCACTCATGCAGCGCCAAACATCAGAGGGTGGAAGCGCACTACAGAAGCTGAGCGACCGAATCTTGATGCAGCGCAGAATGTAGGATCCCCTACATCACAGTGCAGACAGAGATAGTTGCCTGACCGATTTACTGGATACATGGCTCTGATGAGCAAGTGTATCGTGACAGAACCATCCTCTTTCGAGGAAGCTGTGGAGGATCCCGCATGGGTAGATGCCATGGTGGAAAAGTATGATTTGATTGTCAGAAACAGTGCATGGGAGATTGTCCCAAGGCTAGAAGGGAAATCAATGGTAGGTTCGAGATGGATCTACAAAGTGAAGCAAGCTGTTGATGGGAGCGTCGAGAAGTACAAGGCAAGACGTGTCGCCGGTGGGCTTCTCGCGCATTGCGGGATTGACTATGAGGAAACATTTGCACTCGTTTTTTGCATTGAAATCTTCCACACGAGTATCCGATTCTCTCAAGACGATGGGATGGCACATTCATCAAATGGATGTGAAGACTGCGTTCCTCACCGTAGTCATTGAGGAGGAGGTGTACATAGAGCAGCCCGAAAGTTTTGAGATCTTTCTAAAATAGTCGAGTCACATGTGTGCAGACTCAAGAGAGCACTGTATGGGTTGAAACAAGCACCTCGTGCTTGGTACACACGGATTGACAGTTATTTCACCGGACTTGGATTCTCCAAGAGTGAGGCGAATCCTAACCTATACCAGATTGTGGTGGAGGGGAAGTTGATGATCATTGTACTTTATTTAGATGATTTGATTTTGACGGGTGATGAGTTGTTGATACTTTCATGCAAGGAGGATCTTGCTAGAGAGTTTGAGATGAAGGACTTGGGCCTCCTTCATTATTTCCTGGGATTGGAAATTTGGCAGCGCAGTGATGGACTGTTCATTTCTCAGGGCAAGTATGCCCGGGAGATACTAGAGAAGTTCAACATGCATGGCTACAAGCCTATCGACACTCCTCTTCCTGGTGGTTGGAGGAAAGAGGATGCTACATCGGCAGAGGTAGTGGATGCCACTGTTTACCGACAGTTGGTTGGTTCGCTCATGTATCTAGTCAATACACGATCGGACATATGCTATGCTGTTAATCGGCTTTCACAATCTATGGTTAAGCCTACCAAGCTCTTCTGGAAGGCAGGCAAGCATGTATTGAGATATCTCAGAGGCACATTGGGATATGGATTATGGTACAAACAGTCGGATGAGGTGAAGCTGTGTAGCTTCATGGATGCAGATTGGGTAGGGAGTCCAATGGACAGAAGGAGCACATCTGGAAGGATTTTCAGTATCGGGTCGACAGCGGTTTCTTGGTACAACAGGAAGCAGAGATCCGTGGCACTAAGTTCAGCAGAGGCCGAGTACATGGAAGCAAGTTTGGCTGCATGCGAGGCTATATGGATGAGGAAGACCCTGGTCGGGTTGTTCGGTTCACACTTAGATCCTACTGTGATATATTGTGATAATCAGAGTTGCATCAAACTCTCGGTTAATCCAGTATTTCATGATAGATCTAAACACATTAACATCCGGTATCATCATATTAGAGATTGTGTGCAGCGGAAGATCATGTTACTATCATACATTCCTACGGAGGATCAGGATGCTGATATCTTGACGAAGGCACTCACCAGGAGAAAATTAGAATACCATAGAGGCAGGATTGGGGTGGCAGATAATCCCTATCTTGTTGAGAGGGAGTGTTGATATTGCAACAAGATGATGAGCTTAGTGAAAAGAGTCGCCTTCACTAAGTGGGCCCGCAAAAGGCTTTGGCGCAAGTCTATTTAGACAGCTCATCATATTCTATGGGAGTTTTGACGTTTGATGCTATTTGTAGGATGGTTGGTCAAGTTGGAAAAAATAGATGGACTTCTATTTAGACATATTGGCGGAATCTATTTAGATTGCCAGTCTAAAAATATATATGTCGAATATTATTAGCTCTTAATAATATTTGGACTATAAACATTAACTTATTCTCTTGGAGCACTTCAGTTAAGTGCACAGATGTGGCACATAAGCTGACAGAAGGAATTACGCTATTCCTGAGGGTTAATTGGAGCTATTGCATGGAGACTTCAGTTAGAACTCATGTGACGGAGTTTGGTGGACTTATTGAGGTAGTTGGTGGAGTTGTGTTTAGTTTAACTCAGTTAGACACAGTTGAGCTAGTTGTATCTAGTATAACTGATTGATACACTAGTGAGAGTGGTGTGAATTAATTATTAATTAATTCACTAAATATTAACTCATTAATCAAATGAAGAATACATTATTTAACTACAATGCATGAACAATTTCAGTGGAGACCAGTGGAGAGATAGGTGAAAGGGAAAGTTGACTATCAGTTGTGACTATAGTGTTGCATGATTTTGCACCACACATTGATGGAGATTCAAATGAGGATTGCGTGAGCAAGGCTGGACCAATTCGATTTCATTCAGAGCCATTCTTTAGAAGGGATTGCGCAATAGAGGCAGGCTAGCAAGTGGCAAAGATCGGTGCATGGATTTGCAAGATCTAGCCTGATTAGTGTGTAGCGATTGGATTGTACTGAGAGCTTGTGAGAAGCTTTGTATGTGGATTGTTACATGATCTCTATGACATATATTATATACAGATAGTTGGGGTTTTTAGCTTCACGCTTTCCCGTAAATCACTGTGTTAACGTGTGTGAATTTTTATGGTTCTAATGTGTGCATGCAGTTTATTTAATTTTCGCATATGATGATCAATGGTGGAATAGATTCTGTATTGTGCCTGAAGTCAAATATTGTATGATCAGGAGAGTCTTAGACATATAACATATCAGTTATATAATTTCTACATATCTACCATGCTCCTATCCATGCAACTAAACTATCCATGCCTTAATTTTAATTAAAAAGAATTAATTTGCTGCTTAGAGGAAGAAAAAGGGCTAAGAGGGCTAATGGGGGATTTAACACATGAAATGACGTTTGGAAGTGGAAAGAGGAGGTTAAACCCTTAGAAAAATTTATGATAGCGTGAGAAATGGATTTGGAGCGGAAAAAGGGGGTTAAACCCTTAGGAAACCTTATTATAACACAAGAAATGACTTCAGAGCGAGAAGAACTCAGAAATGCAATGGATAGAAAAAGTTGCGATGTGCAATGTCGCAATCGCAACTTCGCAAGTTAAAATGGATGGCAATAAGGATTTAACGGAATGAACTAAATGGTGCATAGTACGAAGTGTGAAGAGTGACGTGGTGGGTCGTGAATCGCAACATCGCAAGTTTACAAGGATAGTGGTAAGGATTAACGAGAATAAACTAAATGGTGCGCAATGCGAAGTGCGAAGAGTGACGTGGCGGGTCACGAATCGCAATATCGCAAGTTTACAAGGATAGCGATAAGGATTAATGGGCATGAACTAAAATGTGCGAAGTGTGATTTGTGCTGCAGTAAAAGTTTCAGGCGACGATTTACGATGTGATAAGTTCCGTGGGATGCGATTTGCGATGTGGTAAGTTATGCACGATGCGATTTGCGATGTGGTAAGTTCTACGGGATGCGATTTGCGATGTTGTAAGTTCTGCGGGATGTGATGTGCGATGGGGATGATGTGGCCGTGGAAAAAGCTTAGAGTTGCGATTTGCGATTTCGCAATCGCAAAGAATGAGCTGTGAGTGGTAATGGTAGAAGGTAACTGGTGCGAAGTGAAATTTTCGATTTCGCAATATCGCAGTTGCAAGGAATAAGAGATAAGTGTTAAGGTAATCATTAAATGTTGCGATTGTAAAGTGTGACATATGGTGGCAAGAGTCTTGAGGAGCAAAGGCGAAGGTTGGGTTTTTAGTAGTTCTGTATGGTTTTTCATGTGTTTTTCGTAAAAAGTGTAAGGAGAACGTGAGCAAAGAAAAATAGAGAAGTAAGGTTGAAGAGCTTAAGGGTGTTTGAAAGAAGGTAAGTGCAGTGATAAGGTGAGAATTAAAGGAGGGAAATGGAAGCATAAGAGTAGTGCTCAGAAGTGAAGCACACCTGTGGATTCATGTACAGGAAACTGACAGAAATTCGAGACGAAATAGTGAAGGAAAGAATTGGACTTGGTAATAGAGATTATTCCCTGAACTTGAACATAAATAAATTTTGGCCCATGGGAAGGTTTGCCCCTAATCTAACTCTATTGAAAAAGATGAGAGGGGGGAGAATTGACGACATTTTTGGAGTTTTTACGCTCTTTCACTATGCATAAGAAATTAAAAATACAAACAAAAAAAAACTAAATAGCAATGAAACTTATCAGAAGCAGATCTAACTTAAATGACAGAAGAAAAACTAGCTAAATGACAGAAAGGAAAATATAATAACAGCAGAGAAGTTGAGGCACATGGATTGGGCCCTAACCCACGAGCCTAGCCCACTGAACTTAAATCAATCAGATGAAATTAGTCTGCTCATTTCATAAAAGAATAATTGCATACATCTCTGAAATTTTCGATCCCTAAATAAATCAAAAAGCTTCAATAGTTCACAACAATAATTCTGAATGGAAGCAAGACTAGGATATACTAACTCTACCTAGCTCTGGCTCTGCTCTATTTATTCTATAGGGCAGCTACCAACAACTCCCTAGAAAAAGGTGATTGAGTCCACTAGACTCCAAGTAAACCAATATTGAGTGCTCTCCTCTTTGAGTTTCTCGGTTACTTCTGGAATTCGAATTGCTGGAGAGAATCCTTTGGAATCCTTTGGATGCTTGTGGAATTTGAAGTGCTAGAGAGAATCTTTGGGATCCTTCGACTGCCTTTGAGGGTGGAAAATCCTCTTATAATTTCTCCTTGTTGTCTTCTCCAAGTCTTTGTGATAAAATCTTTATAAAAATGCTTAATAAATCATGAATTTCTGCACTCAACCTTATATTAGGCACTCAGAGTATGTTAACCTTAATCACCACCTATACTAGCATCCTAAACCCAAATAATAATAAAAATGCAAGAAAACGAGATCTAAGTGTTAGCAACCTATAATATAGGGGTCATAATTTTGACTTGACAGTTGATAATCTTGTAAATTTTTACATACTTTGCTTTCTGCAAGTTGTATTCACATATTTTTGTAAAAAAATAAAAAAAATAAAAAAATAAAAAAGAGGGTAAAAAGTCCTAAAAGAATAATCAAAGGACTTAGAAAAAATAAAAGACCCCAAAAGAAAAATGAATAAAACATGAAAGTGTGAAAACATAAATGCCACTACTTTTTACTTGTTGACTATGGCAGAGTGTCAATAAATGCCATAGTCTATGATGAGTTAAACAATTTAATCGTAACTTGTCATTGTTTCAATTTCACTTGTTATAGATAGAGAATAATGAGTTGTCATATAGTTTAATCATGACAATTCAGTAGTTAGGTAGAGAAATAAAGTGAATCCAATAGTTTAATCTGGATTCATGGATGAAATAAGTGTAGAATTAGATAGTTTTACTTGCTTTTTAGAAAGACTAAATGCTGTGAAGGTTGCTAGCTTAAATGCACCTTACTACAAAGGAAGAAAAAATGTTAGCATGGTAAGATGGGTAGGTAGAAGAAGGTGAAAAGTCTCAATGTAAATATCATTCATTATGGGCTGAAAAATAACTAACTTCCCCTTCCCATAGTCATGAAACATTCTAAACTATCAGTCAGAAAGGCTCAAGGCATTTCCTTGACTTTTGTTGGGACCGGACCCAAGGCTCTATGATTGATCAGTTGAAAGTGTAAAATGTCTATATTAATCCCTAAACTCATATCATTTACCATTCATACATTCATCCCCCTTAATAATCCTAAGTAAAACTCCATTTTTTACTTAAAGACATTTTAATTCCCATTTTATTAACTTCCTACAACATTTGAAAACATTAAGCCCTCAAAATAACATTGTATCTTAAGTTAAGTGATAAGATCAATGCAAATTATCTTTTGAAATTCACTTTACTTGTTATGTTTTTTGAGTATACCATGTCCTATTTTCATATTAACTCTAATTTATATATTAAATCCCTTTAGAAATAACCTTTTCCTATTATATATAACTCCTTTTTATATATAAACCCAAAAACCCACTTATTATAATTTTAGCCGAAGTTTATAATTCTCACATGTTTAATAAAAACCCACATTATAACCCCCTTTGGCTAAAATATACCTTTATGTATAATCCCGCCCCTATGGTAATTAAATCAATCTGGTTTAATTAACCATATAATAAAAATATTCGAAAATCTTTTAAATATACTTTATATGTGTTTAAAACAAAAAGAATCCCGAAGTTTCATATAAACTAAACTTCAAAAGAAAAACCCATTTCCCTGTATATTTTCCCCCCGACTCCCTTAACTTGAGGTTAAATCTATAACCTAACCATTTCCCTGCAATATATATTTCATTACCACTATCCCTAACCTTAGTTAGAGTCTTGAATATCCCTCCCGATCACCTTTTCCATTGAAAAAATCGGTTTTTTGTATATAAACTAACTTTATCCCTTTCTCCATCGGGATTAATGTTAGCCCTCCGATCCCATCTATCCAATTGATCCAACGACTAAAAATCAACGCGACAGATCAATACAATTCCATCCCTCCCCCACCATGTTGAATTTTAACCGTTAATCTTTTATTTATTTCCAAGATCATGTGGCTCAGAATGAACCCGATGACTTACCTTTCCGTGCACCTTACCTTTTGATTGTAACCGTTCTCTTTCCAAAGCAAGATCTGACGGTTGATATCTCATATCGCGCCCAAAAAGTAATCAACCAAATTTTGGGAAAAGACGCGCGATATAGGTTGTTTTCCGAAACCACCATGTGTCGACGTGTCCTCAAATAATTGGATCGTGTTCGAAAAGCGATTTACTGCTTACCACCTTGAAGCTGCGCGAATACCACCTAGTGGTATTCCGAAACCACTTCCGCCCAAACTATAATTTAATATGATTTTACTATGGTTTAAACTATGGCTAATGCATAACAACTCATAATTTTCTATGAATTTTCACTTAATCGTGCTTTAAACCTGTGAAACCTCTGCTAAGCCTATTTTCATCAAATTTTCACCATTTGTGTGCCATTATACCTTAAGAGCATGTGCAAAGCCCTTTCCACCATTTCCAAACCTACCAGCGCCATTTTCAAGCCAATCTCCCTGCAATTCAACTTCGAAGAGCCACATTACACTCTATAGACCAGTTCATCAGAATTGAAGACTGCACGCAACCTGCAACTCAGTATACCACAATTATACCTTTTTAAAGGTATTTTTCGTTAAAATTAACCAGAAAACTTCAATTCCAAAAGAAAAAGCACAAATTCTTCAATTATTGCTTGTAATTGTCTAAATTACTCGTACGAAAATTACAGAAAACATCCATAGTACAGGGGACACTCTGCCAAAATTTCCCCAGAATCCCTCATTTCCATTTTTTGCAAGTTTTATCCATACCCTAGTCATTTTCACTACTAAAATTGATTGTAACCGTTATTCTGAGCATTAAAACCCTTTTTTCATCTGTAATTTTGCTCAGAACCCTATTTTACTAGAGATATTCTCCAAAAATCCCTTATTTCCAACAGAAGATCTCAGCAAACAGTCTAAGCTTGCTCTGTTCAATTAAAAAAGTTCTGAATAAGAGAAATATGATGAATAATTTGGAAGACAGGTGTAAATTTATGAACTTGGCCATCTCAAGATTTTGGGCCAAATACAAAGTATTATCAAAAGTAGGTTTACTAGACATTCATGCATTAAATGAAAAATTAATGCCACAGAAGGATTATGATCATAAAATTAGAGCTCATGCTAAGGAGCAAGCTAAACATATTTTGCCACAAGGATCTCCAAGTGGCAAAGTACTACTTCAATATTTTGAAAATCTATTCTTTTTGGAAAATGAAATCAAGCATATGTTCACAGTAAAGCCAAACTTTGCCAAATATGCAGAGGCTGATGAAAGTTACAGGAAATTGAAGAATATGAAGATCCCCACTGTTGAACAGTGGCAAGAATTCATAGATCTGATGTGAATTTGACAGGTAAAGGACAGGAAAATCACCTGAAAAATCATATTTTACTTTTACCTTATGGTGAAAAAACCAGTTTCAAAGTGTATCAGTAAAATCAAATTGTTACTACTAGTCATTTTTCAATTACAACAGTAAAACAGTGAAAAACAGAGATAAAGAGTATCAGAGCAGAAGATAAAAAGGAAGAGTATTCTACAAGTCACCATCCATGAGAATATGTACCTAATTTCAACAATGCTCACAACACATCAAAAATCAGTTTAGATAAGATAAATTAATTCTATTTTTCTTTGTAAAAGAGGAGAGCTTGCAAACTGTTTTGCTGATGTCCCTCTTCTTATGTTCTCTTTCCTCTTTTTCCTTAAAAAATTATCTCAATTTCTGAGATATTTTGTAAACAATTTTTGTGTATAAATACTTAATAATTCGAAGTATTCAGTGTGGAATAAAATTTCTCAAGACTACTATAGTCATTTTGCTAGACATATTGAAGTTGGTGTGAGTCAATTAGCGAAGCAGCAGTCTGGAAACAAGATTAGAGACATCATAACTATGGATTCTCGTGGTGACAAGATAATTCTCGTATTTTTTCCTATTTTCATTGTTATTCTTTAAAGTTTACATATATTCATTTGATGTGTTTCTATTATGTAATGATCAACTAAGGAGAAATTGAACAGAATTAGTGATAATAAGCTCTCTGTTTTAAACTAGTTGGCATTTTTATGTTTCCTGATTGATGACCGGACCATAGAATTATTAATTTCTCTAGGTCCCAGTTTTATCCCCTCCTTCAATCCTCTTTTCTGTAACTTAAGGATTCTTAAATTCCCTTTTGTTCAGATTTCACCCATTCCATCAACAACGCCTATTAAAAGCCTTAGAAGGTCATCTATCCTGCCCTTAGTACATTTGCATCTTTAAGTCTTATTTCCTAGCTCTGCTTGCCTAGAGAGTTGAATCCATTGCCCAATGTTCTGGTATATCCCTCTGGTTTACCTTGAAATACTTTTTATTCCTACCACACATCTAAAAATCAGTCCTATTGCTCACTCATAGCTAGCCTAAAATCCTTTACCAAAACAAAGCTAAATCTTTAGGAGAGATCCCTCTCCGGAGCTCAGGAAGGCTAGATCCTGAATTCCCAAAGCGGTTCTTGGTTACCCCTAGTGTTCTTAACTACAAAAATCCCCATCCCACAACCTAAGAATTACTAGGGTGATAACATACTGGCGACCATACTGGGGAACTAACCACTCTCCAGTTTTAAGTTTAATCTTGAAGAAAGATTTTTAACTATATATATTCTACTTTAAGATTAAGTTTAAAGGTTGTGGGTATTTTACCCAATAAACATTCGGCCTCCCAAGAAAGTCTACTACACTAGATCCAACCCCGATCCTAATCCTCCAGAGATTGTAGATAATCCAGACCAGATAGGAAAAAAGAAGAAAAAACAAATTGATATTTCTGAAACTGAGATGCCTCTGAGAAGAGCTGATTCTTTACCCAAAGAATTGGTAAGCTTATTAGACATTGATTTTGACTTAAAGTTTGAAAAATATTTATTTAGAACAAAATCTGAATCGAATTTAAAATAAATTGTTTTAGATCCAGTTTTTACTTCTTATGCAAGTGAAAAACACAAAATTATGTATGTTCCTACTCAATTAGATCAAACTGAAAGTAAAAGTCTAGTAAAAAGGGTAAGTGTCACAAAAATTAAAGACATTGAAGAAGTTGTTAAGTTAGCAAAATTTTTGTCTAAATTTAAACCCCCAGTTTCTGAGCTATATACAACAGTCTTTCCGCCATCAGATTCTACTCTGTATGCTGCCACATCATTTACTAATTCTGCTGTCAGTTCACCTCAAGAGCCCATAAACCCTGAGTTACCTCTACCCCATATAATCATATACTCATCATATCCACAATCCACTGCTAGTTCATCAACCGATCCATTCATCCCTGAGTTGCCCTTGCAACCCAAAATTGTATATCCATCATTTACCCAACCCATTAAAACTACCATTAGCCATACTACTTTTTCATCCCCATTACCAAGCTCTTCAAGTACATCCATTGTAGTAACCAACGCTATCCCTATCACTACAACTGCACCTCCCATTTCAGCTAAAATCCAAGCCATGGCAACCTGATATGCTCCCTTGGTCTTACCTCAGAATCTTCATGACATGCCCCAGAACTATCAAGAAGATATTCCACTATTTGATAATCTTTCACAGATTACTGCACAACAACATATTACTAGAATGAGTGATTTCTGGGAAGTCTATGAGGTAGATGAATCTGATGTCCAAATGAGGTTGTTTTCTTAGAGCTTAATTGGAGAAGTAAAAACCTGGTTTAAAGGTTTAGGAGTTGGTAGCATAGCAGACCTGGCTGCATTTCATAGAGCCTTCCTAAATAAATGGGAGAAAAAGAAAAAACCTATGCAAATACTATCTGAGTTTGATGTTGTCAAGAGAGCCCCAAATGAGTCTGTCCAAGATTTCTGCACAAGATATAATAGTGTTTACAATGCCATTCCTGCAGACCTTAAACCTACCCCGTATTCTGTGCTACTGAAATTCCTTGACTGTTTTGATGTAGACATGGCTTACCAACTTAGGGAAAGGGATGCAAATACTCTAGAACAAATGCAACAAAATGTTGTAGGTGTAGAAATCAACATACTTGCAAAGAAGGCCAGAATGAGAAACGAAAGAAGGGTTACTATTAAAGAAGAAGCATCTCACTTAGATAGTAATTTTGATTTCATTACTAAAGCACTAGAAAAATTAGTTTACAGACTGGATCAAATTGAAAAGAAACCACAATGGGGAAATCAATCCTAGATCCAGAATCCCAATTACAAAAAAACAACAACTCCGGGAAAGGTAAGGAACCTTCCCCTGATCAAAGTATAAGAACCCCATTCCAAGAAAACTTTGCAGAAAGTTCACAAAACAGTGTTGATGAGGAGGAAGACATCAACATTGTTACGGGGATTGATGAAAATAATACCATTTTCCTCACCCAGGAGGACCAGGAACTCTTTGAACTTCAACAGTTCAAAGTAGAATCTGGAGGATCCTATGATTATAAACAAGGTTATGATTTTGCAATAAACGAAATTCATAGTCAAGAAAACCTTAGGAGTAATAAAACCAATGAACTTGCCATAAAGAGTAATGCTTCAAACCAACAATAACAAAACAAAAAAAAGACTAATACTTCTAAATCAAAATTCTTGCAAATTCTTCCTAGAGATAACAAACATAGTTTGAACCCAGCCAGTCCTAAAAAGGAGCAAGGCCCAAAGATTGTAGATATTACTAACGAGGTGGCACAATCTTCCAAAGATGTTCCAAAAGCTAACTCTCCCAAAGCCACCAATTCAAAAACAATCATTGAGCCAAGAAAGAATCCTACTGACTTTAAAATATCAGATCCTAAACCTTCTGTTGAGAATCCTAAAACTGATAAGACTTCTACTAACTCCCAAAATATTCCTGAAAAAACAGTTAAGGATAGCAGAAACCAAGAAACTCAGACAGAAGACAAGAGAAGAGCTCAAAACAAAGGAAAAACAGTAGAAACTCAAGAAAAGTCATCACAAACCATAGTTCCAAAAGAAGAAGTGATTCAAACCATCAGATCTCAGCCAACATTTAATATGCAGTCTGAAATATCCAAGTTAAAAATAGTTGTTCCCTTAGTATAACTAGCTAAAAATGATTTCTATAGATCTATGATTTCTGATGCATTGAATGTGATTGAGAATGAAGATACAATCAACATGAATGAAGATAGGCCTGAATTGATTTTTGGTCCCAATGTAGATGGAAAGCATTCAGATGGGTCGGTACCCCCATTTTATTTAAGTCTTACTGTGCATGACCAAATATTACACAATACTATGCTAGATACTGGAGCTTCCCACAACTTAATGCCTAGAGCTATAATGGAAACTCTTAATTTAGACATAACCATACCATATAAGGACCTATTCTCATTTGATTCATCCAAAGTTCAATGTATTGGTTTGATTAAAGATCTATGTGTTAACCTAGTCCAATATCCTGGTAAGAGTATGATCATGGACGTTGTAGTAGCTGATATCTCGCCAAAGTATGGCATGCTTCTTTCTCGCTCATGGGGAGCAAAGTTGTTGGGATCTCTACAACTGGATATGAGTTATGCTACTATTTCGGTATTTGGACAGCCTAAAAATATTTATAGAGAAACTTTGATGAAGTACATGATCAGTAGTGCAGACAGACCTAAAAATTATCCAATTTATGCTACTCCCACTGATCTTGATTCTTTTATTCCTAGTAACTCTGATCAAAATGAAAATCCAACTGAACTTACTGATAAAAAAACTTAAAATCATGGATGATTATATTGGTCATGAATCTTTGTGGCATCTAGATTTTGATGGATCTGTTAATAAATTTGGAGCCGGAGCTGGTGTTTGGATTACAAACATTGAAACAAGCCATTTAGAAGGACATGCTTTTAGATTAAACTTCAAATGCACCAATAACATGGTTGAATACGAAGCTTTAATCTTAGGCCTGCAAATTATTAGAAAAAAGGGAGGAAAAAGAATAATGGTTTTGGGTGATGCTAAACTAGTTATAAAGAAAATAAACGTAGAGTATTCAGTTCACAACCCCAGACTTGCAAGATACAGAGAAACAATATTGGAACTGCTTGAAGAATTGTTAGAAGGTAATTTTGCTATCATCCCTCGAGATCAGAACATATAGGCCCATTGCTTAGCAACTTTTTCCAACAGTTGTAAATTTCCTTTTTCACCATTGCAAAAATACACTGCTGAGATTAAACATAGGCCGATTGTTCCCGATAATGTGAAATATTGGCAATTTTTTTTCAGAAGATTAGCAAATTTATCATTTTTTGAATAATGAGCATGAATTTCAAAATTGTCAAATCGATAACGACTGTAACATATATTCACCTTGTGATATAGATTTAAATTTCTGTCAAATAGATGATTTAGATAATTTAGATGTACATAAGTTTGAAAAGCCTACTATTTTTACTCAAAGTGACATTGATGAAATGGAAAAAATAGAAATAGAAGAATTGATTGAAGATGAAATAGATTTGATTGATTTAAAGAATAACATTTTACCCAGAGGTTTAACTCCTCTAGAAGATTTATTTGACTCCAATGATGTGCCCATAAGGCCAAAAATGGAGCCAGTTAAGTTTGACATAGAAGAGTATAACTTAGGGACAGATGAAAAACCAAGAATAATCAAACTATCCAAATCCTTATCATCAGATGAAAGGGATAAATACATTGAACTTTTAAAAGAATTTCAAGATGTCTTTGCATGGAGCTATGAAGACTTAAAAACTTACAACACAGACATTATCCAACATAAAATTCCTTTAAAAGAAAATCAAAAACCTTTTCAACAGAAACTCAGAAGGATTAATCCGGTTTTGTTACCCCTAATTGAAAAAGAAGTCAAAAGAATGTTTGATGCTCAGATAATTGCACCAGTCAGATTTTCTGACTTGGTATCTAATTTAGTGCCAACTAGAAAAAAGACAGGAGAAATTAGACTATGCATAGACTTTAGGAATCTTAATAAAACATCCTTGAAGGATAACTACCCCTTGCCAAAAATGGACCATATTTTACAGAGGGTAGCAGGTTCTTCCAGAATCTCTTTATTAGATGGTTTCTCTGGTTACAATCAGATTCTAGTTCACAAAGATGACCAAACCAAAACTGCATTTACTACTCTATGGGGCACTTTCATATATGTGAAAATGCCTTTTGGGTTAAAAAATGCAGGAGCTACATTTCAAAGGGCCATGGATATTGCCTTTTCCAAGGAAATCCATGAGTTTTTAGTCATTTATTTGGACGATATTACTGTTTTTTCTAAAACAAATGATGATCACTTGGATCATTTGAGACAAGTTTTTATTAAATGTAGAAAATATGGTATATCTCTTAACCCTAAAAAGTCTATTTTTGGGCTAGAAGAAGGCAAATTGCTAGGTCACATCATTTCAAAAGAAGGCATTAGAATAGACCCTGAAAGAATTGAAGCAATTCTAAACATTCAACCACCAAGGAACATTAAAGAACTCCAAGCATTCTTGGGAAAGATCAAATTTCTAAGAAGATTCATATCAAATCTGGCTGAGATTATAAAAGATCTTAATAACATGCTTAAAAGGACTCCTCAATTAAATGGACAATAAAGGCCAAACAATATTTTGAATCTATCAAACAGGCCTTAACTAAAGCACCAGACCTTATCAGTCCATATTACACAAAAGATTTTATAATCTTTTCCTTTGCATCCGAACACACCATAGATGCAGTTCTTCTGCAGAAAAACGATCAAGGCTTTGAACAACCCATTGAATTTTTTAGTAAAGCTCTTAGAGATGCACCACTGTAATACAACATAATATAAAAACAGGCTTTGGCTCTGGTTAAAGCTATAAAAGATTTCAGAGTGTATATACTTCATTCACACATCATTTCATATGTCCCTAATGCAGTAGTTAAAGACATTTTGACTCAAGATGGATCAGACAGTAGGACAGGAAAGAGGATATCCAAAATCCTTGAATATGATCTGGAAATTAAACCAACTAAACTCATTAAAGGACAGGGTATAGCTAGACTGATGGCTAAATCAAATTGCAATGCCTTAGATATTAATTTCATTGCACAAGTAGATGAATAGGAGGAGATGGAAACTCCATCGATCAGTGAGGCCTATAAAGACTCACCATGGTACTCTGATATAATCTTTGTACTAAAAAACTTACAAGCTCCTCCTAGACTGACAAAAACCAAGGCAAGATTCATCAAGCAAAAAGCAATGAGGTTCTGTATCTTAAATAATGCACTGTATTGGAGAGAAAGTACTGGAATTTTTCTTAATTTTTTATTGCAATATGAAGCCGACAAGATCCTTGAAGAATTTCATGTAGGTGACTGTGGAGGCCATCTATACGTGAAGAGCACAACTGATAAAATATTCAGAGCTGGTTTTTACTGGCCATCTTTATTTTCAGATGTTAAAAATTTTGTTACCTCTTGCCATCAATGCCAAATTTTTGAAGGTAAAAAGAAACTGTTACCTTTACCTCTGAAACCAATATCCACTGAAAAACCATTTCAACTATGGGGGTTAGACTTCATAGGTGAAATTCATCCTCCATCTTCGGGTCAACAAAAATGGATTCTAACTGCTACTGATTACTTTACTAAGTGGATAGAAGCAATTCCCACTAGGCAAGCTACAAACTCAGTTATTATCTCATTCATAGAAAGTCATATTTTATCTAGATTTGGATGCCCACACAAAATTATCACAGACAATGCTGCTGCCTTCAAATCTAGAAAGATGATTGATTTCTGCCATAAATACCATATTACCTTAGGTCATTCCACAACATACTATCCCCAAGGTAATGGTTTGGCCGAATCCTCAAATAAAAGCTTAGTCAACATCATCAAAAAACTACTCCAAGACAATAAAAAGACATGGAATAAGAAGCTGGTCTATGCCCTTTGGGCTGATAGACTTACTACAAAAAAGTCCATAGGAACTTCACCATATTAGATTGTTTATGGTACAGATGCAATTTTTCCTTCTTCCTAGGGTGTCCCAGTCATGAAGATTATCCAGGAACCATAGGTAGAAACTAATGACATTCAAAGAAGAATCAATGAAACCATACACCTTCAGCAAACCATACATGAAGTTTATGAAAAGTCACAAGTTTTACAGGACAAGATCAAAAAGATTTTTGATAAAAGAGTTAAGGAAGATGATTTTTTCATAGGAGATCAAGTTTTAAGATGGGATGCAAGAAGAGAGGATAAAGGTAAACATGGGGAGTTTGAATTTCTATGGCAGAGACCATATGTAATATATGGTTACAGAGGCAATAATTCCTTTTTTCATCAGGAATTTGGATGGAACCGAGCTTCAAGAAGGACCAGTTAATGGAAGGATGTTGAAACATTACTATCCCTCACAAGTCACTTAACAGTTAGATCTATTTACTTTATTAATGTACATATTCATAGTCAGAGTGTAGATTGGATTGGATATGTTATCTACAAATTTGAAGCCCAAAGAGAATGCCCTGAGCTTTGCAGTATAAGATATCATAAATATGATTGTTGCAGAAAACATAAGACATTTACAAGATCACCAATGGTCAATGGATAAGGCTACTGATCTCAAAGTTCTTGGCATTTCAAAAGGAAATGCCATCCCCAAGTGAAGCCGATGTTAGCAACCTATAATATAGGGGTCATAATTTTGAATTGACAGTTGATAATCTTGTAAATCTATAGATACTTTGCCTTCTGCAAGTTGTATTCACATATTTTTGTAAAAAAATAAAAAATCAAAAAAAAAAAGAGAGGGTAAAAAGTCCTAAAAGAATAATCAAAGGACTTAGAAAAAATAAAAGACCCCAAAATAAAAATGAATAAAACATGAAAGTGCGCAAAAATAAATGCCACTACTTTTTACTTTTTGACTGTGGCAGAGTGTCAATAAATGCCATAGTCTATGATGAGCTAAACAATTTAATCTTAACTTGTCATTGTTTCAATTTCACTTGTTATAGGTAGAGAATAATGAGTTGTCATACAGTTTAATCATGACAATTCAGAATTTAGGTAGTGAAATAAAGTAAATCCAACAGTTTAATCTGGATTCATGGATGAAATAAGTGTAGAATTAGATAGTTTTACTTTCTTTTTAGAAAGAATAAATGCTATGAAGGTTGCTAGCTTAAATGCACCTTACTACAAAGGAAGAAAAAATGTTAGCATGGTAAGCTGGGTGGGTAGAAGAAGGTGAAAAGTCTAAATGTAAATATCATTAATTATGGGCTGCAAAATAACTAACTTCCCCTTCCCATAGTCATGAAACATTCTAAACTATCAGTCAGAAAGGCTCAAGGCATTTCCTTGACTTTTGTTGGGACCGGACCCAAGGCTCTATGATTGATCAGTTGAAAGTGTAAAATGTCTATATTAATCCCTAAACTCATATCATTTACCATTCATACATTCACCCCCCTTAATAATCCTAAGTAAAACTCCAATTTTTACTTAAAGACATTTTAATTCCCATTTTATTAACTTCCTACATCATTTGAAAACATTAAGCCCTCAAAATAACATTGTATCATAAGTTAAGTGATAAGATCAATGCAAATTATCTTTTGAAATTCACTTTACTTGTTATGTTTTTTAAGTATACCATGTCCTATTTTCATATTAACTCTAATTTATATATTAACTCCCTTTAGAAATAACCTTTTCCTATTATATATAACTCCTTTTTATATATAAACCCAAAAACCCACTTATTATAATTTTAGCCGAAGTTTATAATTCTCACATGTTTAATAAAAACCCACATTATAACCCCCTTTGGCTAAAATATGCCTTTATGTATAATCCCGCCCCTATGGTAATTAAATCAATCTGGTTTAATTAACCATATAATAAAAATATTTGAAAATATTTTAAACATACTTTATATGTGTTTAAAACAAAAAGAATCCCGAAGTTTCATATAAACTAAACTTCAAAAGAAAAACCCATTTCCTTGTATATTTTCCCCCCGACTCCCTTAACCTGAAGTTAAATATATAACCTAACCATTTCCCTGCAATATATATTTCATTACCATTGTCCCTAACCTTAGTTAGAGTCTTGAATATCCCTCCTGATCACCTTTTCCATTGAAAAAATTAGTTTTTTGTATATAAACTAACCTTATCCCTTTCTCCATCGGGATTAATGTCAGCCCTCCGATCCCATCTATCCAGTTGATCCAACGACTAAAAATCAACGCGACAGATCAATACAATTCCATCCCTCCCCCATCGTGTTGAATTTTAACCGTTGATCTTTTATTTATTTCCAAGATCTTGTGGCTCTTAATGAACCCAATTACTTACCTTTCCCTGCACCTTACCTTTTGATCGTGACCGTTCGCTTTCCAAAGCAAGATCTGATGGCCGATAGCTCATATCGCGCCCAAAAATTAATCAACCAAAGTTTGGGAAAAGCCGCGCGATATAGGTTGTTTTCCGAAACCACCATGTGTCGACGTGTCCTCAAATAATTGGATCACGTTCGAAAAGTGATTTACCGCTTACCACCTTGGAGCTGCACGAATACCACCCAGTGATATTCCGAAACCACTTCCGCCCAAAATATGATTTAATATGATTTGAATATGGTTTAAACTACGGTTAATGCATAAAAACTCATAATTTTCTATGAATTTTCACTTATTCGCGCTTTAAACCTGTGAAACCTCTACTAAGCCTATTTTCATCGAATTCTCACCATTTGTGCGCCATTATACCTTGAGAGCCTGTGCAGAGCCCTTTCCACCATTTCCAAACCTACCAGTGCCATTTTCAAGCCAATCTCCCTGCAATTCAACTTCGAAGAGCCACATTACCCTTTGTAGACCAGTTCAGCAGAATTGAAGACTGCGCGCAACCTGCAACTTAGTCTACCACAATTATACATTTTTAAAGGTATTTTTTGTTAAACTTAACCATAAAACCTCAATTCTAAAATAAAAAGCACCAATTCTTCAATTATTGCACGTAGTTGTCTGAATTACTCGTACAAAAATTACAGAAAACATCAATAGTACATGGGAAACTCTGCCAAAATTTTCCCAGAATCCCTCATTTCCATTTTTTGCAAGTTTTATCCATAGCCTGGTCATTTTCACTGCTGAAATTGATCGTAACCTTTCTTCTGAGCATAAAAACCCTTTTTTCATCTATAATTTTGCTCAGAACCCTATTTTACAAGAGATATTCTCCAAAAATCCCTTGTTTCCAACAGAAGAACTCAGCAAACAGTCTAAGCTTGCTCTGTTCAATTAAAAAAATGACAAAGAAACAAGTAACCCCCAAATCAGGAGGTCCAAAGCCTCAAAAGAAAGCCTCTGCTAAATTCCCGCAGCCTGAATCTTCTAAAATTGATAAACCAAATCCTGCACTCACTGCTGATTCCTCAGAAGTTTTCAGGCCTGTCCAACCTCCAGTTATTTCACAAGAAATAGCCCTCTGGTTGACCTTGATTACATAATTTTGGACCCTTCAGTAGAGTTCAATTTTCTTGATGTCTGTAACTGGTGTTTTTGTAAATCAGTAGAGAAATATGATAAAGATATACCAGTCTGGGATTCCAATCTGCCAAAATTCATTGTCCCTCAAACTCATTCAACCCCTGATTTTGTCAGACTGAGTCAGTCCTATTATCTTCCAGACCAAAGGTGCATTGTGAATAAAGACATAGAGGTCTTATTTTACATCAATGTAGAATCTATAAACTCTATGTTGCAACTGAACCCTGACCCTAATGCTGCCTCATTGTCAATAGAGGATTTAACTCAGAATTACCTAGAACTTGATTTTTCTTCTAAGTTCAAAGTCTTCCAGACTTTTTGTCCCAAGCAAGTTGATATCCCTAAGCTTAATCCTCAATTTGATACTTTTTATTTTCCAAATGAAACCATACAGATTGTCTCCATGCTATAATTCATACTAGGATACACCAGTGATGAATTCACTGATGTGGCTATCTTAGGTTTTTTGTCTACTCTAAGTCCTGGCCAGTCTTCATCCATTGTGTACAATTTTTCCAAGTTCATTGAAAAAAACATGCACTATCAATTGTCTAGATTGTCAGAAGAAGGAGTCTTTAGATATACTTCATATCTACTTCACCTCTTTTTGTATTATCAAATAGAGAAATTTCCTATTGAATTTCAGAAGGTAGATCCATAAGGAAATGTTCTTTCAGTTGTGTTTTGGTCATCAATTCTGAGAAAATGGAACAGGGAATACAACTTTGTAGAATTTAATGACTTGTTTCTAGTACATGCTATGAATTTACTAAATAAAGAACAGACCCCTAGAATTAATGAAGAGACAAAGAGGATCCTCAGCTATCTGAGAGCTGTAAAACAGGGGATTGGTACTTATACAAGAGTTACACAGAGATCATATTATATGGTGCACTCTTGGCCCCATATAAACTGCCAAGATTTTTTACAACAAGAATATTTGCTTTAGAATATTTGAGGCAGCTGTTGAATGCAGATGAAATCAATTTCATAGCTTCTAGGAAAAAGACTCAGTTCAAACTGAAAAATCAAATTGGGCCATTCATTGTGAATAACAGAGAAGCGGCCAATGAAATTAATGTCAAGTTGAAAGAGTATAAATTCCCATATAGTTTTATGTGGAATTATGATCCACAAGGTATTTTGAGCATGACAAGATTGAAATTCAAGTTTTCTGCCTTCTTGCATGATCCCAAGCCCTAAATTGAAAAATATGCCAACAAACTTGAATGGGAGTCAAACAATTTATTTGATGATGACTCACAAAGCATGTAGGGAAATAGTGGAAAAGATAAGCAGGTTGATCAAACATAGGTGGTTACAGTGAACAAAGAATCTGACATTCTTCATAAAAGAAGCAGAAAGGAAGATAGTTTCACTGCTGAAACTATTCGAGATAAAAGATTCATAATTCCCTACAATAATAAAAGTAAATTGACTAATGAAGAAGGGGATAAAGCTATCAATGTTGAAGATAACAATGGTCATGAAAATGATGATGAAGCAACAAGGATAGTGACTGAAACTCTCAAAGAGCTTCAAAATGTCCAACTTGGAGCATAGCAAAAGGATACAATCATGGTGGATAAAAAAACAAAGGTTGATATGCCCTCTTCTTCTAAAGAACCTGACAATACAGAGTCAGATATTCAAATTAGGTTTAGAAAAATCAAAGAAAAAAATGAAGAAATCAAAAGTGAAGCATATTCCAAGTTCCTTAAAGAAAAGCCTGGGAATAAAGATAGACTCCTCTCGACTTTTGATTATTCTTCTAATAAATTGGTGCTATCATTTCTCAAGCCTACAGTGGCTGATCCTAAAAATATTGCAGATTATTCAAAGACAGACCTTGAAGTTGATGCAGATGTTTTCCATGAATTGGACCAAATAGAATTTCATAGGAGAAACACAGAAATTCTATATTCTAAGATAGTAAATAAGACTATGAATTCTATCAGGCTTGAGAAAACATTGATAAACCTCCAAATTCAAATGAAATTGGATAAAGCCTCATTATATTCCAATAACTTGAAGATCAAAGAATTAGAAGACTTGGTGATTGAAGTAGGAGCTGATCCAACTAACATTGAAGTTGCAAAGGCTTTAATCAAACAGAAAAATGAAGATATAGCTTCCCTCAGAAAAAAACTAAAATTGGCTCAAAGTGAAAATCCTCAGGCAAAATAAATCCTTCAACAGAAGACAGAAAATGATTAACTAAAACAACTTGTTCTTAAAATGACAGATTAGATAAAAGAAATGGAAAGCCAAATAGAAGCTTTCATGCAAGAGAATGAAAAACTGAAGAAAGCCCAACAGGTTGTCATTCCTACAGTGATCCCAACTGTAAGCACCGTTGTTCCATCTACATTGGCAGAACACTTGGAACCACAAGGGGTATTGGCAATTGTAGTGCCAATCACTTCTCATGACATATCTTCCTCTTCTTCATCAACCTCACAGGTAAACACATTAGAAGACAAAGCTGCCATAATCAGAGCCATGGAAGATATGTCAATTAAAGATAAAGAAATACTTAGTTTGAAAGGCACTATTAAAATTTTGGAAACTTCTAAAAGAGATGCCTTGATTACTTCCAAAGGGCATGAATAGAGGGCTGATAGATTACAAGAACAAGTGAGAATTATTCAAACACAGGTGAATCTTACAGATCAGGTTGCATACATAAAAAAACATTTATGGACAAAAATCATTGAAGGCATTCACTCACAATGGCCTTCCATTCAGATAATATATGAGCAGAAAGAGTTGCTACAGGCTGCAAATGTAGAAATTGATAAAACCAAGAAATAAATTGAAAATAAGCCACCACAAGCAGTTCAAGTCATAGCATTTTTGAACAGCAAAAACATGGAAGAGTTAGAAGAGTTGAAAATTGCTGACAGAACAGAGGCCATTCTTCAAATTAAAAAAGTTCTGAATAAGAGAAATGTGATGAATAATTTGGAAGACAGGTGTAAAGATATGAACTTGGCCATCTTAAGATTTTGGGCCAAATGCAAAGTATTATGAGAAGTAGGTTTACCAGACATTCATGCATTAAAGGAAAAATTAATGCCACAGAAGGATTATGATCAGAAAATTAGAGCTCATGCTAAGGAGCAAGCTAAACAGCCTTTGCCACAAGGATCTCCAAGTGGCAAAGTACTACTTCAATATTTTGAAAATCTATTCTTTTTGGAAAATGAAATCAAGCATATGTTCACAGTAAAACCAAACTTTTCCAAATATACAGAGGCTGATGAAAGTTACATGAAATTGAAGAATATGAAGATCCCCACTACTTAACAGTGGCAAGAATTCACAGATCTGATGTGAATTTGACAGGTAAAGGACAGGAAAATCACCTGAAAAATCATATTTTACTTTTACCTTATGGTGAAAAAATCAGTGTCAAAGTATATCAGGGTCAAAGTGTCTCAGTAAAATCAAATTGTTACTGCTGGTCATTTTTCAATTACAGTAGTAAAACTGTGAAAAGCAGAGATAAAGAGTATCAGAGTAGAAGATAAAAAGGAAGAGTATTCTACAAGTCACCATCCACGAGAAGATGTACCTAATGCCAACAATGCTCACAGCACATCAAAAATCAGTTTAGATAAGATAAATCAGTTCTATTTTTCTTTGTAAAAGAGGACAACTTGCAAACTGTTTTGCTTTTGTCCCTCTTCTTATGTTCTCTTTCCTATTTTTCCTTAAAAAATTATCTCAATTTTTGAGATATTTTGTAAACATTTTTTGTGTATAAATACTTCATAATTCGAAGTATGTAGTGTGGAATAAAATTTATCAAGATTACTATAGTCATTTTGTTGGACATATTGAAGTTGGTGTGAGTCAATTAGTGAAGTAGCAGTCTGGAAACAAGATTAGAGACATCATAAATAAGGATTCTCGTGGTGACAAGATAAGTTTCATATTTTTTCCTGTTTTCAGTGTTATTCTTTAAAGTTTACATACATTCATTTGATGTGTTTCTATTATGTAATGATCAACTAAGGAGAAATTAAACAGAATTAGTGATAATAAGCTCTCTGTTTTAAACTAGTTGGCATTTTTATGTTTTATGCTTGATGACCGGACCATAGAATTCTTAATTGCTCTAGGTCCCAGTTTGATCCCCTCCTTCAATCCTCTTTTCTGTAACTTAAGGATTCTTAAATGATCTTTTGTTCAGATTTCACCCATTCCATCAACAAAGCCTATTCAAAGCCTTAGAAGGTCATCTGTCCTGCCCTTAGTACATTTGCATCTTTAAGTCTTATTTCCTAGCTCGGCTTGCCTAGAGAGTTGACTCCATTGCCCAATTTTCTGGTAGATCCCTCTGGTTTACCTTGAAATACTTTTTATTCCTACCACACATCTAAAAATCAGTCCTATTTCTCACTCATAGCTAGCCTAAAATCCTTTACCAAAACAAAGCTAAATCTTTAGGAGAGATCCCTCTCCGGAGCTCAGGAAGGCTAGATCCTGAATTCCCAAAGTGGTTCTTTGTTACCCCTGGTGTTCTTAACTACAAAAATCCCCATCCCACAACCTGAGAATTACTAGGGTGATAACACTAAGAAGGCAAAAAGGTGACTATTAACCCCTCCAAATATGTCTAATGATGGGGCTCATCATCACCCCCTTACTGAATGGTTGCTCATCCTCTAAGAAATTGATCCTCCCCCTCCATTTCCTTCAAATATTTGACAACCCCCCTGATTTCTGAGGAAGAAGTGTGGGAGTTTTCCCACGGGGGTAAAATCCATCATTATTTTATGCATTCTCCCATTCTCTATCTTGTGCATTTTTTTCCTCTTCATCAGCAAGCCCCAGCAACAAAGGTGGGATGACCTTTAGTCCCAACCATCAAATCTTTTTGGCCTGCATGGCCCTCTTGTATAATGGTGCCCTTTACAATGCACCCCTCAATCTTTCTAGAGTATGATACTCCCTGTTCTTGAGGCTATGTGTGAGGCTGTTCCATCTCCTCTGGCTGGCCATAATGCACTCCTCTTCTATCTGCCTAGAAACATCTTCAAAGTGGCCTATCACCTGGTTTTGAGTCTGAAGGTAGCTTTCTACCAGTGTAGAGTCCTTTTCAATCTCTCGATGGTTAAGGATGACTCCTCTTGGGCTGAACACTTCTGGTCTGAGATATAAGGGTTCTCTATTTCTCCTTCCCATGACCTTCCATATCTCTTTGGCTCTATTGTCCTCGTTCACCATCGAAGATGCTAGAGCCATTAACTTCATATCCCCCATTGTAGGATTGGGGTCCCAAATATCCAGATTTGTCAGCACAAAGTTATGCATATAAAACTATGCCATCTTTGCTTGATAAAAATTCATGATAAAAATTCCTCCAAGCCTCATTGTAACACAATTTATGAATGCACTTAGCCGTCATATATGTTCTCAGAGAAAATCTACCACCGTTTGAGCTAGTTTTCTTTCATTTTGGATGTATACAATTTCAATATTTTCCATTTATTAATTGAAGTCAAATATCATTGATTCTTTGTGTTTTAGTGTTAAATATGTATTTCATTGCATTATATTTATAAATTTGGATCAGTGGCATCAAAATAGTCAATTATTTCTCTATTTTTTTGTGCATGTCCCTAACAAGCCCGAGGTATAAGGAGTTGGGACTCGAAATATTTGAGCTCTTGCAAGAACATAATCACTAACCCCAATGGTCTCCCATGGTGGAATAAAATAAATAAGAGGGAGTAGAAGATCCTATCAAATTTTTGTTCGAAGAAGCCCTCGAGTGACAAAGGAAAGAGATGATGGATAATTTTTCCCATATCTCTTGGTGGATACTAGTGAGCCCTGGTATTGCATCAAGAGTGCTGCAACTCCCAGGGGCTGCTCTAATTTACTTTATCAACCCGGGGTTCTTACAAAATTTGAGGTGACAATGCTATATACATAGAAGATGCATTTTTTTCATGTCATCCTCTTCTGCTTTATGAAAGGGTGCTATTTCTTAAATTATGAGAACAACTGGAAATTAAATTTCTGGAAGGAAATGACACAAAGGAAACTGAACTAAATAGCTGGAAAGGAATGCCAAGAATGAAACTAATTTAATTTGTAGAAAAGAGATAACAGAAAGGAATATAATTCTACACCACACTTAACTTGGCCAAATGGCTAAATGAACTCTACCTATCCTATGATCCATCTACCATGCTCCAATGCATGCCTTAATTTTAATTAAAAAGAATTAATTTGCAGCTTAGAGGGAAGAAAAAGGGGTAAGAGGGCTAATGGGGTGTTTAACACATGAAATGACGTTTGGAAGCAGAAAGAGGAGGTTAAATCTTTAGAAAAACTTATGATAGCGTGAGAAATGGATTTGGAGCAGAAAAGGGGGGTTAAACCCTTAGGAAACCTTATTATAACGCAAGAAATGACTTCAGAGCGAGAAGAACTCAGAAATGCGATAGATAGAAAAATTTGCGATGTGCGATGTCGCAATCTCAACTTCGCAAGTTTAAATGGATGGCAGTAAGGCCTTAACGGAATTAAATAAATCGTGCGCAGTGCAAAGCACAAAGAGTGAAGTGGCAGGTCATGAATCACAATATCACAAGCTTACAAGGATAGCGGAAAGGATTAACGGGAATAAACTAAATGGTGCACAATGCGAAGTGTGAAGAGTGATGTGGTGGGTTGCGAATCGCAATATCGCAAGTTTACAAGGATAGTGGTAATGAATAACTGGAATAAACTAAAATGTGCGAAGTGCGATTTGTGTTGCGGTAAAGGTTTAGGCGGCGATTTGCGATGTGATAAGTTCTACGGGATGTGATTTGCAATGTGGTAAGTTATTCAGGATGCAATTTGTGATGTGGTAAGTTCCTCGGGATGCAATTTGCGATGTTGTAAGTTCCTTGGGATGCGATGTGTGACGGGGATGACGTGGCGGTGGAAAAAGCTATGAGTTGCGATTTGTGATTTCGCAATCACAAAGAATGAGCGGTGAATGTTAACGGTAGAAGGTAACCGGTGCGAAGTGAAATTTGCAATTTCGCAATATCGCAATCGCAAGTAATGGGAGATAAGTTTTAAGGTAATCGTTAAATGTTGCGATTGTGAAGTGCGACATACGGTGGTGGGAGTCTCAAGGAGAAAAGGCAGAGGTTGGGTTTTCGGTGGTTCTGTATGGTTTTTCACTTGTTTTTCGTAAAAAGGGTAAGGCGACCGTGAACAGAGAAAAACAGAGAAGTAAGGCTGAGGAAATTAAGGGTGTTCGAAATAAGCTAAGTTCAACGCTAAGGTGAGAAGTAAAGGAGGGAAATGGAAGCGTAAGAGTAGTGCTCAGAAGTGAAGCACACCTGTGGATTCATGTATGGGAAACAGACAAAAAGTCGGGATGAAATAGTGAAGGAAAGGCTTGGACTTGGTAATACAAATTCTTCCCTGAACTTGAACATAAATAGATTTTGGCATGTGGGAAGGTCTTCCCCTACTCGAACTCTATTGACAGAGATGAGAGGGGGGAGACTTGACCACATTTTTGGAGTTTTTCCTTTATTTCACTATGCATAAGCAATTAAAACTACAACAACAGAAAAACTAAATACCAATGAAACTTATCAGAAGCAGATCTAACTTAAATGACATAGGAAAAACTAGCTAAATGACAGAAAGGAAAAGATAATAGCAACAGAGAAGCTGAGGCACATGGATTGGTCCCTAACCCATGAGCCTAGCCCTATGTAATTAAATCAATCAAATGAAATCAGTTTGCTCATTTCATAAAATAATAACTGCATACATATATGAAAGTTTCGATCCCTGAATAAAACACTTCAATAGTTCACAACAATAATTCTGAATGGAAGCGAGACTAGGATAGACTAACTCTTCCTAGCTCTAGCTCTGCTCTATTTATTCTACAGGGTAGCTACCAACAACTCCCCAGAAAATGGTTATTGAGTCGATTGGACTCCAAGAAAACCAAGATTGAGTGCTCTCCTCCTTGAGTTGCTTGGCTGCCTCTGGAATTCTAATTGCTGGAGAGAATCCTTGGGGATCCTTCGACTGCTTGTGGAATTTGAAGTGCTAGAGAGAATCTTTGGGATCCTTCGGCTACCTTTGAGGGTGGAAAATCCTCCTATAATTTCTCCTTATTGTCTCCTCCAAGTATTTGTGATAAAATCTTTATAAAAATGCTTAATAAATCATGATTTTCTGCACTCAACCTTATATTAGGCACTCAGAGTATGTTAACCTTAATCACCACCTATAATAGCATCATAAACCCAAATAATCATAAAAATGCAATAAAAAGAGATCTAAGAAGGAAAAAAGGTGACTATTAACCCCTCCAAATATGTCTAATGATGGAGCTCATCATCACCCCCCTGCTAAATGGTTGCTCATCCTCAGAGCAACTGATCCTCCCCCTCCATTTCCTTCAAAGCTTTGACAACCCCCCTGATTTCTGAGGAAGAAGTATGGGAGTTTCGCCAAGGGGGTAAAATCCATCATTATTTTCTGCATTCTCCCATTTTCTATCTTGTGCATCTGTGTCCTTTTCATTAGTTAGCCCCAGCAGCAAAGGTGGGATGACCTTTAGTCCCAACAAGTCAGCACAAAGTTATGCATAAAAAAATCTGCCATCTTTGCCTAATCCACTATGTTGGCTTGCTTGTAGAACTTCATGAATTTCCTACAATATTGGAAAGGGAGTGATCCATGGGAGGCTAGAGTGTTGATTTTAAATAGAATCCATTGTTATTTAAGGTACACAACATATGAGTCTGAAGGGAATCTGTGCTGAAGGGATTCTATGATTAAGTCCGCCATGGTGGCTACTGGCTCCTCTTTTTGCTGCAATTGCTCCTTTAGCGCTACATTCTCTGCCTATGCCTTTTGCACCTACTCCTTCAAAGATATTTATTTGATTCTTTCCTTCCCCCTTGGTGATTATTCTATTATGATCAGGCTTATGGGAGAAGCTTATGACTTTCTATGATTCTTGTCAGCTCTGAAATACCTAGAGGTCTGCCTTTTTATTTTTGCGCTCAGAGGATCCATGGAGGCAATTATCTTTTTTTAGTGAGGGGATGTGATGCTTGGTTGTGATTCTATGTCACACCCACTTTCTGCTATCTCTATGAAGTCTATGGCCATCTCTTCTGTTTTTATTTGGCCCCGTGTCTCTCTCTCTTCTTCTTCTGGTTCTTCTTGTTTCTGCTGATTCTTCATCCTCTTCTTCTGGTTCTACCTTGTGTTTCTTCTTTCTCTCTCTTTTTTTTTTTCTTTCTGGTTCTTCTTCTTCTTCTTCAAGCGCTGCATGCTTCCATCGGTCCTCTCCCTCTAAAAATTATCAATTCATTGGTTTGGATGAGACGAAATCTCCTTTTATTAGATGATGCAAATAAATTTGGAGTGCATATATAACTCCGCTCAGCTCCATTTCTGTTGTAGACAATTGGTTCCTCCTCCCTGTTAATTCAGAATGGACTGCGCATTTTCCTCCCTTCGTTCTCCTCTACTCCACTGATTTAAAATTTTTCTTTTTCATGCCCAGGTGGAATGTACTCCCAGTTTTATTCCATCCATACCTCACTGTGGTGGCCAAGTTAACTGGCCACCTTTCTTCCCCTCAAACTCTAAGTCTGCAAATTAATTATTTCTTGCTATTATAAATGCGTAGCAAGGGGTGAGATCTTATACCTTAGTTTACCTATTGTTTCCAAGGCGGTTGTAGGAGCTGGAGGTTTGAGACAAGCCTTTTTAGATGCTATGTTCTTCACCATATTCTTGTTCTCTAAGTGAGTAGCTTGCTGAAGAAGAAGCTTCCTGAATGAGTTGCTAATCTTTGTCTATTGTTTCTCTCTGCTATGGATGTCGCGTGGGGTGCTTGATATGCCATGGGTGGAATTATAATTATCATGTAGTATGTTATGCAGCTACCCTTGTTGTTCTTCTTGGAAATCCATGAAAAAATTTGTTTTTGAAGGAACTTCCTGATGTTTATAGCAGTCTATTTGTGTGCTACTTCTCTTGCTACATTGTGCTTAGGAATGGAGGAGCATGGTGTATGGAGGTGATGGAGGATGTTATGAAGATGAATGGAGTGAATGATGGCATGGACGAAAATATAGAAGAAGGGAAAATAATATGAATGCTTCCCTGTGTTTTCCAGAAACCAGTAACAACCTAAAAAATAGCAAACACAGAAAAACACAGTGTTGCAGATGCATTTTTTGGTTTTTTTCTTTTCCTCTATTTTTTTTTCGAAAGAAAGTGGGCTACCTCCATGGAGGTTTTCAACCCACAAAATTGCCTTGGGCACCTTAGAGAGGTTTTCACCCATGGATCTTTATTATTTTTCTTTTTTTCCTTTTTTTTGTGAGCAAGTGAGCTGCCTCCATCGAAGTTTTCAACCCACAAGCTTCTTCTTCTTCTTCTTCTTCTTCTTCTTTTTTAAAAATTTCAGGAGGTGTGGGAAACTATAGAGTTTCCTATCAAATACACCCCTCTTCTTATTGAAGTGATGAATTCTGCCCTTGACAAAGGCTTCTTGTAATTTTAAGTCCGTGACCATTGACAAGAAAGGGGATCACTTCCTCATCTATGGTCCTGATTTGAACCGCGCCATTATCAAAGAATTTATCCACTGTGTAAGGCCCCAACCATCTTGTGATCAACTTGCCTTTGAAGTATTTAAACCTTGAATCATACAACGGTGCCCAATCTCCTTCTTGGAAGGTATTTTCTTTGATGTTCTTCTCATGCCATACCTTCCTCTGTAGCTGAACTACCTCTGTGTGAAGAAGTGCTTGCATTCTAAACTCATCCAATCCATTTACTTGCAACAACCTCTCGTTTTGGGAATTTTTTAGATCTAGATTTAATTCAGTTGCCATTATTAAAGTATTGAATCCAAACTCAACTGAAATTAGCGCATTCTTACCATAGACTGGTTCATAAGGAGTGAATCATGTTGTTGTCTTACAAGTGGTGTTGTAGGCCCAAGTAGCTTCTACCAATATATCTGCCCAATATTTTCTGATGCTTCTCACAACCTTGGTGATGATGCTTTCTAAAGCTCTATTATTTACTTCTACTTGGCCATTCGCCTGAGGGTGATAGGAAGTAGAAGTTCTATGCTTAATCTTGTGCTTCCTCAAAATATTCTCAATGAGGTGAGAGGTGAACAGTGATCCCTGATTAGTGACTATTTATATGGGATATCCAAATTTGTAAAACACATTCTCACTTATAAATTCTGCTACTTTATCCTCGGTTTCTACCTTCACTGCTTTTGCTTCAGCCCACTTTGTCAGGTTATTAGTGCAAACTATGATACTACTTCTTTTTTCTGGATGGTGGATCGATAGGTCCAACAAATTCCATGCCCCACTTGTCAAATGGCTCTAGAGCCACCTGAGGGTGTAAATGCATTTCATCCCTTTGTGTGGGTTTTCCCATCCTTTGGCATTGGTCACACCTGCTGGTGTATATTCTGTTGGGAAAAATACTGAGAGGGGGGGGGGGGGTGAATCGGTATTTAGTGTAGACAATAAAACTTTTTACTTTTTCTTTTCTAAAACCCATACGCTACTTTCCTGAAGCCAACTCGCGTATGTCCAGAGATCTAATTATGCATTTAATTCTTAACTTAGATCATTGCATTATTCATTCATCAGATGTTTTAGAAAACAGTAAACAGGTGCAGAAAGAACAGAATAATCATCACACATGAACACCAGGATTTTAGGAGGAAACCCAATTCGGGAGAAAACCACCGTTGTCGTCGTCTTAGTCTTCAATATTTATTATAAAGAAAACTTCTTACAACCATGTACTGGCGCAGACTCATACCAGCAGGCAGGCACCCACCTGTAGAAGGCTACAACCTTCTCTCATTTACCAGCCTCTCCTAGAAGGGAGCTACAACCCCCTATACTCGTTTACCAGCCTCTCCTGGAAGGGAGTTACGACCCCCTGCTCTCGTTTACCAGCCTCTCTTGGAAGGGAGCTACAACCCCATGATTGAAGGCTTCGACCCTCAGCACCACTGCAGACCACGTTTCATCAATTTTAAAACTGGATCAAACAACTTCAACACAACCCTTCACTTATCAACAATCATACTTTGCCCATTGCTTCATACAGAATAGTGAGACCACTGTAACCAGAATATCAGAGCTAACCCAGACTTCAGAATAGATATGCAGATGTAAACTTAACCCAGAACTTCATTAATTCAAATATCATACGCTTCTTTTATTCATTGAAGTCGCGTGTATACGCGCTTTCATTCAGACCAACCTGCGTGTACATTCTTCAGAAAACCCTAACTGCTCATACGCACTTTTCATTCATCTAACCCGCGTATATACGCGCCTTTTATGAATCGAACCCGCGTATAGATTTGTAACTTTTCAGGACTGTGCAGTTCTTCAGATCAGATAGACAACTCAAAATTCATCCTTCACTTCAGCAAAGATTCGCCAGATCACAGATCTAAACATTTCTTCATCATATTTAGAATATACACAGACATTTCAGATCTGGAGATCCCTCTTCATTATGTTCTTCGTGGGTGCATTAATTCAGATCAATCATTCAACTGTTACCCATTCCATACAGATATACTTCAGAGTGAAGTATTCATTAGAGTCCAGACACTTGCACACACTTCGCACAATGAATTTATTCTCCTTAAATAGATTTAGCCTTTGACAATACCATGAGTCAAAACCACATTAATTCCGATGGTATTCCTGGACGGGATCAAATAGACAATCCAACGCTCAATACAATGGGTCAATACCATGGTAAAGTCCCCTGGTTTTACAAATTTAGAGCGCAATTAGGCATACGCGACTTAGCACGTACTTTTCCGTGTACATACGCTACTTAGCCTAAACAAACCCGTGTATGCATAGTGACATGTCTTATTCATCATTGCTCTGGCCCTTTCTGAAGTTCCTTTCTTCTGTACTCCTTAGCTAATCTGTAGATACATCATCTGTACATATTTGACACATAGGTTGCAACTCATCAAGTCAGTTTCCATCAAGAACAACTTCATCAAACAGGTTGCTATCCAAAGACAACTTCATCAAGTAGGTTGCCATCAAGGAGAACACTCTACACCATATTGCCAACATATTCTGGAATCTTGATGAAGGGTAGGTCAATAGTATCCTGCCTGCAATACTTTGTAAGCAGTTCTCTTTGCAGAAAAGTGGCCTCCACATGGGCTATCATGACATTCAAAAAGGATATCAAAAACTTCTTCCTCCCTCACACATCTTCTTAGGATTTTATCAGGGCATAGCTTGAAGATATTCCCCCCAATCCATGTGAAAGGGGCATTTTATTATTATTATTTTTGTCCTCTTCCTGAATGAAATATTAGGGGGGATTATTCCAGCAACCAAGTAGTTAGCTATATCAATAAACCATGGTGAGAGTGCTGATATGGAAAAGAGGTGTTCATCTGGCAGCTGGTCATCCAACATTCCTTCTTCACTTGCAGGGAGAACTAACCTGGAAAAAAAATCTGCCACAACATTTTCCTTTCCAGGTTTATCAACAATAGTCAAATCAAATTGCTACAAAAGTAACAACCATCTAATTATTATATCATTAACATCTGGTTTGTACATTAAATACTTGATGGCTGCATGGTCAGTGTGAACAAAGGTTTGATATCTAGTGACATAATGCCTGAATTTGTTCAATGCATGGACGATGGCCAACATCTCCTTCTCAGTAACAATATAATTCAACTCAGCTTTGGACAAATTCTTGTTGATGAAATAAATGGCATAAGGGATTTTGTCCTCTAATTGTCCTAATGCTGCCCCTATATCTTTTTCAAATGCATCAGTGTGTATTTGGAAATTCATAGTCCAATTTGGACCTTAGAGGATGCGGGAAGTAGTCAACTACTTCTTAATGACCTCAAAAGCCTCTTGAAAAGGACTAGACCAAATAAACTCAGAATATTTGGCCAATAAACCAAATGATGGCGAAGCCATATTGCAAAAATCTTTGATGAAACTTCTATAGTAACTAGCTAAGCCTAAGAAACTCCTGAAATATTTCTTCTTTTGAGGAGTAGGTACCCTTATTATGATAGTGATTTTGTTCGGGTCTACCTCTATTCCTTCTTGGGATATGGAGTGTCCTAATATAACCCCTGATTTATTCAGGAATTCACACTTTTCTAGGCTCAAGGAGAGATGCATCTCAATGCACCTTCTTAGTAATTTACTCAAATTGGAGAGAGCTTCCTGGAAGTCATCCCTATATGGTGTGAAGTCATCCATGTAAATTTCGACAAATTCATGGACTAACTCAGAAAATATGCTTAGGACGGCTCTCTAGAAGGTGGCTAGGGCATTCCATAACCCAAAGGGTAGGACTCTATAAGTGAAGGTACCCCAAGGGAAAGTGAAATTAGTTTTATCCTGGTCTTTAGGGCTGATTTGAATCCGATTGTACCCACTAAACCCATCTAAGAAGGAAAATACCCTCTTCACTGCAAGGCCATCTAAGACTTGGTCTATAAAGGGCAAAGGGAAATGGTATTTCTTGGTGGCTTTGTTAAGTTCTAGATAATCAACACAAATTTGCCACTTCCCATTCTTCTTTGGGACTAGGACAAGAGGAGATACCCACTCACTGTCGGATATAGGTGTTGAACCTCATAATTTTCCTTTCTCTAACATTCTTTCTCATCACTTTTCCCTTACTTTCTCATAAGTCCATACACTCCAATCAATTATAAATGTCATGTTTTATCACAGGAAATGCATTTAAATGATTTCTATGTTATATTCTGATGTTCTTGTTATTTGAATGGATTTTTATAACTTAGCTACAGAACTCAACCTATTCTGTAGCTAATCATTGTTTCCACAGCTAATTTTATGCTTTGATAGGTTCCAAGGAGAAAATAGAGGAACGAGCCACATGGTCATCTCCAGAATGATTCACACATGGATTTCGTCCTATCTACTTGATCAAAATCGACAGAAAAGGGCACCTGTGGTCGTGGTCAAAGTCCGGTCAAAGAATGTAAGCCGAGAGCGAAGAACTCTTGATTTGATCTGACATAGAAAACCAAGCGTTAACCAGTTATAATGTAATTCTATGTTTTGGTTAGAATAGCCATCTGTAGGTATAATTAGCTCATCATAGTTACGTTTTATTTTATTTAAATACCGGTTATGGAAATACCGAACGGTAATTGTAATTTCTAAAATGCTGTGTATTGCTTTAAAATTTTTTCTTTTCACAATGCAAGGATCGTGTTCATGGTTCCAGTATCTGCTTAATGGATACATAATCAACTGGGATCTCAACCAATTCTGTCGTAGAGGGCCCCTACACAAGAGGAGGTTTTTCGTTAGTTATTTTTAGTTTAATTATTTTCTCTAATTTGTCAATTTCCTGAGTAGATTAGTATTTTGTTGCAACTTTTAAATCAGTATCATAGAATTAAGTCATGAATGTTTTCTTAGCATCAATGATAGAATGACTGTGTAATATTTGCTTTCCTAAAACATCTCAAGAAGGTAGATTCATTTATTTTCCAATTGGATTAATTTTGAGGCAATAGAGCTCACATTTGTTTAGTTTTCTTTCATGTTCTGATATTTACTTTCCTAGATCAAATTCTCAGTTAATTATATAATTGGATGCTCCAAGATATTGGGCCAAGAAGGTGACTTTTCATACTTCCAAATTGGGTGCTCGAATGTTCAACCTATGCAATCATTGAGATTTTCTTTTACATTCTTTCAAACTGTTTTCTAGATCCTCAGTCAATCGTATAATTGGATGTTCCTAAAGATCAGGCCAAGAAGGTGACTTCTCATACTTCCAAATTGGGTGCTCGAATGTTTAACCTATGCAATTATTGAGTTTTCCTTTACATCCTTTAATTTATTTCCTAGATTCATTTTTCAAAACTAAAGTATAATCGGTTGCTTGTACATCATTTCAAGAGAGTGATTATATCATACTTCCATATTGAATTTTGAAGTGATTGAACATACATTAATTGTTTTCCTTTGAATATGCTTTCATCTAGAGTAGCATTGCAATTTCAATTTTTAGTTACAAGATTCATATCCATGGAGGACTAATGTTAAATTATAAGTCATTAGAATAGATACTATGTTTTCAAATCATATTCTAACCATTTAATATTTTTTGGTTCATTTTTATGCAATTTAATTTAACTTAAGAACACTTCCTTTTTTCCTTCTTTCAAAATTAGTTTTACACATATAAAATTCACTAGATTCAGTTGATTCCTTTCATAGTTCTCATTTCTTAAGAATTAACATTTAGACATAGAGAACAAAACCCCCTAAAAACAACATAAAAATACATACAACATAGTAAGAAGAAGGTTGACTAAGCACATATAGTGCACCACACTTCATCAGATTACAAACCTCAGTTGATAATTTATGTTGAACATTTTAAGACATCAAATTGGCTAAACATTTTTGCGCCATTGTCAGGGAAGTGTAATTAGGTAACCTCATTTCTTACATCTAAAAAAAATTATATGTGTAGGGAAAGAGATTATAGGGGTAGATTCATAGCTAGAGGCAGAAATTTAATTCCTACAACACCACTCACTCCACCTAGACCACGTAGTGATACACTACCATCTCAAACTCATATTCCATACTTCACTAGACATAGACTTCCTGAAGTCTTAAGGTCAGAAATCTAATTAGGAGGATCTCCTACTTCATCCATCGAGGTAGTCTTAGAAGAAGAAGATCCTAGATCTCCAACATAAGGAGTAACCTTTTTCACCTCTACAGGGGAACACATTTTAGCTGAAGAGTTAGAAATTCCTAGTGTAGAAGAAGAATAATAACCTTTCTTCAACATTCCATTAATAGAAGAACCAGAGGAAGAGAAATTAACCTTACAAATTGAACCTTATATTAGCTCTGAAGAATCTATAATGGCAGGAAGAGGAGAAGGAGAAGGAGAAGTTCTAAATGGAGAAAATTTACTGTTTGGAGGAAGAGGTAGAGGGAATGAAGGAGGAGGTAGAAGAGGTAAAAAAAATAGAAGAAATAGGGAAAATTATAATTCTTTTGGATTTCCTATAATTGATGGGGATACAAATGCCACAATGAAAAATATCTCACCTTCTATCCTTCCAAATTTCCATGGATTAAAAAGTGAAGATCCTAAAACCTTTTTGTTTGAATTTGAAGTTTTGTGTAGATCTTATGATTATTTACAAGACTCTCAAAAAATTAAGTTATTTCCTTCAACACTAAAAGGAGAAACTTTAAAATGTTTCATGGGTTTAGTCACACAGTCTATTGGGACATGGAATGACATGAAGAGAGAATTTTTAGAAATATATTTGGATTATTGCATACCCATTAATCATAAGGATGAAGTATTAAAAATGATGCAAAGAGAGGATGAGAATTTGGAGGATTTAATTGAAAGATTCAATTATAACACAAAAAGAGCTAAAATGGATAATTTAGATCGAGATACTTTAAAATCTATTTTATTAAAATCCATTAGAGATGAGTGGATAGATATTCTCAGCATGATGGGGAAGGGAGATATCTCTCAACTTCCATTACCTGACATTGTTGAATTATGTATTCATCTTTCAAGGGGAAAAGAAAAAAATGGGAAAAGTCCAAGAGACCCTTCTCTTGCTAGAGTGAACAAATATGCAACTAGAACAGTAAGTAGAGCATAAACTGAAAATATTCTTGATGAATTTAAAACAGATATCTTAGGGAGTTTTAGTGAACAGACATACACCCTTAAATTACAAAACAAGTAGAAATCCGAGACAGATGCTTTAGCTATTTTCTGTACTAAATGCAGAAAGAAGCATGCTTTAAGGGAATGTCCTCTTGATGCAAAATTCATAGAGACCTATGTGATTTTCTCAGAAAATCATGAAACTAAGAGTTTCCCTTAAATTCTAGTTCTTAAGGTTGTTTTTCAAGAAGAAGCAACTTCAAATCCAACATAATCTCTTTTCTTTGTCTCTAGAAGACCATGGCAGGGGCCACAAACTCAAGGCTTTAACAACTAAATGTACACTCAGCCCCCACCAAATAATTGGAATTCTTGGCAACAACCTTGGCCTCAACCTCAATATTGGGCACAAGGAATGAAAAATCCCTATGGTAGATACTCTCAATACTACCAATATCCTCCATACTATCCAAAGTATCCTCCCCAAAAAAATCAACAACCCCAGCTCCAAAACCAAAATCCACAAATTTCATTACCATTTCCACAAAGAACAAATCAACTACCTGCCCAACCATTGCCAAACCCCAATAATAAAAATCCTCAAAATACTTACATGATAGAAGGACAAAAATTTCCAACTTACATGATTACTCCACTAGATCCTAATGATTTCCAACTTAGATCTGGTAGAATACTAGAAAATAAAAAGTGTTATGTAGTTATTCAAGAACAAGATAATTTTGAGGAAGATTCTCTACATTCAAATAAAATTTTTGAGGAAGGAATATCTCTTCAAAACGATAATTCTGAAAATGAAAATAAAAAATAACAAATAAACTCAACTCCTATCATAGAGCAACCATCAATACTTATTTCTAACCCTCCTTTTCCTGAAAGATTACAAGTTGATATAGGGGTAGAAAAACCTATCATGTTGCCCAATTATGATTTTCTAGATGAATTGAAAAATGTATGTATCAAAATTCCTTTGTTACAGACCATTAAAGAGATTCCAATTCTAGCCAAAACATTAAAAGAGTTGAGTATGAAGAAACCAGGAAGAAAATCAAAAGAAATAAAAATAATTCAACTGGCAGGAAAAATTGCAGACATAATGATGGGAAAAATTGCAATACAAAAATATTTAGATCTAGGAATTCCAGATGTAAAAACACATATCAATGGTGTTGAAATTCCAAATACATTGATTGATTTAGGAGAAAATATAAACATCATGAGCAAACAAACCATGGAACAACTTAAACTTCCTAACCTTCTGTATACACCTACATTACTGCAATTAGCCGACAGATCTGTAATCAAGCCAGATGGTGTATTGGAAGATATTTCAGTATCCTTAGACTCTTGGGAGTATCCTGCCAATTTTATGATCTTAACTCCTAAGAACAATCTAGGAGGACATCCACTAATATTAGGAATACCTTGGTTGGCTACAATTGATGCCTTCATTAGCTGTAGAGCTGGTGATATGTACATATCTGATGGTGACTAAACAAAGAAATTCACTCTATATCCTTAAGCAAAAACAATCACAGAGTTAGAAGATGAACAATGGATTTATGATGACAACGATATACAACCTCTCTTTACTATTTCAAGCATTAGTAAAGATAGTCAAATCTTAAATTCAATAGAAAACTTTGAAACATCTTCAGAATATGAACATGATCAATTTCAAGAACAATGGAATATTGAATATTTTTCATCTAGGCAAATGTATCTATACTCTATGGAAGAATCTGGTAACTCTACATTTGAAATATTTCAAGGAAAATCTTTGAACATAAACAAAAACTTAGAAAGACAAAAATAGGAAAAGTTAATCAAAACATTACAACGACATTCTTCTGCATATGCATGGGAATACACTGACATGAAAGGAATTATTCCTAAAACTTGTATACATCACATCTAGATTGAGGAAAATTGTAAACCTATTAGACAACCTCAAAGAAGGATGAATCCAAATTGTAGGGAAATTGTGAAAGAAGAATTGCAAAAATTTATGAATGTAAACTTCATTTACCTAATTTTAGACAGTCAGTGGGTTTCCCCTTTAGTGTTTGTACCAAAAAATAATGGTAAGTGGAGGGTATGCATTGACTATCGAGAGTTGAATAAAGCCACCCTAAAAGATCATTTTCCTTTACCTTTTATAGATCAAGTATTGGATACATTAGTAGGTAAGAAGTATTTATCATTCTTGGATGGTTTTAGTGGTTACAATTAGATTCAGGTAGCACCTGAAGACCAAGACAAAACTGCATTCACCTGTCCATGGGGAACTTATGCCTACCAAGTACTTCCTTTTGGATTGTGAAATGCACCTGCAACATTCCAAAGGGAAGTACTAGGATTTTTTTTTTGATTTTTTGATTTTTTTTGATTTTTTTTTATTTTTTATTATTATTATTTTTTTTTGATTTTTTTTTTGATTTTTTTAATTTTTCTAATTTTTTTTTTTTTATTTATTTTTTTTTTTTTTTTCTGATCTAATACATGATCATGTAGAAGTATATATGGATGAATTTACAGTTTATGGGAATTCATCTGAAGAATTTTTAGAGAATTTGGAAAAGGTTCTTAAGAGATGTAAAGAGGAAACTCTTTCATTAATTCATGAAAAATTCTTTATGAGGTTTACTGAAGGGATTGTTTTAGGACATCACATTTCAGGAGATGGAATTAAAGTTGAAGTCATCTCCAAATTATCAATTCAAAGTTGTCAAAAGGATGTTAGAAGTTTTCTAGGATTCACAGGATATTATAGGATATTTATAGAAAATTTCACTAAAATAACATCCCCACTCTTCAAGTTACTTACCAGTTGGAATCCTGATTTCCAATTAGCATTTGAAACTTTAAAAAGAAAAATTTATGAAGCACCCTTTAAGAGGTCCAAATCGAAAATTTCTTTTCATATTTCAATAGATGCTTCAGATACAACTCTAAGAGTTGTATTAGGACAAAATTATTTTATTACCTATGCCATCTATTACACAAGCAAGAATTTGACTCCCATTGAGTTAAATTACTCTGTAACTGATAAATAATTCTCAGTTGTTGCTCATGCTATCAACAAATTTAGACATTATATTACCGGCTATGAAACCTTTGTTCATACAGATCACTCTGCAATTAGATACTTAATGAATAAATCTATTACTAATGGAAGAGTCACAAGAAAGTTATTACTCCTACAATAATTCAATATCACCATTCTAGATCGACCTGGAAAAAAAAACACAGTTGCTGGTTTCTTGTCTATAATTCAAAATGTCAAAAATGATAATCCAGTTGAGGACAAGTTTCCTGATGAATATATTTTTGCAATAACTAATAAAACTCCTTGGTTTGTAGATATTGTTAATTACTTAGTCACAGGAAAGCTACCTTCACACTTGTTTCCTATAGAGAAAAGAAGAATTATTCAAATAAGTTCACTGTACTCACAGATTAATGATGAATTGTATAAAACAGGTCCAGATCTCATTATCAGAAGGTGTGTTCGAAAAGATGAAATGCCTGAGATTCTTAAATCATGTCATGATGAACCCCATGGTGGTCACTTTGCTGATAAGAGGACAACCTATATAATCCTCCATTTAGGATATTATTGGCCATCCATATTTAAATACACCAAAGAATATGTCAAACGGTACGACAACTATCAAATAATGGGGAAACCTATTCCTTCAGATGAAATTCCATTACAACCTCAGATACTCATCAAACCATTTGAAAAATGGGCTTTGTATTTTTTTGGACCAATCAATCCACCATCTAATCAAAATAAATATATTCTGGTATGTACTGATTATGTCACTAAATGGGTAGAAGCTAAAGCACTTCCTTTATAATGAACATTTTGTAGTTAAATTTATTTTTGAGGATATCTTCACTCGTTTTGGTGTTCCAAGAGAAATTGTGACAGATCAAGGATCCCATTTACATCCAAGTTGGTGGAAAATCTTGTGGAAGACTACAAGATCAAACATAGAAAATCCACTCCTTATCATCCACAGGCAAATGGTCAAGTAGAGTATACCAATAAAGTGATTTAAAATATTCTTACTAAGATTGTACATCTGCACAGAAGAGATTGGGAAAAAAGGCTTCCTGAAGCCTTATGGGCCTACATAACCACATGGAGGAATATGATAGGACATACTCCCTATGAACTTTTTTATGGGAAGCAAGTCCTGTTTCCTATAGAATTTCATATTCAAACCTTCAAGATGGTAGTTCAATTGGGACTTGATTTATCAGAAGCCCAAAAGCATAGATTGGAGAAACTTAATGAGCTTGATGAAATCAGGCAAGGTGAAATTCAAAGAACCTATATAGTCCAGCAGCAAAGGTCCAAATGGCATGATAAATATATCAAGGAGAAAAAGTTTCAAGCAGGGGATTGGGCACTTTTGTTCGATTCAAAGTTCAAAGACTTTCAAGGAAAGTTTCAGACTCATTGGCTTAGGCATTACGAGATTGAAAAAGTCTTTGACAATGGAGCAGTCAGGATAAGAACAATTGATGAAGAAAATGTACCTATTCTTGTGAATGGACATTGATTGAAAGTATATCATAAGCCAATTTCAAGAGAAGGGTTTGTCAATATTTTCCAAGATAATAATGATATGAAGTTAGTGAAGAAGAATCCTTCTTCTTCCCCAACTTAGCTTTTATTTTTCCTATCTAAAAATTAAAATGAAAAAAATAAAATAATAAATAAATAATAAATTTTATAAGTATGAAAACTAATCAATGATTGACATCCTTATACATAAAATAAAGGATGAAAACTAGAAATTATGACATCTTATATTTTCCATTCCATTTCTAAAAAATCCCAAAAATATTTGTTCCCTTTCTTTTCTACAATAAGAAGTAGTACAAAACTACATTCAATTCTGCATTTACATTCCATTTTTCAGTTGATATTCCATTATGCATGTTTTCTCCCCGTGATTTGCAAGATTGGCAAGAATAAGTAGCAGGGAACCACTTCAAACCACTTTGGAGTCCAAGTACCTAGCCTTCCTGGGCTTAGAGAGGGCTCTCTCTATGTTTATGTTTATTAATTGATTTATCTTTATGCTTATGTTTTATAATTTTAGGCTAGTTATGAAGTTTTGGGTTTGTTTGTTTTGTTTGATTGATTTATTGATTGATTGTAGGTTGAACAGATAGACCGTGGGAAGTTTAATCCATTGGGATATGGACTCATAAAAGGTTTTAATTTTACATCAACTCTTCAAGGGTTTTCATAGGGAAAGCTAACTATATCAAGTGAATCTTTTTAGGTTAGATGAAATATAAAATGACAACAAATTGTGAATTTAGAAAAACTAAAGGGCAATTAAGAATCCTTTAACTACACCTCAACAAGAAAAGCCTTTGAGATAAATGTTTAAGAGAAACTAAAGAGCAGGACACCCTTGAATTCTTTAGCTAAACTTTAATAAGAAAAACTTAAGACAACAATCCAGTAATCCTAAAGAGCAAGACACCCATGAATTCTTTAGCTATTACTTTTCATACAAAGAAAAAATTCAAGATAATAGTTCAGTGAAATTAAAGAGCATGACACCCCTGAATTCTTTAACTAAAATTCAAAGAAGGCCTTTAAGATAATAGTTTAAGCAAAACCAAAGAGCAGGACACCCCTGAATTCTTTAGCTAAACTTTATTAAGGAAAACCTCAAGACAACAAGCTAGGTGGAACTAAAGAGGAGGACACCCCTGAATTCTTTAATTAGACCTTGCAGAAGAAAAAATTTAGATAAAAGTAACAGACAGAGTTAAGGTTCCCAAACAACATATCTTAATCTAAAATTTCTGTTCTATTATCAGAGAAATTTATGTACAATATGGTAAACAAAGGAGAAACAATGACAAAGAAGGATAACATCACCATTAACATAGCTCAAGAATCCTGTGAACGTGCTTGTATTACTGATGTCCAAGATGTTTACAATGATCCAATGCAATAATCTTCACAACTCGGAGTCTGATCTAAATCCAACCTAGCAGCTAACTAACCAACAACCAACCAACCAACAATAATAATGAACAATACATGCAGTATTTAACTACAATTGAGGAGGTGATCCTAATCTAGGGTTTCAGACTGTAGTTATTACAAAGTAAATGTAATATTGACCTTTGAGACCATGCAAGGCCTAATGCAAAAATATCATTGACTGATTTTCTGTAATAATAACTTTTCAATTAACTATTGAGCTAATTTTAAGATATTTTTGAATTTTTTCAATTAACTTTAACTTTTACAATAACTTCTGAGCCGTTCAAAATATCTCTGATTGAAGCATTAACTGAGGTAGATGCCTTTAGAAAATTTAGGCTGTAGGTGGCCAATGTGACTGTGAATAAGTAAAGGTTGATTGGCCTTGTCATTCATATCTATCTTCTTCGTTGATTTGCTTTTGATTTGTCATTTAACTTTTAATTTGTCTTTTAAACTGATTCTGTCTTAATCTGTATCTTTTATCATTTAATGCCTTTAGTGTTATTGTCATCTCTTTATTTATCTCACTGTTTGATATACTTCCTTGTATTTCCTTTATTTTGACTCTGTCTCTCAACCTTTTCTTTCGCCTTTTAACTGATCTTTTATCTGTTCTTTAACTCTGTGCAACCACTGTAAAACTCCTTTATTTTATTTATGCTGTCCATTGAAAAAATCTCGCTACCTTTGGAGTGATTGAATGATCATCAATGGTCATGATCCATTGCTGATTCAGATTAATCTTGCGCTCCTAATCCTTTGATAAATAAAGCTTCTGGATCGTCACCCAGAGAGCCCGGTTCTAAACAATTCTTGGGATTAGAAATGAAAATTATGCATTTTCCACCGCGTACGTTAGTCACCTGCATAATTAAAAACAATTTTTTAATTAAAAACGTGATCTCGCAGGGTGGGAGGCGATGGTGGAATGCAAGCAGCAGGGAAAACTGTGGACAAAGTTCGGACAGTGGAGGCTTTTGGTCTTTGCATTTGGTTATGGCTTCCCAGGCCTTCAAAACACATTTGTAGGGGTTTACATGGCGGCTCGGGGCTTATCGCAGAGACACAGGGGTTCGCCATGTTTGAACGGGGTCAACAGTTGTATTTATGGTGTGGGGGTAGGTCGTGGTTTTCTCATAGGGCTAGAGCAGTGATGTGGCAGAAAGGACGATGATAAAAAAACTGATCTCGCAAGCCCTAAAGGTATTATCTCTCGGGATGTTTGGACTGTGAAATGGATGAGGGGCCATCAGATCTGGTGATGGTAGATCCAACGATGATCGGGTTTAAAACGGAGCGGCGGGGTAAAGGCAGTGGGGTCAGGTTTTTGAACGAAGCAGCAGGTTAAATATAAAGCGGGGCAAGGATTTGAATGGAGTGTGGGGGTTTGAAAGCAAGGTAGGGCTCGGGTATATTAAGAGCAGAAGTGCTTAAAGGGTGAGGGCCAGGGTTATATGAGAGTGGGGGGAATAGGGTTTTTAGAGCAGGGGTTTAATAAAAATGGAGTCTGGGTGTTTCATACAATGGGGCCGGGTCTTTTCAATAAATAGGGTTTATTTGAAAAGAGTGGGTCTTGAATAAAATTTATTTCAAAACAATGTAAAAAAGGGTTTTTTACATTATTTTGGATGAGAGAAGGGGAAGGGGAAAAAATGGGGTTTTTTGCATAGGGAAGGAGGTTCTAAGAAGGAGAAGAGGCTAACATGAAGGGATCCAGTTCAAACATAGGGTTTCAGAGCAATGAGAGTGATTTTAATAGGTAAAGTGAAATATAGTGAATAGGTAAAATGAAAATAATGAAGGCAGTGAGATTTATGAAAATAAATGATAGTTAGGGAATGTTATTTTCAGCAGACTGTAGAAAATTCATCTAGTGATACTATAGAATAAAAGAGACTAAAAATGCAGATGATTCCACATTCTGTAGCTACTTTCCATAGATGATTCCACATTCTGCAGCTACTTTCCATTCTACCGTTACATTCCATTCTGCAGCTACATTCCATTCTATAGTTACATTCCATTCTGCAGCTCTGACACATTTATACATCCTACTGAAGAAACAAAAAAAAATGAATACATGGAATTGAAGGACTACATTTGAAGACCACCATGTTAAAATATACCCGAAGAATCAACACCAAAGAAATGACAATGAAAGGTTAGTTCTAAAGGTAAAGTTGCATAAATTTATTTAAATATAAAGGTCAAAATATTAGATGTATAGCATTGATAATCATATGCTACCTCAACATGTCATCATTTGATTTGATTGGGACTTCTATCATGTCACAGATTGGCCACATCATCCACATTATGTTTCATAACGGTCCACAATGGACTCCCCCATTTATGCTTAATGGTCATGACTTGTTGTCGTAACATATCCATCTGCGTTTCTTCAAAACCCCAATCCATATCACTCATTCCTACAAACGCTTGACATCCTTCATGAGATCCGTAATCCAATTCACTTCATAACTGAGAAGGATAATTCTGAAGGCTAGAATATTCACAATAGAAGACATGGGTTTGATAGTCAGGTCAGAACCGGTGGGAACTAAATATATGGAGGGATATCCTTAGACCAGAAAGATGTTGTAGAAGGCTAAATGGCTCAAGTTTATAGAAAAATTTGATGGCTTCCACAAAGATATCACTAAGTATTTTGCGAGGTCTTTTGATGGGATAGAAGTTGAAATAGGAGACATCAAGTTATCAGTAATTGATGCATTCATAGCTAAAGCCATAGAACTCCCAAGGGTTGGCGAAAGGTGGTTCAAAAAAAAAAAAATTCACAGTGAATCATGGAAGATTGTCTTAAAAAATCCAGGTATGGATACTTCTGTTTTCAGAAAGGGTATTCCTAGCTCAACACTTAAGAACAAATGGAGGAACATGCATTTAATTCTGTAGAATTTTATCACCTGTGAAGGAATATTTGGTTGCATGTATGTATATCATATTCGATTGTTGATGAATTTCTTAGAGGATGGTGAAATAAATCTTCCCTTATTTCTACTAAATAGCTTAAAAAGAATGTATATAAACGTGCAGAAGAGAATTCAGTTTATATATAATACTATGCACCATCATGGGTTGGTAAAACTACTTCTTGAATTACATTTGAAAAGTATACGAGATTCTTAGGAGAAATTTCTTATCAGAAACCATTTCCAAGATGAACCAAAGAAGCCTAAAGAAGACAAGGCCAGAAAAAGTAGAAGAAATAAGATTGACACAAGCATGGAAGACAGACCTGCATCTCCACTTCAGCAAAATTATGAAGAGATCACCCTTGCAGAACTGACAAAGAACAAGAAGCAAGGTAAATTTAGGACAGGAGGTAAAACAGAAAATAGGAGAAAAGTTACAATTGAAGAAAAGATAAATCCTCTATAGCTGAGAAGGAGCTCTAGACTCCAAGGTTCAATGAAGAAAGCACTACCACAAGAGACAGAGTTTTCAAATTTAGAGGAAGAACCTCCAATACCATCTCCCGTCAATATTTCTCCTCTACATAGCCCTGAAAATTATACTATACATAATTTTGAAGGTAGTCCCAGTAGAGATCTCCAGGCATATACCCAGTACAACAAGAGATATTGATTACATAGAGTCACTGGAGAAGAGAAATGCAGCAGTGAATCGAGAACCTCCTATAAATCCACAAGAACCTCTAGTTGATAATCTTAAACAGGAAATATATGAACTAGAGAACAAATTAGATAAATTCATTAGTGATAATACCATCCTGCACTTAGGACTGTGGTACAAAAAGAACAGGAAGTTAAAAAGAAAAAACAAATCACTAAACAAGACAGTCATCAATCTCTAGTACAAACTCCTTATGAGGAAGCCTAGGATGGCAGTCACTTCAAAGAAAAGAAAAATGAGAAAACTGGATGTATTAGCAGAAGTGTCTGAACAAATTCAATAGGAGGGGGAACTTCACTTTTTTGGTAAATTTCATGAGGACATGCAGTGACTTCTTAGTGGGGGTATGTTGAACCTCATAATTTTCCTTTCTCTGACATTCTTTCTCCGTCACTTTTTCCTTACTTTCTCATAAGTCCATACACTCCAATCAATGATAAATTTCATGTTTTATCTTAGGGAATGCATTTAAATGATTTATATGTTATATTCTATGTTCTTGTTATTTGAATGGATTTTTTTAACTTAGCTATAGAACGCAGCCTATTCTGCAGCTAATCGTTGTTTCCACAACTACTTTTATGGTTTGATAGGTTCCAAGGAGAAAATAGAGGAGCAATCCACATGGGCATATCCAAAATGATTCACACATGGATTTCGTCCTATCTACTTGATTGAAATTGATAGAAAAGGGTTCTTGTGATCGTGGTCAAAGTCAGGTCAAAGAACGTAAGCCGAGAGCGAAGAACCCTTGATTTTCTCTGACGTAGCAAATCAAGATTTAACCAGTTAGAATCTAATTCTATGTTTTGGTTAGAATAGCCATCTGTAGGCGTAATTATCTCATCACAGTTATGTTTTATTTTATTTAAATACCGGTTATGCAAAGAACGAACGGTAGTTGTAATTTCTGAAACGCCGTGTATTTCTTTAAACTCTATTATTTTCATAATACAAGGATCATGTTCATGGTTCCAGTATCTGCTTAATTCATACATAACCGTCTAGGATCTCTACCAATTCTATCGCAGAGGGCCCCTGCACAGGAGGAGGTTTTTCATTAGGTATTTTTAGTTTAATTCTTTACTATGTTTTGTCAATTTCCTAAGTATATTAATATTGTGTTTAAAATTTTAAATCAGTATCATAGAATTAAGTCATGAATGTTTTCTTAGCATCAATGATAGAATGGCTGTGTAATATTTTCTTTCCTAAAACATCTCAAGAAGGTAGATTCATCTATTTTCCAATTGGATTAAGTTTGAGGCAATAGAGCTCACAGTTGTTTAGTTTTCTTTCGTTTTGATATTTATTTTCCTAGATAAAATTCTTAGTTAATTGTATAATTGGATGCTCCAAAAGATCAGGCCAAGAAGGTGACTTGTCATACTTCCAAATTGGGTGCTCGAGTGTTCAACCTATATAATCATTGAGATTTTATTTTACATGCTTTTAAACTATTTTCTAGATCCTTAGTCAATTGTATAATTGGATGTTCCTAAAGATCATGCCAAGAAGGTGACTTGTCATACTTTCAAATTGGGTGCTTGAATGTTTAAGCTATACAATTATTGAGTTTTCCTTTACATGCTTTAATTTATTTCCTAGATTTAATTTTCAAAACTAAAGTATAATCGGTTGCTTGTACATCATTTCAAGAGGGTGATTATATCATACTTCCATATTGAATGCTGGAGTGATTGAACATACATTAGTTGTTTTCCTTTGAATCTGATTTCATCTAGAGTAGCATTGCAATTTCAATTTTTAGTTACAAGATCCATATCCATGGAGAAGGACTAATGTTAAATTAGAAGTCATTAGAATGGGCACTCTGTTTTCAGATCAGATTCTAACCATTTAATAGTTATTGGTTCATTTTTATGCAATTTAGTTTAACTTAAGAACACTTCCTTCTTTCAAAATTAGTTTTACACATCTAAACTTCACTATATTTAGTTGATTCCTTTCATAGTTCTCATTTCTTAAGAATTAACATTTAGACATAGAGAACAAAACCCCCTAAAAACAACATGAAAATACATACAATGAAGTAAGAAGAAGGTTGACTAAGCACATATAGTGCACCACACTTCATCAGATTACAAACCTCGGTTGATAATTTATGTTGAACAATTTAAGACATTAAATTGGCTAAACATTTTAACAACCATCTAATTATTCTAGCATTAACATCTGGTTTGTTCATTAAATGCTTGATGGTTTCATGGTCAATGTGAACAAAGGTGTGATATCCAATGACATAATGCATAAATTTGTTCAACGCATGGACGATGGCCAACATCTCCTTCTCAGTAATAGTATAATTCAGCTCGACTTTGGACAAATTTTTGTTGATGAAATAATTGGCATAAGGGATTTTGTCCTCTAATTGTCCCAATGTTGCCCCTACAGCTTTGTCGGATGCATCAACATGGATGTGGAAAGGAAGAGTCCAATTTGGACCTCAGAGGATGGGGGAAGTAGTCAACTGCTTCTTAATGAGCTTAAAAGCCTCTTGACAAGGACCATACTAAATAAACTCAGAATATTTGGCCAATAACCCAAATAATGGCGAAGCCATCTTGCTGAAATATTTGATGAACCTTCTATAGTAACCAGCTAAGCCTAAGAAAATCCTGACATCTTTCTGCTTTTGAGGAGAAGGTACCCTTTGGATGATAGTGATTTTTTTCAGGTCTACGTGTATTCCTGCTTGGGATATGGAGTGTCCTAATACAACCCCTGCTTTCTTCAAGAATTCACACTTTTCTGGGCTTAAGGAGAGATGCATCTCAATGCACCTTCTTAGTACTTTACGCAAATTGGAGTGAGATTACTGGAAGTCATCCCCATATGGTGTGAAATCATCCATGTAAAATTCGATAGAGTCATGGACTAACTCAGAAAATATGCCTAGGACAGCTCTTTGGAACGTGGCTGGGCCATTGCATAACCCAAAGGGTAGGACTCTATAAGTGAAGGTACCCCAAGAGCAGGTGAAAGTAGTATTATCCTGGTCTTTAGGGGTGATTTGAACCTGATTGTACCCATTGAACCCATCTAAGAAGGAAAATAACTTCTTCCCTGCAAGGCCATCCAAGAATTTGTCTATAAAGGGAAAAGGGAAATGGTCTTTCTTGGTGGCTTTGTTAAGGTCTCGATAATCAACACAAATTCACCACTTCCCATTCTTCTTTGGGACTAGGACAAGAGGAGATACACACTCATTATCAGATATAGTATATATGAACCCTGCATCCAATAGTTTCTGCAACTCTTCTTTGACTATGTCCTTCAGAGCTGAGTTCATCTATCTTTGGGGTTGCCTCACGGGATTACATCCTTCTTTGATGTAAATGTGATGCCTGCATAATGAAGGATGCACCCCTTTCATGTCCTTGTAATCCCAAGCAAATGCTTCAATATTTTCTTTCAAAAGCTAACAGAGTTGCTTCTCTTCTTCATTCGAGAGGTTTGGGTTGATTTTCAGAGATCTGGATGGGCCAAAATAAATAGCCTTGGTGGTTTCAGTGGTGGTTTCAGAGGTTTTCTCAATTGAGTGCACTTCCATCAAAGGTTGGATTTCATACTCTTTGACTAAGCCTTTCGAGAGGAGTGTTAATGGAGGACTGGTTTTGAATGGCATGGTCGATGAGTTCATCTTCATCAAGTTGCCCCCCTCTAAGAATAACATCAATGGTACATATAGGGGCAATGTTATATAACTCATCTTCTTCATCCTCCAACAATATAGGGAGATCATGATCAATTGAAGGCTGGGTTGGAGGATATAACACTAGTTGTTTAGACAAAGGCCCATTTTTTATAGTCATGTTTCCAGCCCGACAACTAATATAAGCATCTGCAGTGGCTAACCAAGGTCTCCCTAAGATGAGAGGATAACCATTAAACTTGGTTTTTGGCTGCAGGAACAGGAAATATGTAGGATACTCCCAAGATTCAATAGTAAGCATAACATCCTCAAAAATTCCTTTTGGAGTTACTATGGACTGATCTGCAAGTTGCAAAACTGTTGTAGTTTTCCTCAAAGTCCATTGGAGATTAAGTTTCAACATAGTTTCCTTGGTCATGATATTGATGGAAACCCCTAAATCAATCAAAGTGTTGGGGACTATGACACCATCTATATGTACATCAAAAACTGGACTACCATGGTCTATGTATTTTTGGAAATATCACCATCCCCAATAGCAAGTCAGACAATTGTCCTACCACATTGATGGTGAGGGTATCTCTATTCCTCCTTCTAGGTTTCTTGAACCACTTTTATTTTATGAGCCTATTGTATATAGGGACATCCTTAATGGCCTGGAGAAGTGGTATCTTTACACACAAAATTTCCAATTCCATCAGGAGTTCAGTCTCCTCTGGGGTGTGATGACTAGAGTGGATCAAGCGCTCGGGAAAAAGAGGTTTTTGGATCTGAGTGTTATCTTCTTCATTTTCCCACTCAACCTCTAGAGGTGGAGATGGGGGATGGTTGTCTAAGAGTACTCTTCTCGACCTGAGATTAACCTCCTGTATCTCCACCTTTGGATGGGATGTTTCTCCACTGGGAGCCTGTTGTGCTTGTCTGTTGTTCGGGTTCGGATTGGGCTATGTAGGTATAGGTAGCCTAGGTGGAGCAGCATGAGTAATATGAGGTTGAGGTTGGGGTGAAGGCATTAGAGTAGGTAGTTGATTTTGTTGAGGTCTCCACCCTTGGGATGGATTGTTCCACTGAGGTTGTTGTGGAACATACTACTGAAATGGTTGGTTTACTGGTTGAGGATGATATGAAGGGTTGGAAGGCCAAGTAGGAAGTGTAGACCAGGATGGAGGAGTGGGGGTGTACCAAGGTTGCATGGGTGCACTCTAATTGTTGTAATATTAAGAGTAAGATTCATCTTGCATACCTTGTTGATATGGGCGAGGGCCTTGAGGCCTTCTCTGGTTGATGAAACAGAGTTTCTTTGGCATTTTTTCCCCACCTTGATATACATATTTAAGTCCAGGTAAGGAGGGACACTTGTCTGTGGCGTGATTCTCTTCACAGACTAAGAAAACCTCTATGACATTCAATGGAAATTCATTTTTGGGTGCTTCCTGATACATCTAGGACAAAATATGGCTAGGGCTCTCTCTGATTCCTCTTGCTTCCTTTTGACCTGCATTGTGTCCATTTGCAAAGAAAATATGTGCATCATGTCACTCTTGAAGTCCTCTAGTATGTTTCCAATCTCATGTTTTATGAAGGTGGAAGAGGAAGGGGTATTGGATTTACTTTGGCTAGCTCTACCCTTCTTCCTAAATGCCCTAGAATGGTTCTGGAAGACAATTTTGATTGTTTCATAGGGTTGTTGGTAGATATCTCCTCCTGATAAAATATTCAAGGTTTCTGTCATCTCTTCACCGATCCTTCAAAGAAGTACAAGTTTAAGTGAGTTAGGATCAAGAGTATAGTTGGCTCTCTTATAGTTCAATTGAAACCTCTCTTCATAATCCTCTAGGGATTCATCAGGCCCTAGAGTCATCCTAAATATCTCATTCTTAGTTTCCTTGGACCTACAGTAGTCTTTGTACTTGCTGCTGAAGGTATCTTCCATCTGTACCCAAGTAGTGATGTCATCCCTAGGCAGACCCATGAACCAGTGCAAGGTTGGATCCTTAAGGGTTGATGGGAATTTCTTCAACTTTTGATCATCATAGTTGTAGTCATAAGTCCTACAGACAACAAAAAATTCAAACATGAATGTGTCAAGGTCCTCAGAGGTAAGTCCATGGAAGTGTGGAAGAGCTGAGGGGCTAATGTTTTTCATCTTAGTGTCCCCATCTGCCTCTCTCATGGGAAAGGCTCTCTGGGTCCCAACCATGGTTAATATAGGTGAAGTAGGTCCCTTAGTTGAAACAAGGTATTCTTCTTCTTCCCCAATAGGATCCTCAAAATATTCAGAAGGCTCACCTATAGGGGGTTCAATCTCACTGCCACTGAAGAAGAGTGAAGGGTGGCTAGGAGGTGATGTGGGGGTTTTGGGTAATGTTTGTCTTTGAGTATTCCTAGTCCTACGAGACATGAAAATCAGATCTTTTTTGTACTTTTTGAATATTTCTGAAGTGACATGAAAAGAAAGGAAATCAGAAAAGAACGCTAAAAAAAATCATAATATCTACTAGACACCTCCCCGTCAACGACGCCAAAAAGTGGTGAGCCCTGGTATTGCACCAAGAGTGTTGCAACTCCCAAGGGCTGCCCTACTTTACTTTATCAACCCGAGGTTCATACAAACTTTGAGCTGACAGCGCTATCTACAAAGCAGATGCATTTTGTTCATGTCATCCTCTTCTGCTTCACTAAAGGGTGTTATTTCTTAAATTATGATAACAACTAGAAAGTAAATTGCTGGAAGGAAATGACAGAAAGGAAACTGAACTAAATTGCTAGAAAGGAATGCCAAGAATGAAACTAATTTAATTTGAAAAAAACAGATAGCAGAAAAGAAATTAATTCTACACCACACTTAACTTGGCCAAACGGCTAAATTCACTCTACTATCCCATGATATATCTACCATACTCCTATCCATGCAACTAAACTATCCATGCCTTAATTTTAATTAAAAAGAATTAATTTGCAGCTTAGAGGGAAGAAAAAGGGCTAAGAGGGCTAATGGGGGGTTTAACAAATGAAATGAGGTTTGGAAGCGGAAAGAGGGGGTTAAGCCCTTATAAAAATTTATGATTGCGTGATAAATGGCTTTGGAGAAGACAAAGGGGGTTAAACCCTTAGGAAACCTTATTATAATGCAAGAAATGACTTTGGAGCGAGAAGAACTCAAAAATGCGATGGTGAAATGTGATGGATAGAAAAATTTGTGATGTGCGATGTCGCAATCACAACTTCATAAGTTTAAATGGATGGCATTAAGGACTTAACGGAATGAACTAAATGGTGCATAGTGTGAAGAGTGACATGGCGGGTCGCGAATCAAAATATCGGAAGTTTACAAGGATAGCGGTAAGGATTAACGGGAATAAACTAATGGTGCGCAGTGCGAAGTGCGAAGAGTGAAGTGGCAGGTCGCGAATCGCAATATCACAAGTTTACAAGGATAGTGGTAAGGATTAACGAGAATAAACTAAAATGTGTGAAGTGTTATTTGCGCTGTAGTAAAGGTTGTGGGCGGTGATTTGCGATGTGATAAGTTCTGTGGGATGCGATTTGCAATGTGGTAAGTTCTGCAGGATGTGATTTGCGATGTGTAAGTTCTGCGGGATTCGATTTGCGATATGATAAGTTCCGTGGGATGCGATTTGTGATGCGATACGTTCCGCGAGATGCGATGTGCGATGGGGATGATGTGGCGGTGGAAAAAAGTAAGAGTTGTGATTTTCGATTTGACAATCGCAAATAATGAGAGGTGAGTGTTAACGGTATAAGGTAACAGGTGCAAAGTGTGATTTGTGATTTTGCAATATTGCAATCGCAAGGAATGGGCAATAAGTGTTAAGGTAATCGTTAAATTTTGTGATTGCGAAGTGCGACGTACGGTTGCGGGAGTCTCGAGGAGCAAAGGCAGAGCTTCGGTTTTCGGTGGTTCTGTATGTTTTTTCACGTGTTTTTCATAAAAAGGGTAAGGCGACCGTGAACGAAGAAAAACAGAGAAGTAGGGCTGAAGAGATTAAGGGTGTTCAAAACAAGGTAAGTGCATCGCTAACGTGAGAAGTAAAGGAGGGAAATGGAAGCATAAGAGCAGTGATCACAAGTGAACACCTGCGGATTCATGTATGGGAAACATACATAAATGCGAGATGAAATAATGAAGGAAAGGCTTGGACTTGGTAATACAAATTCTTCCCTGAACTCGAATAGAAAGAAAATTTGGCTTGTGGGAAGGTCTGCCCCTACTCGAACTCTATCGACAAAGATGAGAGGGGGGAGACTTGACCACAATTTTGGAGTTTTTCCTCTATTTCACTATACATAAGCAATTAAAACTACAACAACACAAAAACTAAATAGCAATGAAACTTATCAGAAGCATATCCAACTTAAATGATAGAGGAAAAACTAGCTAAATGACATAAACTAAAAGATAATAACAACACAGAAGCTGAGACACATGGATTGGGCCCTAACACACGAGCCTAGCCCTCTAAACTTAAATCAATAAAATTAAATCAAGCTTCTCATTTCATAAAAGAATAACTGCATACATCTCTGAAAGTTTCGATCCCTAAATAAAACAAAAAGCTTCAATAGTTCACAACAATAATTCTGAATGGAAATGAGACTAGGATAGACTAACTCTTCCTAGCTCTAGCTCTGCTCTCTTTATTCTACAAGGCAGCTACCAAAATCTCCCTAGAAAATGGTGATTGAGTCCACTGGACTCCAAGTAAACCAAGATTGAGTGCTCTCCTTTTTTAGTTGCTCGACTGCCTCTGGAATTCAAATTGCTAGAGAGAATCCTTGGGGATCCTTCAATTGCTTGTGGAATTTGAATTACTGGATAGAATATTTGGCATCCTCTGGTTGCCTTTGAGGGTGGGCAATCCTCCTATAATTTATCCTTTTTGTCTCCTCCAAGTCTTTGTGATAAAATATTTATAAAAATTCTTAATAAATCATGATTTTCTGCACTCAACCTTATATTAGGCACTCAGAGTATGTTAGCCTTAATCACCACCTATAATAGCATCATAAACCCAAATAATAATAAAAATGCAAGAAAAAGAGATCTAAGAAGGAAAAAAGGTGACTATTAACCCCTCCAAATATGTCTAATCATGGAGCTCATCAGATACCAATAGGCGACACATCTTCAACTAGTGCCAATTCAAAGGAACTACTTCCTTTAAGGTACAAGTTAATTTTCATATTCATATATTTGAAGGCAAAATATATGTATGTGCTCTTGAAAAATGGTTCAATATGCTAGAAGGATATTTTTCGGTCCATAATTTTTCGATAGGTAAAATATTACTTTCACATTCCTTGAGGTTTCCTCCCATGTAAAAAACTAGTGGGAAACTTACTGTAAGAAAAGGGTCATGAGGAATCCACACTATTTTTAGTCACACCCTCTTGGAAAGATTTTAGTGATGTTATTAAGGACCAATATGCCCTATTGGAAGCTACAAAGGCTAGTGCATGAGGTGGACCACACTACAATAGGAAACAGACCAAGTATTTCCATAGTTCACAAACATCTTTCGTACCTTGTGCATCAAGCTAGGTATCATGGAATCTAAGCGAAAGATGGTGCTCAAGTACCATGGTTGTTTGCATGGATACATATAGATAGAAAAGGAGTTCTTGAACATCTCCTCACTTTGTGCAACATAATGATATTCTATCAAAATCGAGAAAAAAATTAACAAAAGAAGCGAGAATTTGGATCTATGAATCCTTTAGAGCAGAAGCAGGGAAATGGCATCCCCAAACCACAAAAAAAAGGATAGAACTAGGATGGACCACACTAGTAAAACCCATTGAACCCAAAACAAAAAATGGGAATGGGAAGACAACAAAAAACACGAGAAAGTGGTGTGAGTTCCATAATAGCCCCACACATGATACAAATGAATGTCATGCAAAGAAGTCACTAGTGGATGAGCTAAGAGATTTAAAGTCAAACGTAGGATTACACATTGAACCATATTTATAAAAGGGGAAATAGATCATTGATGTGGAACCCAGTGCGACCATTTCCACTACCAAGGTCTAACAAAGTGAGCTCAAAGATTCGAAGGAAGTTCAACATCTCTTTCATTCAAAAATGTGGGTGAAGGGTGCTCCACTACATTTCCTTGTCGATAGAGGGAGTTAAAAGAACATCATCTTAGTAAAGGTTGTTAATCAGTTCATCTTATAGAAAACACCACACCTGTATACATACAACATTAGGTGGATCCACCAAGGGTGAGATATTTGCGTCAATTGACAATTTTTCCTACCCTATAGCATCAAGCCTTTCACACACGAGGTATTATGTGATGTTGATCCCTTGAATTTTGTGATGTTTTGTTAGACCAACCATACTTTTGGAAAAATCATGTTGTGTATTAGTCTATAACTCATGGCGTTATTATTACTTTGGACTAAAAAATATACAAGATACTAGAGGCACACCAACTACCTCCATTTCTTTGATCTTTGCTAAGCATTGCATTAAAGTAATCTCCTAGATTGGGAAAATTGTTCTTCCCAATTCACTCTCAGAGTAAGGATTAGGTTATGGCCACATCCATGGCCTCCACACAAGGCTCCTTTGTGCAGTCGAGGCAAGTGGATAAGGTCATAGAAGAATACAGAGACATCTTCTCCTCACCCACAAGGGTACATTTGCATTGTCAAGTCAAGACTTGTAATAGTCATTTGAGATTGAAACATATGCCTGTGATTATGTTATTAGTGTTGTTCTCATTCAAAAAGGAAATTTTTTGGCCTATAATAGTGACACCCTCTCGGTTATTATCCGAAGGTATCCCATCTATGATAAGGAGATGTATTCCATCATGTAGGCTTGTAAAAAATGGAAACATTCTATTTTAGGGAAGGTGAGGATAATCCAAATTGATCACTATCCTCTTCAATTTATGCAGACATAGGCAAAGTTACATAATTACCACCATCAGAAATAGTCCACATATCTATAAAAAAATCCATTTAAACATTAAATACAAGAAGGGTAACACCAATCACGCTACACATTGCCTCAATCGACCCCCGATTGTGGCACTAACCACTGTCCTCAAATATTGTGGGCACGAGACCTATGGAGGTCTACAACTATACAATAATGATTCATAATTATCTACCACATACCAGATGTTGATGGTAGGAAATCAAGTTCTACACTTCCACCTCCATGATGCATTATAGTGATACCTGGGACACCTTTGTGTTCCTTAAAGCAAGCATGTCAAGCTAATATGGAAGGAAAATTATAGTTGAGTCACATTAAACTCATTCTCCTTAGATACACCTTTCCAACAAGCTATCGTGCACACCAAAAAAATATTGAATGCTAAAGTTATGACCCCAGTAATTTGACATTCCAACTTACCCCATCGGGGCCCATAACCATTTGGTGCTTCATCACCTAGGGTTAGGTTTTTGGATGTTTAAGGTTTCTCATTTTCTCTTCATGATAAAAATTCCTTAAAGCCTCGTTATAACACAATTCAAGAAGGTGTGTAGCCATCACATCTCTTCTAAAAAATAAGCAACCACCATTCGAGGTAGTTTGCTTTCATTTTGCAGGTATATAGTTTCAAAAATTTCCATTTATTAATTGAAGTTTAGTTTCATTGTATCTTTATGTTTTGGTGTTAAATATGTATTTCATTTCATTACCTTCATAAATTCATATCATTAAATGTACATGCAATGCATAAATGAATATGTAATATGGTTCTGTTGACAGTGTTGGATAATACCAACATGCAGGGGATCTCCCCAATATGAGGTCCCAATTAGACCTCACACTGTTTTTTGTAGGAGTCCCATCCGGCTATATGGTCCAGACACCATTGCAAAGGTTTTAGAGGTACACCTTTGTTACAACACATGCACAAGATATTACAAACACCTCTTTGGGGCAGCATGTAATCTTTTTGTGACACCAAATGTTGAATGCACATGAAAATTCCATGCCTAATAAAGGGAACTAAGCCTTTAGTTAGGGAAGTAATAGTATTATCCTAAGGGAGACCCATGAGTGGAAGATAAATAATTTTTGATTTACTTTCAAATTAGTTCACAAGATAAACAACAATCGTAAAATCATAACAACACTCATTCGAAAATATCCATATCTAAGAAACAAAATAGTTCATTAATATTAGTATGTATTACGCCAACATTTACCACAAAAATAACAAGAATATTATTACTACATCCACGATACATTCATGAAGAAGTTCTAGCTCGAGTATTTTCTGATAATTAATGAAAGGTTCCAAGTACATTGTTACATAGATGAAACACTAGATCCAGTAGTGGAACATGAAGCCACAACTTGTGTCTCCAAATAATGATTTATATCCTATGTAATAAATAGAATTCAAGGTAGAATCTAATAATCCAAGCCCTTTACTTGAGTTATGAGGAGATATTTATAACAAATGACAATGAATTTTTAGTTTCCTCATGACTCTTCAACTTCTATGACCTATGGGATTGCATACAACCTTTCACATTCTAAACATAACCCTTTCATTCCACATGTGTCTCTTGGACTTCATTATAGTAAACTCATTATAAAAGAAAAATTACATATAGAACAATGGCTATATGAGACACAACTTCTAATAGGAAAAAATTCTATAAAATAGATAAGTCGATTGCTTATTCATGGAGCTCATTAGTAATGTATACATGTCATTCTCTGAAATTCGTAGCAATAATTTTGGTTCAGACCAAAAATTCAACTGCAAACCACATCTTTACCTCCAGTGCTTCTGCCAATATGGATTTGGAACTTGATTGTACATTATTACATAGCCATGAAAGTTTCATGTGAACTTTAGTTGGTGCAATGGCATATTGTAGAATAATGTCTTTAGTGATCTCTAAGCCTTCTTGTTCTGATGTTTGCTTGATTTTTCCAATGTACTGCCTCACTTCCTGTAAGATTATTTCCCTACCTCTTATCTCTCTGTTGGCCGGATAAATCGTTCTTGCGGACAAGACCGATCTCCCTAGTGTCAGAAGACAATCTAGCAGCAAACGAACAACTAAGTTTTTCTTTCTCTAAATATATTTGTTTTACAAATAAATTTTATAAAGGTGTCGATCCTACCTTGGATCCAAATGCTTATTTGCGGTCGTAGTGCTTCCGTCGCATCAATAATCCTTCGTCGTAACAAGAGCTCTTTTGTCGCAAGAAAGTATCATCTTTCGTTGATCTACAATCATAAACAAGAAAATATCAATAGCACCTGTATAACAAATAATTATAAAACATACCTATCATAGTGATCAAGGAATCTATGAAATAAATGATCAAACGACAGCTTATTGAAATAAACAATCAAACGACAATTTATTGAGAAAAACATAACTTGATTGTATTAATCTTAAAATATACAGAAGAACCTTACAACCTTAGCCTTGATGTTTGAAAGGCCTTCCCGGGGTCCGAAGCAAGAGTCTCCTCTACTTTTTTAAGTCTTGCACTCTTCCTTCAGGAGCACAAAGAGGTATGTGATCTTTCCTCTCAAAAGCTCAGCAGAAAGAATTCTAAATCTCAACAGCACTTCAACTCAAATATTCTAATTTAACTTCTTCAATCCTCCATTCATTAACTTAATCTTTTACTTAACCCTTTGAGGCTATCCAATGCCTCCTTTTATAGAGCAGATGAGGAGGTTAGGATTCCACCTTTAAAGGGATAGAATCCTCCTTCAAAGGGATAGGCTCCTCACATCAAGGTATTAGTTCCTTAAGGTGTGGGATACATGCACCTTACTAAAGCGTACTCATCCCCAAAAAATCTCATCTAGAACCTTCTAGAATTGACCAAAATTCAACTTTTTCACTTTTCTTTCGCGCTTTTTTTATTTTACAGGGGTACCGCAGGCATTACACTGGAAAAATGCGTTCTAGAACGCATTTTCTCTTCACATTACCTGCGTACCCTAGCTAAAAACGCAAGAAGGTTTCATGTTACCTGCGTACCCTGATTTTTTGAGCTTTTTAGGGTTTTTCTTCCAGTTCTGAGGGCTTGGAATAGGGAACAAAGGTTGTAAGAGTTGCAAAGGAGGCATGTATGAGTGTTTAATGAGATCATACAGTTAGCATAATGTCAAGGTGACAATTTTTAGTGTAACACTCTCCAAGTGATCCTACTGAAGGCATCCCATGATTCTATGCTAAAGACTTTAAATCATTGTGCAATTGACTATATGCAACAATAGTATTATCTGAATATTCTCTAATATGGATATAATTATGATCCTGTATTATTAGTTGTACTCTATCTACTTCAGTAACAATCTTTTCCTTTATAACCAACTGTTGCAGAACATCTGGATACTTGGAAACCCATTCCTGGATTTTATCAACAACTTTGTTTGCCACCTTTATGAGCTTTAGGACTTCTTGTGCTTTCTTTTGTATACCAACAAGGGGCACCACTACTTTAGGGAGAAGTGTCATCTCATCATACAACCATATCATGGTATCCACCATTGGCCCCAATTCCTCCTATATGGTTGACTCCCATTCTATTGTGCTGAAGTTGTGAGAGGATAGTTGATGGTTTTCTGCAGTGAGATGTTTCACTTGTTTCTTTACTTCAACTAACTCTTTCCTCAATCGTGCATTCTCATTCAACATACATTATGAGTTTTCATGTGTTATTGTAGCAAAAGCAACATTATATGCCATGATTTCCTAGGGATTTCTCCTAGTGTTTGTAGTTATCACCTCTTATGTGGATACAAAGACTAGATTTTGAGGACCAATTGGGAAGAATAGTCACCTTTGTTGCACAATCCTTTTCTTTAGCTGATAAAATGTGAAATTACACATGTCCATGACTCTGCCTTATGGTGGAGGTGTGATTCACATATCATCAAATGGGAGACGACCACTTGTAAGAGGAGGTTCTGCCAGAGAGCCTAGTTCATCATCTATGGGTTGGATAACATCATCTTCCTCTATTTATTCTTCTATTTCCTGAGTCATATTTTCTTCCTCCAGCCTTTTTGTTTCTTCCTCCTCCTATGAATTCCTTTGTTTTTCTTCTTCCACTCTCCTTCTTACTTCTTCTTCTTCCTATTCATTTTTTAACAATTCATATTGTTTCCTCATTTCCTCTTCTTCTTGTTGGTTCTTTTCCTCTAGTTCTCTCCTTTCCTATTAAGCTTCAATAGATCCCTTATTCAATGGATCAATTTTCCATTTCCTGCTACTTTCTATCTTGGATCATTCTTGATCCTTTTCCTGGGAGTCGTAGTTCTTTCTTGAGCAGTTGTTTGTGGTGCCTCCTGTACCTGTATATCTTGAGTTGGTGGAACTTGGGGGGTATCGACTTCAATTCCTAGATGTGTATTTCTTATGCATTTTACCAATTATTCACCTTTTCACATTCTACACTATTCATTGATGTATACCCCTAAGAAAAGTCAATCATATCACGATGTTTCTTGCACATTCCCTTAGAGTCATACCCATGAAAGTCCTTGACTGAAAAGTGAAAGAGGTCTAGCTCTTGCATTTCTACATCTGTCGCCTTGTGTCTCTTTAGCTCATACAATCTGATCCTCAAATGGAAATTGGGCCAAGGGGCCTTATTCCTTATGTGAATAACTCTTGACAACACTTTATTCAACGGATAAAAAAATTCTTGCAAGAACGCCTTGTTAGTTACATATCACGACATAATACGAGGAGAAATATGAAATCCAAAGCATATGATATATGTACCTTCTGGTGTAGCAAACCAATCTGCGATATCATGTAATGAATCCTTCACTTGGTCGGCCATGCAAGGAGGATTGATGTCATAAATCATTTCAAATATGGCTATGAATAAATGCCCTACGAATCTGTCGCAATCCCCTCTGAGACTCAAATCTAATAACACCCTGCAATGGAAGTAAACTGGGAATTTATCTTGTGGGTTCCAGTTCCAATACATCCCTGGGAATGCATACCATGCACATATACCATCCAATAAAAATGTTGACATATAAAACTATGGTGTCTGGTTTGCCCCACTACAAGGAAAAGACCCTCTAGTTGATAGAAATAACTAAAAAACACTCAATTAATAAACACACTCATATATTATACACAAATGGTGTATGCATAAACACACTCACACACAGATTAAATTCATATTACTATATTAAATAAGGTTTTCTAGATCTAACTTATTCCTAAGTTAGAAGGAGAGGTTGAGAGAATTTCTCAACCATCACAAACCAACTTCTCAATTATAGGATGTAAGCATTAATTCCAACATCCCCTCTTAATTCTTACATTACATAAATTTATTTAAAACACAATCATTCTTTAACTTATTAGTAGATGCTCCATCAAGTTGCCTCATAACCCTCGTAAATGTGTAGTTGGCAAGTTGGATTCCCGAGTTTGCTTCCTCAACTCCCGAATCAAGGATCTCCCGAAGTCGATTACTGGACAACATCCCAATCTATCGCATAACCTCATTAGGAGACCACTCAATGTCTACGACTAATGAGGGATTCTTCCCTAGATCCGCAATTGCCATACTATCTCGACAACCATCCATGTTGAGCCTTACTGCCACTTAATCTCTTCAAAAAACAATTGATTACATTTTTTTTTTTGCAATTGCTGAAGTCCTAGTCATTGTATGGACGAGATCCCATCCACCGAGATACATGGGTGCTAACCGCTGTACTCGCCAGTTATCTAGAAAATTCATATAAATACATAATGTATCTAGATTCAACTATTACATCATAACCTTTTTATCTAAGTTTGAAAAATTCATCTTCACTTAATTTACAAACAATATTACTAAACCACAAAGATTTCAACACACCAGATTCAACTAAAGCACATTCTCTACTCATGTACATACCCAAGCGTCGATACTTTAATGAATTCTCGCAGTCACAGTACCTTCCTCGCCCCCGACAACATCACATCTTGGTCACACAACAGCTGCTCATGAAAAAAAATCAACTCCTCCTTGAATTTTTTGTTTTCTTCTCTTTCATCATTGCAAAGTGATCACCAGTCCTTTTACTCGTCAACCATGCAAGATACTTCCCAAAACGAGTGGCAAGGTGCAATTCTAATAACTGTTTTGCACGCGTATTGAAGCAACAAACCACAGCAGCAATCTCATTCAACAGTGATGGAAAGAACATCCTGTCACACACAGGACAGCAGGTGCGGCAAGCCCTACCGACGCCGTCTCCCTCTGCATTAATATCACTGACCTCGCGGGAACTATGTCCTTTATGGTGGACTATGTGTCTAAAACACTTTGTGTGGACTCAAATTGTTCCAATGTCTTCTTGACTCAAAAACCTGTGGGAAGAGATGATTCTAATATGCATTCCATGATCATTAAAATTGTCAACCATACGTGTAAATGTTCTAATCCAATACATCAGGAGTGGGTGACTAAACTCTCTTTCGATAGCTAGATCTAATCCAATTTCAACCTATACTACCATTGAATCTAACATTTAGACGTGTAATAGCACTAGGGAAAATTTAAATGCAACGAATTTCTCCTTGGATGTTGTAGTACCGCCCCGACATTTTCTGCGTTATGGTAGTAGTGTGCTGATGGTCCTTCAATAAAAAGGACTCCAGTAGCTTAGTCAGAGTCCCGCTATTATATCAGCGGAATTTGGTGCACCGATTTTTTATTGAAAAGTAAGGAGAAACCTGTGACCAGGAAATTATTGATAGAAACTACTGAAAATACTGAAAATGCACCACTACACCAAACACAGTAGCAATATGTAGAATTCAGAAACTGGTAATAGGTCGATTGATCCGGCGCTCAAAAAAAAGAAAAAATAAATTTAACCACTCAACAAAGCACCACGCAGCTTCAGGAATTTTCTCACAACACAACACAACACACAAGCCTCTGATCCTGTGCTCTGATACCAAGATAGAAATAACTAAAAAACACTCAATTACTGAACACAATCATATATTATACACAAATGGTGTATGTGTAAACACACTCACACATAGATTACATTCAGATTACTCTATTAAATAGAGTTTTCCAGATCTAACTTATTCCTAAGTTAGAAGGAGAGGTTGAGAGAATTTCTCAACCATTACAAACCAACTTCTAAAATATAGGATGTAATCATTAATTCCAACACTATTGGAGGTTATAAAGGAGGTTTTTAGTGTTATAAAACTGGCCAAAATTGTCAAAAAAACATTTTCCACAACATATGTTTACGGTTACGGAGGTTTTGGCAGAGCTTTTAACGGAATTTCAGCACAACTAAAAAAAATGAGTGGTCAGAGGTTAGTACGGATGTTTTTTCCATCGGTGCACTACTAAGGTGTCAACGCACCAGTGCATGTCATCTAGAAGGGGCCTGGGGTGGTCGAAGGTGCATGCACTGGGCCGTCAAGGTCTAAAACCGCACCGAGCATAGTGTTGGTGATATAACGCATGGGGCCATTCTAATTGGTCTTTGGATTTGTGCGGTGCCCATAGGTTGTCTAAAAGCACCAGTACATAGACTTATATAAACACACCGGTGCGCAGTATCAGAAAAATGCACTGATTGTTATAATTCATATTGGTATTTGTGCGGTGCCCATAGGTCGTACAAATGCATCGTTGCGTAGTCTCATATAAATGCACCAGTGCGTAGTCTCACATAAATGCATCGATGTGCAATATCACATAAATGCACCGAGATTTATAATTGGTATTGGTATTTGTGCGGTGTCCATAGGTCGTACAAATGCACCGATGCGTAGTCTCACATAAACGCACCGGTGCATAGTATCGCACAAATGCACCGATATTTATAATTGGAATTTGGTATTTGTGTGGCGCCTATAGGTCGTAGAAACGCACCGGTGCGTTGTATCATACAACCGCACCGGTGTACAGTAACTGACACACACTAGTGTTCATTTTGTATTTTTTAGAAACATCGACCTGTGACAGTGCAATTATTGTGATTTTTTAAAATTCATTATTCATCAAAAGTCAACACATCTTATAACAATATTCATACTAATTAATTTTTTATTAATGCATTTGAATGTGATGTTTGGATTAATTTTGTATATCATATCATAATTATTGTGATTTTTTAAAATTCATTATTCATCAAAAGACGACACATATCTTATAACAATATTCATATCAATTAAATTCTATTTAGTGCATTTGAATGTGATGTTTGAATTAATTTGTTATATAATATGATCAAATTTCACATCTCTTCATTATAATATTTAATCATCCATAAATTTAATCAGTGGTGTTACATTTTTTATTCATACTAATTAATTTTTTATTAATGCATTTGAATGTGATGTTTGGATTAATTTTGTATATCATATCATAATTATTGTGATTTTTTAAAATTCATTATTCATCAAAAGACGACACATATCTTATAACAATATTCATATCAATTAAATTCTATTTAGTGCATTTGAATGTGATGTTTGGATTAATTTGTTATATCATATGATCAAATTTCACATCTCTTCATTATAATATTTAATCATCCATAAATTTAATCAGTGATTGCAACATTTCAGTCATGGTGAAATGCAATAGAATAAATTAAAATATATATATATATATATATATATATATATATATATATATATATATATATAACAGTCTTTTTCATACAAAATGGGACAATTATTGGTATCCCTTTGTCTTTTAATTGGGACACTATGTCCATTAAATTAAACAAAATGTCTAATTTCACAGAAAAACATTTCAAAAAATACAACGCCTTGCTTTGATATTCAAACATAGTGATCATCATTCTTCACTTGAACTATTGTCACGGCTAGAGCTACTTCCATGACTTGGGTTATTTTCAGGAATTTTTTGTTCACGGTGTTGATTTTTTTCTTCTTCTTCACCTTCCATCTACAAACATAAAAATAAATTGTAATGAGTGTATATACATTGGTGAGAATAATGGAAATTGTAATATTAAATAATATACATCAATGTAAATTGAAAATAAATGACGTACCATAGAACCAATTGACTCATGAACTATACACATTCTTTCAAAACCATGTAGTATGCCATCTTTCAAGATTTCATCTGTTGGCACAGTTCCATACTTTGTCTCCTGCAAGTTTTATACCCCATAACAAATCATATATTTAATATAAAATATTTTTTTGTTCTATTAACTATAGACGAAGCTAAGTAAAACAATATTGATAGATGCTTACAAATTCCACAATTAATTTCGGATATGCCAACATATAGTCACAACCCATATTTAACCCAATGTCAATCAATTCGTCTGATGGTTGTTATTTGTATGTTAGCACCTGTTTGAAGACATTCAATGATGATTTTTGTAAAACAACTTAAAAAATACAAAAATGAAATCTAGTTAAGTTGTTATAAGGAAGTAACAATTACTCACAAACTTAGATATCAACCCTTTTCTTCCTTATCGTCCTGTTTTGTGTGTTGAATGGGTTCCATTTTATTTTCTTTTCTACAAGAAAATAATTGAAAATTAATATTTAATTCTAAATTGTTTATTTATTGTACCTAATGATAAAAAATTCAATGATTACATATTACATTTGAAGCACGTTGTTTTTGGGATGGCTTCTCCTGCGATACAATTTTTTCCATTTCTTTGACCATCTCCTTGTACACCTTTTTGGACATTCCTACTAGCATATTTCTGATATCAGCTCATTCATATTTTGAGATTTTCATTATCTTCCTAAAAATGTAACATGACAATAAACTATAATTTTTATATTGATATATGAAAAGTAAATATAACAAAATTGATATTTATAAATAGTTATAGACAAACATTTAAAGGAATATTAATTTTTCATTCCTTCTTTTTTGCTGTTGTATGTTTTTGCTATTAAAAGTCTGACATGTCTCATTGACCAATTCTCTGGAAACTCTTCTTGTAGTTTAGATAAAATTTGGTTCTTGGAATCATTGGATTGATTTTTGTATTATAAGTGTAAAGAACGTCTATACATTCGTTTCACTAGATCCCTCAAACTTTTGTAAAATTCCCCCCCCCCTTTTGTTAACCTCCAGCACCACTCCAGATGAGCTAAGGAGAAATTCATTTTCATTTGTATGTTCTATTTTTTTTCTTTTCTTAGAACAACATTCATTTTCTGAGTTTTTGGTCCCTATAGAACATTAAACATATGTGAATTAATATATTGTTTGACACATGTTATCTAATAATTTTAAGTATATTATTAATGAAAATTAAAATAAGAAACTCATATTGGATCGATAGTATTTTTTCATTCACTTGATTCATCCTTTTGCAATTTTTCCATCAAGATTTTACGCTCTTCTGGTCCTAGATCAGAAATAATCTTACTGAGCTTCGTCATTTTGTGGCTCTGCATGATAGACATTAAACAATACATATTAATTAAACTTACATATAGTTCAAAAATAATATTTTTTGTAAAGAATTTACAAAGAACCTGCCTTTTTTTCTTCTCTTGATGTGTTATCAGTGTTTTTATTACTTGATCTCTTGTCAGCCATTTCTTTATCAATATGAAACCTGTACCATATCATTCATTAATATATTTTATAAATAAATTGTCAACTTTTCAGGTAAAAAAAAAATCTCAAGAAACCGGTGTGCCATTCATGGTGTACGCACCGATATCGGTGCGTGGTGGTCTTATAAACACACTGCCAAAATAGTATAATACACCGTACAGTGCTTTATGTCAACAAGGAGCACCGATGCATTACATGTTAACCACCACACTGATTAACACAGACAAAATAATAACAATCGTCTAGTGTTATTTTTTGTAGCATAAATGCCCCACGCAAACAAGGGACCACCATACAGTGCTCTCTATCAACTAGGAGACCCAATGTGGTGTGTTATATGTTACATGGTGCACCTATTAACACAATAAAAAATTTTTTTGCGAAACAACATGTGCATGGTGCACCATAATGAAATAGCGCACCGATGCCCTATTTTACATATGGCACACTAATTAAAAAAAATTGTTTTTAATTTTTTATCACATAGTACTTGCGCGGTGCGCTGGCATAATCCAGTGCACCGGTGCGCTAGGTTACGCCGGGTGCACCGATAAAAGAAAATTTTGTTTTTTTTTAAATTCACGTAAGGGCTGACATGGATTGGGATCTGACTATGAAAGTCGTCTTGTGGGTTGGATTTCATAGGCCTATATATAGCAATATAAACCCTATAAATCTAAAATGAGAAGCGCTATTTCTGAAATCACAGAAACAGGGAGAAGAAAGGGCAGAAACAAAAAGAATGAAGGGTTTAGGGTAAAAATGGATTTTTTTCTTTTTTCTTTTTTTTCTTTTGAAAATGAAAAATAAATTGAATTTTTTTTCTTACTGCATAAAAAAAACTGCAGAAAAAGTAAAAATAAAAATAAAATTTAATCACGAGATCATTTGAAATTCTATGCTACAGGGTTTGAATCACCAAAGCTTTGGAATTCTGATTGTCTGAATACTTCTGTTCGAACGTATTTCGCTGCTCCACAGTGCTCTCGTGCTCTCTTGCTCCAGGTATGTCTCCTGCAAATCTCTGGCTGAAATGTTTTGCAAAAAGAGTGAAATAATGAAAAATGTTTAGTATTTAAAGAATTCTTTTATGAAATTAGATTTTTGAAAATATTTTGCCACCCATTTTTCGATTTACTGCTTTTTTTTCACTTAGAGAAAATAGAGTTGTGCTTTTTTTTATTTGTGGTTATTCGTCACCAGTGCGTCCATTGATAACATGGCACTGATGCGCAGTAACTAAAGCACATCGGTGCGGTTATCTGTACATTAGCATCGATAACAAGAAGTCCATTTTTAAGGCACTGAAATTACTTTTAGGTATGTACACCAAAATTTATTGTTGATTTTGCACAAATGCAGGGAGAAAATATCATAATTATATCGAATGGACAATTCTTCAAAATCCAGCTCGTTCCATAATATTTCTCAACGTCCATCGTAGAGTTCTTCCTATCCATCTCGAGACATAATATTTACTTCAGATTTTATTTATATTTTCATTATCTAATTGAATTTATGTTCTTTATCCATGTCAATAATTCATATCTTAATTAAATTTATAATGTATAAAAATTTACAGGTTCATGTAGATTCAGAATCGATTTCATATGCACAAAATATTCAAACAGCTCCAAAACGTCAGAAGCTCTTATCAGGAGAAGCATACCGCAAGGCGCATTTGGTAGATGAAAATAGATAACCGCTTCACCCTGCAAATTGTAACAATATTGCATCTTCTAGCCGCAATCCTAGGACAATGATGGTAATAATTACAATTGTTTGGTATATTGATTAATGTAATTATTTCAATGTCAAACTAATTAATCATGCAATATTTTCAATGTGCTTACTAATTGATATCATATATTTTGTACTAATCATGTTCAATTTTTTTTATTTTTTTTATTTTTTAATTATTAGGATTCTAGTGATGATGAATGACCTACCTACCATATTCCGTTGCACTCCACGACAATGTCAAATCGAGAGAAGACTGAATTAAGAGAAAAAATCGGAGAGGAACGATACCAAGAATGGTTGAATCAACCACCGATTCAATTCTCGCTACGTCTAGATTCACCAATTAGGAATGACTCCAACAATAGTAGTTCTTCACAAGCTGGAAATGGAGGAAATAAAATAGAGGTTGGTATGGATGATTACTTAAGGGATATGACTTCCATGGAGACAATGATGTTAGATGCATTCCAAAACGATGATCAGGTAGGGGATGATGCTCATATCGCTGACACCTTTTTCGAAAGCCTTAAATTTTCTCCCACCACCCCTCTCTTTGGACTTGGCGGTCAGTAAAATTCTACCCAGTTGGGGACAACAATGTTACTGTACAACTTGAAAGCAAATTTTGGCTTCTCGAATGCATGTTTCTCAGAAATTTTGAGGTAAGTTACCATAAAGTCCTCCCTTTTATAATTTGATAAATATAATCAATACACAATGAACATTACAAATGGAAAATTTTATGAGCGTTAATAATTATAGCGGCATTAATATACATTTATTAATATTTTCCATGATAAAAAACTACAGGTTATTCAAAGATAAGGTTCTTCCGAGTGATAATATCTTGCCCGATAGCTGCAAAAAGGAAACTAAATTGTTTAAAATGTTGGGTGTTGAGTACATATCATATCACACATGTCAAAATGATTGTATTCTATATAGAGGAGAATATGCAGACAAAGATATATGTCTGAAATGTGGGCATGACAGGTATGATAAATAAGAAAAGAAGGGTAAATCACATACTGGTCCTCCTTTTAAGATATTGAGGCACATGCCTATAATCTGAAGGATTCAAAGGCTCCTTCGTTGCAAATAATTAGCTATGTTACAGGGATGGAATGCCTCATACAGAAGTGAGTTGGGATTTAAGCGAATCCCAATTGATTCAATAGCCATGAAGCATATAGAGGATACATGGCCCGAAAAAATAAAGGATGAAATATGAAGTCTACGACTCAGCATAGCCATGGATGGCATAAAACCATATTCCCTCCAGAACACCAACTATTCTATTTGGCCTGTAGTAGTGACCAATAACAAGATCCCCCCATGGTTGTCCGTGAAGAATGAACATCTTATGTTGGCTCTCACAGTCCCTGGTAGAAGACAAGTGAAGAATATGGATGTCTACTTACAACCACTGGTAGATGAATTGAAGGAATTATGGGATGGGATAAATGTATAAGATGTATCAAGACCCATCATAACAGAGAGGATTTTTATGTTGAATGGCATATGTGCTTACACAACACATGATTATTCGGGCTTAGGAGTTTGCTATGGTAAATTACATGTTTAATTTATTGATTTGTTTATATATGTAACAATATTCTTTCACATATTAGTTATTTAATTTGTTGTAATTTTTCTGATCTTCATGATATTCTTTAACATGCCATGCATATTAATTGTATACAATAATCTCATAGGTCTTGTAACAAAAGGGTATTTTGGAAGTAAATATTATGGACCTTCTCTGAAATCTAGATGGTCCAAGGACCTTCAAAAGCGAGTGTATGATTGCTCCAGGGTGTTCCTCCCAGAAGAACACCCTTACAGAAGAGCAGCATCCGATTTCAATGGTAAACGATAGATAACCCAAAGGCCTCCAATAATGACACCAACTGAATGGCTTAGAGCATATCATAGAGAGAAGGAGAATGAGTTCATAGAAATGTTCTATTCAAATGGGGAGCCTATGTTCGATGATCCAGAATTCTTCGACACCTGCGTTGAGAAATTGCCCATTGGGATGAAAAGGAAATCTATCTTTTATAAACTCCCATATTGGAAGCATCTTAAGATTACCCACTTATTAGATCCCATGCATATATTTAAAAATGTTCCATATTCTTTATGGAGGAACATATCATCGACACAAAGTGACACATTGGATGTTAGGAAAGATCTTATTACTTCAAAAACTAAAATGACAAATTGGGCAAGACGATTAGAAAGTATAGGATCAGAGGTAGGCGCTGGTCCCTCTAATTCATGGTATTTCAAAGAAGGTGATTTCCCATGGATTTTAGAAAAATATGATATTTCTTTGGCAAAGGAAGTTATAATGGGTGAGAGGGTGCCATCTTCATACGGGTCTTCACTACGGTGCTGCTTCACCGTGGATGACCATTTTTCGGGGTAGAAATCGCATGACCATTTGAATCTTCTAAGAGTACGTATACTGTCATAAGCATGATTTTATTATTTGTTATATTAAAAAAAATTATCCCACGCAGGGATCATAAAACATAACTAATTTTGTATATTATTGCACATGTTTATAACTTTGCAGTGCCATTATCCTTTGTTCATGTGTGGGTGTGTGAAACATGAATTCCCTTAAGGCCTAGGACGTGTCATATCTAAATTATCTACATTTGTACATTGGATCGCGTCAAAGGAGATCCATGTAGCTAGCATTCCACGGTGGCGTCAAGAGATAGTTGATATTGTTTGTATGTTTGAGAAGGAACTGCCGACGAGTTTCATGGACTTGCAGGTTCATCTTCTAATCCACCTAGTAGATGAGGTTGAATTAGTTGGGGTGATTTCTTGTCATTGGATTTTCTTCTTAGATAGGTACATGAAGAAATTGAAAGGTTTTGTTCGACAAAGGGAAAAACCTGAGGGGTCTATGGCAGAGGGGTACATCCTATTTTAAATCCTCTTTCTATTATGCCAATGAGTACATCAAGCAGATTGAAAAAATACTAGGTGTGGTGATGTGAGAAGATGAAAGGAATGAAGACCAAAGAGAAGGGGAGTTGCTCCAAATGAGTGGAAAAAATCACTTGTAAAGAGTAAGCGACTTATCATTTTTCAAATTTACACAAAGTAAATATTCATTCTGAACTTTGATATAATGTATATTTTGATCTCTATGTACTATATAACATCGGTTTGATTTCATCAGCGAATGCAGAAATTGAAGCAATTAATAAATTCGTTCTTTACAATTCTGAAGCGACACAACCATGGGTCGCATTATACGAACAAAAGAGGATGAAATGGGATAGTGATAGGAAAGAATTCAAATGGTTGAATGGTAGAAGTGTGCCTTATCCCGATCATTTAAAAGAAAATATGCCAAAAATATGCCCCAACAGTTGGGTTGTTGACCAAGTCAGAGAGAAATACGGTGCAACTGGTCGTTACCTGCATGCTGAAGAGGATGCGCTAAACGTAGGGATTGGGTGTAACAACTCGATAATAATCTATTTAATTTATATGTACATTTGAAACTTAATAATGCACCTTTCAAATGTAATTACATCTATATTTCATATTTTAACTATTGGGTTATTATAAGACACATGAAACTATGATTTTTTTAACTTTTTATAATAGGTGCATTTGTTCCCATTTATGTGGGCACATGGACACCATTTTCGTATCGAAAATGCCGATGCTAGAAACATCACACAAGATTGTGGAGTGGAAGTCGAGTTCGATCAATTTAGTCGATCTAGCCACCGTGATCAAAACTAGTACAAAGGACGTTAGGTTACGTCAGAAAGATACAAGAGATCATTGAAGTGGATTTCTCTTCTTTCCAATGTGTTATTTTTAGGTGCAAGTGGTGGGACACCTTTGACCGGAATAATGTAAAGGAAGATCGCGATAGTAGGCTGATATGTATCAACTCTAGAAAGATGTGGGATGAAGCTAAGGAGCGCTATGTTTTCCCCAAAAACTGCAACCAAGTGTTTTTTTACCTAGATGTGTTGGATAGGGATTGGTGGTTCGTATTGAGACATGACCCTAGATCAAAACATATTTTTGAGAACAATAATGTTATCATGCCATGCGAGTTGGAAGATAATGAGGGTGATCATGAGAACCGAGAGTGATATGGTACATGTGTTATTTCATCAATATTTATACTTTTTAAGATGGTTTTTTCGAAACATTATAATATGTATTTTGAATTAATTGGTAATTTGCATTGTGTTAATGTTAAAATCAATATTTCACTTGATAATTTGCAATTATGTTGATCTCAAAAACAATGGCGTACTATATAAAGTTCTTTTCTTTATATGTAAGATCATAATAAAATAATGATAATTTTAAAGTACATGAATTTATTTGCATTATTTTATAAACTTTATTATGTTACAAAAATTCATATTATTCTATATTTATTATTTACAATTATTTAAAATTTTACAAATTTACAAATTTACAAATTGTTAATAAAATCATTTCACATTAATATAATTAAAATTTTCACTTTAATACAATTAAAATTTTCACATTAATACAATTAAAATTTTACAAATATTTTACATACAATTACAATTACAATTACAATTTTACAATTTCACATACAATTACAATTACAATTACAATTTTATAATTTTACATACAGTTACAATTACAATTACAATCATTTCACATTAATACAATTAAAATTTTACAAATATTTTACATAGAATTAGAATTACAATTACAACTACAATTTTAGAATTTTACATACAATTAGAATTAAAATTTATATATACAGTTAATTTTACATATATACAATTACAATTGTAAAAATTTACATTTATACCATTACAATTAGAATTTTAGAATTATATATACAATTACAATTTTACAATTTTACATATATATAATTACAATTACAATCATTTCACAATAAATTAAATATTAGAATTACAATTAAAATTTTACAAATATTTTACATACAATTACAATTAAAATCAAAATTACAAATACAATTACAAGTTCAGAATTTTACATACAATTAGAATTACAAATATTGCAATTTTACAATATCATGATCATTTAATATTAAATTAATTAATAAACATCATGATCATGATAACCATCGTACAAACATCATATTCGACTAAAAAACACATTCAAATTCGCTAACATCATCAGGATCATGATCATCTAACAAAACACAATTAGCATTGTATAACATCATCACAACACAAACATCAAATATACATCTCATGCGTAATAATTGTTATCACATACACATCTATCTGCAAGCTGCACATTAAATGAACATATCTAACATAACCTAACAATATACACATCATGATGATCACCAACATGTAAATTAAGTACAGCTGCAACATGAACATAAAATACATGGACCATATATATATATATATATATATATATATATATATATATATATATATATATATATATATATATATATATATATATATACATACATACACATACACATACACATACACATACACATACACATACACATACACATACACATACATATACATATATATATATATATATATATACATATAACTGAATAATTTAAAAAATATGCAACTGTAATATAAATTTCATATATCAACTGGTGGTACATCATCAATATCAGTACTAGTCGAGGTCTACTCAGTCAATGGTGCAGCCTCGACAAGCTCATATACATGTTGATCATCACGTGCCTGCTGATCTGGTACCGGTGCGTCATGTTGATCAAGATCAACTATAGATTGCTCATCGTGATGACTTGACATGGTCGATGGTCCAACCTGCTCATGATCATGAGTACTGCTGGATGATGTAGGTTGCTAACTCGACGTAGCTGATGGTCCAACATGCTCTCCATGATGACTGTTGTTTGATGCTAGTGGAGGCTGCTTATCTGGCGCAGCGCGAGGTGAACGATGATCACTCCCCTGATCATGATCATCAGATGATGCGTCTCTGCTCACAGACTATCGATCACGTGTTGCATCTCAACCACGTCTATAACGTGTAAGGGCCCTTCTTAGCCACGTAACTAAGGTCATAGCTCCTACGACTGCCGCATCAGGCTGTACATGTCATGCGACATGCCTCTCCACATATGTACCAACCTAGCATCGGCTTGTATGTCTCTCATAGTAGTAGGCCTGACTCCCGCCTAAACAATCAATTCATAGAGTTGGTCGCCCAACTCCATCCTCAATCTGTTATCAGGCCTACCGCTCCTAGAAAAAGGTGGTATTGGCGCACCAGCAGGAGTAGGTCTCTCTGCACCGGCCTCATGATCCTCGACATCTGGCATATGCTGATCATCATCAGGATCCACACCTAGATCCTTTGGTGGCGCTGGCATGTCCTCGCCATCAAAAGACCTAATGTCTGCAAAATATATACAAGTACACAACAATAATTAGATAATTTCATTACACAATTTAATAAAAACAAGTTAAAGAACATGTCAGAATAAATTTAAATAAAACATTAATATTACCTCTATCATCCGACAGCTCATCATCTCTGAAGAGGATGTTGTCACACCCTCGCCAATCCAAACCACCATAAGGACAGGGGACCATAACGAAGGGATGCTCGTCAACATTGGATAGAAACTCCAGTGCATAATGCGATATCCTCGCAGAAAACTCAGTCTTGCCCCTCTTGGGCATCATCTGTCCCCACATATGCATTTGTGCATCCAACATCAGCCTACAAGGCTGTAAAACAGAATTAGGCCTCGTCTCTGGAAACCTCTCAAAAAATAAACCAAAAATATATGAATAAAAAGGGAAGTTGACCCTCCCTTATGCACGAGCACGACATCTATCTAAGGCTATACAAAACTGCCACAAAAAAAATGACAGACCACCTGACAAGTCGTGGCTCCTGTACTAAAGAATCAACATAATATAGAAGTAGGCAACTAATGCATTTCTCGTCGCTGGTGTTGTGTGAAATGGTCGAAATCAAAAGTGAGAGGCACCTCACCTCCTCACTACCAAATGAAACAATGCATAACTGACCTCTGAAGACCTGAAAATATAAAGGAGACTGTATATCTGCGCTAATGTATCTCTGGGAGTACACCAACTGACTCCCTGCTACATAGCCAACTCGAACATCTAGGAATGAGGGAAAATCCACCCCTCTCCTCGATAGCCCTGTAATGAAATAGATGTCCTCCTCAGTGGGCACGTACCACTAGTTAGGACCAACCTGGAAAGCCTGTAGGTGGGCATTCCACCCACGGATAAGATTTTGCAAAAACAAACCATGGCCCTTTAGGGAAGTAGCCTCCTCATAGAACTTAAGGAGGCCTACTTGCCTTAGGAGCCCCTGGGTAGCTTTTGTAATAGGGTGAGGGTATGCATCTCTCTCCCTCTCTCGTGCCTCCTAAAGGCGAACCATGTTATATTGGTCCGCTTGTTGTTGCTTTTGTTCCCTCTCTTCTCTCCTTTCATGTCTTTGAATGATTGACATATTAAATACCATTTTTTTAATTAAATGAGACATGTATTTTGGAATATACATATATAAAAAAATTTGAAAAAAAAAACAGTCGATGCGCCACAAAAAAAATGCATGCATCGGTCACGGTGCATCTTTTTTTGTTGCACACCTGCGGCGGTGCACCAAAAAATTTGCAGTGCACCTGAAAATTTTTAGTGTACCGCCCTCCTGGAATTGTTCCAAATTCAATGGTGCAGTGGTATAACAGACCGCACCGTTGACTATGGACTAATGTCGAGAGGGTGATGCGCTAACCAAACGATACGCCCTGGGGTATATAGTTTGGTCAACGCACCGACCTCTTGACATCATTTCATAGTCAACGGTGTATACTTTTACCAAGTTGTACTGTTGACCATGTCGAAATGCCAGAATGCGGTGTGCTGACAAAATTACCCGTCCCGAGGTAGATATTTCAGTCAATGTACCGAATTTCCGCTATTCCACAAGGTCAACTGGGCGGCCTGGTAACCGACCGCACCGCACCTTTTTAAAATTTTAAAATATCACGGTGCACCTTTCAGTACTGCCCCATAACCAGTGCAGATATTTTTAGCACCAATTCTGGTGTGGCCTGTAAATTTACAGGCAGCATTGCGAATCGATGCGAGCCGAATGGCTCGAGTGCACCGCACATAATTTTTTTTTTTAAATGGTTAATTTTAAGCTAATTTACAATTCTAATTCGCTAAAAGGCTTAATTATGGGAAAAAAAAAAATACCTATACATTTGGCCGTCGAGGAGGCATATTGGCTGTAGAATTTGCAAAAGTAAACTTTCCCACCGTTTTGCAAAATTAAAAATGGAGATTTGTGGGCAATTCACAACAACAGTGTGTGAAATGGCTACAATGGGAGCACTGATGTCAGGGCGGCTCAGACAAGGATAAGTTGCATTGGTGCTTGAGAGCTCTGGAGCACTGAAAAGTGAAAAATGTGGTTTTTTGGCCGTAATTTTTTTTTATTTAACCCTATTTCGATGCGTGGGCTTTTATAGGCACATCGGTGCGGTTTCTTAAGGCCGCACAGGTGGTTTCAATTTTGGCGTGGGGTTTTAGGACGCACCGGTGCGGAATCTTTGTAAAGCACCGGTGCCCTATAGTAATAAGATGCACTGTGTGGGTTTGTACGGAGCACACGGTGTCTGGTGTGCCAATGTTTTTTGCGCACTGGTGCTTTCTCTTGTTGAACGCACCGGTGCGGTTTAGGATGATAAGCACACCAGACGAATAACATCCGCAAAAACCTCCACCCGCCAACGTCCTCTAGTAACCTCTGCTACAAATGGATGTTTGGGGTATTTTTATAAGGGGTTACTTTAAAACATCCGCTAGAGGGTCTTTTCCTTGTAGTGTCCTTAGAAATTCTTTATCCTTCCCAACATGATGCTACAAATCAAAATAAATTATATTTTCCCAATTGAATATTTTTCCATGGGTAACAACCATCTTAATAATAAATATCCAATTCTCTTCAAATACTTCAGTGTTCTTCTGCCCATGCAGCCTACAACACATGGCAATGAGGTGCTTATACGCATCCTTGAGAATCCTAGTTAGGTAAATTACATATGGGTGGTGTCGAAATTTGTCAAGCTCTTGACACCAAGAATTGATGATATCACTTGTGTTGAGATCAACCCATCTAGTGTAAAATTTGTTATTGGCATACTTTGTGGGCTTTAGCATCTTATAATAATTTTGCATGTCCTTTCCATAATAGGTGGAAAGATGACCACCACTTTCACTATGAAGCACTAGATCTGAATCATCCATGTGCGATATAATCCATTCAATTACCTCTGCACAAAGTATGACTGGGAACTTGCATTAAATCTTGTGTATCCTGAACCTTTTGATGTTAATGTATACTTCCAAATCTTCCAAATCTTCAGGGAAATGTTTCTACATGAATGTATCTTTGATATCCTTCCACGTGACCTCGGTATATTTGTCTATAAAGCATTTTGTACCTGTAAGAATATGAATGGTAGGCTTTGTAACTTCTACTGCTTCTTTAGTGATTTATTTTGATGCTTCTTTGTGTTGGGAAAAACACTGAGAGGAGGGGGGGGGGGGGTGAATCATTATTTAAAAACTCACACAAATTATTCTTTTTCTTTTATGAATTTTGTATGTGACTTGACTTAAGCCAACAAGCGTATGTACACGACTGTCATTAAGGAAACTAGTGTATGCCCAGTAAACTTATAACTCAGATAAATCTTTAGTAAATTGACTTAGACCAGTGCATCATTGACTCATCAGATATTTAGTAAGCAATAAACATGTGTTGTAAGAAAATATTAAACCATCACACATAAGAAACACACATGAACAACAGGATTTAAGGTGGAAACCTAATGTGGGATAAAACCATCATTGTTATCGTCTATGTCTTCAATATTTATTATAAAGAAAACTTCTTACAATCTTGTACTAGTGCAGACTCATACCAGCACACAGGAACCCACCTGCAGAAGGTTGCAACCTTCACTCGTTCTCTAGCACCCACTGTAAAGTTTCTCCAACCCCCTGATCTCGTTTACCAATACCCAATGGAAGTGAGCTACGACCCCCTAATCTCATTTCCCAGCACCCAGTTGAAGGGAGCTACAACCCCCTCACTGAAGGATCCAACCCTCAGCACCACCGTGGACCACATTTCATAAATTTTCACACTAGATCCACCTGCTTCAATACATCACAACTTGTAGGCCTCTTTTCATCAAATTTTCATACTGGACCCATTACACTCATTTAAGACCAACATCATATAACAGAACTAAAACATAACACTATACCAAATCATTCAACCAATCACTAATCACTAATCAACCAAACAATCACTAATATTTAATCACAATCAACTAGCAGCATTATCAATACTCATACAACCTATATCTATATGAAGAATTCATTGACAAACAACAAAAACACAAAAAAAATGATTAGACATATTCTTTAGCAAAAACCTAGATTGCATACACGATTTCCATAAGGCTTTTCCACATATGTATGTGCTTATCCAGAACCCAACTCACGTACATATCTTAACATACTTGAAAATATATACGCGACTTTGCAGAACAAAACCGACGTGTATATGTGCTTTCCATGTGTCAAACTTGCATACAGATCTACAACTAATTCATGATTGCATAACACTTCAGAAATTCAGACATACTCAGATCATAACCTTCACTGAAATAAAAATGTGGTAGACCACATATCTAAACAACTCATAAACATATCATGCAATACATAGTCATTTCAGGTCTAATGATCCTGATCCATTATTGTATACATGGGTGCATCATTATTTCAGATCAACCAACCAACTATAGCGCATACCATGCAAATATACTTCAGAGCATGAAGGATGGTCAAGGCTCACAAGAGTCTTCAAGGTGTCATGCGCTCAAGCAAGAGAGATAGATCATCAAGGGAGCAGGGCACACTATTAAAGCATGAAGGAAGTTCATTTGTGATTTCAAGGTACGCTCATGCACTCAAGGAGGTTAAGAGGGTGCAAGGGAACACACTAAAGGGACGAAGGAGTCAAGATTCAGGCCTTCAAAGTGCGCTCATGCATTCAAGGGAATAAGTATGGAATATGGGTGCATTCCAAAGGGATGAAGGGGAAAACACTCATAGGTTCAGGGTGTGCTCTTGTGCTCAAGGAGGGTGTAGTTCTTTGTGCTGAAGGAGTGTGCTCTTAAGGAAATCTTGTCTTTTTGGACATAGATTTATTTGACATTCAAGCCTTCGCTTCAAAATGTGCGCTCTGTCTCGGAATGGCTCAATAAAAAGTGAAACAACAATATAGAATAATAGAAATGTTGATAGGAAAGATCTAAAATTTCTTATATATTTTGTCACAATCATGATTAGAATATGAAGAGTTACAGAATGTGAAGAGTCACAACCTGGGACAAAAATTTGACACTTGTAGAAGAAATAATGAACTAAAATACCAATAAATAAACTTAAAATAAGTGAAACTTCAGCAATGAAAGCAAGATTGACAACAAAAATGTCAAAGGCAAGCAAAGGAATAAACATGCAAAACTTACTTGGAATGAATATCGACAAAGAGCTCCTTGATCCAAAGAAGTGTGCTCAACCTAAATGAGAATGATTATGAGAACAATGATTTTCAAGATTGATTATATAGAGATTACATGCAAATACATACCATTCATGATCACCACTTGTTGACGGATGGATGAGTTAGTTAAGAGAAAGGAAGTGGGCTCCTATTTTCTATCAAGTTTCCACATGCAATAAGAAAAGAACATGCATGAGTTAAAGAGGGTGCAAGTCTTCATGTCGAAGGAGTGCACTCAAGTGGAGGGTGCGTTGGCTTAGCGTGAAGGAGCGTACTCCCCTAGGGCATAATTTTTCAGCCTGAAGGAGTGTGCTCAATGAGGAGGAAACTCTTCATCATCTTAAAGTGTGCTTTAGATTAAGAAATTTATTTTATTTAATTTTGTGTGTGTGTTGCATGACGAATAAAGCTAATTACTAATTCAAAAAAAAACAATGTCTTCACTTATATTTTGGATAAGATAACACAAGTGCTCTTAAATATAAGGAGACGACACTTATATAAAATTAACTTAGGAGGATGTGACACTTAGATAAAACATAAGGATAGTCAAGAAGACAATGTTATGACACTATATAGCTTGGAGCGATGGTTCACTTAGGCTGCAAAATTGAATTAGGCAAAAAATTTGGAGGGTCATTGTCACAACAACAACAGGTTCGTCCATGGGGTCCTGGATAGACGGGTGATCGGGTGTGTTTCTAAGGCAATCATAGATGTTAAGTCCCTAGTTAAATTCCCCACCCTAATTGGGTGTTATTCTTGGACATGACCATGATGTAGCATCACCAATTTTGAACTTACAAAGAAAATAAAAAATATGTAATAGGGACATCCTAACAAGAAAGTGGCCACATGTGCTATGTGTGAGTAGGTATATATGGAAATCATAGTCATTTTCAAGGATATGTGATTTGGATGTATATTTGGTTATTTAGAGTAGTTTCTCCTACTTTGTAAGAGTTTATATGTAACTTATCTCTTTTTTCTTTATTTTAGTTTTTCTTCATGCTCACATTGGTGTACATGGTGTATACTTGTTTTTTTTTTATGCATTTGGACGATAGAAATTATTCCTTCCTATTTTACTTCCACTGATAAATATAGAAAAAATTTATAAACTTAGTTTCACAAGCATTCTTAATATTTCCGAGATCCCTTCTTCTTTCCTATCCTCTTCTCCTTTATCTCTTCGTATCCAATTGTCATCGATGTCCTGCTTTTCCTCCTCATTATCTTTTGTCAACTCTCTTACTTTCCATCGAGGTTCCATATCTCCAACTCCAAAGATCTTCCTATTATCTTCCTCCGTCTCTCCTTTATTCTTCTTTATGTCACCTCTTTTCTATATCCTTTCCTCCACTTTTATGCTACCTCCTTCCACCAACTCCTTAGTGATACAGTCTTGCACTATACTCATACTAGTTGTTTTTTACACTGCTCTCACTCTTTTAGCTCTCATAATTTGGTGATATTCATCACTTAGCATTGGCCTGTTTTTTACTCCTTTATTTATTTGATTTGTGTTGGATAATTATATTATTTTCATCCATCTTGATGCTTTAGAGTGGAAAAGGGGAGGAATCAACTCACAGGACCATTTTTACTAGTAAGACCCAGATTGGTAGACTGGGGTACGAAACCTTCCATGAGAATATTGAGACAAAAAATAACATATTTTGGGGTAAAAATTTGTGGATTTATCAAAAAAACTCTTTTTCTTATTATATAGAAATATACCTTTCCAATGGTGCAAGAATCACCTCAATCATAGTCCATATGTAAAAGTTATGCCACTCAAAATTTGACCTTGTTTCAACCATCATAATTTGGGAGTATGCAACAACCCCCATTACTCAAGGATAAGGGATTAGCCACATAGTTATGATTAATAATACACTAGAAGATTCCATATTGTAACTCTAGTTAATATTTGATGAAGCCAAACCTAACAACTAGTAGGCTATTGGGTTGTGTTATAACCAGGGCACTAGGAGGAAAAGGGGTTGAATTATTTCAATAGCATTTTTTTCCATAGAAAAGAAGAGTCGCTAAGAGGGATGAGAAAGATTACATCGAGATTATTTTTTCATTTTATCAGCCCACAAGCCACAAGATTTACTTCTTTTTACTTGTGACCATTTTCTATTCAAAGAAAGAGAGCAGAGTAGCCTCACCTTCTAGTTGGGCTTCTCCCGAAAGGGTTTCCTAGGTTATATCTTGTGTCAATCATGGCCTTTGAGTTTTTATTTATTTTTTCTCTATTTTCTATATAATTATAATTTTCATGAATACACAATACATTGTAATTTATAGTTCCAAAAACATAAAGAGAAATAAACCCTCATAGTGTATATTTTAGATTTTAAAATATAATCTTATCAAATATGTTGTTGCGAAAAATATAATGCAATATCTACAACATTTTAAAGATCATATTTGTACTATAGAATGCTTCATTGGGTATATTTTGGAGATTTATAGGGTTCTAGATCAGTTAAACATAATTTCATAAAACCCTAGTCATGGCTGACAAAAATATGAGTAACCCTTGTGATCTTGTAGAGGAGAGTTTTCACAACTAGAAGCACAAATTTCAGATATAAACCACAAAATGAATCTCCTCATGGTGGCCCTAAGAAATAATATTGGTCTATTTGGAGAATATGGGGTTTCTAATGCAGAGGTCTGATCAAAGGAGAGATCAGGATATCGGGAAGAAATACAGAATAAGCTGAAGAAAGGACCTGAAAAATATCAACCTTGTTCAAGTATCATGAATCATTCACAGTCCCTATTCAAAATTAAAGTGAAAGTTGATATCAAGTTGTACCAAGGTGATATTTATACTCTAAATCTAGATCATTGCTTTCAATAATTTGAAGTGTGTTTCAGTGTTCATCATATAGAGGAAGAACAAAAGATTTCATTTGTGCAGCTGAAATTTGAGGGCCATGCCTTGACCTGGTGGGAAATCCACCCAAAGACCTTGAGGATGGAGGGAGATACTCTAGTTACCAAATATGAGGACTTTAAACCATCACAATGTCATAATTCTACCCTATCAGGTATGTATAGGATTAATGGATCCAGTGGCACTTCTTCAGGTAGAAGTAGGGGCAGAATGAACTAGTGTACATTACAAAATTTAGAAAGATGACCATAATGTTGGGTATCTTTCTAAAGAACCCAAATGTACTCCTCAAGTATTTGGGGGGTCTACACAACCATTTGTTGAAGCAAGTGATGTTTTTAAATCCAAAATTAATGGTTGGGGCTTGTGTATAAGCACCATACCCGGATAACATAAGCCTAAAGAAAGAGAGATCAAGTGGATCTAAGAAGAAGGAGCACCAGGATGCTTATAAAGAGGGGAAGAAAACGTGGAAAGGAGTAAAATATAATAATATGGCAGCCATCGCACACCCAAAAAGATATCAACAACCATTGTAACATTGACAATTATATAGATGAGTAGTGCTAGAAGTTGCATCTAGAACTTAACCCAAAGAACAAAAAAGAAAGATAATAAAAAGACAAATATCATGGACACTGATAAGAAACTAGGTTGAAAGCATCTTGGACATGGATGAGAAGATCATTTATACATCAGTGTCGAATGAGGTGAATCTAAGTAGCCTTCAACAAGAGGAAGAGAACAAAAAGACCAAGCTTTTCCATCTAAAGATATACGTTAAAAAGGAAAATATTGATGCTTTGTTTGACTCATGATCAAAGGTGAATCTCATTGCAACAAATCTAGTCAAAAAAATGGGAATGGAATTTTGTGATCATCCAAGCCCATATCCCTTGTGATGGGTAAACAAGGATGCAAAGATAAAGGTAACAAAACAGTGCAAAACTATAATATCTATCAGTGTTGATTTTATTGATGAATTAGAACTAGAAGTAGTTCCCCTTGATGTATATGGAGTGGAGTTTGGAAGTCCTTACATGTACATATGAGATGTAATATTCATGTGGAGAGACAATTAGTTTCAACTCGTTAAGGATGGAAAATCATTCACCATCAACACATAGAAAGGGAAATCGAAAATTTTGTTGGTAAGTGCCAACCAAACTGTTATCACCCTAAAAAAATTTCTAAACTTTGAAATTTTACCTTGTTTTAGTCATAATGTCGAATAGGTCTTGAGTCATTTCATTCTTGATAAAGGAAGGTGATAGGTTTAGAAGTCTTAAAAAGTTAGTTTTCATTTCAAAATAAGGTCTTTAAGTCTCATCCCATGGTTGAAAAGTCTCATCATTCATTTAGAAATCATGTTTTAAACTTTTGGAAAAATACTCTGCAATTAGCCACAAAACCACAGTTTCGTAGCGCGGTCAGTTCCAAAAAATAGTTTTGCGCTATGAAAGCGTTGCTACTTTTGTAGCGCATTTCACTGAAATTGCACTAGGTGCGCTACGAAAGCACGGATTCTTAGAAATGTCATGTCAAATCATAAAAACTGTTAGAATCCGTTAGTTTATCATACAATGACATCATAGTGAGTCAGTTAGGGGCCATTTCCAAAATGTTTAACCATTCATACCCATCATTACTACCGTAGAGGTGCCATTTGTGAAAAGAAGTTTCAAGTTTGAAAAGGCTGATATGTGTTACTTGTTCCAGTTTTCATAACAAGTAGTGAAACATATTTGTTTCGAGTTTAAGCTTATGGTCATCTTACACCAAAGCTATTATCGTCTACTATCAAGCAAGGCTGATCCTACTATCAAGCGAGGCTGATCCTTTTAAATCAAGCGAGGCTGATCATTAAATTCTAAAGGAAGAAAACATAAATTTATGAAGGAAAGAATGACAAAGGAGAAAAAGAATCATAGGTCAGGACATTGTTTAAGGTTTGAACCTGAAAGCACAAGAGTCCTAGTTGAAGAAAAAACAGCGTTAGATGCTTTCAGAAAGGCAGGGTGTTTAAAGTTCTGTGAAAAGCTGCAAGGTGGACACAGTCAAGCATCAAAAGAATTTTCTTTGCATTTCAATGGTACAAATACAAAGGTGGGAATGTTGAACATGTCAGCAACTCCTAAAACTATAGCTCCAGTGACTGAGATTCCTAGAGGACAGGAAACATGTTTTAAGGGTTTCAGATTTGATATGGAGGCATGCAAGGTGTTTTTAAAGCCAGAATATACATAGATGGATTTAAATAATGCAATTCCCAGAAACTGCATTAAAGATAGCTATTCTAAACTACTCTTCAATATCTAGAGATATTTCACATGCGAGGGCAGGTACGACAAAGTTTACTCCTACCATTTCAAACTTCTAATACACTTCACAGGTATGATATCTCTAGACTTACCATTTTTCCTGTATAGAAGCATTTCTAAAATGGTTGATAAGGTACAAGTGAAATATGAAGAGTGTGAAACATCTCTGTTTCACCATGGTTTAATAAAAATATTGGTCTTGAATGAGCTCCAAAGTATTAATAGAGATTGGTCATATTTTCTATTTATATGTGGATTTGGAATAGAAGCTCAAACTCCAGTCAATAACCCTAAGGCAAAATAATCACTACTAGTAGAATCCAGCAAAGTTGTAGTTACAAGGACAAAAAGATTTATGAAATTGAAGCCTAGGAAACAAGTAAAGGACAAAGTAGAAAGGATATCGATGGTCATTACAGAAACCCCTTCACCTGTAAAACAAGGATTCCAAGAAATAAAAGAAGCTACACACAAACAGATAGTTGGTAAGAAAATTCTACAGAGGATTACTAGAATTCAAGCTGCAAAGTCAAAAGGGAAAACAGTACTTTCAGAAACAAGTGATAGCCCAGGTTTGAAAGGGAACTTAGATGATATTTTGCATGCAATAAACTTAGAAGAGTCTCCTTTAGTTCAAGCTGACTTCATATGAGTTGATGAAGGCAAACAGAAAAGGGCGAAATCATTGAAGAAGCTGGAGTTTAAATATAAAGATGCAACATTTGTTTTCAAGGCTAGGAAGCCTAAACTAGATAGTCAAAGAGGATACATGAGCTTAATGCAGAGGTTGAGAAAAAAAATGAAACACCTACTATTTATGAAGACATAATAGACCTTTCTTTACCCATGTCAGAACATACCAAAAACAAAAATGATCTTCAACACAAACAGAAAAAATCAATTATGAAAGAATGGAGGAGAAATTAAAATCAACAAACCATGAAATTGCCAAGTTGAAGAAAAGAGCTAGAAAACATGCCATTGATAAAACAAGGTTCAAGAGGATGAAATCTATTTGGGAAGGTGAAAAGGTTTCTAAACTAGAAATACCTAGCAGTGAGGAACAGTTCTTCACTTGGACAGTCCCAGCCATAAAAGAAGCAAAGTTTGTGAGAGTCATGAATACTCATTTGAGAGCTAGCAACAGGAAGTTAAGGAGACAAGTTGAATATTTGGAGATTCAACTAACAAAATCTCAGGAAAAGCTAAAGGAACAGTGAAACAGAGTAATTGAAACAGTGCAATAAAGTGATAAATTTATAAGTCAGTTTTTCATTAAGGTGAAGACAAATTTTGATGAAGATCATGTTTTTGAGGTCAGGTTACTATGCTTATGAGATATTAACAACCCTCATAAGGTTTAAACATCTCCAAGTTGTAAAATTTGAAGATTGTTTTGAGAAAACTGCTTGCATAGCAGTTTCGTAGCGCAGATAGTGCAAATCTACTGAAATGCACTACGAAACTATTGAAGCAGTCTTTTTGCACAATTTCATAAATTTTTTGGGATAAACTCTGATGAATTTGGCTTTGAAATTGCTGTTGGAAGTGTGGATATAGCACGAGAAGGCTCCTTTGAATAAAACAAGTAAAAAATAATTGAAAAGGTAAGTTTAACATCAAGCTACAAAAAGCGCTACGAAAACAAGCTACTTTCGTAGTGCAGGCTTATCCTTTACTTTTTTGCATCATTTTGGATTGGTTTTTCTGCACAACTGGAAGACTAAAGAATTATGGGAATATTTTGCAAACATGACACTTGTAAAACCTGATCCATCAATGATCAAAGTGCTCGAAACTGATAATGAAATGAAAGGGCTGAAAAGCAGGAGACATGTTTCCTAATTTATAGGAAAACATTACTACTCACAGCAGGGTTACTTAAAGTGAATGGTCAACATCTAAATTCGAATTCATGGGATTTCAGGTGTCAAAGAATGAATTAAAGACTAGATAAGGTTGTTAGAAGGATATTTAAGAGTTTCGGTCCTATTAGAATTAGGACTTTTCAAAGGCAGTATAGCTGTCATTTTGTAATTAATAGCATGTTTCATATTAGGAAAGGTGTCAAACACCTTGAATTCGATATCTCTAGTGGAGGATAAGAGAATCATATCCTGTAAATGTTCTATAAAAATCATAAGGTCGAAATCCAAGAGGTTGGGAATTTTTATTAGCAAAGACTGTGTGTTATTGTATGTCACTGTTTCTTCTTCACTTAATACAGAGATCTGTTTTGACAACTCAAGATTCATAAGGATTTCATGTTCATCATTTTTATAATGGCCTTCTTCAATATCTCTATTTGCAGTGGTATTTGCATGTGATACTTAGAATTCATTTAACAATGCTCTAACTTCCTTCATATGCAAATGGATAGTGTATTTCACTGTGTTACTGTTTTATTCATTGACTTAGACTCCAAATGCCTTGACTTCCATGCTAAGTAGATTGTGATGTTTTGTTGAAGATTATTTTGACTCCATGGCCCAATGAACGTTTTGTAATATGTGATACAACCAGTTATATCATTTTATATTTTTAACTTAGAGTTAGCCATCTATCCATTAATCAAAAATCATAAACCTTTGAGAGAACCCTCTCAGGTTGAGGAGGCTAAGCCTCAGCCAAAATATTGGTCTGAAACAGTTACAAAAATTCCACTTGATGAGCAGCCTATCAAGTCAGATTTTGTGATAACACAAACCATGGAACTGATTAGTTCTAGCAAGAAGTATTTTTTATTGTTTTAAGAGAAAAATAGTGTGTAGAAGGGTCAGTAAGAGTAAAGCAATCTTTGGAGAGGTGTACTAAGAAATAGAAAAACCAACTATAAAAGTTGCTACAAGCATACATGGATGTGTTCCAACAACCTAAGGTGTTACCACCCAAGAGGGAAGTGGAGCACAAGCTTTATCTATTTCTAGACTCCCCATTTCAAAACATTGGGTTGTACAGATAGACTATCATAGAAGCAAGTGAGGTGAAGAAACTTTAACAGAGTACATCACCATGTGGTTCAGCCATCATCGTTGTGCCAAATATGGATGAGACTTGGAGAATGTGTATAAATTATAGTTAGATGTTGAGCAACATTACACTAAAGAATAGATGCCCCTTATCTAGAATAGATGTTGTGTTGAATTAGTTACAGCAAGTGAAATACTTCACCAAGCTAGACTTAAAGTATATATATCACTAGATTTAAGTTAGAGAAGAAGAAACCTCAAAGATTGCCTTCAAAACTGGACAAGGTTTATATGAGTGGTCTATCATGTCATTCGTCTTATGAAATGCAATAGATACCTTTACGAGGTTAATGAATGATATATTATTTCCTTTTATAGATTCATTTTTTATTGTATATTTGTATGATATACTAATATATAATGCTACCTGGGAGGAGCACATATCACATTTAATGTAGGTGCTGGAGACATTAAGGAAGCACCAAATACTAGCAAATCTCAAGAAGTGTGACTTTTCATGTCACACTTTGGTGTATCTTGGGTATGTGATAGGTGGAGGGAAGAGAAAGATAAATCCTTCCAAGATGGAGGGCATTATTAAATGGTCAGTGCCTACTAATTTTTCTAAGTTTAAGATTTTTTTTGTGGTGGAACAGTAACTAAGGAAATCAGTAGCCTCATTTTCAGTGGTAGTAGCACCACTCCATGCCATAATAGCAAGTGGAAAGTATTTCCAATGGAGAACGGGTCTAAAGGGCCTTTGATGAGCTAAAGAAGAATGTCATTCAAGCACCAATTTTTGCATTACCAAACTTGTTTCAATGTCCCTTTGAAGCGTAGATAGATGTGAGTGGGTATACTATGGAAGAGGTCTTAATGCAGGGAGGAAGGCATGTATTCTACCATTATGAATTATTTCATGAAGCGGTCCTTAACTACCCTACCTACGACAAGGAGATATATTCCTATATGCAAGCTATGAATAATTGGAAGCATTATTTGATGGTTAAGGAGACAGTAATCCACACATATCACTAGCCACTCAGTACCTGTAGGCTCAAAGTAAGTTATAGTAGACCAGGAGTTACAAGTGGATGGGGTTTCTATAACAATTTAGTTTAATGATCAAGTACAATAAGGGAAGCACAAACAAGTTGGATGATATTCTTTCAAGTCCACCCGCATCAAATATCACATCTTTGTGAAATTTGATGCACATGGAGCCATTCACCCATGATGCATACGAGGGGGTGCATTTAGAGGATGAGGACTTCAAGAATTTGTTTCAATAGTTGTAGAGCCAAACAAACATGCACAATGGTGACAAAATCATTCATTACCATATCCAAGATTGGTTACTCTACATGATAGATAAATTGTGTTTTCCTAAAGGTGAGGGAATGTAGTTGATTAGAGAGGCTCACAAATCCAATGTTGCACGGAAATTTGGTGTAGGGAAGACAATGGCCAACTTGTATAGGTATATTTATTAACCCAAGAGGATGCATACTTTTTTGTACTAGAAAAACTAGTAATATGAAAGATGGTCAGCACAAAACATATAATTTTTTCAAGTTGGGAGACAAAATATGGTTACGGTTGAACAATGAAAGCCTACAGGGTCCTAGTAAGAAAATCAAGCTTGTACAGTATGGTCCCTTCGAGATACTGGAAATCGTGGTAGATAATGCCTATAAACTCAATATATCACTATACATGCACATTTACTCAATTTTGAATGTAGAGAATCTAAAACTCTAAGAGCCTTCCTTGCTATATCAGGAAGAGGAATAGGTCCTACCTTCAGTAGAGGGTTTTCCACTAGATGCTCAAGAAAAGTTATCAAAAGATACAGTTTTGTAGAAAAGGTCTAGAACTACAAGGTAGGGGTAGCATGACCTTCGGTATATTGGGTTGAAAATAAAATTTCTATGAAATCCTAAATGGTACACTCGATAGAAGGTGGAGGAAAAAATTCCTCATGTCATTCAGTAGAAGCTTTTGGGGATCAAAATATGTTAATTTTCCAGTGTTCTATGTTGTTACAATTACTTTAGCCTAATTCTTAACTTCAATTAACAATCAAATCAATTTTCTAGTAATAAATAAAAATTTTACATAGAACAATAAATGCAATGTATAATATAAGACAATCGATAGAAATAAAAATATGCACCATGATTGGTCAAAGACTAGGGAAAACCCCCACAAGGGGGAAAGCCATTTCAAATTAATTTTCTTATTATATTGTCATAAAATATTCAACAAATAGATTACAATGATCCAATTCACCAATCAAGAGTCAAATTCAATCCTTTGACTATCCAACAAAACCAACCAAACAATATATAAGAGATGATCCCAATAGACAATTTAGATCAAAGTCAAAGTCACAAAAAATTGATTGAAGTTTGTGATCAACGATCGACATAATTTTAGGTCACAATTGCAGGGTCCTAGTGAACATCAGTTTGGTCGTATCCCTCCAGCTGTATGGAGAACCCTATCAACTAAGCAGTTGTAGTTTATTTTTCCTCTATCCAACCCTATGGCTCTAGATTAATATCCTCTTCTCGCACCTGTGAACTCGGACCCTGCAATTTCATACTTGTATGAACCAATTCGAATACGAGAGAGAAGAAGATGCTTGATGATGATGTTCAAATGAGGTTAACTTGTCTTGTATTGACATGCTTCCGAGGGGTGCCCAATTTATCTTTAAATTCGACCTGAACTTTTGTGCACATGTGAGTTTTCACATTAAAATACATTTTTCCTTGACCAAATTAAATTCTTCCAAGGGATAGGACGGGTCTTTCTTTATGAGGAAGGTTTTACAAAGGAGGTAATTTTTCCCTGAGCTACCAAATTAACACTCCCTCTAAGCTAGGGATAAATTACCGACTGCAACATATTTCCCATCTCAAATGTCTCATCACCGTCAAGTCAAATGTCTCGATCAGTCGGGACCCTTACCCAGGAGAGTCACATCCATCAGTCCAATATTATCTCTAAATACCAAGAACTTCCCTTTTGGTAAATCCTTAGTGATTATATTTTTTATCTGCTCATTAGCTGAAATATGATGGAGCCTCATGGCACCTCTCTACACCATGTCTCGAATATAATGATACTTAATCCCAATATGCTTGTATTTATCATGAATATGAGATTCTCTACCAATCATATCCCACTCTTGTTGTCATAGTATATCAAAATTGTATCAAGGACCTGCTCAAATAGCTCTCCAAAGAGCTTTCTCAACCAAAATACCTCACATTTATCCATGCTAGTATAAATTTACTCTGCCTCGTCCATGCTTAAAGCTACAAAATTTTGTTTCCTTCTCATCCATGATATCATCAAAGATCTCAAGCTAAAGCAACTCCTGAATGTGCTCTTCATGTAAATGACATTTGCAACCCAGTTAGCATCAGTGTAACCATGAATCATACATCGCTAACAATATATATCAGACCAAGGTTAATCATTGCATGAAAATATCTCAGTACATTATTGGCATCAACCCAGTTTGCATGAAGGGGTTGAGTCATGAATTGACTCAAAGTGTTCATGTAAAGCATATATATGGACGAGTGTTCACAAGGAACATCATTGCCCCATTCAGTTGTAGACACTCAAAAGGATTCACCAATAAGGTCCAACATCATCTTTGCATAGCTTTTTGAAGTTCATCTCCATCAGTGTGGCTAGGGACTTGCACTCTACCATTCCAAATATTTCCAACAGCTTCACAACATATTTTTCTTGAGAAGGGAAAATATATTTGGGTCTCTTCCACACCTCTAGTCCCAAGAAGTAATGCATCATACCAAGATCCTTCATCTTTAACTTGAAGTCCAACTCCCTCTTACCCTCGAGAATTAAGGGCTCACTTCCTTTCAAGAATAGATAATCAACATATAACACAAAAATCGAACGCATACCTTGGACCACTTTGAAGTAGAGGTTTGGGTCAACATTGCTTCTCATGAATCCAAGATTCATTAGGTAATTGTCAATGTGGGCATACCAGGCTTTGGGCGCTTGCTTCAAACCATATAATGCTTGCTTCAACCTACAAACATGAGTATTCATATTATTTAATTCAAATTCCTAAGGTTTCTCAACATATACTTCTTCTTTTAGTATGTCATGAAGAAATGTCATCTCTACATCCATTTGGTGAAGAGTCCATCCTTGACTAGCAGTAAGGGAAAAAATCGATTTAATAGTAGTGTAGCAGAAAACGAGGGAAACTATATCATCATAGTCTTCTCACTCTTTTTTACTTCTCAATGCTTCCATCAACTCCATGCTTTATCTTGTATAACAATTTTGAATTTACGATATACTTTCCCTTAGGTCTCGGAACAACATCCCATACATCATTCTTCATAATCGATTCATATTCTTCGGTCATGGAATCCTTCCAAGCCTATTATTTCACAACTTATTCAAAGGTGGGAGGCTCAGCCTGGATGATATTGTTCATATCTACAATGTATCCCTGGTACCGGCATGGCTTCTTACTTTCTCTAAAGGTCTCTGTGGTTAAAAAATATTTCACAACATCCTGTAATATGTCACAAAGCCACTATGGTCTCTTCTTGGTAGGGGGATTACTTGGAGGAGCATCCAAGGGGTCCATAGGCTCCATGGGGTCATCAACAATATCCTTCTCATATTTTGATGCAGAAGGACCTTCTAGTAGTTTCATGTCATCATCTCTCTTTTCAAGAGGAGGCGTAGGAAGGTCTCTCGCTTTTCCAAGGGAAACATCTTCATCAAAAGTTACATCCTTGCTAAAATCAATATTCCTTTGACCATATATATATATATATATTATAAATGTTTTATATTTTTCACAATATCCAACAAATGCACCTTTCTTTCTAGTGGATTCTAGCTTCTTCCTCTTGTCCTTCAGCACATGGAAACATATGGGGCAACCAAATATCCTGATATGTCCAATATCGAGCTTCACACTTGTGAATACTTCTTTGGGAGTCTTGTTATCCAAATCTTGATGAGGAACCCTATTTTGTACATGGATCATTGTATTTGTAGCTTCTCCCCAGAGGAAATTCAACAAATTTTTATCATGCAACATAGCTCGAGCAACTTACAAGATGTACCTATTCTTTGTTTCATCCACTCCATTTTTCTTAGGGTTGAATGGTACAATTGTTTCCTTCTTGATTCTAGCCTACTTGCAAAAGTCAAAAAACTCATTTAATGTATACTCTCCACCATTTTCATACCTTAATAAATTGATCTTCTTCCTTGTTTGATTCTCTATCAATGCCTTGAAGTCCTTGAACATATCGAAAGCCTCATCCTTATGCTTCAAGTAGTGTATCCATGTCTTCCTAGAGAAGTCATCAATAAATATTATGTAGTAAATATGTCCACCAATAGAGTGCACTAGAATGGGTCCACATAGGTCAGAATGAATGAGTTGAATAATACCATCAATCATGTTCTTGCTAGAGAGGAATGGTCCCCTTGTCTTCTTTCCACTGGCACATCCCGAATATACTCCATCATGACTAGCTTGAACATCAAGCATCCCAGAAACCAATTCCTTCAATTTCGATAGTGCTTCATAATTTAGATGTGCTAATCTTCGGTGCCATAGCTCACATTGATAATTTATTTCATGGAACATTGTTGGCAGAGGTCTTCCATTGGCTTTATAGAGTCCTTAAATTCTAGATCCCAAGGTAAAATATTCCCTCATTCGGAATTCTATAAGTCATGTAAGGAATTTTCCTTTAATGAAATATAATCTCATGCCTTTGTATTCCAAGGAAGATATAGATACCAAGTTATTCTTTAGTCCCAAAACATACATCACATCATAGTGAAGAAAGGATTCACCAGAGTCCAAGTGAAATTTGATGGAACCAAAAACCTTCACAAGATGAGTAGTATTATCTCCAAGAATGATTTTTTAATTTATCTCCCTCTCAACCAAGTTTGAGAGGACTTCCAAATATCTAGAGAAATGTCTAGAAGCCCCACTATCTACCAACCAACTATCATATAATCCTGAGGGGAAGAACTAGAAAGATCAGAAATAAGAATATATCCATATTGACTAGAAGCTACATTATTTTCATACATGGATTTCCTTGACCTACTTTGAGGATGATGGCCTTATTCTTAATCATAAGGAGTATCTTGTATTATTTTATAATCCCTTCTTCTTCTATAATCTCTTCTTCTTTTATCATCTCCTCTTCTTTGATCATTAAACCTATTGTTTTTGAAGCCTCAATTATTGTTGAAGTTGGATCTTGAATCATTTCTCTTTTCCAGAAATTCTCGAGCATAATGGCCATGCTTGTGGTAGTTAAAGCATTCAATTCTACTTCCTCTTCTCTTGGAGTCCTTTGATTCAGGGGGAGGCCTTCTTGAACCGGATGGTATTCCTCTTTCTTTCCTCTTCTTGAATTGAGAAAAAAATGAAGAGGCCTCTCTTGTCTTCATGCTTTTGAATTCTTCCTCTGGAAATCATCCTGGCCTCCTCTTGAGTGCATTTACTAATGATCTCATCGAATATCGGAAGAAAAATATTGTTTCTTTGTAATGAAGGTTTCCCAAATAGAAGAAAGACCTTGAAGAGTCACCATCACCACCTCTCTGTCGGATTTTGTTCACCAACATATTGCAATTGATCCCTTAGGCATGATATTATCATGATATAAGATTGCACAGATTCTCCCATGTTCATCTTCATCTCTTTGAGTTGATTTTTCAAGGAGAGGATGTGATTCAAGTTGTTGAATTCATATATCCGGACCAACTTGTCATAAATATCCTTAGACTTCTTCAAGATACCAACATAAATAACTAAATGATCTTGCAAACCATCAATGGGAATTTTCTTGGATTTTAACTCAACTTTCTTGCACCTGGATTCAGAAGCAGCAGTATAATTTTCCAGAGGCACGAGAACTTTTCCTTCCACATATTCCAAAACATCACTTTCATCCAATATTACTTCCAACCTGATCATCCAACCTGCAAAGTTTGATGAGTCACCCAGCTTCTCATAATATTTTAAGTAAGAGGTAAACATCTTAACCAAATCAAATAGGCTCCTTCAACTTCATTCAAAAAATGATTGCTCTTATCTCTTCTCTCCTTGGGCTTGTCTTCACCTTGGCTTCGACACCATGTTAATTTTCCATTATTCTAGGTTGTTACAATTACTTTAACACGATTCTTGACTTCAATAAGAAATCAAGTCAATCTTCCAGTAATAAATAGTAATTTTAGATAGAAAAATAAATGCAATGTATAGTAGAATATAATCAAGAGAAATAACAAGAGACACCTAGATAGGTCAAAGACCAGGGGAAAAAACCAAAAGGGGAAATCCCTTTAAAATTCTTCTTCTTATTAGATTTTCATAAAATGTTTAGCAAAGAGAGCACAATGATCCAATTCACCAATCAAGAGTCAAAGTTAATCCCTTGACTATCCAAAAAAACCAACCAAACAATATCCAAGAGATGATCCCAATAGACAAATTAGATCGAGTCAAAGTCTCCAAAAACTTATCAAAGTTTGTGGTCAACGATCAAAAAATTCTAGGTCACAATTGTAGGGACACAGTGAACATAAGTGTGGTTGTAGCCCTCCAGCCACAAGGAGAACCTTATCAACTGAGCGGTTGTAGACAAGTTTTCCTTGATCCAACCCTGCAAGTAAAGATTAATATCTTCTTCTTACACATTTGAGCTTGGACCCTGAAATTTTGAACCTGTACAAGCCAATTTTAGACCTGTATGAACTAATCCAAATAAGAGAGAGAATAAGATTCTTGATGATGATGTTAAAATGAGGTTGATTTTTCTTATATTTATATGCTTCCAAGGGGTGCCTAGTATATCTTTAAAGCCAACCTGAAATTGTGTGCACATGTGGGTTTTCACATTAAAAATACATTTTTCCTTAACCAAATTAAATTCTTCCAAGGGCTAGGAGAGGTCTTTCTTGATGAGGAAGTTTGTCCAAAGGAGAGAATTTTTCCCCGAGCTACCAAATTAAAAAAATACTCAAAAAAATTCATGGTTTGATCCATATTGGATCAATATATTTTTTGATACATCTCAACGCTTTCAAAGTGGAAAAGTGGAGGAAATAGCTCACGTGACCATTTTTATCGGTAGGATCCAATTTGGAAGATTATGGTTTGAAACCTTTTGGGAGAATTTTGAGGCTTCATATGGAATTTTTTAGGGGGTAAAACTTTTCTGATTTAGAAAAGCACCTCCTTTTCCTCTTCTATAGAAAAATACCTTTCCAACAACACAAGAATCACCTCAATTAGAGTATGTATGCAAAATTTATGCCACTCAGAAGTTGGCCTTCCTATTTCAACCACCATAATTCGAGAGGATGCTACAACAATCCCCATTAATCGAGGAAAAGGGGCTATCCACATGATCATGACGAATAAGACTCTAGAAATGTCCATATTGTAATTGAGGTTAAGAGTTGAGGGATTCAAACCTAACCACTAGTAGGATGTTGGGTTGTCTTATAATTGGGCCATTAGGAGGAAAATGGTTCCATTATTTCAAGAGAAGTTTGTTCCATAGATGAAAAGAGTAGCCGAGAGGGATAAGGAGAGAGAATGCAAAGAGGATTTATGCACTGTAGCATCCCACAGACCACAAGCCTTACTTCTTTGTGCTCACAACCATTCTCTGTTTATAGAAAGAGAGTAGAGCAGCCTCACCTTCTAGTAGTGTTTTCTCCCGAAAGGGTTTCCCAAGTTATATCTTGTGTAAATCATGGTTTGTGAGTTTTTATTTCACTATTCTCTATTTTCTACATAATTATAATTTTCATGCATACACAATAAATAATAATTTACATATCCATAAATCTAAAGAGAAATAAACCCTAATAATCTAGCTTTTTTAATTTTTAAAGTATAATATTATCACATTTGTTGTGATGAACTATCCAATGGAACATCCATGGTAATTTACAGATCATTCTCCATTATAATTTAACATGTTCCTTGATATTATCTATTCTCAAGGTTCTCTCTTCTCTTTTTGGGTTGTAGTCTTCCAAATGCACCTTTTCATCTTCTTTTATGCTTGTCTCATCTCTTCCCCCTTCTCTTCATCCCCTGTTGGAACAGGGTCCCCTAAAAGCTGCAAATTTTGTACAATTTTGTATATTTTTGGTATTAATTAGTCTAGCGCAGGGGTTTTTGGGTGGGTCAAAGCCCCGAATGCATTGTAATGGGTGAAGGGTAGACCAAGAGTCCACAAACCATGGTTTGCGGACCATTGGAAGTGTAGGCTAAGTCGATATAAATAGATGAAAATTTTGAGTCTTAAGGTAGAAAGGAATTAAGTCTGATGCTAAGTGCGAATTGTTAGATCTGTTGTTGGGTCGTTGGGTAAGGACTCCTGCTGGTTGTGTGCGCAGATATCCTCAGTCCTACTATATGCGAACACTGCTGGCTATGTGCGCAGGCTGTGTTTGGATTGTACTAGGTTTTGATGCTAATATATGCAGATATAGTTAAAGTAGCTCTGTGTTATCAGATTTGATGTGTTACTGTTGATGCGAACCTTTGGGATTTGTTGGAACTAAGAATACAATTGTGTTATCTGTTATGTTGTGAATATGTCTGTGTTATGATATATCTGTAATATGTTAATGATGCATTATGATATTGTGTACTGATAACTGCTGATACACACATGGATGCAAAGGTATTGACTAGATTTGTGCATGGTAACAACTCTGTTATACTGTGGATTATATTGTTAACAAACCTGCGAACAGACCTGTCTTGTGCGAACTCGATAGGTTGCGAATGTGGATCTGCTTGACTTACCTACTCTCTCTCTCAGAGTGCGAAAACCTAGTTCTAGCACCCTCCCATAATTCTTAGGGTGAGACTTTGGCCTGCATAAGCAGGTCACTACCAAAAGGGCCAGTAGTATAGGGGTTTGTTGGCAAACCTTAACCTCTGAACCTAGGTCAGGATCCCTTGAGCCAACAAATGGTTCCATTGCTGGGACTGGGAGCATTTTGAGAGGGAGATCGGGTAATGCCAAGATAACATTGGAGACCTGAGAAGAAAGAAAATGAAGAGTGGTTCGAAAAATAGGTTCAGGAATTTGTGATAAAATACAATCGCAGCACAAGGTTGACAACAAAGAAGTGGAAGAATAAGTACATTTTCACTGAATTCTATGAAATTTTCTTTGTAACATTTGTGAACGAGCTTCAGGAGTGGCTGGCAAGGCTCGTATATTTCCAGACGTGTCGGAAGGACAAACGGGTCATGCAGTGGACTCTGGAGTTGATCCAGCAGTTAAAAAGGGCTGATACTACCATCACTCGTATGGTAGATCACTGGGTGGATAGTGTGCTGGGAGTATTTGTGACGGAGTTGCAGTCGATCAATTCGTGTCCTATTCTGAGGCAGAGTGGAGGTTCTGCAAGGGTTTCTAGGGTAAGTTTTTTAAAACCTTTCCATTACTGATTAAGATATTATTGTGTGAAAAGAGCATTCTGTGCAGCTATACATAGTGAATGAGCTCCGATCAGAGCGAGGGTACAAAAAAGAGTGGTAAATACTACAGAACTAATCAAGAAGGAGATAGATCTGTCTACAGTCCAGTAAGGGATTCGGCTGTGCATAGCCCTCCAACTACACCACCTTCAAATCAGCATGGGGGTAAGAACTCACCCGTACCTCCACCACCAGAAGACGAGATGGCCTCGCACATGAAGCTACCTACCTTTAAGGGTGTAGGGGACTATTGAAGCCCCGAAAATTGGGTCTACAACAAGGGGGATACCCACCCAGTCCAGACCTTGGTTAGCAGCTCCTTTTCCGTTTGGTGTAGTGGGTCCGACTGGGGATAATGGGACCAGTTTCCCAATATGTGTGTGTGTGTTTGAGATTTGATATTTCTTTTCTAAAATTCCTAAGTAAAATGCTTTTAATCTATTCCTAATCTATTCATATGCAAACTATATTCTAAGAAATATCTAACTCTAAAACTAACCCGGGATGTAAATCTTTCTATTTATGCGATCTAAAATGATTTCAGATAACAATCGATAATAAAGATCATTCAATTATTATTAGAAAAGAATTCAATAAAGATAAACCATTTCATATAAAAAGTTAGATGAAACAGTTGTGAAAAACATATCGCATAATAAGCTATTTATACATTAAGCATAAACAAATAGTCATCACCGTACAAAAGTGCCAAATGATAACTGAAGCATTCAAGCATCAATATATAAATAACTAAACATAAATATCACTTTTAACACAGAAGCAGAAAAAGTTAAGAGATAAAAGTACCATTTATAACTGGTTCTACTCATGAGCTAGAAGCAATAATGATTTATCTCTTCTTAATCTAACATCTACTAAGAGTACAGAAATGCAACATCAGTAGCAGATATTAGACACAAATATCAATAAATCTCGTTCCATTCATTCATCAAAACCTCCTCTGAGGGTGCAGAAGTGCATGTTCTGAGGATAATTTTTTGACAAATTTCAGGACCCTTCTCTAAATGCATGAGAAGGGTTTAAATACTACTAACAAAATCTAATTATAGCTTATTACAAAAATTTAGGATTCGGTTTAAATGACCGTCCTTTTTCTAGGAAAAAATAAAGTGAAACTGAAACTAAATCTAAAATTGAAAACTATCAACTAACTACTTATGAATTTGATCTTTGAATTTGCAAGCATCCAGCATTGTTTTGAGAAGAGGTGGTTGGCCGACTTCAGATTTCAACTGCCCTGAAAAGACAGAATCGGCAAGTGTAGGCGCAATATTCAGCAGAATTAATGATGCAATTAAGAGTGCTGCATTGACTGTGTGGTTTTACTAGATATGTCCAGTAAGAATCCCAATTTAATCTTTTCAACCCTTGAATTGATTTTGCTTTTTCTTCCGCCTTTTGTTTCCATTCTGTTTGCAATTGTTGTGCCTATGGAAGATATCCCGGAATAGTTTCTGAAATCAAATTAGCCTTGTGAAAATTATCATTTACACAATCAGTAATATTGCCTGCTGCTGTAGCTGACTCCTCTGCCACCTTCTCTACTTCTCTGATCTGTGCATCCCAATTATTGAAAAGTATTTCTTTATGACTGTTATTGATAATTGGTGCACCAGCTCTTTTTCCTTCCTCTGTCTTTTTCCATGCCAAGTAATTAGTAACTCTTTCATTAGTTAAATCATAATCATGTCGTAATTCTACGACATGATTAGTGATTTTATCACTTTCTAGACAAAAAGAGTTCCATTGCGAGATTTTATGGCATAATACATCTTGTTGTTGCAGTAGTTGGTTGTTTAAAGAAATAGATTCTGAAATAAACTCTGGAAGTTTGGGATCATCTTTGTGCTCTTCTCAGATAATCTGTATTTGTTTCTCTTTATCGGCTGAAATTTTTTGATATTCGATTTGCATCTCTTGAAGCTCTTGCTGTAACTTTTCAAGTTTTACCTATGCTTCACTGCTAGCATGAGCTTGTTGCAATTGTTGTTGCAGAGCTTGTATCTGATCTTCTTTTTCATTTAATAATAGCCGTACCTCAGATGCTTTGTCAATAGTTGCGGAGGCATAAGCTCCTGTAATCTGAGATAGCTTGGTAAGATTCTCGGTAGGATCCGTAGTAGGATCTTTCCATAAGACATCTAATTGTTCTGCATTAGTAGAGATTGCGCTCTCTAACTTTCTATTTTTCCTTTGCTTCCTCACTACTGCTTTATACTGCGGGCTGTAGAATACATCCAGAGGAGGAATATCCTCTATATTAAGCACAATTTCAAAAGAGGGAGTGATAGGTATATGCTCAGTCTCTGTGACATTGCCACTTATTCCCGTGCTTAAAACTTTTGTTGTCTGTACAGGGGTTTGTGTATTATGTCCTTCAACATTAAGAAATTGATTAAACGTTTCCCATTCTTTATCTAATTGAATGCTGGTGGATGGTTTCTGTACAGTGGGAGGTGGAAGATTCAACTGTGGAGTGGTTGAAGTCTGTAGTTGTGAAAGCTCTTTTGACTGAGCTGTATCTTTTACTGAGCCTTCATCTTTATCAGACTTTTGAGTTCAGAAGTTTCTTTGTCAGACTTTGATTTAGACCTATCAGTATTTGAGCTATCATTGAGACTGACACTAGGAGTTGGTTCCCTTGCGGGTTCCAAGCGTAATTTATCCAAAGGGATAGTAGTCAATCTTCTTTCTCTGTAGATTTTAAATTCCTGAAATACTTCTGGGGAAAACTGTGTTTGAGCTAAATGCAAAATTTCTTTAAATGAACATTTTCCTTGAAACATATCATCAAAAGGATCTTCTTCTCCAGAAAATACTCTCACCTTAACTGCAGTGGTGAAATCTTTGACAACATCATATGGATCAAATAGCCTTCTCGAAAACTTGAATAGTTGTAAGCATGTAATATTGCTTACCTCTTTTAATGCATGACCAACATCAAACAATGGAAATGCTCCACAGGCTACGGGAAATTGTGGCCAGATGGCTTTCTTCTTATCCTTTAATTCCTTTGTCAAAACTCCTTCACCACAGGTTTGGTATGCAATTTCCCGAGCTATAAGTTTATCCGAAACATACAAGGGTAAAACATGAGGAGAAGCAAAGCTTCCAAAAACCCTTACATAGGTAAACAAATCTTCTCCAAACCACCATGCGACAGGGATAATGTCGACTTCTGCTTCCAGAGAAAACCTTGGAGCATCCTTATTATACAATATTCTGTACAGCGGCAACATTATGCCATGGAAAATCTTGTAAAAATGAGGAACAAATTTTGATTCCCACAGTTCTTTGTGATACACATGAATAGGCAAAGGATCATGAATTGTCCATTGCCATCCCATTAAAGGGAATTTAGAAACAAAGCAGATAGAATCCATAACATAGGCAGATAGATAAAAAGGAGGATAAATCCTCTGAGAAACAGTCTGTTTAGACCGGTAATTGAAAATAGCAGTGGCTAAATTATCAGAAAGTATTTTGGCCCAGTCTACAATGGTAGCGTTAACAGCAGCGTTTAATAACGGAAGCCATTCAGGAAAGACCTTATTTATGTCAGGCTTTCCAAAAAGCCTACATAACATAGCAGCAACAAAACAATAGGGAGAGGTGAGTGAACCAGTACTGTACATACCGTGTTTGTCTTTCTTCAATGGTTCATCTCTTTTGGTCCATTCCTTTGTGCATTCCACCAAATTTTCATTTTCCCTGAAAATTTCTCCATAAATTGTTTGTTGTAAGTCACCTGAGGCTCCGGCAAGTGATACATAAGCCTCAAATCTTCTGTAGTGAATGACCCGATGAGCTCTTGATCTGGAGTTCTAAATTTCCTATCTGAAATATCGGTGCTATCCAGCACCCATTTTACCATATCTGTATACGGAAGAATTCTCGGTCTTGCTGCTATCCGGTGCAAAAATGAACAAGCCAATTCTGTAAGAGATGCTTCAGATGAATTACTTGAACCTGCAGTAGCCGCGACTTCCATTACCCTGGGATTTTCTTCTTCGAGCAGATTATGCATTCCCTCCCAGGTGGTGATACCAGCATCCTTGTTGCAAGCAGTATCTGCATACAGGGAAGCCATCTCTTTGTTTTCAGAACTTGGAGTTTTCTCTTTCTTTCCCATAATACTCTGTGAATGCTTTGTATAGTCTTCTGCTCCTTCGCGCCTGCGGTTTTACGAATTAAGTGAGATTAATGACATGAGAAAGGTGACGGGATAGTTTTAAATGCTGAAGGCGGATGAAATATATTATTTTAACATGAAACAACCTTTCAATCAAAACAAAATCCTTTTTATCGATAATTGACAATCCATTCATTAATTCAATCATTAAAGCGCATAACGGATATTGATTTATGAAAAGAATTTCTTTGGACAACGAGCTTTTAAGAATCTGCGATATTGCGATCTACGATTTGCTGTGCAATATCGCAATATCGCAATATCGCAATATCGCAGATTGCATTTTTCTCAAATCGCAATCATCGCAAGATTTCAATTATCGCAAATCGCAATATTCACGAATCGCGATCTCATAGCATCACGAAATCGCAATATCGCGAAATCGCAATTTAAAATATTCTGCCTTACAAAGGATGTCTACTTATTGTGATGGATGCGATATTTTCTTCAAAGAAAAGATTTTATTCTAATTTATCATAAACTTAAGTGTATTTAATGATTTCCTAAGGAATCTTCTTAAGTTATGATAGTAAATTTTATTTGAGAAAGGAAACAAGCACTAATTAATTTTTTGGATTTTTTGACTAAGGGTCCCCTCATATTTAGTATTATTACTAATACTTAAATAAAAAAGGGGGGTTGTTGCTGGCCACAACAATTGGCGATTCACTTGGAAGAACCAGTTATCTCTACTTTTCTTGTGAATTTTATAAACTTTTCAAAACAGAAAATTTTCCAGAAAATCGAACTTTATTATGAAAAGACAAAGTACATTATGCTTTAATCTATAAATGATATTTCATTTCTTCTATATTAAACTTTGATTATTCACCTCCTCAAGCTAGTCCTTGTATTTACATCATTCATTACTTAGTTCATAAAGATAAAAACAAAGGCTTCTCTGTAAATCAATTTAAAATATGCTCATTTGTCGTAGGTAGAGCCACTGCTGCCAGCAAGCGTTTATATCCTCGACAGGGTTACCTGTTATCCAGCAATGATCATGTATCCTACTTAGAGAAATATACAATTTTCAAAGAGAAAGCCATATTCACACTTATTGCTTTTCTTTTTCTTTTTCTTCTTAAAGAACAATGTCTTGGTTTGGTAGCCAATTTATGATAGTGTCATTCACTTTATTTATAACTTTGTTGAGCAAGTTGGCTCGCGATGAGACCCCTTGTCTTTTGATTTATAACAATCTTGAGTCATTTCCCTGTTGTGGTATGCAGTATTAGCAAAGTCAGCAAGCTATAATATCTATGATCATGATAAGTCGGCTCGTGATGAGACCTCTTACTCTTTAAGTTAAGTGTATTATTGGATAATTCCCTGAACGTTGTAATTTCCTAAGTGGGGAGGAAATCATTGTTTCCTTAAGATAGCTCTGGACGAAAATGGTAGAGTTTTTGGAAAGAATTTTTCTACAGAGAAACTTTGTTTTGTGATTTATACCTTTCATTGGACTGATATGAAACAATCTTTCACTAAAAGTTGCCTTTTATCAAAGTTTTCAAAGTTGAAACTAGTATCATTTCTAGGCTAAAGTTTTTTTTTTAACTGTATCTTTGAATAACAATGATCAATATTCTAAAAAGAATTCTATTTGTAAAAGTGAAGAAACAACATCTAAAAAAGAGAATCTGTATCTTTTTTGTGAATTCCAAATGTAACCATTAACAACTCATTTTATTTATGACGATAAAGGAAATTAATATACAAAATAGAAGAATGATCTCCTATGGAAAATATTTTTTGAGAATTTGTCCATTAACAGGTAAAGACTCTCTTTTACATGTTAAATCCTGTAACATAAAAGTAGATGGACCTATGATTTCTGCAATTTGGAAAGGAACAAGCCACATTCGTTGAAATTTCGTATGTTTTCCTTTTTCCTCATGAGCCTTGTCCCATTTTAAAACGAGATCTCCAACCTGAAAGTCTTTTCTGGTTATCATGTTTGAATCAAAGGAAGCTTTTACTAATGCTTGACGATGAGCATGAGTTATTTTGGCTTTTTCTCGTTGTTCTTCTAACTTAATTATTTCCATCCGTCTTAGTTGTATGGAAGAAGTTGGTGCTTCATCAATATATTGAACTAAGGCCAAAGAAGGAATTGCTAAATGAGTTGGAAGAACTACTTCTTTCCCATAGACTAAATTAAAGGGAGAAGTACCAATAGAAGCCTTCTGTGTTATTCGATCTGCCCATAAAGCATATGTTAAAGACTTATGCCAATTTTTATGATTTTGATCAATGGTTCGCTTAATGATTCTAATTAAGTCTTTATTTGTGGATTCAGCTAATCCATTTCCCTGTGGATAATAATTGGCAGAGTATTTAAGTTTAAAACCTCCCTTGAGTGCAAATTCAGTCATAGCATTACCAGAAAAATACGATGCATTATCAAACATTAAAGCAGAAGGTAAAACAAACCTGGTAATTATGAACTGATCTATGAATTCAATGATATGTTCAGCATTAGCAATCTTGAGAGGGACTACTTCTACCCATTTCGTAAAATAATCAGTTGCTGTAATGATATACCTATGTTGCTTAGAAGAGTGAGGAACGATCTCACCTATTATGTCCAATCCCCATTGATCAAAAGGTTGTTCAATGTTTACTGGTTGTAATGGCAATGATGGTTTCTTTTGTCTTCCAGTTGCGGTTTGACAAATTTGACATTTTCTTACATAGCTATGTGAATCTTTGAATAAAGTGGGCTAGTAATAGCCTGCGTGAAGAATTTTATGTGCAGTAGCATCTCCGGCATAATGTCCACCTGCTGGCCCATCGTGAAGTTCCTGCAAGACTTTTTCAGCTTCAGATTTCTCCAGACATCTAAGAAGAACATAATCGTAATTCATTCTAAAAAGAACATCGTTTACAAGCTGATATTGTTTAGCCTTCAACCTTAGAGCTCTTTTCTTGGTGTGATCGAGATTTGGAGGATCATATCCATTCTTTAGATAAAAAATGATATCAGCATATAATGATTCAACATCGTTTAGGCTTACCTCATACGTTTGTATCTCTTCAGATGATTTTTCAGAAATCTGTGATGCTCCAGCTAGTATTTTGCAAAATCCTTGACCTCTTACAATACTTGCTGGTTTGATCTCAACATCATATTCTTGTAAGGCAGTAATCCAATTAGCTCTTTTTTCACCCACATCTTTTTGGACTAAAAGATTTCTTACCGCTGGAAACGGTACAATGATTTTTGTATGGGTTTTAAGTAAAAAGGGTCTGAAATACTTAATTGCTTTGAAAATAGCGTAAGCTTGTTTCTCTACATCTGAGTAATTCAACTAAGCTCCTTGTAAATTTGAACTAAAAAAAGCAATTGGGGCTTCTGCTTTGTCTTGATTTGCTTGAGTAAGTATTGCAGCATAAGATTTATCAGAGGCAAATGTATACAAAATAAAAGGATCGGAAAAATTTGGAGTTGCTAAAAATGGAGCGTTAATGATTGCTTGTTTAATAAGATTGAATGCCTCATATTCATCTTGGCCCCACTTGAAGTTTGAATTCTTTTTAATCATTTTTTGTAAAGGAGATACAATTCTTGAAAAATCTGGTACGAATCTCTTTACAAAATTAATTTGGCCAAGGAAAGATTGCATAGCTTTCTTGTTGTGTGGTAAAGATATTTCAGAAATCTCCTTGATTCTATCAGGATCAATATGAATTCCAGATTTTGACACTATGAATCCAAGAAGTTTTCCTTCACTTAATGCAAAAAAGGTTTTTTTCGGGTTAAGTGAAATTCCATACCTTTGACAACGTTGGAAGATCTGCTTCAAATCTTTAAGATGATTGCTTCGTTTTTTGGAATATACAGTTATATCATCCAAATAGATTACCACTGATTTGTTAACTAATCCCTTGAAAGCGATGTCCATGGCTCTTTGAAATGTGGCACCAGCATTGATCAGACCAAAAGGCATCTTTTGATATGCTTAAGTGCCCCATTTGGTTCTAAATGTAGTTTTCAATTGATCATCGGGATGGACTAACACTTGATTGTAGCCAGAGAAACCATCTAAGAAAGACATCAATTCTGATCCTGCAACTGCCTGTAATATTTGTTCCATGGGAGGCAAAGGAAAATTATCTTTTTGGCAAGCTTTATTAAGATTTCGAAATTCAATGCAAATTCTAATATCTCCGTTCTTTTTTCTAATAGGAACCATATTTGAAACCCTTTTAGAATGTCGAACAGGAAAAATAATTTTGGCTTTCAATAACTTATTGAGTTCATATTTGATTTGATTTTCTAGATTGGGATGGATTTTTCTCAGCTTTTGTTGTACATGTTTTTCATCATTTATCATTGGGATAGTATGTTGGATAATATAAGTGTCATAAGTTTTGAGTTCATCGTAGTTCCAAGCAAAAACACTCTTATATTGTTTCAAAAGACGAACATATGCTAATTTTTCTTCAGGAGCTAGACCAAGGCCTAGGTTGATATTCTATGGTTTGGTATCAGTTCCTAGATTTACTAATTCATAATTCAAAGTCGAACTTTGTAATTTTGAATTGGTAGATCTTTTAAATCGATCTTTCATATCATAAAGGTCTTCTAACTTGACTATTGAATTTGGAATAGCATTATTAGTGTTATCATGTTGTAATTGTTTGTCATGTTGATCTTCATCAATTATCTGATTGGTATAAGATCCTTCAGATGTGAGGAAGCTTACAATATCAGGATCATCGTTGAAAATTCTCCAATTGGTAACGTTATCAGGAATCAAAGGTATAAATATTAATTCAATTGAAAATCGATCAGGACTAAAGTCTTCCACAGGAATAAGCTTAGAGGCTACATTGGCTAAGAGGTCTGCACTAGCATTCTGGATTCTAGGAATTGGTGAAATATTAAATGCTATAAAATGTTCAGTCAGATCTTGAACTAAAGATTGGTAATGCTTTAAATGACCTGATAAACAGTGTCTAGTATTGCGTACCTGTTTGATTACAATTTCTGAATCTCCGAAAACTTGTAGATATTTGATATCTAATCCGATTGCTTTATATAATCCTTGGATTAAAGCTTCGTATTCTGCGGTGTTATTAGTGCATTCAAACTCAAGTCTACAGGTTAGCATAGTTTTGTTTCCCTCTGGACTAACCAACATGCATCCTACTCCTGCTCCTTCATTAGACTTAGAACCATCAAAAAATAATTTCCAAAATAAAGATTTATTTACAGGAGTATCTACAAAATTAATACATTTAGAACTATCTGTCTGAGAAAAATTTTCTATTTGAGATAAAACAGAATGTTCTAAATAAGGTGAAGTATGAGCATTGAAATTTCCTAAGAAAGAATCAACTGAGTAATTGCCAATGATATTACTGTTGTATGCAACTGGTTCATTCTCTCCTTCCAATTCTGTTACTATGTATTTCTGATGCTTTTCTCGTTCAACCTTTATCTGATTTGGTTTACCATTGTAAGGAAGCCACATGTGTGACCAATCGGTTGCAAAGTATCCATGAAGTTTTTCTGACCAATCTCTGCTAAGAATTAAGCCATAAAATTCTAGAATATCTGCAACTAAAATATCAATGACTTGACATACCTTTGGATTTGATGACAGCTGTATGGTAACCTGGTTTAATTCGCCAATCACTTCAACCTGCGATAGATCTAATTGCACTATGCGTACAACAGATTTTTGTGGTTGAATGTTTAATTTTGCACATACTGATTTTGGTAAAATATTAGATGAAGCTCCACAATCCACTAAACAGTTATGCAATTTTTTATTGAAAACTTCATAAGTAAGAAGAAATGGAGGAGTATGAGATCTCGACCTTCCTCCAATTAAAGCGATATTTTCAAGATCAACTTTACTGATCGCATTAGTTGGAGGTCTTCCCATCTCGTTGGAAGCTTGAGAAATTACAGGATCGGGAAAAGGTTTTTCTGGTACAGCATGTAATTCTTTCAAAAGTACCTTTTGCTAGTGCTTTAACTTGCTCAATTCATACAAAGTGATGTTAGCCCTAGTCTTCTTCATATCTTCTATAATGTTATATTCCATTTCATTCGGAACAATTAGTGTTCTTGATGGAATTGATGAATCTGTTTGGACTGGGCTAGTTTGAATTGCTTTAGATGTTGTTTTCTTGGGTACAACTTTTTCTTTAGTCAATGGGCTTGCACTCTTTGACTTATGAGTAGTTTGAGGAGGATCAAACTGATTTCTACTTCGAGTGCTAACCGGGGATGCTTCTTGATCTTCCTCATCTGGGAGGATGAAATCCCACATACCTTGGACTTCTACAACTTCTTATTCGTCAGTTGTTTCTTCAGTAGTAGTTTCTTCTTCTTCTTCTTCTGATTCAGCATTTGTAATAGCATTTGGTGGTTTTGAATCAGTTGAAGGATTTCTTCTAAAAGGCTTGAATGACTTTTTAGAAGATGTTTCTGCCACTTGTTTTTTAATGTCAACCATTTCTTTAGACATGGTTTTCAAAAAAATTTGCAATCCTTCTAAATCAAATGGATCTTTTGGTTGTTTTTTCTTGTTATCTTCCTTAAAAGTGACCTTCTTAGATTTCCATTCTTCTATTTCATTTTTCTTTTCTAAAGCAATGATTCGTTTCTCTACTGCTATTGCTTCCTTCATATTATCTGCTAAAGTTGTTTTGTTAGCCCTATCAACAAAGATTGCTATGTTTGATGGTAAAGCATAAATGTACCATTCACTTCGCACTTCTTCGCTAGGCTTGGAAGCAGTAGGAATTTTGTTTAACAATTTATTGGAACGTGAATTGAAATCCTTGACAAGTTCTTTTGAATCAGCTCTAATATTAGATAAATCATTGATCAATGTTGTTGTAGACCTGTCGTCACCAAATTTAGTTAAAAATTGATCTTGAAAGATATCCCAAGTAGTGATAGATCCAGATGGTAACGAGAAATACCATGATCCAACTGCTCCTTGTAGGGTATAAGGAAAAAGTCGGACAACAACATCTTCATTAATAACTCCATTAAGATTTATAGACAGCATAAAATTGTTTATATGTTCTTCTGCTAGCATGCCTTCTTCAGGATTAAACTTAGGCAGCCATTTTTGAGGATGGGATGGTAATTGACTCAAGGGTGCGGGCATTAAGACCGCCCCTGGATTATTCCATGGAATTTGGGCCATCGCTGAACTACTAACAGAGGAAAGTGTAGAAAATGATAATTGTGACTGAGAAGATGAAGATATTATGATCTGAGAAGGAGATGTGGAAGATTGAGTGGACTGATGGACAGTAATCTGGAGTGGAGGAGTGGGTGGTTGACTTCGCGATGAAGTGTTCGAGATGGATGATGATGATGAAAGAGTCTCACTATCAGACCCTTTAGGTGATTTCCTAGCTCTTTTTCTTGTAGGTAGAGGTAACTCAGTTGGCTAAATGCCAAGCTTTTCACTCTGTAATCTAGTGAGAGGATGAGCAGGATTATATTGCGAAGTCACACTTCCTTGAGATTTATCAGACCTTTCAGATGATATTGAAAATCGCTGAAGTTTATGAATCAAAGATTCAACTTCCGGAGGTTCAATAGTAGATTCTTCTGAAAACTCAGGGTTTGTAGCAGTGTCTGTTCTTCTTTCGACTTTTAGTTCTAGATTTAAAATTTCTGAGTGTGATGGAGAATTCGGGGAAGATGGTGAGGGTGATTTACTCTCAGAATGGTATTTAGATTTAGATTCACTTGCCATTCATAGTTCGTGGCCCTCCTTCTAGCGCCAAATATGTTGAAGCCCCGAAAATCGGGTCTACAACAAGGGGGATACCCACCCGGTCCGGACCTTGGTTAGCAGCTCCTTTTCCGTTTGGTGTAGTGGGTCCGACTGGGGATAATAGGACCAGTTTCCCAATATGTGTGTGTGTGTTTGAGATTTTATATTTCTTTTCTAAAATTCCTAAGTAAAATGCTTTTAATCTATTTCTAATCTATTCATATGCAAACTGTATTCTAAGAAATATCTAACTCTAAAACTAACCCGGGATGTAAATCTTTCTATTTATGCGATCTAAAATGATTTCAGATAACAATCGATAATAAAGATCATTCAATTATTATTAGAAAAGAACTCAATAAAAATAAACCATTTCATATAAAAAGTTAGATGAAACAGTTGTGAAAAACATATCGCATAATAAGCTATTCATACATCAAGCATAAATAAATAGTTATCACTGTACAAAAGTGCCAAATGATAACTTAAACATTCAAGAATCAATATATAAATAACTGAACATAAGTATCACTTTTAACATAGAAACAGAAACAGTTAAGAGATAAAAGTACCATTTATAACTGGTTCTACTCATGAGCTAGAAGCAATAATGATTTATCTCTTCCTAATCCAACATCCATTAAGAGTACAGAAATGCAACATCAGTAACAGATATTAGACACAGATATCAATAAATCTTGTTCCATTCATTCATCAAAACCTCCTCTGAGGGTGCAGAAGTGCATGTTCTGAGGATAATTTTTTGACAAATTTCAGGACCCTTCTCTAAATGCATGAGAAGGGTTTAAATACTACTAACAAAATCTAATTATAGCTTATTACAAAAATTTAGGATTCGGTTTAAATGACCGTCCTTTTTCTAGGCAAAAATAAAGTAAAACTGAAACTAAATCTAAAACTGAAAACTATCAACTAACTACTTATGAATTTGATCTCTGAATTTGCAAGCATCCAGCATTGTTTTGAGAAGAGGTGGTTGGCCGACTTCAGATTTCAACTGCCCTGAAAAGACAGAATCGGCAAGTGTAGGCGCAATCTTCTCAGCAAAATTAATGATGCAATTAAGAGTGCTTCATTGACTTTGTGGTTTTACTAGATATGTCCAGTAAGAATCCCAATTTAATCTTGTCAACCCTTGAATTGATTTTTCTTTTTCTTCCACCTTTTGTTTCCATTCTGTTTGCAATTGTTGGGCCTGTGGAAGATATCCCGGAATAGTTTCTGAAATCAAATTAGCCTTGTGCAAATTCTCATTTACACAATCAGTAATATTTCCTGCTGTTGTAGCTGACTCCTCTGCCGCCTTCTCTGCTTCTCTGATCTGTGCATCCCAATTATTGAAAAGTATTTCTTTATGACTATTATTGATAATTGGTGCACCAGCTCTTTTTCCTTCCTCTGTCTTTTTCCATGCCAAGTAATTCGTAACTCTTTCATTAGTTAAATCATAATCATGTCATAATTCTACGACATGATTAGTGATTTTATCACTTTCTAGACGAAAAGAGTTCCATTGCGAGATTTTTTGGCATAATACATATTGTTGTTGCAGTAGTTGGTTGTTTAAAGAAATAGATTCTGAAATAAACTCTGGAAGTTTGGGATCATCTTTGTGCTATTCTCAGATAATTTGTATTTGTTTCTCTTTATCGGCCAAAATTTTTTGATATCCGATTTTCATCTCTTGAAGCTCTTGCTGTAACTTTTCAAGTTTTACCTATGCTTCACTGCTAGCATGAGCTTGTTGCAATTGTTGTTGCAGAGCTTGTATCTGATCTTCTTTTTCATTTAATAATAGCCGTACCTCAGATGCTTTGTCAATAGTTGCGGAGGCATAAGCTCTTGTAATCTGAGATAGCTTGGTAAGATTCTCAGTAGGATCCGTAGTAGGATCTTTCCATAAGACATCTAATTGTTCTACATTAGTAGAGATTGCACTCTCTAACTTTCTCTTTTTCCTTTGCTTCCTCACTACTTCTTTATACTGTGGGCTATAGAATACATCCAGAGGAGGAATATCCTCTATATTAAGTACAATTTCAGAAGAGGGAGTGATAGGTATATGCTCAGTCTCTGTGACATTGCCACTTATTCCCGTGCTTAAAACTTTTGTTGTTTGTACAGGGGTTTGTGTATTCTGTCCTTCAACATTAAGCAATTGATTAAACATTTCCCATTCTTTATCTAATTGAATGTTGGTGGATGGTTGATGTACAGTGGGAGGTGGAAGATTCAACTGTGGAGTGGTTGAAGTCTGTAGTTGTGAAATCTCTTTTGACTGATCTGTATCTTTTACTGAGCCTTCATCTTTATCAGACTTTTGAGAACATTCAGAAGTTTCTTTGTCAGACTTTGATTTAGACCTGTCAGTATTTGAGCTATCATTGAGACTGACACTAGGATTTGGTTCCCTTGCGGGTTCCAAGCATAATTTATCCAAAGGGATAGTAGTCAATCTTCTTTCTCTGTAGATTTTAAATTCCTGAAATACTTCTAAGGAAAACTGTGTTTGAGCTAAATGCAAAATTTCTTTAAATGAACATTTTTCTTGAAACATATCATCAAAAGGATCTTCTTCTCCAGAAAATACTCTCACCTTAACTGCAGTGGTGAAATCTTTGACAACATCATATGGATCAAATAGCCTTCTTGAAAACTTGAACAATTGTAAGCATGTAATATTGCTTACCTCTTTGAATTCATGACCAACATCAAACAATGAAAATGCTCCACAGGCTACGGGAAATTGTGGCCAGATGGCTTTCTTATTATCCTTTAATTCCTTTGTCAAACCTCCTTCACCACAGGTTTGGTATGCAATTTCCCAAGCTATAAGTTTATCCGGAACATACAAGGGTAAAACATGAGGAGAAGCAGAGCTTCCAAAAACCCTTACATAGGTAAACAACTCTTCTCCAAACCACCGTGCGACAGGAAGAATGTCGACTTCTGCTTCCGAAGAAAACCTTGGAGCATCCTTATTATACAATATTCTGTACAGCGGCAACATTATGCCATGGAAAATCTTGTAAAAATGAGGAACAAATTTTGATTCCCACAGTTCTTTGTGATACACATGAATAGGCAAAGGATCATGAATTGTCCATTTCCAGCCCATTAAAGGGAATTTAGAAACAAAGCAGATAGAAGCCATAACATAGGCAGATAGATAAAAAGGAGGATAAATCCTTTGAGAAACAGTCTGTTTAGACCGGTAATTTAAAATAGCAGTGGCTAAATTATCAGACAGTATTTTGGCCCAGTCTACAATGGTAGCATTAACAACAGCGTTTAATAACGGAAGCCATTCAGGCAAGACCTTATTTATGTCAGGCTTTCCAAAAAGCCTACATAACATAGCAGCAGCAAAACAATAGGGAGAGGTGAGTGAACCAGTATTGTACATACCGTGTTTGTCTTTCTTCAATGATTCATCTCTTTTGGTCCATTCCTTTGTGCATTCCGCCAAATTTTCATTTTCCTTGGAAAATTTCTCCATAAATTGTTTGTTGTAAGTCGCCTGAGGCTCCAGCAAGTGATACATAAGCCTCAAATATTCTGTAGTGAATGACCCGATGAGCTCTTGATCTGGAGTTCTAAATTTCCTGTCAGAAATATCGGTGCTATCCAACACCCATTTTACCATATCTGTATACGAAATAATTCTCGATCTTGCTGCTATCCGGTGCAAAAATGAACAAGCCAATTCTGTAAGAGATGCTTCAGATGAATTACTTGAACCTGCAATAGCCGCGACTTCCATTACCCTGGGATTTTCTTCTTCGAGCAGATTATGCATTCCCTCCCAAGTGGTGATACCGGCATCCTTGTTGCAAGCAGTATCTGCATACAAGGAAGCCATCTCTTTGTTTTCAAAACTTGGAGTTTTCTCTTTCTTTCCCATAATACTCTGTGAACACTTTGTATAGTCTTCTGCTCCTTCGCGCCTGCGGATTTACGAATAAAGTGAGAGTAATGACATGAGAAAGGTGACGTGATAGATTTAAATGCTGAAGGCGGATGAAATATATTATTTTAATATGAAACAACCTTTCAATCAAAACAAAATCCTTTTTATCAATAATTGACAATCCATTCATTAATTCAATCATTAAAGCGCATAACGGATATTGATTTATGAAAAGATTTTCTTTGGACAACGAGCTTTTAAGAATCTGCGACATTGCGATCTGCAATTTTTTGTGCAATATTGCAATGTCGCAATATCACAGATTGCAGTTTTCTCAAATTGAAATCATCGCAAGATCGCAATTATCGCAAATCACAATATTCACGAATCGCAGTCTCATAGCATTGCGAAATCGCAATATCGCAAAATCGCAATTTAGAAGATTTTTGCTTCACAAAGGATATCCACTTTTTGCGATGGATGTGGTATTTTTTCTTCAAAGAAATATTATATTCTGATCTATCATAAACTTAAGTTTATTTAGAGATTTTCGAAGGAATTTCCCTAAGTTATGATAGTAAGTTTTATTTGAGAAAGGAAACAAGCACTAATTAATTTTTTAGATTTTTTGACTAAGGGTCCCCTCATATTTAGTATTATTACTAATACTTAAATTAAAAAGGGGGGTTGTTGCTGGCCACAACAGGGACGAAGATATGGATCAATTCTGATTTGTCACAGAGTCGGTATGGACTGCATAGAATGTGGCCAGCGATGCTGTGAAAAGGGCACAACTGTCCCTTACCTTTGAAGGAAGATCCCTCGACTGGTATATGGGATACATAGCTCAGCATGCAAATGCGACCATGCCAGAGGTTAAGAATGCCCTAAAACAACAGTTTCAAAAGCCTAAATCCTACTCTTAGATAGTGAATGACCTAAAATATTTTAAACAAGGGCCCTCCGAGTCTATTTGGGAGGCTGACCAGCGGCTAAAGAAGGTAATCAGGGAAGGGGAATTTATGTATGATGACAAACATCACAAGGAATCGTTCATTGCTATGTTACTACCTCACCTACGCGTACCTATGGGTCAACAAGCCAGTGAATCACAGGACAAATATCTGGAGATTGCTATGAGGTTAGAATTTGCGCCAAGAGATGATACCCAGTTGGGGGTACAACAAATCCAAGGGCAACTGGAGGTGATGCACATGGAGATCCAGAACCTGCGAAAGGACCTAGGGAAAGAAGCTAGCCCATACGTATGATGCATACGATGTAGGGTATCTGGCCATACCAAGGATTAGTGCCCGCTGCTAGCAAACTACCTATAGGCAGGGGGACCCAGTCCATTGCGGTCGGGACAAAGTGGACCAGCGTTGTGGTGTGATGATTTTCACGTAGCTGGCATGCATGATACTAACCATTGCCCTCGTCTGGGTGCGTATGTCCCAAAACTGAAGCTACAATGGTGTCGGTTTTGCTGTTCAGAAGGACATGATGAGCAGAAATGTCGAACTTATGATCTGATGATAGACTGAGGAAACCTATATAAGGTACAATCAGACCCTTCTTCACCAAGATCCCCCTCAGACATAGGTGGCTTCCCAGCTAGGGGTAGGGAAGGGGGCAGAGGTGGAAGCCCAGGTCAGGGAAGAGGACAATTGATATGTTACAATTGTGGGGAAGTAGGGCACTTTGCAAGGGACTACCCTAACCCTGCAAGGCAATCTTATAGATACTGTAGACAACTAGACCATGTGATTGAAGACTATCTGATTTTGATAGAAAAAATGCAGTAAAAGCAGCAAGCACCTACGTAGAACGTACAAAGGGTTAAGGCAGAACCTCGAGACAGAGGACCAAGCATTAATGTCATAACATGCAGCAGCATGGCCACTGGGGGAGCTACAGAGAAAGTTGTTGCGGAGCCTCTTATTCGAAAAGAAACCATCAAACAAGAAGGCTTGGACATACAGAAGGAAAAGGAAACCTTTTTCGCAACTCGCCAAGACTTTGTTAGGGATGAGGCATTACTTCTCAAGCCCCTGCAAATCTCAAAGCAGATGACGAATTCAAACAATTTTTGTAGGCATGTATGAATTTGTTGCACAACCAACGGGTTGTAGAAAACCTCCAAGCATTAATAGACAGCTGCGCAGAAAGAACTACTTCGCCCCTGGAAGTTAATTATGTGCACAACTTGTACAAGCGTAAGAAACGCACTAGTATGGAAATGCGTCTAACAACACAAATTGGTGATTATGGGATGGATTAGGCTATTTTGGACCAAGGATCAGATGCGAACATACTGCCCAAGCAAACTTGGCAGCGGATGGGAGAACCAAAGTTGGAATGGTCCACTATCTAGCTGCACATGGCCAATTAGCAGAAGATCATACCATTGGGGAGACTGTTAAATATCGTGGTAGATATCACAGGAGTTAAGGTCCTGGCTGACTTTGAGGTTATTCAGATTTTAGAAGATGCGAATCCCTATCCTGCACTCTTAAGATTGGACTGGGCCATAGATATGGGAGGTATTATCAACTTAAGAAAAGAAGCATGGTGTTTGAAAATGAAGGTACGCAGGTGATAGTACCATTAGACCTTGCGGAAGGAGAACGGTATACGGAGACGGTGCATGAAGAAGAGGATGTGGATCATATCTATAGGTTAACTACGCAGGACGAAGATTGGATCAATCCCACAACCGATGGTGTAATTTTCTAGGAAAAATATAGCGAATGTTTTTCTGACTCCGATGGAGAAATGGAAAACTGGCAGAAACGGTTACATGATGTATCTCCTCCGTGATGTCTTAGAATCACCAAGGATTTTCGATGCATCTCCTCCGAGGTAAGAGAACTGCCCTACTTTGATGGGTCTGGTAGTATTAAGGAGTTTTTGCGAGCATTTGAAGCTGAGGTTCCAAGAGAATGAAGGTTATGGGCCCTTAATCTAGCCATGCGTGCAACACCTACGAGGTGGTTGGATACGCATGAGGGGACATTCCAGGATTGGGAAGAGTGTTGGGATATGATGATCCTGTGATTTGAACCTTCGGTTCACTTGCACATAAAGACATTCCTTGGACCAGCAGACCCGTGCGAGCATTTGTTCGCTTGGATGGAAAAATGGTGTGACCAGACTACAAAAGAATGGGTTCACCTGTTTATTCATGCCTTGGGACCAATTCCCATCGCATGGTACTTGGATGCGGAGCTACGTCAGCGCACCCGCCACTGGGAAACATTAAAGGATGAATTTTTAGGAACATTTTGGTTAGCAGGGGGAATAGAGGCACTTGACGAAGCTCTTCAAGATATAGATACCTTCATATTTGATGAATCACGCCCTTACGCAGCACTTTTGGCACCGACATGGGAAACAAAGATGCAGGATATTGTCAACTGCTGGAATTTAGCCATAGAAGAGTGCGATGAGGATCCGCGAAATGTCTCTATCCCGGAATTGGAAGGAAAGCACGCAGTTGTCGGACCCCCACTACAAATTATCGATGTCACTAAGCCTATGAAGCTGTGAGAAGTCAACATTGGCATGGAAGAGCAGCCTAATTTGGCTAAAATTGGGGATTATCGGGATGACGATACCATTGGAAAAGTTGCAAAACTGCTCACAGAGTATCGAGACTTATTCCCGACAAAGTTTTCGGAGCTTAAGGGGATCACAAGGGACCTAGGGGTCATTCGCATCACGTTAAAACCAGATGCGCACCCTATGAAGCAGCGACCTTATCGGATGAAACCGAAGTATAAAAAATAGGTCAAGGAAGAAATTGACAAGATGCTCGCCGCAGGTATCATCAAACCAGTTGAACAGTCAAACTAGGTAAGTCCGATGGTGGTTTAGCAAAAAAAGATGAAGGGAGAGATATGGATTTGTGTGGAATTACGCAAATTAAATGATGCTTGTGTACATTATCCCTTTCCCACGATGTTCTCAGACGAAATCCTTAATAGTGTGGGAGGGCAGGAAGCGTACTCATTTACAGATGGGTTCTCAGGCTACCATCAAATCATAATCACACCTGAAGATGGCAGAAAAACTACGTTTTCTACTGAATGGGGATCCTTTCAATATATTGTCATGCCATTTGGGCTCAAGAACGCCCTTGCCATCTTTTCACGGGTGGTGGTCGCAGTGTTCAAAGAGTTCATCCACAAGTTTTTGGAGGTGTATTTTGATGACTGGATTATCTTCGGCTTGGTGAAGAAGCACGTTTCAAACCTGCGCATGATGTTGGATTCCTGTAGGAAGCACCAGATTTCCATGAATATCAAGAAGTGCATATTCTGCATACCCTTTGGCATCTTTCTCGGGCACATAGTTTGTCGGCAAGGATTGATGGTTGATCTTGCCAAGGTCACACTTATCATAAACCTGGATGTACCTACAACTGAGAAACAATTGCATTCGATCCTCAGACATATAGGCTACTACGGAAGTTTATTCAAGGGTACGCGCTAATCACAATGCCTATGGAAAAGTTGCTTAAGAAGGATGTTTCTTTTTTTTGGGATGACGAATGTCAGAGGAGCTTCGAGCTACGTAAGGAGAAGATGGTCTCTGTGCCTATTCTCATCTTTCCTGATTGGGCGAAGGTATTCCATGTTCACGTAGATGCATCATGAATCGCCCTAGGAGTGGTCCTTACGCAGCCTGGAGACAGAGACATTGATCACTCAGTTGCATTTTCTAGTAGGAAACTCTCTGGTGCAGAGCGCAACTATTCCACTACAGAGCAGTAGGGATTGGCCATGGTATATTCATTACAGAAGTATCGACACTATCTGTTAGGAGGAGACTTCAAAATTTTTACAGATCATTCAGCTTTGAAGTACCTGGTGAATAAGCCTGTGTTGGGGGGGGGGGGGGTTCTCTGTAGATGGCTACTACTGTTTCAGGACTACGACTTTGAGATAATTATCAAGCCAAGGAAGTTGAATGCTGGGCTGGACCCTCTACTGCACACTGGTAAGAAGTACGAGGGGAATATCACTGACCATGTACACGAAACCTACCATGTGGAGTGGAACACTCGAAGCTTCATGATCAAATCCATCAACAACCCTGGTACGCAGTTGGGTACCCTGTTTTTGGCATGCAAGATGATGCAAAAATTTTAGGTGGCCTCTCTCCCTGCATATGTAATTCAGTTGTCAGGCCGGTGTGAGAAAGGGGTCTACTTCAATTGGTCCCAGTACTTGTGCAAGGAGTTTTTGGCCAATGTCCGTGAATCCCAGGAGCAGGGACGAGCATTTTGTTATTCCTGGTTACTACTTCTCATTGCGTTGGTCACCTAGGAAGCACTTGAGGAATCAGTCCTCCCTCAGCTCACCCCAGACATGTGGGAGGGGGCTCAATATACGAACTTATGGGACTCTAAGGATGTGCAGTGCATCGAGGACAACCAATTCTTCTGGGTATTGTTTCAGAGTGGGCTCGTATCAGCTATCAACTCCCAGCCGCGTCTGTCGCCAGCCATCTATGATAAGTATAAAATCATCGTTGCATTCCAGGTGATTATGCATAACGTCCAAATATGAGGCTGCAAGGATCCCACGCGGGTTTCACTCCCCTATATGGTTGCTGATGAAGAGATTGATCGTTTAATTGTGCAATGGCCTCCTCATTGAAAGCTTGGCTTCAAAACAGGTGTGAAGGGAACTGAAGGAATAAGCACCATGAAGGTTACCCTGCCTGTCATCACCAAATACATCAGAGGAACGAGAAAAAGCATGGGGAAGGGCGTCGAAGCTACATCGCAGAAGGGTTTGCAGCCCGGTAAGAGTACGAGGAAGGGTGCGGAAGTAGTAGAACAGACGGATGCACAGCAGGATCTAGGTACTGAAGGTTAGGAAGCGGGAGGTGTTGACTCCCCTCGGGGAAAAAAACGAACGAGTGACCCTGCTAAAGGGCCACAGAAGAACTAGTGGTCTCAATGGCCAGAACGTGACGAAGCAGTTACATTGACCGAAGGGGACCTCGAGAAAATAACAGATGTGGTAACTTTGGCTGCAGAAGACAAATGGTTGGCTCTAGAAGAGAAACAGAAAGCCGCGGTCGACACGCTTCAGGCCGAGCACTGAGCTCTGCAACTGAAGATGGACACACTGCAAAAAATTATGATTCAAGTACGAACAACCTCAACAACTAGCAGCGCAGCACTTTTTACAGCGAAAATCTTCATTTGTTCCTTGCCCGGCGCAGCCCTTGCGATAAGTCTACCCGACTTGGGAGTGCAAGTCCAGGCCTGTGCAGAGGTATAGATGGATCTAGCCAGGTTGCCACATGAATCATTGCAAGTTCTCCACACCTCCTTGTTCGAATAAATTCAACACCGAGACCATCGAGTGCACCAGCAGCTTAGTATAGCTGAGTAGACAATTAAGGAAAAAAATTTTGAAGTTTCCCAGGTATAGGCTGCATGTACCCTCGCCACCGTGCAGCAGATGGAGCTGGAATACCTCATTAGTAGGTTCTTTGTGGATGTCTCTGAAGATATTCCAGCTTCTGCCACCCCCCAGGGCAAGGTTTAGGGGTTGGTTGCAGCATTACGGGCCTCATGCACTGAGATCCAGGAGGTCAGAACGGAGATGGAACAACGGATCACAGGCTTGCAGGCCAAGTTGTAGCCATAGACACCACCGAAGGTATGGGACCAGCAAGTTGCGCTGGTTACGATGACCATGAATGTGATTATAGGACAGATTGCTCAGGGTGCCCAATTACTGGAAACAACTATGCAGTTATGGACCAAGGTGCAGCGCGACCCTCTCTTGTGTGAAATCAACCAGGACCTGCGACAGAAGGAAGAAGCGTTCGAGCAGCTGGAAGCCACTATGCCTACTATGATTCCTGCTCAATGATTGGCACGACTACGAACCAGCCACACCCTTTGGGATGATATTGACGAACTCCGCCAAAAGAAGAAGACTCTCAGCAACAGCCTTAAGCCATGGGCTGATGAAGCCCTCAAGCTCTCTCAGGATATTGATGTCGCTATTTAACAACTAAACCAAACTTTGGGGAGTGCCACAGCTGTGACAGAGGGACCAACTTCACAAAAATTTGTGGATATTGCTCAGAACGTTGCTGCTCAGAGTGAAGGAGTGCTACCCCCACTAGCGGAGGTGATCAGGCTGTTGTAGGCATAGGTGGAGACCCTGAGACCACAGTGACTCAGGATGAGTCATAAGATTGTGTTGGGGTACTGTTGGAACATGGTCCCCTAAAAGCTGCAAATTTTGTATAATTTTTTTTATATTTTTGGTATTAATTAGTCTAGCGCAGGGGTTTTGGGGTGGGTCAAAGCCCCAAATGCATTGTAATGGATCAAGGGTAGACCAAGAGTTTGCAAACCATGGTTTGCGGACCATTAGAAGCGTAGCCTAAGTTGATATAAATAGATGAACATTTTGAGTCTTAAGGTAGAAAGGAATTAAGTTTGATGCTAAGTGCAAATTGTTAGATCCATTATTGGGTCGTTGGGTAAGGACTCCTGCTGGCTGTCTTTGGATTACTGGGTTTTGATGCTAATATATGTGGATATACTTAAAGTAGCTCTGTGTTATCAAATCTAATGTGTTACTGTTGATGCGAACCTTTGGGTTTTTTTGGAACTAAGAATACAGTTGTGTTATTTGTTATGATGTGAATCTGTTTGTGTTATGATATATTTGTAATATTTTAATGATGCGTTATGATATTATGTAATGATAATTGTTGATACGCACGAGGATGCGAAGGTATTGACTAGATCTATGCATGGTAATATCTCTTTTATACTGTGGATTATACAGTTAACAAATATGCGAACAAACTTGTCTTGTGCGAACCCGATAGGTTGCGAACATGGATCTGCTTGACTTACCTACTCTCTCTCAAGGTGCGGAAACCTGGTTCCAGCACCCTCCCATACTGCTTCGGGTGAGACTTTTGCCTACGAAAGTAGGTCACTGCCGAAAGGGCCAGTAGTATAGGGGTTTGTTGGAAAACCTTAACGTTTGAACCTAGGTTAGGACCCCTCGAGCCAACATCCCCCCTCCCTCTAAATGGGGTTTTACTCTTCCATTTCGTTGGAAACAATTTTCATCAAGCCATTCTCCACAACCAACATCTTAATCCACAATGGGAGTTGATTTAGGAATTTACCCCTAGGAGCAGAGTCAAATTTTCTTTTAGCATTGTTAAAAGCTTTATTACATTCAACTACAAATTCAATTAAATAACCCTCTTTCATGCACTCAAATCAAAATTCAATGGATTGAGTTCACTTTTTGTCAAGGTTGTTTAATTTTTCAATTGGTTGTTGACTCTAGACCATGAATTCTTGATCCCTTTTCCATGAATTAATTCTCGCATATCACTTTAACCAATCAGGGAGCAAACAAAGAAAATCTACATAGAAAATTTAATGAAGATCTTTGTAAATTTATCTCTACTTCCATATTTCGATATTGATTGTTAAATTTCCTATTTCTTGTTGTGTGAATTTTTATTTTGTCTCTAAAAACCAGTCATGTATCTCTTCCTAGGAGGGTTTTCATCTTATTACCTCATCATCAGTGAATATCGTAGATGCTTAGGTTTCAACAACATAACCGATTATTGGCATGGGGTATATATTTAAGTTCAAGCTCGTTGGCCAAAAATTATCAATAATCATTGACATTTTCAATCTCCAAAGGCTACAAATGGTCTCACTCAAGATGATTACATGAATCCTAGAACCTTCAACTTGAGATCTTATTCAATATGAGGCAATTTAACATAACAACAGGATCTTACATCTCAAATATTCACAAAACAATTCATTAAATATCCATTAAATATTAGACTAATCACTTCAAGAACAAATTCACTATAATGGACGAGACTCACATAAGTTATAACTGGATATATCTTCCACTTGTTCATCATAGAAATAGGATATTTACATAAAAAAAATCAAATGCATGCTCTATTAGAAACTTTATAGCTTTTCATAGAGCTCAAATATTCTATACTCTTCTCTCTCTTAAGGAATCTTCGACGTTGTCTTCTCTAAACCTATTTCTCTTTACATCCTTCTATAATTTTCTCCTCATGGGAACTATACTAAGTCATTTACTCATTTTTAGTGCATAGTGTGTTTGAAGCAACATCTCTCCCTTACCTAGCACAATGTATTGTTGAGATTCAACAAGATGATGAGCTTAGTGAAAAGAGTCGCCTTCACTAAGTGGGCTCGCAGGCTATTTTTGGCACAAGTCTATTTTTAGACTATGTCTATTTTTAGACATGGTGATCATATTTCAGAAGTTTAAGGATGATATTTTTGGATGGTTGATCAAGTTGGAAAAATAGATGAAATTATATTTTTATAATATTGGGCGAAGTCTATTTATAGATCGTCGATCTAAAAATAAAAGTGTCGATTATTATTAGCTCTTAATGACAATCCGACAATAAACAACAACTTATTCTCATGGAGCACTTAATTTTAGTGCATAGGATTGGAAAAATAGGTGAAATTTGGAGGAATTATGAATTACAAGGTTCTCCAGTGGTTCATGCATGGAGGACTCGTTAGAACTTAAAGTAGCAAAGTTATGGCAGTTGGAAGAGTAGTTCATGGAGTTGTATTGAGTTTAACAGTTAGACTCGATTAGAGTGTTTGTCTAATCTGTTGAATGATACACTAGTGAGAGTGGAGTGAATTAATTAGTTAATTAATTCACAAATAATAACTCATTAATCAACTGAACAATACAACAGTTAACTACAGTTCATGTCAGTTCTAGTGGAGACCTAGTGGAGAGATAGGTGAAAGGGCAAGATGGACTATCTGTTGTGACTATAGTGATGCATTGATTGCACCACACACATATTGGAGTTTCCAATGAGGATTGCGCAGTCAAGGCAAGGGTAATTAGAATTCATTCAGAGCTATTCTTCAGCAGGGATTGCGTAGTGGAGGTAGGCTAGCAGGAGGGCAGAGATCGGTGCATGGATTTGCAGATTTCTTCTATGTTAGTGTGTGACGATTGATTGTAATGAGAGCTTGATGTACTAAGCTTTGTATGAGATTGTTACATGATCTCCATGATACATAATATATGATATTTTGGGTTTTCAGCTTCAGGCTTTCCTGTTAAACAACTGTGTTATGTGCGATTTTTTTTATTTATGCTTCACATGTGTTTGCAATTAATTTTCCGCAAAATATTAACATTGGAATGATTCTGTATTTTGCAAGAAGTTAAATATTGTGAGATCAGGGGAATCTGGATGTATGAATGCTTAGTGTATACTAATTTATAAATGGTATTAGAGCAGTTTTAATTCTTGAAGATTGCAATTGTGAAGAATTGCTAAGTTTGTGCTGGTGGAAAATTCGAATTTGCTACAAAAAAAAAATCTTGGTGCAGAAGTTGAGTATACATTGAAATGTCTTTCAATGGGTTGCGATTGGAGTAGGCCCTTGATGGGAGCTCTAATTACATATATTGGAAGGATAGCATGGAGGTGGTGCTGGAGGATAATGGACTGAAGGAGTTCATCGATAGCGATGTTCCTAAGCCGGGATCTAGCGATGTTGCATTACTTGACGCATGGCAAAAGAAGATAGCAAAGACAAGAAGAATTCTGTTGGAAGGTGTGAAGGACCATATTGTGTCCAGCCTTCATGGGAAAGCCACTCCATTCTTAATGTGGAAGGATTTGACAGATTTTTTCCAAAGCAGAAGCGACCAGAGGAAGTTGGCGCTTAAAGACAAGCTCAGAAAAATAAAAAATGGAGAAGGGCGACAGTATTCCAAAATATCTCACGAAGTTTGTCCACTGTAGGGATGAACTGGGAAGTGTGGGGATTACTGTTGATGATGAAGAATTGGTGAGCTTGGCTCTCCTTGGGCTTCCGAAGAGTTGGCATAGCTACGAAGACTCTGTCAATGGATGGGAGAAACTGCCGGGATGGGAGCGACTTTGGTCAGAACTTGTGCAGGAGGAGATAAGGCGGAGTACCGGGGATGGCTCTTCATCGAAGAATGAAGATGAAGAGAATTGCGCTTTGGCTGCCAAAGCAAGGAAAGGGAAAGGGAAGAAATTTCCTTCAAAATTCAAAGCTAAAGGCAAGAAGCAGGATTTGTCCAAGGTGAAGTGTTTTCACTGTCACAAACATGGGAATTTCGCCACTAACTACCCATAGAAGAAGAAGAACAAGAAGGTTGCTAGAGCTGCAGCTGGAGAGGCCTTACCCTCGCAATTTGAACTTGATTTCTCTTTGATCGCATGCTTGGTTTCAAGCTATATGGGATTAGTGTGGTATCTTGATAGTGGTACATCTTTCCATATGATGAGAGATAAGGAGTTGTTTAGTGACTTGGAGGATACAGTGCGACCGACATTGGGACCATTACCTTCAAGAGGGAGTCCGGTAATCCATTCTTGTTGAAGGATGTTATGAATGTTCCAGGTCTGAAGAAGAACTTGGTCTTGGTCACAATGTTGGAAGACAAAGGTTATGATGTTGTTTTCAGTGAGGGAAAATCCTTCCTTCGACATAAAACAACGGGTCAAACCAAGAAGATAGGGGTTTGAATTAAGAATATCTACAAGCTGGAGGTAGATGGCTGCGCTACAATGGTGGGCAAAGCAGAAGATAATGTGGTGAGTTGGGATGAGGGAAAATTAGGGCACAGGATATTGGGCCATCTTCACCATGGTGCCTTGAAGATTTTGCAGTAGATTTCTACTGGACGTCCCAAGGGTACTCTTGCACAATAGATCAGTGCAAGGTGTTACACAGTAATTTTTCACTATCCCTGCAAACCCCATCTCGCACATTGGAGGGTCATTTTTGTGACTAATTAGAAGTTTCATGCCTTGAAAATACCATCATTGCATCCCTTGCCATGAGGACAACATTCCCTCTGTTGACCATTTCCTGAGCAGACCACTAAAAACACATGTTTTTGCCTTGGCGCTGGTAGCCCATTATGCTCTTGCGCCAATGAGGAAAATTAACACTGAGCCCATGCCAGTTGGCGCTCTGTCTCAATGAGCTTCCCACGCCAATCTGTTTATGGAAAGTTTTAAAAAAATAGAGGCGAAGTTTTGATCACAACTTCGTGGATGAGTCATAGGGAGTGGTTCGACTGAATAACCACGGCCTTCCTCCTTTGGCCTCTTGTTTCCACCTTATGGGGAAACCTCCCAAGGGTTAAGGACTCCCTTCCACTATTGTAGGGATCCCAACCTCTTCCTCTCCTCTATAAATATAGCCATCTTCCATTGATGTGCTAGTTGGACATGTTCTAGTTGAACAGATAGCTGAAAAAGTTAGCATAGAGAAGAAGCAATCATAGCTTCGGGAGAACAGTGCAGAGTGTGATTGTTTTTGTGATTGGGAACATAGTGAGATCTTGGACCTTTGCATGTGAGGGTGTCGCAAACGTTCTTGGATACGGACCTACCGAATGAGAGCCTCAACATCAAGGCTTGGTTGTAAACTCCCCTTGTCTTCATCATAATAAAATGCATCCGATGTTTATCTTCCATTCTTGTTTACATCTATAATGAGATTTATAGCATTCCTTGATCAGTTAGATAGGTTGTAATTTTTTTATGTTTTTCGTGGTGTTGCGCTTGTCGTGTTGTCTTTATTGTCTGTACAGGTAGTTGAATGTTGATAGCAGCGTGTATCGAGCTGGAGAAGAGCGACGGATCAAGTAGCTTCGACAAAAGATGACAACATAGCATCATAACGAGGTAGGTCATCTTACTTGCTCTGAATTTCATTTACAATCTAGGAAGGTAGATGTTAGTATGTTCTCGTAGTTGCTAGACCCACCCTAGGGCTAGAGGGATCGTCTCTGTCCACAGAGAGGATTTACCTGGACAACAAATTGGTGACTCTGCTGGGGAGTTTCCTTTGAGTTTGTCATTCTTTGAGGTCTTATTCATTTGATGGATTTAGTTGAACAACCATTTCCCTGTTTGTTCCTATGTTTTTAATCAATTACGATCTTTTATTTTTTTCTTGAAGTGGTGAGTCTGGTCTTGGTTTTCAGTGAGCAAGTCACGCCAATTGGCGCTAGTTTCACGCACCAAAGTCGTGCCAATTTTAGGGTGTATGAAAAATTGAGGTTTTTTCCCTAAATCCTTCACCAGTGTGTCTTTCCCTTCTGGTCTTTTTCTCTGTATGATTTACTCATTCTCTCCTCTACTTTTTCACTTATGAGCATAGATTATATTTCTCTTTGTTCAACTGAAAAGTCTTCTTTCTTGATTGCTTGATGTAAAAGGGAATGAATGCCTTGTTTTGAGCTCATGCTTTGGAATTCCTTTTTGTGCTTGACCTCATATGTCTTGTAGCCTTTTGAGGAATTTTGTTTCAAAGTGTTTAAAACAACGATTGCATTCTTAGTGTTTGTTTGCATCCCTTTTGCATTCATCCTTCATTAAGAAAATTTGCGTTCATTTAGAATTCGTCTTAGAGTTTTCTTTTTGTTAAAATGCATTAGATCACATTGCATTGAAGAGTATTTTTTTGAGATTTATCATTGAACTTAGATCACATTGTTTAATGATTGAAAGCTAAAAATCACATTGAGTGCGTTCTCTTTCATTAAAATCATGCATTAAGTAGATTCTTATTTCATCGAAAAATGCATTGAGTGCATTCTTATTCTTTCAAAAGAAAAAGGAAATTGTGCATAGATTACAATTGCATAGTTTTAAAAAAAGGGGATTTTGCATAGATTACATTGCATAATTCACATCATTGAATGTTTTAGATTACTTTTGAATAGTGAAATTCATCTAGTTTGGAAAAATTTCGTTTTTAGTGTTGTTGTTTGTTGCATCATTGTTTGAAGTTCTTCCCTTAACTAGATAGCATTCATCGAATTGAAAGATTTATTTCCTCATATAACTGCATATAGGAGATTGTCAGATGACATTCGGTAGGACCTTGGAATTGAAACGTCAATATAAGATCAACTTAAAATTTATTCAATTAACCTAAGGCAACATTGAAACTTAACGAAACATTTAGTGGTCTAAGTTAGGTGACGCGTTCCGGCGTCGTTAAACCTAGTAGCTGTTGTTCGCCATCTGGCTTTAGATAGTGCTAGTATGGACTTGTGCTCCTCGTACTACCAAGTATATAAAGGGATACCCCTCTAGGTTGCAATCCTTTTATCCATAGGAAGCTAAGTCTGTTGCCTTGTAGCTGTGATACACCAAACACAGCATTCGGGGAGACTACCTGCACGTACGTCAAGTCCTTGGTCAATTCTTCTTTCATTTGATTACCAAGGTGTATATGGCAGTTCACAGAAACTTGGTACACTCTTTTTCCTAGAATATCTGAGCAGTCATTTTCGATCTTTACTGACTCCATAAATTTGAAAAGATCATCGAGCACTTGTCCTTTCATGCTCGTTTCAACATGAAAGTGATAGAGTCACCTTTTTCCTGTTTCTCGACTCTTAAAATATGAAACGACAGAGTTTTGTTTCAATGTTTTAAAAATTAACTGCTCACGAAATATTCTTGGTTAAAGTTAGTTTCCTTAGGGTGTTGTTTTGAGTTGTTTCCGATGGCAACGTTTCTGGAGTACACTAACCCAAGAATCCCTTCCGAAGGGAATCCTGGTCCTTTTCCTGCCTTTGGGAATGTTGGTGCTCCTTATATGGCAACGTTGTCCCTGCCTGGTTTAACTGTTGGATTGCCTTTATGTTTATTTTCGACCTCAGTGGTCCCGATTGTCCCGTCCACCATACAACCATCTCCTCCACATGAACAACATCATGTTGCTTCTAAAGTGGACCTCTCCCCTTCTTCTCCTATTTCTTCGTCCTCCTCTTCTACTTCGCCTGGTGAAAGTCTGGATTCTAGTAACCAGGTGGCTAAGAAGAAGAAGTCAGATAAGCGAGAGGCTAAGGCTGAAGCTACCGCACTTAAGAAACCGTCCATTGCAGAACCATCCGCGCTTCCACAGAAATTCAAATTCCCTTGCATGCTCTGAAAAGGTAACCATCTGCTAAGATATTGCCCTGGAATTCCCAAGGTACTTGATGCATGGTCTGACGGTCGTCCGCCATTGCTTTTGACTTCTGGAAGTCATATTGATAACACATCTTCGACTAGCTCTGGTAAGACTCATAAAAAACAGGGCAAGATTACCAATCCCTGTAAGTTATGTGAAGGGCATCACCCCATTCACCTTTTTCCATACATGGATGCAGCCAAAAGAGTGTTGGACAACTCCACTGTTTCTGAACCCTGCCTTCCAGTCGGTTATCAGAAGATTTCTTTGAGTCCTCCACTAGTTGATTCCACGATTGGTCAAGAGTCATCCTTGGTCAATCCCGCTCCCCTGGAAATTCAAATTTAGGAATCCATTCCTGACCAACCATTGGACGTGGAATCGGTCAACTTGATCCTTCCTATGTTTCATCAGGTCTTTTCCGTCGAGAGTGGATCTCATCCCCCTCACGTTCCTCTTGTTTCTTCAGATTCCTCAAACTTGGAGAAAGATCATCCTGTCCCTGTAATTCAAGAAGTTGCTCCTCCTGATTCTGTGATGGAGGTCTAGGAGGATGCTCCTCTTTCTCCAGTAACACCAGGGGCAGACCATCTCAGTTCGATGGTACCCCCTCCAAGTAGTTTGGTCGCTTCATTTGATTGGAGTTGATTTACCGAATATCGCCTTCTGTCTTATGTGCCTTTCGAGATAACGGTACAGACCTTTGATCTGGTCGTACCCAGCACTTGGCAGGCTTTTGGTTCTCCACCGCTTATGCCTGTTACTCAGAATCTGTTGGCTTTTAACAGAGGAACCAGTCAACCGTTAGGGATCCTTTTGAAGTTTCCTGTTACTTTGGGAGGGAAAACCATCCATATGGACGTTATGGTTGTTCTAGGCCCCTTGGATTTTAATTTACTCTTGGGCCGCGATTATACTTATGCCTTGGGAGTGCTTGTCTCCTCCCTCTTTCGTGTGATGTGTTTTCCGCACCAAGGTCGGATCGTGACCATTGATTAGCTTTCATTCTTTGGTCCTAACATGACATCTGGTCCACCATCATCCCTTTTGGGTCTTTATCCATCGGTTGTATCTTCCTCGCCGCAAGTTAATTATGTGGCTACCTGTCCCGTGCCCGCATTCAATGATAGTGCCGTTGTGCATCAAGTGCTGGGGGCATTGGGTCCTGATTTCCGAGATGTTTTTCTCCCATCGGATGAGAACCTCTTGGAAGCCATGACTTGTTATTCATCATGATGAGTTGTCTTCGGAGCAGAGTTCGTTTTATTGTGTCAAGCTTTTTTAAAAATGAAACAAGGTGTCCGGAGCAGATTTCGTTTTCTTGTGTCAAGCTCGTTAAAAAATGAAACAAGGTGTCCGGAGCATAGTTCATTTTCTTGTGTCAAGCTCATTAAAAAATGAAACAAGGTTTTCTGAGGATATTTTGTCTTCTGTATAAACCTCGTTAAAAAATGAAACAAGGTCATCTGAGGATAGTTCTTTTAATGTGTCAACCTCGTTAAACAATGAAACACTTTCCTGTTCAATTTGAGTCTTTGATAAGATCTCGTAAAATCCCAGTCGAGTCTCTCTCTTGATCTCGTAACTTGAACCTTCACTCCATCTGCCTTTCATATGGATTGAAGCTTGGGGGGCATGTACCTCGAATTGAGTCACCATGCTGGGGGCATGCAAAAATTTTCAAGCATAGTTTGTTTCCATTTCAAGCTTGTGTAAAAATGAAACCGGTTTCAAGCACAATTTATCTTTGGTTCAAGCTTGTGTAAAAATGAAACCAACTTCAAGTAGAGTTTCCTGATTTCAAGCTTGTGTAAAAATGAAACCATTCCCATTTTACCTCTTGTGATTGCCATTTTATTAGCCTGTTTTTGCCAGATGAGCCTTGGTTTTCTCACTCCATCGTCACTATCTGCTTGGCCGATCATATGCCTTCACTTGGTTTTTTTATCTGTTCCCAAGGAACCGATGCGATGAGTGGTCTTGTTAGCCATCCTCTTAACCTTTACTTGTTCTGAACAGTTCCACCATCACCGGAACCAATAGCCACCCTTTATACCACTCGTTCCTCCGGGAGGAGTCAACTTTCAGCTCTTTTCTGGCTTTCTAAAACTGAAAAGATTTCCGAGTCACTTGTCGTTTTGAGCTCGTTAAATTGGCTGCGAAATGAAATCTACCTAGTATACGTTTACCCCTTTTTCGGGCTGGAATATATTATTTACGAAAAAGGAATACCTTAGCCTATCGTGACTAGGAGGTTTTCTCAGACACAGTTTTCTACCTTTTCGGATCTAAGGGACTATCTATGAAAAGGGACCTGCTAGAGTTTTCTTTTCTACCTTCTTTTCAAACTCTCTAAAAATGAAAATATGTCGAGTTATTCCTTTGTCAAACTCGTTAAACCATGATGACATCATACTTCGTCACCATGACGTTACTCGAGTTCTTCCTTCCTAGGGCTTGCAAAATGTACTATGTTGGATTTGTCCAAAGGACAAACTTATATGACAAGCATATGCTAACCTCTTCAAGCTTGTGTAAAAATAAAGAGTTACTCGCCAGAAATGGTGGGGGAAAATGGAAGTTATTCGTCATTTGTGTCGGCAGTATGTCACTCTTGAACATGACACTTGTTTGCAGTTCGTGTCGGGTTGGGATATCTTCACTCTATCACTTTGCCTCCATGGGTTTGGGAAATATGTTTGCCTCTCATTCGATTACCAATTTTTTTAACATGACCTCTGATCCTATTTGAGTCAAATGCTGCCAAATTCCAGAGTCGTGTCACTGATATGTTCAAGAGCAAATACTTCTGCAATTTGTGCATTCTCTGATCCTCTGTTTCAGTCTTGATTCACACTCATATTGCCTTCTCTGTTTTGTGTCGATGATGTGGGATTCATTATGACCCTCCTTCGGTGGATCACTTCCTGTCGACTTCAACTCATTATCCAGGAAGTTGATCTAGAGACTCATTTCTAGTACCTTAGAGCTTGCATGCCCTAATGACAATTTATTTTCATTCGACGACAGGTTCACATCATTGGCCTTCGATCGGGTGATTTCACAGATGTTCAACTTCAGCTCACTATTCACATTTTGTGGATTGTACTAGTAGTACCTTGAGAGCCATTGACATTATGGGTGGTTTCTCTCACACTTGTTAATGGTTCACATCATTGACCGGTAATCAAGTGATTTTCTAGCATGTTTGACTTCAACACGTCTATTCACATGTTGGAATTTGTACTTTGATCGGGTGGTGTCGGAGCGCAAGACCCTGGGCTTCAATCAAAAAAGTCTAGGTTGCGAGGAGTGATGAGTCATTCATGATTATATACATGATTTTTTAGACGGATGGCTGTGACCATACTATGGGTTCTCTTGTTTTGATCCTCTCTATATGGATGGCTGTGCCCATACTATGGATCTATTTCATATGATCCCTTCATTCGGATGGCTGCATCCATGCTGAGGATCCATTCACATCATCCTTTTCTTGATGGATAGCTGCGACTATACCATGGATTCATGTATTTTCAACAGAGATTTCAGTTATGTATATGTATCTTTGCTTGATTTGCAGGTCTCCCGACAGCAGCGTCTGGTTCCTTGCACGTACTTGTAAAGCATTTCACCCCTCACTCATGTTCGGACTTCATACTTTAGGGGGCATCTGTTACACAATAATTTGTCACTGTCCCTACAAACCCCTCTCGCACATTGGAGGGTCATTTTTGTGACTAATTAGAAGTGTCATGCCTTGAAAATACCATCATTGCATCCCTTGCCATGAGGACAACATTCCCTCTGTTGACCATTTCCTGAGCAAACCACTAAAAACACTTGTTTTTGCCTTGGCATTGGTAGCCCTTTATGCCCTCGCGCCAATGAGGAAAATTAACGCTGAGCTCGTGCCAGTTGGCACTTTGTCTCAGTGAGCTTCCCACGCCAATCTGTTTATGTAAAGTTTTTTTAAAAATATAGGTGAATTTTCGATCACAACAACTTCATGGATGAGTCATAGGGAGTGGTTCGACTGAATAACCACGACCTTCCTCCTTTGGCCTCTTGTTTCCACCTTATGGGGAAACCTCCCAAGGGATAAGGCCTCCCTTCCACTATTGTAGGGATCCCAACCTCCTCCTCTCCTCTATAAATATAGCCATCTTCCATTGATGTGCTAGTTGGACATGTTCTATTTGGACATGTTCTAGTTGAACAGATAGCTGAAAAAGTTAGCATAGAGAAGAAGAAATCATAGCTTCGGGAGAACAACGCAGAGTGTGATTGTTTTTGTGTGATTGGGAACATAGTGAGATCCTAGACCTTTGCATGTGAGGGTGTTACAAACGTGCTTGGATACAGACCTGCCAAAGGAGAGCCTCAACATCAAGGCTTGGTTGTAAAATCCCCTTGTCTTTATCATAATAAAATGCATCTGATGTTTCTCTTCCATTCTTGTTTACATCTATAATGATATTTCTATCATTCCTTGATCAGTTAGATAGGTTGTAATCGTTTTATGTTTGCCATGGTGTTATGCTTGTCGTGTTTTCTTGACTGTTTGTACAGGTAATCGAACGTTGATAGCAGCGTGTATCGAGCTGGAGAAGAGTGACGGATCAAGTAGCTTCGACGAAAGACAAAAACATAGCATCAGAACGAGGTAGGTCATCTTCCTTGCTTTGAATTTCATTTACAATCTAGGAAGGTAGATGTTAGTATGTGCCTGTAGTTTCTAGACCCACCCTAGGGCTAGAGGGATCGTCTCTGTCCGTAGAGAGGATTTACCTAGACAACACAAGGGATGTACTATGGGTAAGTTTGCGAAGACCACCTTTCATGAGAAGGAGAACCATGCTTCAGTGATCCTGGAGAGAATTCACATACACGTGTGTGGACCTTTCTCGGTTGCTTCAACAAAAAAACATAGGTATTATGTTATATTTGTTGATGACTATTCTCGTAGATGTTGGATCTTCTTCATGCAGAAGAAGAGTGAAACATTCTCAAAGTTCTGTGAGTTCAAAGCATTGGTGGAGAAGGAGTCGGGGAAGCAAGTGAAAGCTCTACGGAGCGATAATGGTGGTGAATACATCTCAGGAAAATTCAAATACTTCTGTAGCAAAGAAGGAATTTGAAGAGAACTCATAGCGCCTCATAACCCACAGCAGAATGGGGTCACGGAGAGGAAGAAGACAACGATCGTGGGTGTTGCATGAGCAATGTTGCATGACCAGGGCCTACCAATGCACTTGTGGGTGGAACCATGCAACACTGCGGTTTATGTGCAAAACCGTTGTCCTCATAGTGTACTTGGCATGAGTACACCTGAAGAAAATTTTACTGGTAAGAAGCCTAATATTTCTCATTTGAAGATTTTTGGCTCATCTGTTTACATTCATGTGAAAAAGGACGCTAGGAAGAAGTTAGAGCTGACTGCAAAAGTTGGGATATTTGTGGGGTACACAGAAACACCCCATAATTATCGTGTGTATTTTCCAGACAGTTGGATGACTGTGGTGTGACGGGATATAAAATTCAATGAGGTGAAAGCCATGAAGTTGTCGCTTGAGAGGGAGCTACACTTGCATGCAGAGGAGGAACTTCTTGTTCCCAAAGATGAGCTTCTAGATGTGGATCAACCACAGGAGGAGATTCATGTAGTGGAGGAGTCCACTCATGCAGAACCAAACATCAGAAAAGGCAGAAAGCATACCACAGAAGTTAAAAGACTAAAGCTTGATGCGGAACAGAATGTAAGAGTCCCTACATCACAGCGCAGACAGAGATAGTCATCGAACCAATTTACTGGATACAGGGCTCTTGTGAGAAAGTGTATCGTGACAGAGCCATCTTCTTTTGACGAAGAAGTGTAGGAGCCCAAATGGGTAGATGCCATGGTGGAGGAGTATGACTCCATTGTCAGAAAAAGTTCTTGGGAGATTGTTCCAAGGCCGGTGGGAAAATCAGTTGTAGGATCAAGATGGATCTACAAGGTAAAGCAAGCTGCTGATGGGAGCATCGAGAAGTATAAGGCAAGATTTTTTGCTCTGGGCTTCTCACAGATTGAGGGGATTGATAATGAAGAAACCTTTGCACCTGTCGCACGGTATTCTTCCATAAGGACCATCCTTGCTCTCTCAGCGCAGATGGGTTGGCATATTCATCGGATGGATGTGAAGACTACATTCCTTAATGGGATCATTGAGGAAGAGGTGTACATTGAGCAGCCTGAAGGATTTGAGATCTTCAACAGAGATTTGCATGTGTGCAAGCTCAAAAGAGCATTGTATGGGTTGAAGCAACCACCTCATGCTTAGTACACTCAGATTGACAACTATTTCACTAGACTTGGATTCACCAATAGTGAGGCGGATGCAAACCTGTACCAAATTTTTGTGGAGGGTAAGATTTTAATCATTGTTCTTTATGTTGATGATTTAATACTAACGGGTGATGAGCATTTGATACACTCATGCAAGGCAGATCTTGCAAAGGAGTTTGAGATGAAGGATTTGGGCCTCCTTCATTATTTCCTTGGATTTTAAATATGGCAGCGGGAAGGTGAACTATTTGTGTCTTAAGGAAAGTATGCTTGGGAGATACTGGAGAAGTTTCACATGCAAGGCTACAAGCCTATCGACACTCCTCTTCCAGGAAATTGGAGGAAAGAGGATGCTACATCGGTAGAGGTAGTGAATTCCATCGTTTATCGACAATTGGTGGGTTCGCTCATGTATTTAGTTAATACAAGACCGGACATATGCTATGTGGTGAACCAACTTTCACAAGCGATGGTTAAGCCTACCAAGCTCTTTTGGAATGTAGACAAGCATGTCCTGAGATATCTCAGGGGCAGATCTGAGTATGATTTATGGTACAGACATACGGATGAGATGAAGTTGCATGGCTTCACGGATGCAGATTAGGCAGGCAGCCCAACAAACAGAAAGAGCACATCAGGAGGGGTTTTCAGTATCGGATCTATGGCAGTTTCTTGGTACAACAGGAAAAAAAGATCCGTGGCACTTAGTTCAGCGGAAGAAAAATACATGGCAGCAATTCAAGCTTCATGTGAGGCTATCTAGATGAGGAAGATCCTGGTTGGTTTGTTCGGTTCACATTTAGATCCTACAGTGATACATTGTGATAATCAGAGTTGCATTAAAATCTCGATTAATCCTGTGTTTCATGATAGATCTAAACATATTTATATCTGGTGTCATCATATCAAATATTGTGTGCAGCGGAAGATCATGTTGCTTCAATACATTCCTACGGAGGATTAGGATGCAGATATTTTGACGAAGGCGCTCACCAAGAGCAAATTCGAATACCATAGAGGCAGGATCGGGGTGAAGGATAATCCCTATCTTGTTGAGAGGGAGTGTTGAGATTCAACAAGATGACAAGCTTAGTGAAAAGAGTCGCCTTCACTAAGTGGGCCCGCAGGCTATTTTTGGCGCAAGTTTATTTTTAGACAAGGGTGATCATATTTCAGAAGTTGTAGGATGCTATTTGTGGATGGTTGATCAAGTTGGAAAAATAGATGAAATTCTATTTTTAGAATATTGGGCGAAGTCTATTTATAGATCATCGATCTAAAAATAGAAGTGTCGATTATTATTAACTCTTAAAAATTTTCCGACAATAAACAACAACTTATTCTCTTAGAGAACTTAATTTCAGTGTACAGATTTGGAAAATCAGTGGGCTAAAGGAATTACGCAATTCCTAGGGTTTACTGGTGGTTCATGCATGGAGGAATTAGTTAGAACTGAAGTGGAAAAGTTATGACAGAGTTGGAAGAGTAGTTATGGAGTTGTATTCAGCTTAACTCAGTTAGACTCAGTTGAGCTAGTTGTATCTAGTCTAACTGAATGATACACTAGTGAGAGTGGAGTGAATTAATTAGTTAATTAATTCACAAATAATAACTCATTAATCAACTGAACAATACAACAGTTAACTACAATGCATGTCAGTTCCAGTGGAGACCTAGTGGAGACCCAGTGGAGAGGGCAAGATGGACTATCTGTTGTGACTATAGTGATGCATTGATTGCACCACACACACATTGGAGTTGCCAATGAGGATTGTGCAGTCAAGGCAAGGGTAATTCGAATTCATTCAGAGCTATTCTTCAGCAGGGATTGCGCAGTGGAGGCAAGCTAGCAGGAGGACAGAGATCGGTGCATGGATTTGCATATTTTTTCTATGTTAGTGTGTGACGATTGATTGTACTGAGAGCTTGATGTACTAAGCTTTGTATGAGATAGTTACATGATCACCATGATACATAATATATGATAGTTTGGGTTTTCAGCTTCAGGCTTTCCCGTTAAACAACCGTGTTATGTGCGATTGTTTTTATTTATGCTTCACATGTGTTTGCAATTAATTTTCCGCAAAGTATTAACAATGGAATGATTATGTATTTTGCAAGAAGATAAATATTGTGAGATCATGGGAATCTTGATGTATGCATGCTTAGTGTATACTAATTTCTACATGTACTTTCGTGTAGATCTTCAAAACTTTTCAATCCTTTGTAAGCTTTGGAATCCCCTTAGTGCCATCAAGGTTGTAACATTAAGGTTTTAATGGGAACCCCCTCTTCCACAATCCTTAACCACAAGGACATAGGCAACTTTCACAACAGTTATAGAGACCCTCGTCTAGTTTCCAATACCACTTCTCTAGCCTTTGCAATACTACAAATTGTATACCCAATTTGTTTTCCCTACACATCCACTATGTTATTTTTCCTTCCACATGGCTAACACCTATAAACTAGATTCCACCTAACATTATCATGAAACCTTTATGTCATCCTATAAGGTTGACATTAGATTTTTGGGTCTATGTCAATTTTATAGAGAACATGTTAGGTTTTTGGGGTTTGTCATTGGAAATATAGTTATCTATCTACACACACACACATTTAAAGTGCACATGGCTTCTCAACCTTTGGCCGCACCATTTATAATTCAATCAGCATGATTCTTAGGTATGGCCTCTTCAATTTGTATCCCTACTTAATATTTTTCTCCTTTGAATAAATGTCAATATTGGTGCCAAGCAATTTCAACTCCAATAGTGACCAATTAAACTATAATAATGACCATTCATATTTGTATTCATAAATCACCCATTATTATTAGTGTCAAACTGCATACCCTTAATGCATTTCATAGTGTCTCTAGAACATACATATAATTCCATCAAAAACACCATCTATGCTTCTTCAAAAACCACATACTTCTCCATTATAGTCTTATACTCAATTGCTTCATGAAAATGTCTATCAAACACTTGTGGGCTACAATTTATTCTTATACATGTAATTGTTGGCACATAAAACCATAGAAATCAACTTATTCTCTTTCCCTCGCCCAAATGTTGTTTAGATGACGCTGGATCATTATAATTCATTTTTATGATGATTTAATACATACCATACGTGATAAAGGATATGTACAAGATACATGCCACCTTTAGAGTGAAATAGCTTATTTGTGGACTTGAACAACACACACAGTCATGGATGGTAGTAGGATCGCACCATTTATCCACAACACTCTTGAATGAACTATAACTTACCGACCCTCTAAGGTGGCATTAGAACTACCTAAAGAATTTACAAAAGGAGCTTGATACTAAGGATTGCGTGTGGAAAAAATGTTGGATTACCACTTGAAATGCAAGCCATAGGAAAGAAAGAACTAGTTGGTCATTAAGGCTCATGGACATCATTTTCACCATGATTTTTAAAAGTTGGTAACCAGTGACTCCTTCCCCAAGAGAACCTTCCTTCGTATCTTTGTTCGGAAATCAATACATTGAGCAAGTTATAAGCTTGGTCACCACATCAGTAACTAATATGACCTATAAAACGAGCTTAGTCCTACTTATTTATTATTTCTTTATCATATTATTTCCTAGAGCTAGCGTGTTAGCTACATGTATTGTAATAATGTAACATGATCTTGCTAATTACACGTCAACTATGGTCCTTTATCTACAAGGTGAAATTCTCGTAAAGCTCGAAAATGCTTGGTTATCTCTTCGTATTATTTATTCTTACATCGATCACCTTGTAGTGTAATTATATATGTTCCATGTAGAAAAGGTATTTTATCAAGCTACTAGTCATGTTCACTCATGCTAGATTTACTATAACAACCGAATCAGTAATACTATGTAAGGTGTTAATCTAAGCTCAAGGATATAAGAAATATTCTAGCAAGTACTAATCAAGGGTGGTGTACCATTGACTCGCCTACTATGATGATATAAAAATAATATACCTATTGATTAAAGGTCTACTGCCACCAGGTGGCCAAAAAAAAGTGTTGGTGCTTAACAAAGCTCATGTTGTAGCTATACATTATGGAAACAACTCTTTTTTAGGTTATGCTTAACTCCACATAGTGTCGTATGTTTTATTACTCTAAGTATTTTTTTTTACACGCTTAGTAAGTGTATTATCTATCAAGGATTATGCAATCCATTCATTGTGTGTAGGTGCAGAAAACTGCAGAGTGAGGAGGTGTGAAGAAAGCATTCATTGTGTGGACCTCCGCACTCCGCACAATCTTCATCATTGCATATGTGATCATTCTTATGGTAATAAGTTCTATAATAGTTTCCATGTGACTTTGCATCTTTTATCCATTGATGTGCACCATTCATGAGTGTTCAGTGCATATATTGTATAAATAAGGTATCGTGTCTCTGCTCTAAGTCCCCCCATCATCTTCGTTCAAGCTTTCAGATGCAATTTGTAGTAGGTTTTAATGGATTTCGCATCAAGTTTTGTGATGATGTGCCCCTCTAAGGATTAAATACACTTTGACTCTGTTAGTCATCAGTAATTTTTACCATCTATAGATGACTAAATATTGGTTTTAGATTTCTAAAAACAAATTTCCCTGAATATTGTGAGTTTAGAAATCTCACTGCCTTCATTAGCCTTATACCAATTTTTTTACTATTTTACCATTTTTCCATTCCATGGTCACCCTTCCACTCCTAAAAAACTCCTTATGGGATTATGTTACCCATCTCCATCCTTTTCCTGCATATAACCTCATCACTTCTTCTTTTTCCCCTTTCCCATCACTCCACTTCCCATCTAGGGTTTGCCTATAAGCCTATTCCTTCCCATGTTCACCAGGTTTATGTAGGTTTTAACCCTGAACAGAAATTATCTACTCATGAATATTATAATAGAAGATAAACAATAGCAAGAGCATAAAACATAAAATAGATAAACATAGAGATTTTCCCCTGGATCCCAAATCGGGACGACCAGCTTGATTTTTCATTATATTCCTTTTAGTGTTACAACACATATATATACATGCCGAAGCATACATAAACCCCAATCCATAAACCCTGGATTAGAACATAACCATAGTTCCCTTAACCGGATCTACACAAATACCAGGGGTCGAAAACCATCGTGCCCCAATACCATGTGCAAAACCATGCACAAAACCATGGACACGGACTACCCAACGGAAATTAAGGACCAAAAATTTTCGCTATCGCCCCCCCATGTGTGCTTAGTCGTGGAAAGAATATAACACATACCCAACAGTTTCCTCATAGCATTGATGATCTCAAAGCTATCTTTGTAAGCTCTTTAGATAAATCAAGTACATTAGATTTTGGATCTTCAATACACCACTTTGTCAATACTCCGTTTTTACACTTAAAGCCTCCAAGCCAATTTTCAGTCAAGGTCAGGTCAAAGTACCTTTCCACTAGGTCACTTAGGGTTTCATATGTCCCAAAGTAAATCATTGGTGTTTCAGACTCTGTTTTTCCTTGTTTGGTTTTAGTTCAGAGATCTTAAATGTTGAGACATGGTTATTCAAGAAAATATCTGAAAGTCTTAAAAGAATACTACCTTGTCAAATTCAAATTCTACAAAAGGTAAATGTACTTGGCACTTATGTAGGAGTGTCAAGAGGTCAATCAACAAAGAAAATTGATAAGGTAAATGTACTTAGCACTTCTGCAGGAGTGTGAAGAGGTCAATCAGAAAAGAAAATTGATAAGGTAAATGGTATGTTCCTAAAGGAAGACATCTTGCAGCAAGGAAGACAAGAAGCACTTGGTCTTAAGTAGAATCAGGGTTTTTTGAGCTTGATTGGGCCAACAAGTGCCAAACAATGAGACAAATGGAAAAAATAACCATGAAGGAGATACACCAAGAAACTAGCCATGAAGAGAAGTTTTTTCAGAAATTATGGATGAAATAGGGAAAAGGGTGAGGTGAACTAGACATAAATGAATGAACTTGAAAGGCTATAGAGAACTTAGAAGACGACACTGATAATTGTTCTCAAGCATTCCAGAAACCTAAGGTTTTGGGAAAGTGGCCAGAGAAGGTAAAGAAGGAGTTGAACTCCATGATGACAGCAAAGGAAGATTCTAAGGATGCCACTGTGATCAGATTCCAGACTTGTAAAAGGTGAGTATATCATGCCTAAAAAAGTAAAGGTGTAAAGAATGTCAATAAGGAGGGTAAATTCAAGGTTGTCAGTCACTTTCCAAACAAAAGATAAGTTGAGTTCCATGATAGGAGGAAAGGAAGGTTTCTGATCTACTGTTGTGTTAAAACAAACTTGTCAAATCTCTAGGATCAGAAGACAAGCAAAGGTCATAACTCCTGCAAACTACAAGCAAAAAAAGCAAAAGAGGGCTCTGAAAGATGTTGGCATGTAAAATCCTCCCAAAGGTGTTTGATGAACTGATTATGCCTCAAAGAGCAAAAGGACAGTTCAGATCCATCATATCACTCACCTACATACAAACAGTGTAAAACTGTCAGCCAAGGTAGGAAAGGTAAGTTTCATCACTCTAGTCACCTACAGGGAAAAAGGCCTAAAAGAGCATTAGTGAGAAAAGGTGAAAAAAGAAAACTTAAATGTTGTAGTGGAAAACACAGAAAGCCTTGAAGCTGCTGCTAGGGCAAATCCTCCCAAAAGTGTTTAATGAACTGTCAGCCAAGAAGAAAAGTTAAGTTAATTTGATGGTGAAAGCAGCAAAAGATTTTGAAGTTGCTCTTGTGTACAAACATCTAAAAAATCATCAGATAAACATGTCAAGTCTTCTAAGGATGCAAAAGAAAGAGCCACCTCAAGTATTTCAGTTACCTGCAAACATAAAATCATAAAGAATATCAGTGAAAAGGAGAAGGACTTGTAAAAATTAGAAAGTAGGCTTGTCAAGGTTAAGATCAATTCATAAGCCATTAGGGAATTTTAAGGTTTAAAATGGTCCTCCTAAGGAAACAATAAAATAATAGCTAAACCAATAAAATAATATTTATGAATTTTCAATTCACTTTTTGCACCAAAATCAATGTAACCATGGTTAAATTCAATTAAAAAGTTGTACCAAAAAAAATAAAAAATTGTATTGATGTGATTATAAATAAGAATGATATTTTCAAGAAAAAATCATTATCATTGCACAACTAATGCATTTTTCCTTTGTACTTAACTAAATTAAAATAAATAATAAATATAAATTCATAAATTCTTAATTATAGAATATATTATTAATTAAAATTTATATTATTTAAATTATATAATAACACATAATTAATATACCATATAAAAATAATATAATATGATATATTGTTTGATGTGTGAATTTTTTATTACATATTGAATTGATTTGATTTATAAATAAATATTTGAAAATATACAAATATAATATTTATTGAAAAGTGTGTAAATACATGAAGATTGTGTAGGGATATGCATTGTTTCTTTCAACAAATATGAAATGACAATAATAATATTTTATTCAAAAAGTGTGAAATGACATTTATTATGAATATTTTACTTTATGACTTTAAAAGTACTTAGAGCACTACCATTGTTAACCATGAGCTTTTATCCACCATTGAGAATGTGACAAGTAAGTACCTTTAACTAAAGTAATGCCACCTCAACCATTAGGGATGATGTTATCTCCTAAAATGTGATTGGTTCTCATAAAGTGAATTTTGATTGTACATTTTCCTTAGGAGGCCTATTTTAGACCTCAAAATTATCTTAATGCCCATAGAACTCATTGCACACTTCTCATCAATCACGACTCACTTGCAGAGAATTTTAAGTTTCAAGGAGAGAAGTTCTTTGAGTTTTTCAGATCAAAATTTGCCTAAGTGTCTTGGCGCTGTGCCCCTGGAAACCGGCGCTACGCGCCTGGAAATTTCTTCCATGTATTTTATTAAGGCATTATGCGCCTGGAAGGAGGCGCTGTGCATTCACCTAATTTTGCCCGACAGACCCGGTAAAGAAGGGTTGGCGCTGTGCGCCTAGCACAAGGCGCTGCGCCTCTAGCTGACCCGACACCTCATTCACCTGGGTGCTGCGTGCTTGGCCAGGAAGGCCTTCTAAGCCTTGCAACCACTCAGACTTCTTTAAAAATTCTTCAAGCTACCTCTAAGGTTCTCCAAAACACGGGTGAGGGTATGTATAGGTCCTCAAATACATGTTCGAGCATTTTGATGGTTTAAATGAATGAAATCAAACCCTAAGGAGGCTACTCTAAGACTTAACTTGACATCCCTATTTGAACCTCATTTTATTTGTTTTTAAAGAATATCAGTCAGAAAAAGGGTAGTTGCATTGGTTTAAGGTATGTCATCCATCCCAAACTTGACATAACATTTTGTTTCTTCACTTGCAAAAAGGTTGCCGCTCCATCATCTCACTTTCATCCCAATTTCACATCTAGCCCAAGTGTGTCAAAAAATAGAGTTTAAACAAATGACAGCAGAGGTTTGTCATTGGGTTGAAAATTTATCACCCTCGTTCATTCATCTCATTCACAAGAAAATTGTCATTCCATTACCCTCTCTATATCAGTTTCATATGCAGTCCTAGGGTTTTTCAAAGGAAAACAATAGTCAAGATAATGAAAGAGAGGCTAATGTCAATGAAGCCAATACCAGCAAGACAGAAGATGTCAGTGCAAGGGAAAGCAACAAAGAAAAAAGAAATGATGTCAGCATGGAGGATGTAAATGAGGCAAAGAGCATTGAGGCAGTGAAGAAGGAAATAGGTCAAGAATTCATGACATCAGTGAGACAAATGTAAATAATGAATCAAGTAGTGAACAAGATGCCAATTAATCTGAAAACAATGAAGCACATAACAATGATGATGTTGGCATTAGGGGAAAAAGAAATGAAGAACATGGTATTAGGTCCAAGGGTCGTGAGAGAAGTGAAGGCAACAAGGAAATGAGTCATGGTAGCAGTGGTTCGGAGAGCATTAAAACAAAGAGCAGTGAGGATGCTGGCAGGTCAAAAAGCCATAAAATCAATCAGTAGGGCAAATATCAGTGAGGAAAGAATAGTTGGGAAATAAGGCCTATGAAGGATATGATGGAACTAATGAGACTAAAGACAAAGAAAACCTTGAAAACCTGGTTGATCTATACCTACAAGCAACCCAAACACCACGACGAGGACAATTTCAAATTTTGGCAAGTTTTTGGAAAGTTTGGTTTTTGACTGATTTAAAGTGCCAAGGGCGCAGCGCCCCTGGCGCTGTACTCTTTTTTGGGGCACTCAAAGAAGGAATGGCTTAAATTTTCATGTTCATCTTTCTAAGGAGATCACTCACAGAAAATTTCAGCTCATTTGGAGCAAAACTGGTCCTCCAAAAGTGCCAAAAACACCCAAAAATTCACTATTCTGCCCTATTTTCAGAGATGGCGCTGCGCCCTAAGAAGTCTTGGGAGATTTGGTTTTTGGGCAGGAAAATGGACACAAAATGAAAAACTAAAGGCATTTTTGGAAAGTAGACTTGGCAATATTTCCAACGAGCTATCACAGAGCTCATTCAGACACCAGAAAGGCCTTCAATACTCAGCTGCAAGGTGACATATTTTTCTGGTGCAGGCACTGCGCCCTTTGACCTCAAAGCCACGTCCTTGCAAAAAAGTCAACAAAACACACTTGAAGATATTTTGGAGTTATTGAAGAGCCTCAAAGTCGGTTTTTTCCAAAGTTAGGTGTTGGAAGTTATTTTTCATTTATTACATTAGATATTTTGTGCCTTGGGCCTTGCATGGTCTTAATGGACAAAAATGATATTTATGAGCAATTAATGGCCTCCAAAACACTAGTTAGGGTTTTGACTCTCTTTTGCATGATAAATATTTCTTGAGGGCCTCATTTTTCATGTTGGTTGATGTTGGATATTTGCTGAGCATAATATGAGATAGACTTGGAGTTTATTGGTGAAATTGGTTGTTGGTAACTTGTGATGGCTTTGGACTGAGCATCCATGGATTGAGCACACTCTTAGGATTCATAAAGCTTGGTTAGATGGTGATATATTCCACCTTTGTATTTGTTTTCTTTAGTTTCGTTATGTTCATGTTTTCTTTGATCAAAAGACAGAAATAGAGAATAGGACTTGCTTCTTGGCACCCTACTTCTGCCTGCCTCTTTTGATTTCTATGTTTTCCTCCTTGAAGTTTAGATAAATAATTCTTAAATGCTCTTTGGTTTTTACTAAAATGTTATGTTAAAGGTCTATTTGTTTGCAAGTAATGTTCAAAGAATTCTTATTCGCTCTCTAAATTTACTTATCTGTTGTTTGAGGTCTGCTTAGTACTATTTGATTGAATAATCCTTTATTGCTCTTCATGTTTTGCTATACTATCATACTGAAAGCTTTTTCCTTGTTCATAGTATGTTAAAGGATCCTTGATTGCCCCTTAACTTACTATATTCACAACTCTATGTTCATTTCATCCATACAAAATCTACTTAGATCCATTTGGCCTCGTTAAATTTCCCTATGAGACACCCTTGACTTATTTTTGCACTCTTCAAAACCTTTACAGACTCCATAGCCCAATGGATTGATTCTCTCTTACTCTACCTATTCTCCTTGTCAACCTATCCAACCAAAAAAACAAACAAGCAAACCTTAATCCCTATAACCAACCTAAAATCAAAACCCTAAAAAGCTATCAAGTTACATTCTTTACACAAACATAGAGAGAGCCCTATCTGAGTCCAGGAAGGCTAGGTCCTAGACTACAAAGTCTGGTTTGATGTTACCCCTGTGCATTTGGTCTTGCCAATCTAACAAATTACAGGGACCTAATAGACTCCAGGTCAACTTGATTTCTTAGGGTTCTAATTATGTAACTGCATGAGCAGAAAAAAACCATGGTGAAGCTTCTTTCCACCCATCCCTATTGGATTCACTTTCCCGTAGCAATTGCCTAGGTGTGTAGTGGAACCAATGGTGGGGTGGAATTTCCAACACCTACAACACTTGTTATACGAGGGAATTGACTCTTACAAATGGCTTAGAGGGGAATTCGTATACTAGAGAATTTACACTTATTTTCTCTCTCTCCACGGAGAAGAACACTGGTGGGAGGAACCACCTTACAATTTTTTTTTCCTGCGTTCATTCAATCTACACATGGTGAAACGATCCTAAAGAAACCCCAGGAAGGTGTTGTAAACCTCTGGATTGGGGCAGAAGATCGAGAAATTAAATAATATATGTAGTGTAGTTATCGTTTCATGTTGCCTTTCTTATGGAAAATGGTAAGGGGCTTTGGAGTCTATGTCCACAAACGTAAAAGGTTCAGGAGATGAAGTTGGTATTTTCCTAAAATAAATGGACCACCTCTTCCTGTGTAACTGTCACTTAGTACACATATGTACGTGTTGATGTAAATGCCCTTTCAAAATGGCGTCATTGTTATCAGGCAGAGTGTTGTTTATCACACACTCATGAAAATGGAGGAAGTTGTGCAAAGGTGGCTTTTACTGTGCGGAGGTGGAGGTGCAAAGGCTTTTTTAGAGTTAGTATTTCGTATAATAAAAGCTTCCTCCACATATTTGTTCATTTCCCCTACCCCCTCGCTTACGTAAGGGACCTGACACCACATCAGTTATGGCATCATTGGACATAATAGTAGCAATGTGAGGCATAATAGAGTCACTGTCAATGTCAAAGCACTCACCGACAGAATGACCACTTATAAAAATTTGTCTTTTTTTTCATTTTACAATTATTTGTCAAACACTGACAAATAGGAAAATAAAAGGGCACTCCACCAGGGCTATTATGTCCCATCAAAGTGCTTTAGGCCATTCAAACAATGAGAAATACATTTTTAAAAAATTATAAAAAAAAATAATAGTTTAAGAAAAAATGTAAATAAAAAGAAAATCTGAAAACTTTGGTTATGCACATGAAATTGGAAAAAAGAGATCAAGAGCCAATGGATTTTCACTGTGAAGCAAATGTTATAATCCATAATGAGGTAGGAACTAAAAATAACTAATTTCAAATATAAATGCTAAAAAAACATAATTTTAAATCATTTTAATTATCCAATTTACCATATTCAAATCAAACTTACACTTAAATTGCACAAAGTTGTTTGTTAATACTTTTAATATTATCGGATGCTACAAACACCCACACCAACTCTTAGTTAATGAAACACAAACCTAATTTAATCACTGAGATAAAGATTTAATCCTTACTTTAAAGTGTTGTAAACCTCTAGATTGGGGTAGAAGGCCGGGAAATTATATAATATATGTAGTGTAGTTATCGTTTAACAATCCCTTTCTTATAGAAGATGGGTGGGGGCCTTAGAGTCTATGTCCACAAACACAAAAGGTTCGAGAGATGAAGTTGGTTGTTTCCTAAAAAAAGGGGACTGCCTCTTCCTATGCAACTGTCACTTAGTACACATATGTATATGTTGACGTTAATGCCCTTTCAAAATGGTGTTGTTGTTATCAAGTGGAGTGTTGTTCATCACACACTCGTGAAAATGGAAGAAGTTGTGCAAAGGTGGCTTTTATTGTGTGGAGGTGGAGGTGCAAAGGATTTTATCGAGTTAGGCTTATGCACAATAAAAGCTTGCATTTCCACACTCTACACAATAAAAGCTTCCTCCACATATTTGTTCAACCCCCCCACCCCCTCACTTACGTAAGGGACCTGGCACCACATCAATTATGACATCATTAGGCATAATAATAGTAGTGTCAGGAATAACAGAGTCAATGTCAGTGTCAAAGCACTCACCGAGGAAATGACCACTTATAAAATTAGCATTTTTTTCATTTTAAAATTATTTGTTAGACACTGACAAATAGGAAAATAAAAAAGCACTCCACCGAGACTATTATGTCCCATCAAAATACTCTAGACCAATCAAACAATGAGAAATACATTTTTCAAATACTTAGAAAAACAAAACGTTTAAAATTTAATTACACAATTCAAATTTACAATTTTAAAAAACAACTACTGAATTTAAAAAAAATAACAAAAAAATATACTTACTTAAAAAATATTATAGCCATCGTTATAAAACATCGAAAAAAAATACTTAATTCAAACAAAAAAAAAAGTAACATTGAGCAACATTCACTTATTGTATAATAATGTGTAATAATGAACACACTATTTATGGGACATATATCAATTGTAAGTATGCCAAAAAAAAAAAAAAATGTAAGGTCATAACTATATATTGGTTCATTTCATTTAAACATATAAATGGGTTTTATTGTTAACGTACAACAAATGAAATGTTGTAGGTGGTTAGAAGTATGGTTTGTTTTTCCTTTTATTTGAGTTCAATTTTTATGAAGAGATATGAAACCTTTAGAAAAGTGTGTTTTAATATTTTATTTTATAAGTTATTTGTATAATGGTTAAGAGCTATATATTATTAGATATATTCTTAGTATTATAATATTTTGAAAAAAAAAAATTACCATTATAAATAATAGAAAAAACAGTAAATTAATAAATTATAAAATAATATTGATGTATATTGTTTTTTTATTATTAAGAGTTCATTTTTCTTGGATGTAAGGATACAAGTTAAGAGCCTAAGATCTAGAGGTATTTGGTGGAGTAAAAGCCTATCCTTTACTGACCATTACTAGACCCCTTGCTGCCCATCACCAGAGGGGCCACCGCTAGAGGGTAATTAACAACCTAAGATCCAGAGGCATCTGGTGGGAGTGAAAGTATGTCCCATTACAGACCATCGTGGGAGAGTAATTCCAAGTGGAGTGGTTTTCCTTGAATAACAGTGATAAACAACTTAAGTCGACACTAGCCACTAAAAAGTGTCTTAATATTTTAATCCTTGCTAAGTCATACATTATTTGTATAATGGCTAAGAGCTACATAATATTAAATATATTCTTAGTATTATAATATTTTGAAAAAAACAAATCATCATAAATAACATAAAAAACATTAAATTAACAAATTGCAAAAAAACATTGATGAATATTGCTTTTGCTTGGTTAAGAGCTCGTCTTCCTTGGATGTAAGGATACAGGTTAATATACTAAGATCTAGAGACATCTGGTGAAGTGAAATACTACCCCTTACTGACCACCACCAAACCCCTTACCGACCACCATTAGAGGGGAATTAACAACCTAAGATCCACAGGCATGTGGTGGGAGTGAAAGCCTACGCCCTTACAACCACCACGAGAGAGTAATTCCAAGTGGAGTGGTTTTCCTTGAATAACAATGATAATCAGCCTAAGTTGATGCTAGCCAATAGAAAGTGTGCCTTGATATTTTGATCCTTGCTAAGTCATTAGTTATTTGTATAATGGCTAAGAGCTAGAGAATATTAGATATACTCTTAGTATTACAATATTTTGAAAAAAAAAACAAAAATTATCATCATAAATAACATAAAAAACATTAAATTAACAAATTGCAAAACAACATTGATGAATATTGTTTCTGCTTGGTTAAGAGCTAGTTTTCCTTGGATGTAAGGATACAAGTTAAGAACCTAAGATCTAGAGGCATCTGGTGGAGTAAAAGCCTACCCCTTCGTGACCACCACCAGAGGGTAATTAATAACCTAACAACCTAAGATCCAGAGGCATCTGGTGGGAGTGAAAGCCTACCCCCTTACAAACCACCACGAGAGTAATTTCAAATGGAGTGGTTTTCCTTGAATAACACTGATAATTAGCCTAAGTCGACACTAACCACTAAAAAGTGTGTCTTGATATTTAAATCCTTGCTAAGTCATAAGTTATTGTATAATGGCTAAGGGCTACAAACTATTAGATATACTCTTAGTATTATAATATTTTGAAAAAAACAAAAATTATCATTATAAATAACATAAAAAACATTAAATTAACAAATTGCAAAACAACATTGATGAATATTGTTTATGTTTGATTAAGAACTAGTTTTACTTAGATATAAGAATACATGTTAAAAGCCTAAAATCGACAATATAATGATTTTTCTTGAATAATAATAATAATCAACCTAAATCGACACTATCCACTAAACTCCGAATTGACATTTATTTTCCCTTTTTTAACCACCACAAGAAAGTAATTCCAAGTAAAATGATTTTCCTAATCCGCCTAAGTCGACACTATCCACTAAACTGCGAGTTGACATTTGTTTTCCATTTTTTAATAAAAAAAATGATCGCAAACCATTGCGTTAACGTCTTGGCTAATCTCACGGGATCATCACTTTCAATTCGTAAAACACGTTGCACGGATTTGAAAGCTCATAGACTAGCAGCAATAAAAAAACACAATTTGGTTGCGCATCTTACAGCTATCTTTCAAGCTGGATACAGTTTCAGTTTGGTTCTATTGGAAGGTTAATTCTTATGGCGATGTTCGATGCCAGTACCACCTATCTGCTTTGAACTCCACCACGTTATCAATGCAAGCAAATCCCGTTTCTTGAGAACCCAGCTCAGGTGGAGATGTAGTTTGACCAATAAACACAAGAATAACACTGGCAGCATGCGCTCGTCCACCTTTACCTCCAATAGTCTCACCACTACTGAAACCCACGAAGGAGAATCCCAAAATCCTGGTTTGGATAACCACTGCAGAGAGCGTAGAATGACCAAGGATTTAACACACGTTTTACACAATGAGAATCTCCATGGGATATGGATTGAATTGAACACCTATACTGCTTTATTGCAGACATGTTCAACCATGAAAGCTCTACTCCAAGGCAAGCAAGTCCATGCCCACATCGTTCGGAATGGAGTTGAGGGGAACATTAACCTCGATACCAATATTTTCATAATGTATACCAAGTGTGGCAGTCTGGAAGATGCGCGCCCATTTTTTGATAAAATGGCTGACCGTAATTTGGTATCATGGACTGCCATGATTTCAGCTTATGCACGGTCTGGTAATTGTAATGAAGCGCTCAAACTCTTTCATGAAATGCAGAGGAGTGGGTTGAAGGCGGACGGTTTTCTCTATCCCAGCCTTCTCAAGGCATGCACTGGCTTAACAGCTCTGCAACAGGGCAAGGAGCTCCATGGATCTGCGATTCGGAATGGGTTTGAGTCTGAATTCTTTGTGGGGAGTGCCCTTGTCGCCTTGTATACAAAATGCGGGAGTATGGAGTTTGCACACCGAGTGTTTGACCAAATGCCTCAGAGAACTGAGGCGACATGGAATGCAATGCTTGCAGGGTATGCACAGAGTAATCGCCGTAAAGAGGCAATGAAACTGTTCGGCGAAATGCAGCTTGTGGGCGTAAAGCCTGATTCCTTCACCTTCGGGAGTGTCCTTGCCATGTGCGCAAACTTAGCTGCACTGAAGCAGGGGAAAGAGATTCATGGGTATATAATTGGAACTGGATTTGAGTTGAATGTGTTTGTGGATAGTGCCCTTGTAGATATGTATGCCAAATGTGGAAGTGTAGGGGATGCACGCCAAGTATTTTACGAAATGTTCCAGAGAGATCTAGTTTCCTGGAATTCAATGGTTGCCGGTTATGTGCAGAATGGGCAAAGCGAGGAAGCCTTGAAACTCTTTAGGGAAATGCAATTGGCAGGTGTGAAACCAGATTCATATACTATCTCTAGCATTATCCCTGCTTGTGTATGCTTAACGGCTCTACGACAGGGGAAAGAGATTCACAATTATATGATCAGAACTGGGCTTGATGCCAATGTTCTTGCAGTGAATTCCCTAATTGACATGTATGCCAAATGTGGAAGTATATTGACAGCACGGCAAGTATTTGACAAATTATCTCAGAGAGATGCGATTTCATGGAATACAATGATTGCAGGTTATGGTTTACATGGATGTGGCCAAGATGCCATCTTGCTCTTTTCTAAAATGCACCAAGAAGGCTTAAAACCTGACAGTATTACCTTTATTGGAATTTTGTCTGCATGCAGCCGTGCAGGACTGGTGAATGAAGGTTGGCAATACTTCGAGCAGATGATGGCTTGCTATCAAATTATGCCAAGTGTTGAGCACTGTGCATGCATGGTTGACCTTCTTGGCCGTGCTGGGCATTTGGATGAAGCAGAAAGCTTTGTTAAGAAGATGGCTTTAGAGCCAGATGCATGTGTTTGGGGAGCCTTGCTCGGTGCCTGTAGAATTCATCAGAGTGTAGAAATAGGAGAACAAGCAGCACAACATCTTTTAGAGTTAGAACCCCAGAATCCTGGAAATTATGTGCTACTATCTAACATCTATGCCACTGCTGGTAGGTGGAATGATGTAGGAAAAGTCAGGAATATGATGAAAGTTAAGGGTTTGAAAAAGATTCCGGGATACAGCTGGATTCAAGTCCAGAGCAAGGTGCATTTTTTCCGTGTAGGAGGTGGATCACACCCACAAATCGAAATGATCTATGCAAAGCTGAATAGCTTGGCTCGGCAGATGATGGACATTGGGTATGCACCTGATGTCAACTTTGCACTTCATGATGTGGCAGACAAGGAAAAGGAGGATGCTCTATTTGACCACAGTGAGAAGCTGGCACTCGCTTTTGGTCTTATCAATACAAGTGATGGGACGCCTCTCAGGATCATGAAAAACCTTAGAGTCTGTGGTGACTGTCATTCTGCCATTAAGTTCATTTCCAAGGCAGTTAAGCGAGAAATATTTCTAAGAGATAACCATCGATTCCACCATTTCAAGGATGGACTGTGTTCCTGTGGAGACTATTGGTAACATATTACATTCATGTATTTATCTTTGTATAGTAGATTTTGTCAGATCCAATGATAAATGAATTTTATAATCGCTTTATGAATTAGAATATCAATGTTGAAGATAAAGTTGCAACGTTGGGGACAGAAACCGTAGAGATATTCACAAAGCATAACATTATCATCAGAGACATTGAAAGGGTTCTTCAAAATAAAAAAACTCCAGTCAGACCAAGAAGGTTTGTCGGAAAATAGTAGTGTTATAATGAATAGTCAACCTGTAATCTAGTATTTCTATAATCACTTGCCTGGTTCACCAAGTTTTTTGGTTTATTGATGGAAACTCTTTTGTCATGACGTAGATTGAAGCACCATTAGGTGTGAGTACAATATATCAAATGACCATATCAGGCATATCAACTCAACCAAAAGCAATTTGGTTGTAGCTCTCCTTTGATTTCCAGGTTCCATTTTTATTTTTAAAGAGTAGTTGTAGTATTCTTGGAGTGTTATTAGTTTGTTTGTTAGTTAAATATTGATGTTTGGTTGGTTGGCTGGGGGGTGTTTGTTAAGAATTGACAAAGGTCCTTAATTTGATTCTTATTGTGTGTTGATTTCTGGATCTGAAATTCCTATTAAATACAATCGAGTAAAAGAATCAGTTTCATTTAGCAAAAAGAGACCCTAGCACCTTAGCAAAGTATTATAAGGCAACACCTTACAATGATTATTTTTATGAAATGAATCTACTCATATTCACTTGCCTCTACAACCATAAGCTCCAAATGGAATAAACTCTACACCTCTCAAAAGGAGGTCTCTATCCTTATTTATAGTTAACAAGAGAAATCTAATCATAACAATTTTCTAACTACCAAGAGGATCTTCTTTAATGAGGTTATATCCTATTTATTCAATACTAACTATGATAGTGAGTCTTATTTAATAATACTAAACATAGTGGACCTAGTCCACCTTACATTGAATGGGATCCACTGTCATTATGCTAATGGGTTCTCTATCCCCCCACTACAACCCTAGGGAGGATCCCAACACTCCATCCCCCTTAGAAAATAGTTTCCCTCAATGCTTATTGTAAGGAGGTACAATCATAAACCGGGGTCACATTGATGATGTTGATCACAATGCTAAAAGTAAGCTAGGGAACCGAGGTCCCATTTACAAGTGCTAGCTACCTTGCTGAAGCAATCCAAGAAGCTTTACCATAAACCTGGGTCCCATGTATGAGTGCTAACTATAATGTTGAAGTAACTAGTGTCCCATGTGCAAGTACTAACTACAGTATTGAAGTAATCCAAGGAGATCATCTACAAACCCAATACAATGTCTAGGTGCTCATGTTGATTTCCCTCAAAAGATATCCAAACTCAATACATAGTTGAAAATGGTGTGCCATATGCCTAACATAACAATGTGGATCCAAATATATAGATTAGCCACATCCAAAGGATCTTCTACATATCTACCGAAAGTTGGATGTGGATCTGGAAGGCACCCTACAACTAGAAAATTGGCTAGCTAAGAATGGGTAGTCCAAACGAGCTCTCAATTTCCCACAATTATGCTCTCGAAATGAAGTGGAGTAGAGTCATCAAACAAAAGTGTAAGGAGTTGTCATCCCAGAAATGACAACTATCCATGTACAAGTCATCACAACCATCCTCTAAATCATACAAAGCATATCTATCTTGGTTATACTCTTCACTAATGGCACCAAAAATATTGGCCTCCTTAAAATTCAATGCCTCCATATATTTTTGAAACCAAACAATCAAATTCTTCATATTTTTTTGATAAGTTGTGAATGTATTCTTCATATTAATGGTTTGTTTGTTGGTTAAGACTTATGCTTGGTAGGGTGGCTATTGGGTGTTTGTTAAGATTTTGGCCAAGGAAAAGGTTCTTAGTTCAATTCTTACTGTGTGTTGATTTTTGGATATTAAATTCCCATTAAATTAAATTGAGTAAAAGAATTGGGTTCATTAGGAAAAGAGAGACCTTAGCACCTTTGCAAAGTATTGTAGACTAAACATGAAATGTGTTATGATTCTTAATTCAAGAATTTAAATCACAAGATAAATATTAGAAACACTACACACTTTATTAATATCAAAACCCTTAAGCTAAGGCAACACCTTACAATGTTCATTTTATGGAAGAAATCCACTCCTATTCCCTTGCCTCTTAAGGTTTGGCAACCTCTCATGAGATAAGCTCCCAATACAATAAGTCCCACACCTCTCAAAAGGAGGACTCTATCCTTATTTATAGTTAACAAAAGAACCCTAATCATGGCAACCTCCTAACCATTGAGTGGGCCTTCTTTAATGAGGCTACATTACATTTATTCAATACTAACTATGATAGTGTTAAACAAATTGATGTCATTGATATTATATTCTTGGTGGATTATGTGTTTCGTTGCAGGATCACCATCAATGACAAAGTAGTTGGGGGGGTGATTGTTGACCAAATTGTTGTCATTGATGTCGGTCTTATATTATTGATATTATATATAAGTATCCAAGTATATTGAAAAGGGGGTTCTCGTATAAAATGAGAAGTCAAAAAGTGAAATAGTGGATTCAAACCCATGGTTTAGAAGTTCCATGGTATATGTTCATGGTATTTGGAAAAGTGGCATAAAAAAGAGAATTATTTATTTAATTAATGAATTGACGTGACTTTTTGAATTAACATGTATTTTCATGAAGGGTCATGATAATGTATAAAAGGAGAAAGCATTGGAAGAAAAATGTGTGAGCGAAAACATAATTTGTGAAGTGAGCGAGCCGTCTTGACATTTTTGCTATAACATTTTTTTGGGTTGCTTCAAATGATGAAATTTTGAGCATATTAAAGAGAGATCTAGGGAAACGTCTAGTTAAAATTTCAGATCTTAGCGCGTTACACTTTCTTAGATATACATTGTGGAAGTTACGAGTTGTGATTGATCATGGAATCTGCTTCAAAGGAATCATCTTAGGATTTTCGTTATAACTTATTTTTTGGGATGTTTCGGACTGTGAAATTTTGAGGAGATGAAGGCAGGATCTCTAGGTACATTTGGTCAAATTTCCAGGCATTGATTCATTATACTTTTTGAGATAGGCCTTGTAGAAGCTAGGGTTCCTTAATACTCATGAAATTAATTTCAAACAAGTTAGTTTGGATTTTTTTCAATAACGTATTTTTGGGACATTCCAGACATGAAATTTTGAGGAAATAGAGTTAAAATTTCTGGATACATGTTCAAAATTTCAGATATTGGTTAGTTATACTTTATGAGATATGCTTTGTGGAAGTTAGGGTTCCTAAATGCTACTGAAATCAGTTTCAAACATGTAAGTTTATATTTTCGCTATATTTTATTTTCTGGGATGTTTCAAATTGTGAAAATTTTCAGAGATTTATGGAGACATATCGTAGTACCTTAGGTAAATTTTCATATTTTGGTGTGTTATACTTTTGGAAATATGTCATATGGAAGTTAGGGTTTCTGAATGGTTCTGAAATCAACTTCAAATGAGTTAGCTTGGAATTTTTGTTGTAACTTCTTTTCTAGGGTGTTTCAAACTGTGAAATTTTAAAAATATGAGGAAACTTACAAAAGTGCCTTAGGTTAAAATTTCATAATCAAACTTGCAAAATTGGATACATGGCATGTTGTACAAGTTCATTCTTGGGAAAAGCCAAGAACAAGAAGCTTTGGGAGAGTTATCATAAATTTCATTTAGAGATTCAAATTTTGGTTAGACTTGGTGAAGGTAAAAGTAGTGAGTAGACCCAGTGAAGGAAAAAGCGGCAAGCAGACTTGGTGAAAACAAAAGTAACGAGCAGACCTAGTGAAGGAGCAATAGCTAGCAGCCTCGGTGAAGGTGATGTGTGTTACCATCTTTTGAAGAAGTTATATGCACTAAATAAGAGTTGTAATTAAGGATTATTGCTCAAACACAGGGATTGGTGTCTCTTGCTAAGTTGGTACTCAGTGTTGGAGATTGCCGTCTCTAGTAGGTGGTGCTTACAAGCATTTGCAATAGTGGAAATTGGTGTCTCCAGTAGGTTGGTGGCTATGAAAATTTGTGGCAGTGGGGATTGGTGTCTCTAATAGATTGGTGCTTACCAGGCTTTATACCAGTGTAGATTGGTATCTCTAGTAGGCTGGTACCTACAAAGAATTATAAAAATATTTTTTATGGTTTTATATCGAAAAGGTTTCCACGTAAATCTTGTGTTCCATGATCTATAGTTGATAGATCTCATTTTGATGTTTTTCTTATGGTTCATGAATGTTTAAATAAGTAAATTTTCCTTATACTGGTTCACTCCCCTCCCCCCATCACTTAGTATTAATGTGTGCTCAACAATTAGTATCAGAGTAGGTTCCTTTGGCAACAGTCTAACCACTGGAAGGTGGATCCTAGAAGCACACATAAACAGTCAAGAATGTATCTCCACAAACATAGCTCTATTGTTCAATGGAACAAACTATGTTTTTTTTAGTATAAGGATGCAAACTTATCTAATTGTTCTTGGCTTTGATATTTGGAAATTTGTTGTGACTTACTATTGCATCGAGAGGTGCTCTACATCACAGAATGGGGAGATATTGTAGCGATGCATTAAATGAGATGTTGTAATGAAGTGATAGATAAAAAATTAATCATAATACGCTGCCTCTCCCCTGTGGCATCTATGTTGCCTCTCCCCCGATCGACTCCTCCTTACCACCAATCCCTCGATACCTATCGGCCCACCAAGGTTTGCTCCATACCACTAATACAACAACGCTCCTCCCAATCCAATACCACCCTCCACCAAGGTTTACCTCCCCATATCCCACCTCCCCTATATAAATCCTACCCCACATAATACCTCCCCACAAAAAACCTTTTCTCTATTTATATATATCATAATTATATTTTTTACTATCAGAGTATATTTTTTTTACACAGTATATATATTAAGAATGCATTCACTCATATCTATTGTGGGAGTTGTTCTCACTGGCAAGGAGAACTATCCTGAGTGGTCTCGGAAAATTAAACATACTCTCATTTTCAATGAGTTGTGAAAAGGAATTTGTGAAGGAGAAGGAGACAATGCACCTACAAGCCTACCTCAAACAAGGAGATCGTCATTTGGGAAAACAAGAACAACAACGCCTATGCCTTGATTGCAACATCTGTAAATGAAGAGATGAGTTGCCATATTACACCATTCTCAAATGCCTTTGATGCCTTTAACAAGTTGAAAGAATTGTATGACTTACACTCTGAACTTGAAGTTGTCCAATTGATGATTAAACTTTTCATTCTTGAATGGATAAATGATGACCCTCTTGCTTTAGCATTATAAGTAATATCTATTATGCATGATAAAAAACATTGGTGTTGAAATAGACATACCTCTCATAGATTATGTAAAGGAATTATATTCCATTTACTGACATTATCTTGAGTCATTGCAAGCAAATGGAAATCTCAAGGAGATTACCTTTGACTCCCTTAAGAAAAAAAATGTTGAGAGAGAAAATGATTTTGGGAAGTAGACAACTCCTCGGTCTTCTGAAGAAGTTATGTGTCTTACACATAAAGATAAGAATCATTCTCAAGATTCTTCTAGAGGAAGAGGTGGTTTAAGAGGAAGAGGAAGAAGAAATTTCAGAGGCAGGGGGGGGCAGAAAATTTCAAGGAGAAAAGTCAAAACTCTAGCCATTAGGGTTTGGCATAATCAAGCTCAAACTGCCTGGTCTTCCAAACTTTCTTCTAAATGAGGTTCTATACCTCTCGGAGTTAAGGAGAAACTTGTTGTCTTTGGTCCACATTCGCCAGCAAGGACACTCCATTCATATGTTTGATGGCAAGGTTGAGGTCAGAAAAGCATAAGATTGCTCACTTATCATGATGGGGATAGAAGAAGAAAGACTTCTAAAGCTACAAGGTACCTTTGCTCGTGCACAAAACTTTGCATACAGTTCTCACTATGATGAAGGTACCTTTCCATCAAGTCTTTTATGGCATGCTAGATTTGGACACTTGAACTATGACAATCTTCGATTGTTGAAGAAAAATGGTGTTACTAGTTTGCCTACAATTCCTAGGAAACTTAAGCAATGTGATGCTTGTATTCTAAAAAAGCACAACAAACAGTTTTTTCATGATTCACATTCCAGAGCACATAGAAAACTTGCACTCATTCATTCAAATTTATGTGGTCCAATACATGTTCCCTCTGCAAATGGAAATAAATATATGATGACATTTATTGATGACTACATCAGAATGTGTTGTGTTTATTTATTGAAGAACAAATATGATACTTTTCAAACATTCAAGAACTTTCATGCATGGATTGAAAATGATGCAAAAACTCACATTGGCTCTATTCGCACTGATAATGGAAAAGAATACACTTCAAATGAATTTGAAAACTATCTTCGCCAACATGGGATCAAAAATCAAACAACTGCGCCTTATAATCCCCAATAGAACGGAGTAGCTGAAAGAATGAACATGACAATTTTAAATATGGTACGTTCCATGATGTTTTTCAAGAATGTAAAATTGATGTTTTGGGTTGATGCAGTCCTATGTGCTGTGTATATAAAGAATAGGTCTCCTTCTAATGCTATTATAAACAAGACTCCTTGTGAATGGGGTGACCTATTCTCCTGATGAGATCGAGGTCTATACTAGTCTCTTCTGAGAGTTTCAAGACGTTTTTGCTTGGTCCTACGAAGAAATTCCCATCATCGATCTGAGTATAGTTGTGCACGAGATCCCTACTTATCCTGACGTGAAGTTTGTTCGCCAACATCTTCATCCTGTGCACCCTAGAAAGGAAGTCGCCATTCAGGGAGAAGTTGGAAAAACTTCTCAAAGCAAGATTCATTAATCTGATCCCCTTGACAGAATGGGTTTCTAACATCGTCCATGTGGATAAAAAGTAGGGTAATATTCATGTCTTTGTGGATTACCATGACATCAACCGCGCTTGTCCTAATGATAAATATCCCACTCCTTTCATCGACCAAATCATTGACGATTGTGCTGGAAGTGAGATATTTCCCCTTATGGATGGGTTCTCTAGTTACAAACAGATCGTTATTCTATCAGCCGATCAACACAAGTCCGCCTTTATCTGTTCATGGGGTACCTTCGCATACAAGAAGCTCCCTTTTTGTCTTAAGAACGTTGGGGCCACATTTCAACAAGCAATGTCATATGATTTCCATGATATTAAAGGCATTGTTCAGCCTTACCTAGATGACCTTTCGGCTCATTCTGCTAAGCGTACAGACCACCCAGATCACCTTCGTCAGATATTTCTTCGATGTAGACGCTATAACATTCAGCTCAATCTGCATAAGTGCGTCTTTTGCATCGATTCCGGTATACTCCTTGGGTTTATCGTTTCTAAAGACGAAATTCGTCTTGACCCTCTTAAGGTCGAAGCTATTGTTAATCTCCCCTCCCCTTCCTCTTTACATCAGTTGCAGAATCTGCAAGGGAAAAATAATTTCCTGCGTCGTTTTATACCGAACTATGCAGAAGTAGCCAAAGGATTCACGCGATTGCTTAAGCAAGGTGTCCCATTTCTCTGGGATGAGATTGCCCAAAAATATTTCGATGCACTGAATACATTGCTTATCAATGCTCCTCTTTTGCGTCCACCCAATTATCATCGCGACTATTCCCTCTACTTGGTTGCCGCATTTAACACTATTTCCATGGTTTTGGTACGAGATGACGACCATGGTGATGAGTACGTCATTTATTATTTGAGCCGCAATTTCTTGATATCGAAACACGTTACACACATGTCGAGAAATTGGCATTGGCAGCTGTTCAAGCCCTCCAACATTTTCACCATTATATTCTACTTCGCACAGTAACCGTGATTTCTGATTGCAACCCCATGACTTATATATTGACTCAACAATTGCTGGGGAGAAAATACTCAAAGTGGATAGTTATCCTCCAAGAGTTCGATTTGGAGTTCACTACTGCTAAATTGAAGAAATAATTGGTTTTTGCTGATTTTATTTGCTCTTTATCGTCTGCCTCTGCTCGCTCTAGTTTTGAGGAACACATTCTGGACGACACACAAAATAGATGTTGAATTACTTCCTAATACCTCGCCGGAGGAATAACGTCTTCTATATTTGGAGAGGCTTGATGAAACTTGCCGCTTTGTTTCTCTAGTCATAGAAGCACAAAAGAAGTGGATCAAAGCTCATTTTTATTAGACAGTTTCCCCTCGTACCTTTGTAGGAGACCCAGTCCTCTTGTATGACCAAGTCCATGATAATTTGGGGGCAAGAAAATTCGAACCCATGTGGCATGGGCCCTATATCATTAAGCGTGTTTTGCAGAACAGGGCCTATGAGCTAATTGAATATGAAGGCTATCCTTTGAATCAACCCAGAAATGGGTTGCACCTCAAAAAATACTATGCATGAGTTTCTCGTGCATGTCATTTTGTACATAAGTGTGTTTTTAATTTTTGTACATTTTTTGGCTTGGTGTGCTTTACAAGCAGTTTGTCTTGCTTATTATGTCGTTGCATACTGTGCAGATGTTTGCCACTCCTTATGTTGGTTTCATGGATGGTGCCTCTCGTAGTACCTGGAGTTTGTCTACCGCAACCTGGGTGATTTATGATCTTGATGGTGAGTTGATAGACCTTCAAGGTATTTTTCTAGGACGAAAAACTAACAATGTCGTTGAATACAATGTCGTCATTTAACTCTTAATCGAGGACATTGCTCTCAACATTCATGCATTAATTGTGAACCTAGACTCTCAGCTTCTTGTTCTCTAGCTTAATGGGCATTACTCTTTAAGAAATCCTCAAATTTTAATGTTGTATTTCCGTGTTCGTTTGTTAGAAAGGAATTTTGATTATATCACATATCAGCATATTCCTAGGAGAATGAATGTGTTAATAGATGCAGTAGCCAATATTGTATTAGATAGACATTTGCGTAATTTTTAAAAGCATCATCATCAAATAATAATATTTAGACAGGAAAATAAGTATATATATATATATATATATATATATATATATATATATATATATATATATCGATTGTTTTCATCCACGTGCATCGTAAGTTCAAAAAATACGTGTGTTTTGGTTACATCCCGAGACATCATGTCTCTCAAAAAATATGTAGAAATAAAGCCTAGGCATCTAATCAGCATGATGCTCATGATAGCATGTCACTTCACACACATGCAACCTCATTAAAAGGTGGACGCAGTTAAACACCCATACAGTGTGCCTTTGATACGCATGAGGAACATCCTCGAATCTCACATAATCTAGGATTCCGCTTGTGAGTCCCTCCAACTTGCGCGTGATCTCCTCTTCCTCGCTTCCCTCACCTTGAGGGGCCGCCTCGAAATCACATGGGACCCTCCGTGCTATGGGGGACATTCTTGCAGGTCTCTCTAGGCCAACATCTGCAATGCTTGGATAAATAATCAGAACATATATAAACAAAAAAATCATAATACTCATCAAAATCAAAAAATGAGTATTTACCCAATGATTCATCCCAATCCTCTCCTTCCAGGAGTGGAAGGTCCGGATCACCCATGAAATCGGTGTCAGTATACGGCCAATCCTCTACAACAATGAGTTGTGAGCGGAGCTAGTCGAATAATTCCAGCTTCCATGACATATGTTGACCACCTCCTGATCAAGGCATCAACTCCGCTCAACAAACCATTCGTGGCTCTCGTGATGGTGTTGCAGCTAGTACCACCTCTTGGCATTGAAATATTGGCAATCATTCTAGGATGAACGGTATCAAGATGGACCCGTATCCAAATTGTTTTATCTTGTCATTCTTGCACTTTGTCAATTGGCATTTCAGGTTGATTGTTACGGCTTCCACCTAGTTGAAAATGGTTGGAGTCATACAATCTGTTATCTCTCCAAAATTTCCCTAGGGTTGTTATGTTGTGTTAAAAGAAATATCAGAAGTAACTATCAAACACTTTTGGAGATTAGGATCTAGCCTTCCTAATGCTCAGAGAGGGCTCTCTCTTAATGATTTAACTTTGTTATTTTAATTGATTTTAGGCTAGTTATGTATGAATGATTTGGTTTGATTTTGATTTGTTGGCGGAATTACTAATTTAGATGGAGAGGTGCTTCTCTATTTTCCATTGGGCTATGGAGTCAATATATCAAGAAAACATAACAGAATCAAGTTTTAAAGGAAGTGTTACAGGGCAGGGTAGCTGAGCAAAACCAGATCTTAAAGGTTGAATGGTAAAGTGGTTTTCAATTGGGATCAAGGAGAAGCTAAGGATTCCTTAAACCAGATAATGAAAGAAGGTGAAGGAGGTCAATTGGGATCAGAGAGAATTTAAGGATTCTCTAAACTAGATATCAGAAGAAAACATAAAAATGAATAACAATTCAGAACAAAGTGTATTTAAACAAATTATGCAATAAAATTCCTATTATAACATTTAAATTTAGAAAACATGCAAGTTTATGGAATACTTAAGAAAAGAACATGAAAAAATGAAATATATTTCACTGAAGTATCTCAACACATGAATCCTGTAAAGAAATGCCTTTATTACTTATCATGCTTGTCAACATGGAAATGGTACAATAAACCCTCAGGCAGTAGATCAATTCAACTATAGAAATATTCAGGAATCCACACTCAATACTTCGAATTGATGAAGTAATTATACAACACTTTAAAAAATATCATATCAAATGATTTACGATTTATTTAAAGAAAAATGAAACATCTTCATGCAAGAAGATAGAGACACCTATTAACTGACTGCAATTTATCCCTGTTTTATTAGATTTGTTGTTTGTTTCTTTGATATTTGTTGTCTTTCACATTGGCTGTCTTTCACGCTAGTTTGTCTTTCATATGTATTCATCTCATCTGTCTTTATATGACTTCTCTTTAACCTGTGAATTATTTTTACCCGAATGCTATGTTTGCTCTTTAATCTGTCTTTATCTGTTTTTCTCTTTTACTTGGCTGCACTTTTACCTGTCACAATAAATCGCACCATTTTTCCTAGGCTTCTTCATCTAGAAGTTTAATTTTCACCATCCTCCTGTAAATCTCATCTGCCTCAGTATACTTTGCAAATGTATTCTTGTTTACAAAAAGATGATTTACATCATGCTGAAGGTAAAAGAGATTTTCAAATATTTGAAAGAGTAATTTGCCTGTGGGAATTCCTTTCAATGAGGAACTATTGGAATTTTATTTAGCTACTTACCTGATCTTTTTTATCATAATCTTCATGCCTCATTAGTCTATCATTGTGTTGACGGGAAAATTTGTCTGGCCAACAGTAGGGGATCTCCCCGGTGAAAAGTCCCAATTAGACCTTAAACCGTTTGGAGTAGGGATCCCATCCGGGGTGTGGGTCCAGTTACCGCTTAAAATGCCTTCTCTTATGGTCTCAAAAGAACCTGATTAGACCTGTGGGCACACACTTATTCACAGGATATGAAATACATGATTGAGATGTTTAACATGTTCACAACACTATGCGTAGCGAGAGAATAAATAAAACATATACGCCCGAAGAGATGCAGTTAACGACACGTCTTTGGGGTTATGCTTGCAAGGTATCTGACCACAGAAGAAATAGTTCTCAATGGTAAGATCCCCCCTTTACTTCCTGAAAGATAAAACGAAATGCTAATAGACAAAGGTATTAACATTCATTTAGAAAGCAATAAAGACTGAACATCATTAACACAAACATAGATAAACATGATGCATAAATTATATTATAGAAGATGCAGTTTCATTAATCACAAGATGTTCTGAAACTGTTCAAAGAATACACACAGTGCTGTCTCAGCAAAACACATCATCCGACAAAGGGGTTTTAGCAAGTATTCGTATTCATATGTCTAAGAATATGATCTTCCAGTACAATGCAATGTAGCTCTTGAGTTCCAAAAAGAAAAATCCCCTGTTACAAGCTCCCGTAGGAGTATTTATAATGCAGAAACTGCCCTTCGGGCTTCCTTGATCTTTCATCTTCCTGAACGTTGGGCTGCCTTGCGACCTAGTCCGCTGTTGCGACCTGCGACCTGGGCCGCTGTTGCGATCTGCGACTTGCCTGGGTCGCGGGGTCGCAAGTTGCAAGAAAATGAGATGATGCGACCTTGCGACCTTGCGACTAGGTCGCTGGGTCGTAAAAGGTGGAAAACCAAGGAAATGCGACCTTGTGACCTTGCGACTAGGTCGCTGGGTCGCTAGGTCGCGAAAGGCGGAAAACCCAGAGATATGCGACCTTGCGACCTTGCGACTAAGTCGCTGGGTTGCAGGGTCGCAAAATGCGGAAAACTCAGAGATATGCGACCTTGCGACTAGGTCGCTGGGTCGCAGGGTCGCAAAATGCGAAAAAATCAAAGATATGCGACCTTGCGACCTTGCGACTAGGTCGCTGGGTCGCAGGGTCGCAAAAGGCGAAAAATCAAAGACACGCGACCTGCGACCTCGCCATATCTGTGAGTTCTTTGGAGTCTCGCCAGCATCTGCTTATTTTGAAGATGTCTCCTTGTTTGCTGGGGAAAACCTTGGCTCTTATGTGCAAACAGAGTGGTTCCTCCTGCAATAAAATAACATAGGTCACATAAATAATGCTAAGGGCATTTTAATCAATTATAAGAATGAAAAAACAACTTAGACCCCTGTGTGGTCAACTACTGAATCGTCGGAGAGAATGGCTAGGGTAATCTTTCTCCGTATCCTTTCCTCAGTTACCGTAATGCCAATTAGCGTAGCTATGGGCTGAGTTTGGAATGCAGACCCAATGGAACGGAAGTGTTGATTCGGGCAACATGCTTCTTGTGTTCTCCACAACGAAAACTATGTCGGGCTCCAATGATACGTTCATCATGTTCCAAAGTTTGCGCCAAGATCTTACTGAGGGAATGCCCCTTCGAAATGGGGTTGATGAGTCTGCATGCTGTCATGACAAGTAAGGTGAGGGCGCTGCTCCTTAATGAAGTTGCAGGAAGGAACGCACTCCGACAAATCTCTTGCCCTTCAAACAGCTTCTGCGTTCGTGGTGGCAAGTCAGGTCATAGGCAGACCAGCACCATTGCTATGCTGCATTCACACGATGTTAACCAAAACAATCTTCCAAAGAACATCCCATAATGCCGATCTACCGGACACGCATTGAGAATTGAGTTAGTTATTTCACGCCCTCTTTGGAGGCAGGGATTTGAAACATGTCCTGTCATGTAAACAAAATGTTTTAACTTGCAGCTGTTCCTAACATACTGATTTCACATTGAACACTAAACCTCCTCGAATCAGCATCTTCGATATAATCTTCAAGGAGCAACTTTCACCCTGTAATAGCACATGTCTCATCTACTGTATGGATCGAATCAACATCTTCGATATAACCTTCCAGGCAGAACTTTTCACATGTCTTATCTATTGTATGGAGCGAATCAGCCTCTTCGATATAACCTTCAAGTCGGAAATTTTTCACATGTATCATCTACTGTATGGAGCGAATCAGCCTCTTCGATATGACCTTCAAGTCGGAAATTTTTCACATGTATCATCTACTGTATGGAGCGAAAAAGCATCTTCGATATAACCTTCAAGGCGGAAATTTTATCCTGTAATAGCACATGTCTCATCAACTGCATGGAGGGATTTTTACTTTGGAAATAATGTTCCACAGTCGTTACTGCATAGTTCGATGGAGCGTTTCGCTCTTCCCTGGCGGATCTGCATCCTACTGCAATAACAAAACCAATACAGATGAATCCATGCGCATGCATTTAGGATGGCACTGCATGCCACTTTCCACGCTGTCGCAGCTTAATTCACGCTGGGTAATGGCAGACATTGCTGCCTCCACCGAAACACTGATCCAGTGATAATGCACTGTTACTAAATGTGACCAGTGCAGCAGGTTATTAATAGTAGATTGGCAGCGTGATTTTCTCCTGGAATATTGCTGTCGAGGCTGTGAAAATCAGATCTTATCCGCCTCTCTGCAAGTGTAGCGCAACATGCCTTTTATGGCGCTGGCTTTTTCGGTCCATGCTTTAGTTGTAACGAATACATTATGGTCTTTTACAACGGTTGCCACGCAGGCTTTGAGTCAAACACGTGAAAAATCAATCTATGCAGTTTGGACTGTCAACACATCAGCTCCATGCTTTTAACGTAAACTTCGATCGAAAACAATATATTTGTTTGCTCCACAGTATGAAAGACCGGCCATCGACGTGTGGCTCAATGAAACGTGCCCATGCAACGTTGCGCCATGTTTCACGCGTAAGGTTGAACGCCATACTTACCCTACATGGATGACACTGCACCACCGAACTATTCTCGCCCATATGTAATTGTGTTGTATATTCCAATGGTGAGGTTTGACCTGGTATACATATATATGCGCGTCTGCTCCAAACATTTTACCTTCGACCTTTTCACTCCGCTCCACGCTTTAAAATAAAACTTGACCATTATACATTTCCCCAACACATAGCCTTCGGCATGGAACAATTGCGTTCATACATAAGTCTTTAGCTCCAGGCTTTGAACGTAACTCTTTGACTGTTACATAATGTATCTGTTCCAATTGTTTTATCGTCAGTTGAAACGCGCCGTCAATCTTTTAATAACGTGCCATCGAACATTTACATTTGTGCAACGAGTCTACACATGTCTCGCCGTCTTTCGAATGTAAGGTTGACTGTCTACGCGGATCCAAACTGCAGCTTCAACGCCATCGACGTGTGGCTCAATGAAACGTGCCCATGCAACGTTGCGCCACGTTTCATCGAACATTTACATTTGTGCAACGAGTCTACGCATGTCTCGTCGTCTTTCGAATGTAAGGTTGACTGTCTACGTGGATCCAAACTGCAACTTCAACGCCATCGACGTGTGGCTCAATGAAACGTGCCCATGCAACGTGGATCCAAACTGCAGCTTCAAAATGCGTGCGTCCATTTGTAACCGTCCTATGGTTTTGAAACCATATATCCTTATCCTTTTCGTGCCTCATTTCAATCACCTAACGTTTATGCTTTGCGTTTCCTTAGATCGTTAGCGCCAATGGCTAAGATTTTCATGCCCAAGTCGCTATCTTATAATATGAACACTTGCTGTTTTGAAAAATCGGGAATTGCATTGAAATGTAAGGTCGATGAGAAGTCTCTAGTTATATTCCTCCTATTTTATAGCGAAAGCATACCCCTCTTCGAGTAATTATTCTCTTAGAACAATGTAGCTTCATATGGTAGACTAGTTATTTGTTCACACCATATTGATGGCTCTTTCGACATTGACCCTTTCTATCTTATAGTTCTAGAGACTATCACCTTTTAGGTTAAGATTGAAATTCTCCATCCCTTATGGTCCCACATAGACAAACTGTATGGATATGAAAGAGCAAAGGAGAGTAGGGTTTTAAGGCGCTTTCGTTCCTCCACATGTATTCCTTGCAGCCTAAATAATGCCAGGGTACGTATCTCAGAATTAACAGATGTTGCTTCTCAAAGGCGCGTTGTCATATTTGAAACTCTGCTATTGGTTTGCCATACCATATGAGCTTCTCATTATCTAGGGAGATCTTCTGAGTCCGCCTTGTTCACCGAGCGATACTTTAGGCTAGATCGATCGAAGTGGCGAAATATGTTTCTTTGCATGCGCCCATCGGCATTTAGATGGTATGGTGCAGAATCTAGACATTTCCAGACGGAGCGCTTTAAAGCAACTGGCGCACACTAGTGACATAAGCTTTTGCATCAGTGACATGGAAAGTTGTTTCTTATCAACATGTATTCCACTATCCTCCTTATAGCAGTACTGGTCACTTGCTCCTGATCCTCCCCTGTTCCGCAACTTTGGTCTCGTCGTTGAGCCCAATTTATTTCCCTTGATGTCGTGACATGACTGGGGAGTTTGTCACCCGTGGGGTCGACCTGTGTGAAACATTACGACATCACAATTACTCCTTGATAATGGTGTCTCTAGAAAAACATATAATACTAACAAGCTTAAGATAAGTATCAAAACAGCATGCTCAATGACCCATGGCGGAAGGGATTTTATTCATCAATACACAAAAGGTTTACATTCAACGTATGCATGGCAACCTTGCTACACTTGGCGCGACTGTGACAAGAGTGTTCGGGCGCACGCTGGATGATCCTTCCCACATATGGCGTGATTGCAACGATGACATCGGATCATGATGGCGAGACAATTCATGAGGGGTTGGAGATAGGTCGGTGGGACGTCACCGACTGCAAGTCGGGTAAAAGAACTTTAACGCCTAAGCGAGTAGAAGGGGAACCCGAAATTTTAAAAATACCCGAAATTTTGGGTGGTGTTGTAGTGGCTACAACAAATGGCGAACCACTGGTAGAATCCAGCATCTCTGTCAATATCACCACAATATTCTGAGTCTGGATAATGATGCAAGGGAATATTGAACCAGTTCCGTGGGTACCCTTTGTATTACTTTGGCCCTTTACAGGTATGCCTAATCCTTGTGCCTCAACTAAGTCCCGTTAATCAGAAACACATCAAAGAGAAAGCTCACAGACGCCAGTAGCTAGCTGATGATGTGAAGAGCAAGGCAGTGGGCTTATTATTTGCAGGATTTTTAAAGTAAGTCTCTGGTGTTGCTCCGCTGCCAGCAGGCCTGGACAGTACCCCGGCGGAGTCACTTCAAGAAATCACAAATGTTGCTCTGCTGCCAGCGAGCCTGGTCAGTACCCCGGCGGAGTCGTTGCATTACCTCTTTGCGCAGGAAGCCTTTCTCGATCCTTTACCCTTATTTGTTTCATGTGCTTACAGCACTTATTTTCATGTGCTCGTGGCACTTATTTTCATGGGCAGATGAGGGATCCCGACTTATTTTATGAGCAAGAGAGGTTGTTTCTCGTGTTACAGAAACTGAGAGATATCCTGATTTGGGTTTGCCCTTGTGCCGAACCTTCGCATCCCATCTACCCCACTAGGTGAAGCATGCAAAACAGATCATTAAGATGTCTAAGACTATGCTGGGCACAAGGCTTAGGCTACGAGTATGGGTCATTCGAACTCATTAGGTCTCCCACAAACAACCAGCTCATATCTCCCTCGCTAAATGAGTTTAGACTCATAGGCATCTTGTTGAGAATGTGACTTCAACGACTCGTCCTAAGAGAAAGATGCCTCTTGAGATAGCCACCACCACCTCACACCAAAATAATGGAGTTACTGCTTCAGCAATCGGGGCAAAACAAGACTGCAAGGTGACAGGGTTGTGACGAGGGCTCTTGCAGTGGCAGGCGACATGATAGAAATGATGTAAGGAAGAGAGCGTACGACGCAATGTAATAGGCGAGGCTCAAGATGCAATGCAAACCATGTGCGAGAACGATCAATCCAGCAGTAGGTGGCATAGAGGCGCAATACAAGCAATGATTATTTATGCAACAACAAGTAACTGAAAAGGAATTGAAAGGAAAATACTTTTAACATGATGATGCCTAAAATATTAATCGTAAACAAAACAACAAACACACTTTTAAACTATGAAATAAAAATTTTGCAAGTAAACCTAATTAACTTTGAACTAAAATTTTATTGCAGGTTCTAGCTAGCCTACACCTAAACCCTAGTTTAACCAATGATGCGGTCGGGTTATGTAAAATCAGTTTTCCAGTGCAGCCACCGCATTAATTTGCATCCTGCAACGACAAAAATGATCAAGATCAGAGCCAGTATCCAAAAAAGTGCAGTAGCAACAAAATTTACCTGAGGAGCAGGTGCAACAGCGAGACGATCATAGATACTTGCCAAAGAACATGCCAGAACAGATTGTGCAGGCTGATTCCTGCTCTCATCTTGATATACCTCAATATGTTCTTGAAACTAAACATTATTGATAAATGACATAAAATCATTCATGCATGATCCTGGATTTGAGAGGTGATGGGTAAGCCAATTCCTATTTGCAAGCAAATTCACCTAAAGGGGGTGGTTGACTTGATCGAGAATCTCATCATGGTGTTGGGGATCATCAGTTTTATGGAATGGAAACAATAAGCAAGTGCCAGGCGAATTATAGCTGCATGCGCATCCAAGCGTAGAAACCCTAGTTTGGAAAACCCTAGCTCGAGGTTGCTCTTGGGTTTGGTTAAGGGTATGGGGATCTGAATCCATGTTTAAAGGAGCCTGAAATTCCTTACTGCTTTGAACAAACTCTAGACCTTCAAGCAAGAGGCTTTCCAACTTTGACTGCTTCGCGAGATTAATAGGCGAATGGGCGTGATCATCAATTGTAGTGATTTGAAAGATGTCAGTGGGCGTTGTATCGATTTGGTCGAATGTTTTCTCACTGACAGATCGATAATCAAAAATGTCGGATTCTCCAGATTTGCCAGGATGGGGTGAATTCGACGCGTTTATGCTGGAAGGAGCATGGTACTGGGGAATTGTCATTTCAGAAACGGTCAGCGGAAGTTGAAGTGTTTCGACTTTCTGGTGGGTACTTGAATCTTCCGAAAGTAAATAATCAAATTTAGGTGTCTTTATATGGTCGGCCAAGAGATCCGAGTGATAGTCCTCGATGGTATGATTGAACATGTTTTCAGATAAGTAGGGATCACTGTAATCATTGATTTGATCGAAATGGGTACCTGAGATGTCAGGCTCCCCGAGAGTTATTGACTGGGATGGATCAATAGAGGGAACATCTTGAAGTTGTTCAGACGGGGAATCGCTCCTATGGCTGTCTAAAGATCCCAAGCGAGAAAAGTCAGATGTAACAGATTCATCGATTTTGGACTGTGATTGTGAAACACCATCTGCGCGCTTATGATTGTCACCAATACCAGTATAAGGCAATTTTGAATGTCTTGAAGAAATTACTGGTGTGGCGGAATCGAGAAACAAACTAGGAAATAATGAACGAAAAGATTGAATCGCAGGGGCGTTAACCACACGAGGCTTTTCAACACGCACATTAGTGTCGTTCAGAGGACACAATGATTTGACAGGCCTTGTAAGGGAATAAACTTTATGCGGGGTAGGAGTCGATTCATAATACGTATGTAAACCAGATTCGTAGTCTGAATGTGAACTTGATTCATTATCCGAATCTGAACCGGATTCGTAATCCGAATGTGAACCAGATTCGTCACCCGAATCTGAACCAGATTCATCATCCGAATGTGACCCAGATTCATAATCTGAATGTGAACCAGATTCATGACTAAGTCCAGGGAGACATCGAGTGGGCTCCGGGTAGGTTTCATGCGTCAAAAGAGATAATGATCCACTGGGGTGTTTAGATTCGACCTGGTACGTTAAAGGCTCAAAGGTGGTGCAATCGGCTTTATCCTCCTGCCAGTCTCTATCCTTACTCAGGACTTCCAAGGTCACAACCCCACTCCCATACAACTCAGGAAGAGGGGTGAGAATATCATCAACACTCTCCTTGGAGGCCTGAATGTGGCCTGGACTCGGGAAGATGGACAAGGAAGCCTTAGTGAAAAAATCCAAACAGCCGGTAACTTGCGGGTCATCATAGGGAACACTAGGATCTAACTGAAATTGCTCAAGGGAAAACACATACTTGAACTGTTCACCTAAATATTTCCAATCAACATCCCTCTCACGGAACTCAAAACAATAATGAACGAATCTGATAAGGAACTCACCTAAAGATTCCTGAGGTTCCATTCTGATGAGATGTAACTTCATTACAACATCATGAGGATCATACCTGTGAAAAGCTTGTTGTAATTTATGGGCGAGTTGTTCAAACGAATGGATGGAAGCTTTCGGCAATGTGCGGCACCATTGTTTAGCGCGCCCTTCGAGGGTGAGGAAGAAAAGCAAACAAAACAAACCCTCATTGTCAATTTCATAACTCTCACCAAAGTCACAAAAATTTGAACAGTGTTGGGTTATAGGTACCCCATTCTCACCATCAAATTTTAACTGAGACAAGAAATACATAAGTTTATCGGGGATGAAGTATCCACGTTCATAAAACTCCGACAAACATCTCGGGGGAATGATTTGGGAACGAGCCATTACAGATATGAGATTAACTGCAGGCTCTAAGGGCTCAGCTTGTCATCTGGTCCCCCCCTTTTCGTTAAACATCTGGTCGGAGGTTCAGGCCCTCCTTCTAGCACCAATTTTGTTGACGGGAAAATTTTTCCGGCCAACAATAGGGGATCTCCCCGGTGAAAAGTCCCAATTAGACCTTACACCGTTTGGAGTAGGGATCCCATTCGGGGTGTGGGTCTGGTTACCGCTTAAAATGCCTTCTCTTATGGTCTCAAAAGAACCTGATTAGACCTGCGGGCACACACTTATTCACAGGATACGAAATACATGATTGAGATGTTTACCATGTTCACAACACTATGCGTAGCGAGAGAATAAATAAAACATATACGCCCGAAGAGATGCAGTTAACGACACGTCTTTGGGGTTATGCTTGCAAGGTATCTGACCACAGAAGAAATAGTTCTCAATGGTAAGATCCCCCCTTTACTTCCTGAAAGATAAAACGAAATGCTAATAGACAAAGGTATTAACATTCATTTAGAAAGCAATAAAGACTGAACATCATTAACACAAACATAGATAAACATGATGCATAAATGATATTATAGAAGATGCAGTTTCATTAATCACAAGATGTTCTGAAACTATTCAAAGAATACACACAGTGCTGTCTCAGCAAAACACATCATCCGACAAAGGGGTTTTAGCAAGTATTCGTATTCATATGTCTAAGAATATGATCTTCCAGTACAATGCAATGTAGCTCTTGAGTTCCAAAAAGAAAAAGCCCCTGTTACAAGCTCCCGTAGGAGTATTTATAATGCAGAAACTGCCCTTCGGGCTTCCTTGATCTTTCATCTTCCTGACCGTTGGGCTGCCTTGCGACCTAGTCCGCTGTTGCGACCTGCGACCTGGGCCGCTGTTGCGATCTGCGACCTGCCTAGGTCGCGGGGTCGCAAGTTGCAAGAAAATGAGATGATGCGACCTTGTGACCTTGCGACTAGGTCGCTGGGTCGCAGGGTCGCAAAAGGTGGAAAACCAAGGAAATGCGACCTTGCGACCTTGCGACTAGGTCGCTGGGTCGCTAGGTCGCGAAAGGAGGAAAACCCAGAGATATGCGACCTTGCGACCTTGCGACTAGGTCGCTGGGTCGCAGGGTCGCAAAATGCGAAAAAATCAGAGATATGCGACCTTGCGACCTTGCGACTAGGTCGTTGGGTCGCAGGGTCGCAAAAGGTGAAAAAATCAAAGATATGCGACCTTGTGACCTTGCGACTAGGTCGCTGGGTCGCAGGGTCGCAAAAGGCGAAAAATCAAAGACACGCGACCTGCGACCTCGCCAGATCTGCGACCTGCAACCTCGCCAGATCTGTGAGTTCTTTGGAGTCTCGCCAGCATCTGCTTGTTTTGAAGATGTCTCCTTGTTTGCTGGGGAAAACCTTGGCTCTTATGTGCAAACAGAGTGGTTCCTCCTGCAATAAAATAACATAGGTCACATAAATAATGCTAAGGGCATTTTAATCAATTATAAGAATGAAAAAACAACTTAGACCCCTGTGTGGTCAACTACTGAATCGTCGGAGAGAATGGCTAGGGTAATCTTTCTCCGTATCCTTTCCTCAGTTACTGTAATGCCAATTAGCGTAGCTATGGGCTGAGTTTGGAATGCAGACCCAATGGAACGGAAGTGTTGATTCGGGCAACATGCTGCTTGTGTTCTCCACAACGAAAACTATGTCGGGCTCCAATGATACGTTCATCATGTTCCAAAGTTTGCGCCAAGATCTTACTGAGGGAATGCCCCTTCGAAATGGGATTGATGAGTCTGCATGCTGTCATGACAAGTAAGGTGAGGGCGCTGCTCCTTAGTGAAGTTGCAGGAAGGAACGCACTCCGACAAATCTCTTGCCCTTCAAATAGCTTCTGCCTTCGTGGTGGCAAGTCAGGTCATAGGCAGACCAGCACCATTGCTATGCTGCATTCACACGATGTTAACCAAAACAATCTTCCAAAGAACATCCCATAATGCCGATCTACTGGACACACATTGAGAATTGAGTTAGTTATTTCACGCCCTCTTTGGAGGCAGGGATTTGAAACATGTTCCTGTCATGTAAACAAAATGTTTTAACTTGCAGCTGTTCCTAACATACTGATTTCACATTGAACACTAAACCTCCTCGAATCAGCATCTTCGATATAATCTTCAAGGAGGAACTTTCACCCTGTAATAGCACATGTCTCATCTACTGTATGGATCGAATCAGCATCTTCGATATAACCTTCCAGGCAGAACTTTTCACATGTCCTATCTATTGTATGGAGCGAATCAACCTCTTCGATATAACCTTCAAGTCGGAAATTTTTCACATGTATCATCTACTGTATGGAGCGAATCAGCCTCTTCGATATGACCTTCAAGTCGGAAATTTTTCACATGTATCATCTACTGTATGGAGTGAAACAGCGTCTTCGATATAACCTTCAAGGCGGAACTTTTATCCTGTAATAGCACATGTCTCATCGACTGCATGGAGGGATTTTTACTTTGGAAATAATGTTCCACAGTCGTTACTGCATAGTTCGATGGAGCGTTTCACTCTTCCCTGGCGGATCTGCATCCTACTGCAATAACAAAACCAATACAGCTGAATCCGTGCGCATGCATTCAGGATGGCACTGCATGCCACTTTCCACGCTGTCGCAGCTTAATTCACGCTGGGTAATGGCAGACATTGCCGCCTCCACCGAAACACTGATCCAGTGATAATGGACTGTTACTAAATGTGACCAGTGCAGCAGGTTATTAATAGTAGATTGGCAGCGTGATTTTCTCCTGGAATATTGCGGTCGAGGCTGTGAAAATCAGATCTTATCCGCCTCTCTGCATGTGTAGCGCAACATGCCTTTTATGGCGCTGGCTTTTTCGGTCCATGCTTTAGTTGTAACGGATACATTATGGTCTTTTACAACGGTTGCCACGCAGGCTTTGAGTCAAACACGTGAAAAATCAATCTATGCAGTTTGGACTATCAGCACATCAGCTCCATGCTTTTAACGTAAACTTCGATCGAAAACAATATATTTGTTTGCTCCACAGTATGAAAGACCGGCCATCGATGTGTGGCTCAATGAAACGTGCCCATGCAACGTTGCGCCACGTTTCACGCGTAAGGTTGAACGCCATACTTACCCTACATGGATGACACTGCACCACCGAACTATTCTCGCCCATATGTAATTGTGTTGTATATTCCAATGGTGAGGTTTGACCTGGTATACATATATATGCGCGTCTACTCCAAACGTTTTACCTTCGACCTTTTCACTCCGCTCCACGCTTTAAAATAAAACCTGACCATTATACATTTCCCCAACACATAGCCTTCGGCATGGAACAATTGCGTTCATACATAAGTCTTTAGCTCCAGGCTTTGAACGTAACTCTTTGACTGTTACATAATGTATCTGTTCCAATTGTTTTATCGTCAGTTGAAACGCGCCGTCAATCTTTTAATAACGTGCCATCGAACATTTACATTTGTGCAACGAGTCTACGCATGTCTCGCCGTCTTTCGAATGTAAGGTTGACTGTCTACGCGGATCCAAACTGCAGCTTCAACGCCATCGACGTGTGGCTCAATGAAACGTGCCCATGCAACGTTGCGCCACGTTTCATCGAACATTTACATTTGTGCAACGAGTCTACGCATGTAAGGTTGACTGTCTACGTGGATCCAAACTGCAGCTTCAACGCCATCGACGTGTGGCTCAATGAAACGTGCCCATGCAACGTGGATCCAAACTGCAGCTTCAAAATGCGTGCGTCCATTTGTAACCGTCCTATGGTTTTGAAACCATATGTCCTTATCCTTTTCGTGCCTCATTTCAATCACCTAACGTTTATGCTTTGCGTTTCCTTAGATCGTTAGCGCCAATGGCTAAGATTTTCATGCCCAAGTCGCTATCTTATAATATGAACACTTGCTGTTTTGAAAAATCGGGAATCGTACTGAAACCCAGCGATGAGAAGTTCTAGTTATATTTCCTCTATTTTATAGCGAAAGAATACCCCTCTTCAAGTAATTATTCTCTTAACAATGTAGCTTCTCATATGGTAGACTAGTTATTTGTTCACACCATATTGATGGCTCTTTCGACATTGACCCTTTCTATCTTATAGTTCTAGAGACTATCACCTTTTAGGTTCAGATTGAAATTCTCCATCCCTTATGGTCCCACATAGACAAAATGTATGGGTATGAAAGAGCAAAGGAGAGTAGGGTTTTAAGGCGCTTTCGTTCCTCCACATGTATTCCTTGCAGCCTAAATAATGCCAGGGTACGTATCTCAGAATTAACAGATGTTGCTTCTCAAAGGCGCGTTGTCATATTTGAAACTCTGCTATTGGTTTGCCATACCATATGAGCTTCTCATTATCTAGGGAGATCTTCTGAGTCCGCCTTGTTCACCGAGCGATACTTTAGGCTAGATCGATCGAAGTGGTGAAATATGTTTCTTTGCGTGCGCCCATCGACATTTAGATGGTATGGTGCAGAATCTAGACATTTCCAGACGGAGCGCTTTAAAGCAACTGGTGCACACTAGTGACATAAGCTTTTGCATCAGTGACATGGAAAGTTGTTTCTTATCAACATGTATTCCACTATCCTCCTTATAGCAGTACTGGTCACTTGCTCCTGATCCTCCCCTGTTCCGCAACTTTGGCCTCGTCGTTGAGCCCAATTTATTTCCCTTGATGTCGTGACATGACTGGGGAGTTTGTCACCCGTGGGGTCGACCTGTGTGAAACATTACGGCATCACAATTACTCCTTGATAATGGTGTCTCTAGAAAAATATATAATACTAACAAGCTTAAGATAAGTATCGAAACAGCATGCTCAATGACCCATGGCGGAAGGGATTTTATTCGTCAATACACAAAAGGTTTACATTCAACGTATGCATGGCAACCTTGCTACACTTGGCGCGACTGTGACAAGAGTGTTCGGGCGCACACTGGATGATCCTTCCCACATATGGCGTGATTGCAATGATGACATCGGATCATGATGGCGAGACAATTCATGAGGGGTTGGAGATAGGTCAGTGGGACGTCACCGACTGCAAGTCGGGTAAAAGAACTTTAACGCCTAAGCGAGTAGAAGGGGAACCCAAAATTTTGGGTGGTGTTGTAGTGGCTACAACACATTGATTACTAATGGTTTAGGCAGACCTTTTTGTCTCAAAACATCAAACTTGTTCATGAATTTGTTCACTGCAAGCTCCATAGTTTTACATTTATCCTCAAGCTGTGTCATCAGATTTCTCTTGGAAATCACTTTCTGTTCTGTCACTTATCCCAAGTTCTTCTAATTCATATTTGTTTTTGGAATTAAGGAATTTGATTATCTCAGTGGCTTCCTCTGGTTTCTTTCCAAGCTCTTCTTTGAACTTTTGAATTCCATTACTAGCTTCCTTTATCAAATCATTATGCTCGAATATAACTTGGCTAGAAGGCCAAATATCATTAACCGAGTTAATGATATTGGCCCACAACTACTATTTTTCTTGGGCTAAAGGCTCTACTAATGTCAATTCCTTTTCTAATTTATGGATCCTGTCATTCAATATGTTGGATTTTTGTGTTTCATCTTTATGCATTACTTGAGACAATTTATTTCATCTTCTAGATTTTTCACTTATTCTTTGAGCCTATTGATTTCAGTAGTTTGAATTAACATATCCTGCATGGGTTTGATCAATTTTTTGGCCTCATTAGTGGGATGGGCTGATGTTATTGATCGTTTAGTAGCTGGAACTTCTGTTGACACTGGAAATGTTTTAGCAGCTCGGACTGCTGTAGATAATGGCACTATTGTAGCCACTAGAGCTGATGTTGAAGCTATAGGAATGGCAGTAATGGGAACTGCTTCCATGCTGGCTTCCTTTTCCTGCACAAGTTTTTCCATTTCAGTTTCCATCTCTTTTAGTTGAGCTGCCAACTAAATGATGAAATTTGTCATTTCATCTTTCTGATTTTCATTTTCCAAAACTTCTTTAGTCAGTGGGTGCTCTGTTGTTGGTAACTTCAAATGTTTCTTTAATGCAGCTATGTATGCATTCTTCTTCTCGATAAGCTCTTCTGCTTCTTTGATATCCTTTGGATCATAACCTACTTCCATTACCAAATCTTCAAGTGATTTTATCCTGTTATCCTTTGCTTGTGAAGAAGATTTCTCTAGTTTTAACTGTGTCCTTATGTTTTCTACAGAATTATGTAACTTTTGTACACTTAAAGCTTTGTGAGTCATGGTGGAATAGATCATTTCTCCTGCTTGATTATGAAATTTAATTTGATCTATTGGATGCACATCTTTAGCAAGAACTTCAAATGTTGTTATCTTGTAATCTGTTGATGATTTTGGAGCCTGCACTGTTGGCTGTAAAAATTTCATTTGCATCTTTCTATATTCGTAATCAAAAGCTGAAAGAAATCTGTTTTGGTCACTGGGAGTTTGCTTCTAGTACTGGGCATAAGGTACAGCTTTCAATGCTTCATTCTTGATTTTGATTTCTTTGTACTTCTCCATGATATCTTTATTTTTCTCCATTGGTTTTCTAGATGATGAAACCTCTGCACTATGTTGTTTCTGAATGATTTGTGCACTGTAGGTTGATGGTGGGTGTGTTTCTCGTGAAACTGTTGTAGGTGCATCATATTTGACAACTGTATCTGTATCAATGACTTCAACTGTATCAATTATTTCTCCCTGTTCTATCACTGGATCCAATTTTTCCTTCTTCCTATACATAATTTTGAACTTAGTATCAGAAGTTGTTTCTGCAGAATAAGAGCCTTCCTCTCTTGTCTTCTTTGAATTTATGTCCTGTGGGGTTGGAGTAAGCAGGATGGAACCAGTATCAACCTGCTTTTCCACCTCTTGTAAAGTGTTTTCCAACCACTCTGACTGGTTGGAATATTTTTCAACTTTAGGCTTTAACTCATGAATGAAAGGGGTTAATTTGAATTTTACTCTTAACCTACTTATGATACCCAAGGGGTCATATTCCCATTTGAAACTGCTACTGAACTTGAAATCTTGTAAATATTTTTCTGCTTGCTGACCAACATTCCTACTATTGCAAATAAAAGGACCTAGCTGGTTCTTAATATTGAATTGAGTCTTTTTCTTAGCTGAAAGGAAATTGACTTCATCTGAGTTCAGGATGAGTCTGATGTATTTCAAAGCAAATAACCTCATTGGGAGGTATTTGGGAAATTTTTATGGAGTTAGTTGGCTTCTATACACTCTAATTTATGTATGATTCTGGTATAAATACCAGTCTCCTGTTTTACTTTGATCTGACAACTATAACACCTTTTTTATCTCTTCACTGATTCTAGGCTAGATGATACCGCTTAGCATATTAACTACTGAATAAACAAATGAATCAATGAAATCTTTGTAGTTGAATTCAATGGAATCCTTTCTGATCAAGGATGTCCAAAAGACAACAGATTAGGGATTACCTTATGTGTCCAGTTTTTGGAGGCTAAATGCAAACCTTTTTAATTGGAAATATAGGAAAAAATGAAGCAAAACTGAGGAGTATTTGAATACTCCTTCTTCTGGTAATTTGACCTAGTGATCATGGATTGCATCTGATAGGTATTGGGAAAAATTGAAGTTGAAGCTAGAGGCTAGCCTGAGAAAAATATGGATAAGAAACCAAGGATAGATTCATCTACATATCCATTAGTAAAATACCCTAAAATACATGACAACATTGTAACAATCTATCTGGTTCTCTCTGAAAAAAATATGGAAGCTAAATATGGAGGATTACTTTTGGGGGTTTCTACTGATGGAGGAAGGAAAGTCTGGAATATTTGGAATCTCTTAGGAAAATCTGACTTCAAGTAGAGTTCAGTAAGGATTTCAATGGATAGTGGCACTTCATCAGGTTTTGGTTGAATCTGTAGCATCTGATTAATGGATTGAGCAGTGATTGTGAAAATGATTTCTTTGTTTGGGGTAACTAAAGCTCTTTCATTGGGAATTGATAATTTGGAGGGCTAGAGATTAATACAAATTATCTTCTTGATAATTACTTGTGAGCTTTCTTGAGCTACTTATGTCTTTCTTTCTTTAGCTTAGTTAGTCTTTCATCAAGTCAATTATCAAAATGCATGAGACACAAAGTTAGACTCCCAGAGCCAGGGAAAAACCTATCCCTTTTGGAGAGGAAAACCCGCAAAGAATTCTTCTTATAGATATTCAAATTACAAGTACCACGACCTAGACTCAGACCCTTGACCTATGAGTACCTCCAAGACCTTGTTATTGTTTATAAGTCTTTTTCCAACACTGATCTTTCTTTTCTTCACCAACGAGTACTGGCTTGTATCAATATTAGAGAACTCAGTCTCTTGGCTTCTCCTTCTACTTCTCGACTTCACTTCAACTTTACTTAGGTTCCTCTCGACTTTTCCTTATCTCGTTTGATACTCAAAATAGTATATATATATACACACACACACACACACACACACACACACACTTCTGCACTGAATCCTTTAGATGTATTCCAATCTTCCTATATATATATATATATATATGATAGCCCAGTGCTGAACTTGGAGTATTTCTCTTTGATGTTGTGAACACCTTCAAATTTTCTGGTTGATTAGTCTTCTTCTTTGCTTTAATTTCAGACATCCCTTCTTGCTTATATCCCTTAACACTTTGCTGTATTATCCTTTGCTTAAACACTGTAATCCATACCTTCTGTGTCAGAGGCATGTGAGTTTCTTCGCACTACAACAAAGTCTTCCAACTTGGCATTACCGCAGACCCTTCTACTCGTACTACATCAGACCCTTATCTTGGCACTTCATTAGAGAAACTGATCCGAACTTCTGTGTATTACACCACCACTTTACTGATTTAAGGTTTGTATTGTAACTCTATAATATCTCAGAAAAATTCCGTAATTTATTCTGTATTAACTTTAGAGCTATCCGAGATTTCTTGTTCTAAATGAGCCACAGACAAGGGTATATATAGTGGCTACTTCTTTGATATGAGGCTGATGATACAACTGACACATAGGCCGACTTTAGCATATATTTTAGGCCGACATAAAGAGTACTTGTATATTCCAGCGTTAAGGGTGACTTCATGAGGGTTGTTTATCAGGTATTTTCTCATAAGGTCTTGGAGCACACTTTTAAAACTAGACACTTCATAAACATGACTTTTGATTTGATTACCTTTATAAACATAAGAAAAATCCTACTAGACATCAAGAAGAAGTCTATTGACCTATAATAAATCTTACTCATGAAACCCATGAAGAAAGTACAACAAAATACATTTTATTATCTTTGATATCTTCTTTACATAAATACATAATTACATAGTCAACATGAAGACCGACCTAGTTACACTTTTCAACAAATAGTTGATCTGGCAAAGTCTAATGAGTTCTGGAAATTGAAAGGTCTGTGGATATATGTATTTAGGCAGGTTTGAATCCCACAGATGGATATCATCTCCTTGGTTAATGAATTTTTCATGGCTCCAGTAGTAGAGCTTTAAAAGGTTGAAATCAATCATTGTATCAATGATTTTGAAGTCTTTATCAGCTAGAGGGGTGTGGTCAACATATACCACGAGTGGTTGCAGAGGTTTTACGGATATAATACTTTGGGAGGCCATTAATTAGTTAATTTATCAATTATTAAATAATAAGTTTACTTGATGGTGTTGGGCACTTAGGATTACCTGGAAAATGGTTGAATTTGGTCTGCATAAGTCCAAGAGGCAGCAAGGTTCAATTCTGGTCTGCAAAGGCTTTTGGTCTATTTTCGCAAATAAACAACAATGGTAAATTAATGGTTTAAGTGGGGTTTTATTACTTTGAACTTTGGTTTATCACAATGGCATGAGGTTTAAATTGTTTTAAAAATCAGTGGTTTTATCGCATAGCACGGAAGAATATTAGTGGATTATCGCATCGTGAAGTATGGTTTGGAGGTTTTTGGACTGGGGGTGCGATAGAATATGGGAGTGTAGCATGGCAAGGGGACGAGGGGTGTGAAACCACCCATTTCGCACCCCCCCCCCCAATTGGTTTTAAACATCGGACATGCGGGGGTGCGAAAAGGCTTATTGGGCGTTAGATCTGATGAATGACGATCGGGTGGCTGGAAGAGTAGGGGGTTCTTATAGGTGGGACCCGGGGATATATTAAAGCAGAAAGGTTTTAATATAAAGATGAATCAGGGATTAATATAGTGGAGGGTTAAGAAATATATTAAACATGGGTTAATATAATATGGGGATATGTATTAAAGGGGTTAATATATTCGTGAAAAGTTAAAATGATAGTGGGAGGGGTTTATATGGAGTGGGTATCGATATATTTAACCATTTAAAACTATACAAAAAGTGGGTTTTGCATGTTTAAATGGAAAAGGTGGGGTTAGTAAAAGGGAAGTGAATTTTCAAAGGGAAATAGTTTTTTAACTAGGGAAAGGGGTTTAGGAAGGGAAAAGGGGTTTTAGGAAGGGAAAAGGGTTAGAATAAGGGGAAAGGGATTTTTCAAAGGGAAAATGGGTTTTAGGAAGGGGAAAGGGTTAGAATAAGGGGAATGTATTTAGAAGGATATTAGTGATAAAATATAAACCATATGATGTCTTTCATAACTTGTGAAAGTAATATACCTACCCTTTATTTACCCCAACATTTTTTACTTCCTTTATTGGGTGCATTTGAGCTTGCTGACCCTTTTATTTTCTTTCGATAAGAAAAATAAATTACTTCTAACCTTATATCTTCCAATGGTTTAAATTAAACTTATGAGCTCATTTTATTCTATACCTAACTACTGATCTGTCAAGATTAAATGGTTTGGTCAGATCGTTATTCACTAATTATCATGACATGAAATTTAAAAGCATGAATGAATCAAGATTAAACTGTATGATCATCATGGATTGTGGCATTTTTGACAAGCTGCAGACAATTTTATTTTCAAAAGTAAGGTAAACTAAGAGTAGAGGCATTTTAATGTGCAACACTTTTAGGATCTAGTTTTGTTTCTTTTTGTGGGGTTCATACTTTATATTCGTTTTTTATCTTATTTTATTTTGGTCTTTTGATTTTTCTTTTAGGAAATACCCTCTTTTCATTTTTAATATGGAAAAACCTTTGTAGAAATTAAAGGTATGTACAATATTACAAAAATTAACATAGTCAATTCAAAATTATGATCCCTATTTTTATAAGACCCTAACAATGGCTCCACTTGGAGATGGCATCTCCTGGTGAGATGTCAAGAACTTTCTAATGAGTGGCCTTGGAACTTTGACTTTTCTTGCCTTGGAACTACTTTCTATGATCTCCTTTATTCAAACATATGATGTTATATCTTTTAAATCTTAGGGCCTTCTCTTCGAGCTTCAACTTTAGAAGACAATCATGCAATCCAATAAAAACTTTGTTATGATATTTACAATGAGAAAATTAAAACAAATGAAATAATAGTTAATCGGAGAAAATTAGTGCATCAACATTCTACCATTGACTGGTCCACCAAGTAGATCTATTCCATCTAACTCTTAAAAAAAAAATGCATTGTTTCCTTTGTAACCATAAATGATGTATGGGCCCTTCCAGAGAAAGTCAAATTTCCCATGTCCTCCTTTTTATTCTCTTCTGGAATCCCATTTGAGTACTTTATCACCTATGAAAAAATCATTTGATTTAGTTTTCTTATCAAATATCTTTTCGATTTTGTCTTGAATCACTTTTGATTTGATATAAACTTCTTCCCTATTTTGCTGCAAATGAATTGTTTGATTTATCCTCCTTTGGATGTCATTTGGTTCTATTTGCAGCTCTTGAATCATTTTCATCACTGGCACTCCCAATGAGGATGGAAAAACAACATCCATCCCATATACCAATTGATATGGAGATGTACCAATAGATTTCTTGGTAGCTAGTCTGTCTGCCCATAAGGAATTAACCAACCTTTTATTCCAGGTTTTCTTGTTATCTTCTAACATATTCTTTATGATGTTGACTAGGCTTTTATTTGAGGATTATGCTATTCCATTACCTTGAGGGTAATAGGCAGTGGAATGGCCAAGATTGATATGGTATTTGTTACAAAAGTCTATCATTTTCTTGGATTTGAAGGCAACAACATTATCAGTAATGAGCTTTTGTGGGCATCCAAATCTAGAAAGTATGTTGTTTTCAAGAAATGAGATAATGACAAAGTCTGTGGCTTGTCTAGAAAGGATGGCTTCTATCCATTTGGTAAAATAATAAGTGGCTGTCAATATCCATTTCTGCTGGGCTAAAGAGGGTGGGTGAATTTCACCAATGAAGTCTAAACCCCATTGTTGAAATGGAATTTCTACAGAAATAGGTTTGAGGGTTAATGGTAAGAGTTTCTTCTTCCCTTCAAATATTTGACATTTGTGATAGGAGGTCACATACTTTCTGGCATCTGCAAAAAGAGTAGTCTAGTAAAAACCTGCCCTCAAAATTTTATTAGCAGTTGTTTTCCAGTAGAGGTGTCCTCCACAATCTCCTGCATGAATGATCTGAAATGTGTGAACAAAATATTTCTTATACAGAGACAGACAGTAGGGGATTTTACTGGTTATTTCACCTTTCAGAGAAAGGATGAAACCAGAAGCTTCTGGCCCTCTTACTGGCTCTGCCTAAAGAAATATGAATTAAACACTAAAGCGATCTGGCAATGAAAATATTTGTTTTCTGATTGCAAAGTATTCATTAACCAATTTTATGAGTGAACAAGCAAGTTAAGGTGTTCTGTAATGGAAGTAATGTGTTTTGGAATGAAACAAATATGTTTTGATCAATGTATAAGTCTTTATGTGTTAAGAGGACTTATTTAAAATTATTGTTTAAAGTGTTTAACTCTGAAAATAAGCAGCAAGAATTCACAACATAATAACAAGCATCTGATAAAGCAGTTCACCCCTCTCTTGGGCTACATCTGCTAGGTCCAAAAACCTCTCAATGGGCCTTTCCCTTCTCTATTAATGCTCAAAATAAATTTTACACCATGAATAAAGCTTCAAAAGGCTGAAATAGCTGCAAAATCAGAATCAGAGCGCTGGAAATAGTAAAAATTGACTATTCATTCACCTCAAATAGATGAACATAGCCCAATACCACTGATCATTCACAAGGCCCTAGTGGCTCCACAAGAAATTCTGCTGATAAAACCTCTGAAAAAGTGCCCTGATAGCTCTGCAACCTATTCCAACAACATCATAATGTTCCAATACCCCCAAAAAAAAACAAAAATTCGCTCAATTTGGACTTTCCTAGCCAAAGTTATGACCAAAACTGACTTTGCCCAGTTAGGGCTAGGAAAGCTCCACCAAATCTGGTGGAACTCCAGTTAAGCCCGACGAAAATGGGGCCGGTGCCTAAATAGGCGAAATCCGCCATCTCTCCGCCAGTTAGAAGGTGCTTAGGAATAGGGCCACGGGACCGTTACCTTCGGAAATCTGTTTAAGAACTGGAGTTAAACACGTTGAAACTTTATTATAAAAAACCGTGTTATAATAACACCTCTGCACCAAATGCCATTTAACGTGACCACGACCCACATTATGCACGTCAATAGAAATAGCTCCGGATTCCGATGCCAGGGTCGTATGTGGAGGGGGCTAGCCCCCTTTCGGGCCCCGCCCATATTCTTTTCAAAGTTTAAATATATGTTCGAGAACATGGTTTGTAAGAACCATTGGTAGCCCAATGGTTGGGCCGTTTGATTATCTCTGCCCCGACCCGGGGTCGATCCCTGCCTGTGACAACAAAATTTTATAACACCAATTTCATTCGACCCATGGGGCCATGTGGCGGCCTCCGGGCTGGCCACGTGGCGCCCTGTGATTGGCTCTCCACTGGAATATTCTGCAGAATATTTTGTGGAATATTCCTAGAATATTCTATGGAATATTCTTTTTTTAATAAATTTTTTTTTTTTTTTTTTTTGTAAAGTCAAACTGGCCTTTTTTTTCACTGAAATTGGAAAACTTCAAAGCTGAATAACTTTCTCATACAACGTCAGTTTTCAGTGCCGTTCGGGTCTACAGGATCATTTTTCCGAGCTCTTTCCTGTTGTTCTGGTTTGGACCTTTTCTGAGCAACTATTTTTTTTGAGCATTTTTCCATTAAGGACTTGATCACCTAATCAATGAAATTCCTGCATTACTTTTGCAACTTCATATTTTAATAAAGAGTTTAATATAATGCCACCATGATCTTTCCAAAATAAAGCATTATCTATGATACAATATTTCATTGCTTGCAATTTTAACAATCTACTTTTAGTTCTAGATAAACCAGGAGGATCTTGTAGATTATGTAAAACAGATATAAGGTCTGCATACCAGGGTGAATCTATAAAAGCTTCACTGATTTGTGGAGTCACCATATCTTCTTGATCATCTAGGGCAGCAATTAAATTTATATCTAAGGCCTGACAGTTCGATTCATCCATGAGTTTTCCTAACCCTTGGCCTTTGATCAAATTTGTAGGCTTAATTTCAATGTCATATTCCAATATTGTGGCAATCCATTTGCCTCGTTTTCCATCAGGCCCATTCTAAGTTAGAATGTCCTTTACAACTGAATTTGGAACATATGAAATTATGTGAGAGTAGAGAATGTACACTCTAAAATATTTTATAGCTTTCACTTAGGCAAGTGCCTGTTTTTCCATATTATTGTACTTTAGTGTTGCATCTCTTAAGGTTTTAATGAAAAAAACAATGGGTTGTTCAAGACCTTCATCATTCTTTTGCAACAAGATTGTTGCAATGGTGTGTTCTGAAGCAAATGAAAAAATTAAGAAATCTTTGCTAAAGTTAGGACTTGTGAGGACAGGTGTTTTAGTAAGTGCTTCTTTGACTGCTTAGCCTCTATTGTCCACTTAAGTGTTGAATCCTTCTTTAACATGTTGTTTAAATTCCTAATTAGTTATGCTAAGTTAGGGATGAATCTTTTAAGAAAATTTATTTTGCCTTGAAATGCTTGTATATCTTTGATGTTTTTAGGATGAATGATGTTTAAAATTGATTCTATTCTAGCTAGATCAATTCTAATTTCTTCTTTTGAAATTATGTGTCCCAGGAGTTTAACTTCTTCTAATCTAAAAAGTGTCTTTTTAGGATTCAAGGAAATGCCAAATTTTCTAGATTTTAATAATACTCTTCTCAAATGATCTACATGTTCATTAGCTGTAGAATTATATGAACTAAGCATGCATATGTCCTTGATCCACTTGATCTCACACTATTTAACTTTATGCAAGATACTGAATCGATTCCACTTTTTAATATTTTGCGGATAATTTAATTGCACACACATGTAAAGCATAAAAAAAACAATCGCAAATAACATAGTTTTTAACCCGGAAAGCCTGAAGCTGAAAACCCCAAATATATATTATGTATCATGGAGATCATATGAAAATCTCATACAAAGCTTATCACAAGCTCTCATTACAGTACAATCGTCATACGCTAATCAGGACCAATCTTGCAAATCCATGCACTGATCTCTGCCTCCTGCTAGCCTGCCTCCATTGCGCAATCTCTGCTGAAGAATAGCTCTGAATGAATTCGAATTACTCCAACCTTGACTGCGAAATCCTCATTGGCATCTCCACTGTGTGTGTGATGCAATCAATGCATCACTATAGTCACAACAGATAGTCTATCTTGCCCTTTCACCTATCTCTCCACTGAGTCTCCACTGAATCTGCCATGCACTGTAGTTAACTAATGCATTGTTTAGTTGATTAATGAGTTATTATTTGTGAATTAATTAACTAATTAATTCACTCCACTCACTCCACTCTCACTAGTGTATCATTCAGTTAGACTAGATACAACTAGCTCAACTGAGTCTAACTGAGTTAAACTAAATACAACTCCATCAACTACTCTTCCAACTGTGTCATAACTCTGCCACTTGAGTTCTAACTGAGTCCTCCATGAATTAGCTCCAGTAAACCCTTGGGAATTGTGTAATTCCCTCAGTCCACTGATGTGCCACATCTGTGCACTGAAACAAAGTGCTCCAAGAGAATAAGTTGTTTTTTAGTGTCTAATTATTATTAAGAGCTAATAATAATCGACATGCATCTATTTTTAGATCAACGATCTATAAATAGACTTCGCCCAATATTCTAAAAATAGAATTTCATCTATTTTTCCAACTTGATCAACCATCCACAAATAGCATCCTGCAACTTCTGAAATATGATTATCATGTCTAAAAATAGACTTGCGCCAAAAATAGCCTGCGGGCCCACTTAGTGAAGGTGACTCTTTTCACTAAGCTCATCATCTTGTTGAATCTCAACACTCCCTCTCAGCAAGATAGGGATTGATCTTGCCTCTATGGTATTCGAATTTTCTCCTAGTGAGCGCCTTTGTTAGAATATCTGCATCTTGATCCTCCATACGAATGTACTAAAGCAACATGATCTTTCGCTGCACACAATGTCTAATATGATGATACCGGATATCAATATGTTTAGATATATCATGAAACACAAGATTAACCGATAATTTAATGCAACTTTTATTATCACAATGTATCACCGTGGGATCTAAATGTGAACCGAACAAACCAACCAGAATCTTCCTCATCCAGATAGAATCACATGCAGCTTGACTTGCTGCCATGTATTCTTCTTCCGTTGAACTGAGTGCCACAGATCTTTGTTTCCTGCTGTACCAAGAAATTGTCGTAGATCCGATACTGGAAATCCCTCCTAATGTTCTCTTTCTGTCTATTGGGCTTCCTACCCAATCTGCATCCGTGAAGCCATGCAAATTCACCTAATCCATCTGTCTGTACCATAAACCATACTCAGATGTGCCCCTGAGATATCTCAGGACATGCTTGCCTTCCTTCCAAAAGAGCTTGGTTCACTGCATAACATTTGTGAAAGCTAGTTCACTGCATAACATATGTCTGGTCTTGTATTGACTAAAAACATGAGCGAACCCACCAACTATCGATAAAAAATGGCATCCACTACCTCTGCCGATGTGGCATCCTCTCTCTTCCAATTTCTTGGAAGAGGAGTGTCAATAGGCTTGTAGCCTTGCATGTGAAACTTCTCTAGTATCTCCCAGGCATACTTGCCTTGAGACACAAACAATTCACCTTCCCGCTGCCATATTTCCAATCCAAGGAAATAATGAAGAAGGCCCAAATCCTTCATCTCAAACTCCTTTGCAAGATCCGCCTTGCATGAGTGTATCAATTGCTCATCACCTATTAGTGTTAAATCATCAACATAAAGTACAATGATTAAAAGCTTACTCTCCACTAGAATCTGGTACAGGTTTGCATCCGCCTCACTCTTGGTGAAGCCAAGTCCAGTGAAATAGCTGTCAATCCAAGTGTACCAAGCACGGGGTTCTTGTTTCAGCCCATACAATGCTCTTTTGAGCCTGCACACATGTGACTCACTACTGAAGATCTCAAATACTTCAGGCTTCTCAATGTACACCTCTTCCTCAAGGATCCCATTAAGGATCGTAGTCTTCACATCCATCTGATGAATGTGCCAACCCATCTTCGCTGACAGAGCAAGGATGGTCCGTATGGAAGAATACCGTGCGACAAGTGCAAAGGTTTCTTCATATTAAATCCCCTCAATCTATGAGAAGCCCTGGGAAACAAATCTTTCCTTATACTTCTCGACACTCCCATCAACAGCTTGCTTTACCTTGTAGATCCATCTTGATCCTACAACTAATTTTCCCACCAGCCTTGGAACAATCTCCCAAGCACTCTTTCTGACAATGGAGTCATACTCCTCCACCATGGCATATACCCATGTGGGATCCTGCATTGCTTCTTCAAAAGAATATGGCTCTATCATGATACACTTGCTCATAAGAGCCATGTATCCAGTATAACAGTCAGGTGTCTGTCTCTGTTTGCACTGTGATGTAGGAACTCCTACATTTTGTGCCGCATCCACCTTCAATCTCTCAGCTTCTGTGGTACGTTTTCTGCCTTGTCTGATTTTTGGTTATGCATGAGTGGACTCCTCCACTCCATGAATCTCCTCTTGTGGCTGATCCACATCCGGAGGCTCATATTTCGGAACAAGTATTTCCTTCACTGCATGTAAGTTTAACTCCCTCTCAAGCATAACTTGTGCAGCATCCACGATCATTCTGTTCTTTCTCTCCGTGATCCCATTCTGCTGTGGGTTATGAGGCGCTATGAGTTCTCTTCGAATTCCTTCTTTGCTATAGAAGTCTTTGAATTCACCTGAGATGTATTCACCACCATTATCGTTCCGTAGAGCTTTCACTTTCTTCCTCGACTCCTTCTCCACCAATGCCTTGAACTCACAGAACTTTGTGAACATTTCACTCTTCTTCTGCATGAATAAAATCCAGCATATACGAGAATAGTCATCAACAAATATCACATAATACCTGTGTTTTTCTATTGAAGCAACCGAGAATGGTCCACACACGTCTGTGTGAATTCTCTCCAGGATCACTGAAGCACGGTTCTCCTTCTCATGAAAGGTGGTCTTCACAAACTTTCCCATAGTACATCCCTTGCACTGATCTGACTGCGCAAGAGTACCCTTGGGAAGTCCAGTAGAATTTTTCTACAAAATCTTCAAAGCGCCACGGTGAAGATGGCCCAATCTCCTGTGCCATAATTCGCCCTCATCCCAGCTCACCACTTCTTCTGCTTTGCCCACCATTGCAGCGCTGCCATCTACCTCTAGCTTGTAGAGATTCTTAATTCGAACCCCTATCTTCTTGGTTTGACCCGTTGTTTTATGTCGAAGGAAGGATTTTCCCTCACTGAAAACAACATTATAACCCTTGTCTTCCAGCATTGCGACTGAGACCAAGTTCTTCTTTAGACCTGGAACATGCATAAAATTCTTCAACGAGAATGGATTACCTGACTCCCTCTCAAAGGTAATGGTCCCAATTCCAGTCGCACTGTACTGACCATCATCGCCCATCTCTATATGCATCTAGAGGTCCTTCTCCTCCAAGTCACTAAACAACTCTTTGTCTCCCGTCATATGGAAAGACGCACCACTATCAAGATACCACACCGATCCCATACAGCGTGAAACCAAGTAAGCGATCAAGGAGAAGTCAAGTTCATATTGCGAGGCTAAGGCCTCTCCAGTTGTAGATCTAGCAACCTTCTTTTTCTTCTTATTTTGTGGATAGTTAGTGGCGAAATGTCCATGCTCGTGACAGTGAAAACACTTCTCTTTGGACAAATCCTGCTTCTTGCCTTTAGCACTAGATTTTGAAGAAGATTTCTTCCCATTCCCTTTCCTTGCTTTGGTAGTCAAAGCGAAATTTTCTTCATCTTCATTCTTCGATGAAGATCCATCCCTGGTACCCCGCCTTATCTCCTCCTGCACAAGATCTAACCAAAGTCGCTCCCATCTCGACAATTTCTCTCGTCCATTGACGATGTCTTCGTAACTATGCCAACTCTTCGGAAGCCTAAGGAGAGCCAATCTCACCAATTCTTCATCATCAACAGTAACCCCCACACTTCCTAGTTCATCCTTGCAGTGGAAAAACTTTGTGAGGTATTTTGGAATACTGTCGCCTTTCTCCATTTTTATTTTTATGAGCTTGTCTTTAAGCACCAACTTCCTCTGGCCACTTCTGCTTTCCCATTAATGATGGAGTGGCTTTCCCATGAAGGCTAGAAAAAATATGGTCCTTCACACCTTCCAACAGAATCCTTCTCATCTTTGCTGCCTTCTTTTGCCTTGCGTCAAGTAATGCAGGATCGCTAGATCTCGTCTTAGGAACATTGCTATCGATGAACTCCTTCAGTCCATTATCCTCCAGCACTGTCTCCATCCTGTCCTTCCAGGCTATGTAATTTGAGCTCCCATCAAGGGAATAGTCCAATCGCAACCCATTGAAAGCCATTTCAATGTATACTCAACTTCTGCACCAAGAATCTTCTGTAGCAAATTCGAATTGTCCACCAGCACAAACTCACTTTACAATTGAAATCTTCAATTAACAATGCTCCGATACCATGTAGAAATTATATGCACTAAGCATGCATATGTCCTTGATCCACCTGATCTCACACTATTTAACTTTATGCAAGATACTAAATCAATTCCACTTGTTAATATTTTGCGGATAATTTAATTGCACACACATGTAAAGCATAAATAAAAACAATCGCACATAACACAGTTTTTAATTAGGAAAGCCTGAAGTTGAAAACCCCAACTATATATTATATATCATGGAGATCATATGAAAATCTCATACAAAGCTTATCACAAGCTCTCAGTACAGTACAATCGTCATACACTAATCAGGACCAATATTGCAAATCCATGCATCGATCTTTGCCTCCTGCTAGCTTGACTCCAATGCGCAATCTCTGCTGAAGAATAGCTCTGAATGAATTCAAATTACTCCATCCTTGACTACGCAATCCTCATTGGCATCTACACTGTGTGTGTGATGCAATCAATGCATCACTATAGTCACAACAGATAGTCTATCTTGCCCTTTCACATATCTCTCCACTGGGTCTCCACTAAAACTGCCATGCACTGTAGTTAAATGATTTATTGTTCAATTGATTAATGAGTTATTATTTGTGAATTAATTAACTAATTAATTCACTCCACTCCCACTAGTGTATTATTCAGTTAGATTAGATACAACTAGCTCAACTGAGTCTAACCGAGTTAAACTAAATATAACTCCATCAACTACTCTTCCAACTGTGTCATAACTCTACCACTTGAGTTCTAACTGAGTCCTCCATGCATTAACTCTAGTGAACCCTTGGGAATTGCATAATTCCCTTAGTCCACTGATGTGCCACATCTGTGCACTGAACTGAAGTGCTCCAAGAGAATAAGTTGTTGTTTAGTGTCTGATTATTATTAAGAGCTAATAATAATCGACATGCATCTATTTTTAGATCAACGATCTAGAAATAGACTTCGCCCAATATTCTAAAAATATAATTTCAACTATTTTTCCAACTTGACCAACCATCCACAAATAGCATCCTGCAACTTCTGAAATATGATCATCATGTCTAAAAATACACATAGTCTAAAAATAGACTTGTGCCAAAAATAGCCTGTGGGACCACTTAGTGAAGGCGACTCTTTTCACTAAGCTCATCATCTTGTTGAATCTCAACATTATCTATTTTGGAAAATAATGTGATATCATCTAGATAAATGACTAAAATGTCATCGATTTCTTTTGCAAAAGCTATATCCATAGCTCTTTGGAATGCAGCTCCAACATTCATCAGTCCAAAGGGCATTTTCAAATACATGAAATTTCCTAGGGAGTGGTAAATTCAGTCTTTGATTGTTCTTTAGGTTGGACTAGGATTTGGTTGTATCCATAAAATCTATCAAGTAATGACATTCTGGATAACCCTACTACCCTCTGTAGAATATGGTCCATTTTAGGGAGGGGATAGTTATCCTTTAATGAGACTTTGTTTAAGTTTCTGAAATCAACACAGAGTCTTATTTCTCCTGTTTTATTTCTAGTGGGTACTAAATTAGAGACCCAATTAGAATATCTAATGAGTGCAATGATTTGAGCCTCATACATCCTTTTAAATTCTTTTTCTATCAATGGCATAAGAACAGGGTTAATTCTCCTAAGATTTTGTTTAAAGGGCTTCTGATTTTGTTTGATTGGTATTTTATGCTAGATAATACTGGTATCATAAGTCTTTAGGTCTTCATAACTCCAGGAAAATATATCTTGAAATTATTTAAACAAACTAACGTACTTCAACTTTTCAGCTGGAGGTAATGCTTTGGATAACTTGATAAGTTTATGATTTTATTTTGTTCATATGTTGCATTCTTCTATATTTGACCTTAAAGGCTCCATTTTGGGTTTTCTAGCTACATCATTGGAGTAAAAAAGATCTTCTAATGGGGCTAATCCATTAGGCAAAATTTTGTCTTTAAGGTTTAAAGTTCCTAATTCATCATTGGTTAATTCCTCTATTTCTATTGTTTCTAATTTTTCTATTTCTACTTTGGTGAATTTAGTTGGTTCTACTTTATCTACATCACTTATATCTACCTCATTATTTATGGTATAATATAATGTACAATCAGTGTCTATATTACAGTTTTGAAACTCTCCCTCAAAATTCATGAAATAATAGATTTGTGAGTCTTGTGAAAATATTTTCCAATAATTAAAATTATCAGGTATGATTGGCCTATGTCTTACCTCAGTAGTGTATTGATGATTTGGCTGAAAAGGTAACTTGCATGTGCTGGAAAAAGTGTCCAAACTATGTGCCTGCATATTCTACTTTCTTGGAATAACAACAAAGTCGGTTTCAAGAAAACAATTTATCAAATCTAGAATGGTTTCTCTGTATTGGCTAAGTCTAGGATTATTCACAAGATACTCTCCCTTGATTTGTTTTATGATAAGTTATGAGTATCCCATGACAGAAACTCTCTTGGATCCAAGTTTTCTTACAATTTTAAGTCCTAACACTAATGCTTCGTATTCTGCCATGTTATTAGTGCATTTAAAATTTAACCTGAAAGCATGTCCTTCTGAATGATCATTCTCTAAATTATCAATCCATACTCTAGATCCTACTCCTAATATGTTTACAGAACCATCGAAATCTAAATGACACATAGACTCATGAGTTATATTGTCACTTTCAATTTCTTTGTGTTTCTGTTCTACAACTGTGATTTTGTCTTTACCAGTTTTTGAATTACAGAGGACAAAAGAGTCCATATCAGAATGCAGGGAATAGATAGGATAACTATGTGGGTTTTCTGCACTTTTGACTATGTATTTCATCAGAGTTTCTCTCTAAAGCTTTATTTGCTGACTAAATACATAAATGGTAGCATATGACATATATAATTACAATGATCCCTGTAATTTTTCTCCCCATGAGCGAGATTACAACATTCCATATTTTGGAGGGATATCAACAACTACAATATCCATAACAATACTCTTTGCTGGGCACTGGACTAGAGTTACACACAGGTATTTTATCAAGCCGAGGCATTTAACTTGATTATAATCAAAGGAGAATAGGTCTTTGTATGGTCTGGTGATGTCTAAATTCAATTTTTCTGTTACTTCCTTGGCATTAAGTTATGAGATGCTCCTGAATCCAACATAACATTGTGTAAGATTTTATCATGATTGTTCAAGCTAATATAGAATGGAGGGAAACCTCCTTTTTGATGTTTACCATTAACTTCAGGACCAAATAATAACACAGGTTGATCATCATTGAGGTTAACGACATCTTCTCCTTCACCTATGTTTAGTGTTTTAGTGATTTGGGCTTTTTATGAATCATTTTTCACCAGCTCTATTAAAGGATCTGGTATTTTCAATTTGGCTATCTCAATTTTAATATTGAATGGTACTTTAGTTTTTCCTAACTGAATGATTTCATCTTTACCAATTGTAGTTTGTGTATTTTTGTCTTTTTTATCAATAGTTGGTATTTCATTTTGTGTTTCCACTAATTTATCTTCAATTTTCTTATCTGGAACAGTTTGAGTAGCAGTTGAAGTTTTAGCAGCACTTGATATTTGAGTAGGAGTAGATGTGATGTCTACAATATTTGGGCTAGAAGTATTGTGGGTTTCTATAGGGAGGATTTGTAAGGTTTTGGTCACAGGAGCTTCTACCATTTTCTTAGTTTGGGTTTGGGTTGTTTTCTTAGTAGGAGATTTTGTTTTCTTCTTGCTTCTAAGGCTATATTGTTTATGAACTTCATATATATTAGATTCATAGCCTTGATTATAGTCAAAGGACTCTCCAGATTCTAACTGTAATTGTTGTAACATGTATAATTATTGTTCTTTCTGGGTAAGAAAAATATTATTTTCATCGTTTATTCCCACCAAGTTTATCTGGGTGTCCTGGAATTCGTCATTTTGTTGTGAAATCTCAACATATTTTTCTTGGAAAGGTGGTCTAATCTGTTGATCAGGTGCTACTTCTCTTGATTAACCAGTATTAGGATTTTTCCTAAAGTTAGGGTTTCTAATTTGGGGACCTTGTTGATTTTCCCACTGAGGTTTTCTTTCCATGTTTTCTAATCTATCCATTAGTATTTCCATACTTTTAGCTAAACTATATATCTTAATGTTTGAAGTAGATGATTCTTCCTTAATAGTCACTCTTCTTTCATTCCTCATCCTAGCTCTTTTAGCTAACAAGTTAGCTTCTACACTAACTGCATCACTTTGGATCTGTTCTAAAGTTACAGGGTTTCTTTCTCTTAATTGATATGACATGTCATCATCAAAACCATCAAGAAATTTGATAAGGGCCAAGTCTGGTGGGAGTATGATGTTCACTGGAATTGCATTATAAATTTTATTAAACCTAGTACAGTAATCCTGAACGGATTCATTAGTAGATCTCCTAATGTTTTCATATTCAGATAATATCTGTAAAGGGTTTTTCTTTCTTTCCCATATATTAATGAATAATTGATGAAAAGTAGCTAAATCGGCAATATGGTTAGCAAGAAAATATTTAAACCATTTCTTAGCATCTCCTGCTAATGTTTGGGCAAATAATATCATTTGCACATCGGCCTCATAAATTTCATGTAATTCAAAGTAATCAGTCATTTTATTTACATGTTGTTGAGCAGTATATTGACCAGTACCATCAAACTAAAAATTTATACTCTTGTAATTCTGTGGCATGGCATGTAAATGGGCTTGTAAGACCAAAGGGGCATATCTGGCTGCCATGGCTAAGATTATAGCTTGGCTGGGAGGTAAAGTGGTGGTTCTTGTAGATGAGCTTGAAGTGCTTGGAATACTAGAAGATGTACTTGGAACACATGAAGATGTACTTGAAATACTTGAAGATGAGAAGGAAACTTTAGGTTGAAGAGGAAGCTTGGGGATGAATGGTTCTGTGGAATGAACTATGGTGGATATAATAGATGAGGTGGTACTAAATAAGGTTGGATTTACAGTCTCTGAAGGAATGGTAGGACGCTTAGGGGTAGCAGTAGTTAGGGAAACTAATTCAACAGACTGTTGAAAGTAGGCTTCGTCTATATCCTTTATCAAATTTGAGGTCAAAATATCAAGCTTATCAAAAGTCTCTAGAACATGTTGATCTAAGTCAAGTTGTATAGTTTCCTTCTTTTCTTCAATAAATTGAATAAAATTAGGGTCTATTACAATATCATAGATTTAATTTTCAGATTTGGTTGTTTGTGGGATTTTTCCTATTGCTTCCGTGATACCTGTTGGACATGACGTGAGTGGATCACAACCTCACATATCGTGAGTCCATCAACCTACTGGAAGTACACCTATCTCCTCTAATCCGATTCTTGGAGGTTTGACGTACGATCAATATGTTATCACCAAAATAGGACCTAATAGGTTGCTGATCAGAATACCTCAGTGTAACTATTTCAAACCAATATTTTAGCTGAGGCTTAGCCTCAGCCTGAGAGGGCTCTCTCAAGGGTTAATGATTTTGAATAAATATGTAAATAGATGGATAAATCTATGGTTTATGATTTTGTAGGTTTGTTGGTTGAAAGATGGAGACTAGCTAGCATTGGGCTATGGAGTCAGTGACAGGGATAAAGATAACATAATGGATTTTCTTATAAAATTGAGGCTTGTATATACTTCAATGAAAGAGTGACACATTCAGGAAAATATCAATATCTTAAGGTTTAATGAAAGTCAGAGCATGAGTGCATGAATTATGAGTAATGATACCTCAAGATATTGGAAGGAAAATATTTAACAGAGATTTATCCAAGCTTAATACTTAAAGGAAGTCAGAGCATGAATGACCATGAAATCTGAGTAATAAATATCAAACATTAAATAAAACCATCTACAGATATGACCTAAGAACTCAATTCACCATAAATTAACACTTAAAGGAAGTCAGAGCATGTTCCCATGAATTCTGAGTAATAAGCATCAAAACTATGGAAGTAAAACACATGATAGGAGATAAAGCTCACCGAGGTACACTTAGAATCTTAGCTTAAGAAAAGTTAAACTGCTTTTGTATATATCAGCTCCTCTAAAGTATTTACAAAGTAGACTGTTCTGATAACATTTTCCAACTCTATGTACATCGAAGTCTACACTATTTATAGGCTTTTAGCCTTTACAATTAGTCTGCCAAGTGACTAGACCATTTAAACTTTAACTGGCACTTAAATCTAACCGTAAACTATATTCTAGAAACTAGGACTGACACCTTTTCGAAATAAGACTAAGAGTCCTTATAGGACTTAAACACTTATTTATTACTTTTAAACTAAACTAATCCAAGTCTTCCTCGAAATGAATCCAATATTTTTACCATGCTAGCCATTAAAAAAATATTTATAACATGATTGCCTTCGTGAAGTAATTATGCTCCTCATTTAAGAGAAATTAAATTGATGACCTGGCATATGTAAACTAGTATCATTCAAACTACTTTAACTGTAAATCTCCACTTGGAAAATCTGATACTCTTTGTCACCCTGATACTCTTTGACACCCTAATGATGGATAGATTTAAACATGCTTAACCTTTCTCCCCCTGTTCATCATTTATCATGAAAACTGTCCTTACTGTCAAACTCTGTTTTGAGCTACGAAAACAGCCTGTTTTCGTAGCGCACACTAAAAGTTGATATGTGAAATTCCTCTGTTGTTTTTAACCATTAAAAGATGTTCAATGATAAAAAAAATTAAACATGACCTTCAATACTACATCACTCCCATCAGTTTATGTCTCTCAAAAACAAAAAGAAACCTTCAGAATTTCCGCAACAAAAAACTGGGCTTCAAGACTAACACTTACTGCGGAATTGCCTAACACTTTGGAAATTTGACAAAACTTAGATCTGAGCTTCAGAAATTATATGAACATGCCTTCATTTAGTTTATAAGACAAAAATATGATGATCTAATTGTTACCTCCTTATCTATTAGCAGTTTCAAACAGCTTTGTTCATGATTCCTCTTTCCAAATTTCCTTTCTTTGATTTTGTCTTCATCAACTCCATCTCTTCTTTTAACTCTTTCACTTGTCTTTGAAAGCTTCTCTTTTATACTTGTAAAAATAAGTTCCTCTTTCTTGAATGTGACACTATGATGCGTAAAGGTTGTGTCCTTTTAAACAGATTCTTCGCTTTTGCAATGGAAGTTTCAAAATGAATAACCTGTTTAGTTACTTTCTTCTCTACCTCATCTATCATCTCTATATCTTTCTTATATCCTTCCAAATCTTTCTTTGTCTCAACCAATTCATCTTTGACAGCTTTCAATTTTTCTTCCAAAATCTCCTTTTCAGTCTTCTCTATGGCCCTGTCTTTTCCTTTTCTCTGTTTGATTGTTTCTTCTTTGTCCTTGCTCTGTCTTTTAGAAGAATCTATCTCAAGTTTCTTTTGGGAATTACCTTTACATTTGTCTGTCTTCTTATCCTTGATAGCCTCTGTCTCACTAGGTGATATAAGAAAAACTTCCTTTGCCATTTCTCCTTTACCTTTATCTTCCCTCTTTTTACTATCACTAATAGTAAAAGTATCTAACATTTGTGACCTAGTGAGAGGTTTTCGGGGTTTGAAAAGAAAGGATGAATCATCTGAAAAGGAGTCTAATTTCTTAAATATGAGTCCCTTACCTTTGGCTTTAGATGTTTTATCTTCAGCTGCTTTCACCACAGGAGTTTTTGCAATGTCAATGGCCTGTAGGATGTATTCAAGTCTGCCTTTTCCTTTAACATCTAAGACCTTATCCAAAGTTTTTAGAAACTTAAAAATACCATAAAATTTATCATTTTATGATATCTTCCAACCTAACCATGATGAAAGAGAATTATGACTGAATTTCAAGCATGAGATTTTGAAAATTTTAGGTGTGATAACAGTGGCTCCATTAGGGATAGTATGCCCCTTGTGGGATACTAAGAACTAGTAGCTCCAGTGCTGCAATCCATTCCTTTTAAAATAGAAACTCTGAAATTCTGTCCAATCTATTTCAAATTGTTCCTACTAAAAATGCTCAGTCAACCTTGAGCTTATTTGCATATTCCTACCTATCTACCCTATCAACTGTAAACTTCCTTCAGCTCAATCAATGTGAAATTTCCAATGTAGCCAATCATCTATTTTATCTATAATTTGATTTTCTTGACTGCATCAGACTTCAAAACAACTATGAAATTGTGATGACCACTGCCACTGAAATTGTAACTGATCTTTATGGTAAAAATAAAACTGAAACATTGGAGAGTAAAACTCTTCCATGTATCTAGCTATAGGGTCCCAGAATACATAATTAGCTTGATGATCCTCATAACATCCTGTGACTTCTAAGAACTGATATTTAGCCACACAACATTTATTTGATAAGTTATCCGACTACCTTTCTGAATGATTCCCACAGACAATGTAATTTTCCTCACTATTATGATCATTCTTTGAATTAATCTGCTGTAAGGAATTACATAAATAATCAACCTTTTCCTCTGCCTGAGGGTTATTAGCACTATCTTCCAGTATTTCTTCTTGGTATTTGCAATGATTTTCATCTTCATTATAATCCGAAAACTGACAAGTCTGCTGCTTGCTTACATCAATCTCGGAGGAGGTAATATGATTTTCAAAAGTATACTATTTCTGATTTCCGTGATGGATCTTATGGGATGTTATTATTTCTGTATTGTTATGAAGAGCCTCTAAAATTTATTCATCCATAAATTCATCATCATCATAAAAATCTTCCAAATATTGAATAAAACCCACAGAATGTTTACAACAATCTTTGACAATCAATAAGGAGGGATGACATTCTTTAAACATCTCATAGAATTCATCATGAAAATTAGCAAGAGAATACAATAAACCATTTTCTAAACCTTTATACCAAGACCATGCTTTTCCTTTTAGAGTGGTCATAAACATCTTCATAAGACAGTCTTTAGGGATCTGAACCTTAAGACTATGTACATGCAGATGAAACCTAACCAAATGAAGAGCAACATTGTCTTTCTTTCCATCTTTGAATATTGGAAGATCATCTAACCAATCAACCTTTGGCATAAGATTTGGAAAACCAAGTGTATGAGACCAATTCATAGGAGCATACCTGGCATTTTTTCTTGCAATGGAACTCATCTTGAAACTTCATCAAACTACTGATCTTCTAGGAGTGGAGTCACCTTCCAATTTGATTATTTGATGTGTGGAGTTGCCAAGGTATTTTTGCAACCTCAAACAACTTCCTAAGCTCTTGCTACCTTCAGAAGTTCAGCTTATTGATGATGGGAATGAATAATCTTTAGGCTCCCGTCAGACGCACCAAAATGTTATCACCAAAATAGGACCTGATAGGCTGCTGATCAGACTACCTCAGTGTAACTATTTCAAACCAATCTTTTAGCTAAGGCTTAGCCTCCTCAGCCTGCGAGGGATCTCTCAAGGGTTAATTATTTTGAATAAAGATGTAAATAGATGGCTAACTCTATGGTTTATGATTTTGTAGGTTTTGTTAGAGTTGGTATCTTCATCCCTCCTTCAGAGATCAAATTTCTCTTGTTGCATTTCATTTTAGGTGTCTCATTCAGTTTAGTTAGCTGCATTCCATTAGGAGCATGGATCATCTGACGGTAAGGTCTTGTCACTCATATCCCTCATGTCTTGTACCTACTGGCCTATTCCTGTTCATCAAAATTATGTACAGTCATGCTTGGTCTCCTAGTTGGCAAAGTGTCATTTTTGGGTTTCTAGTCTCATTAGGTCTAGGGTCTAGTTAATCAGGTCTCAAAATGCCTAATAATGGCCAGCAGGCATATGAGGAAAGTTCAAATAATATTTCAGTGCAAAAATTTCATCATCGTAATGCTTGATAATGATTTTTCTTCAAAACTCTGTTTTGAGGAAAAATTGTCTATTTTATCCTTTTGTAACAAATGTAATGTAATTTTCAAATTCTTCAGTTGTAATAATGCTCCATTCGAAACCCTGGTCGCCTTTGTCGAAGCTCCAGCCATTCTTTCCCTGCAAGACAGATAAGAAGTTCTTCATCAGTCAAAAGCACAAAGGAAACAAAACAGAGTTCATTTAAAAGTGTCAAAGTCTGCAACATTAGAAAGTGGGTTTGCCCAAATGAAAAATCAAATTTTTTGATATATATAAGATATTTTCATATTCAAACCCCATGTACATGCCAAGAGACAAGAGTGAAGCCAAAATAAATCGTGGAGGAGCAAAGCCAGCGTTTGAAGGCCGAACTGTGTGCAATTTGTGGTCGCGGCACACTGAGCAACTGTCGCGGCGCACTGACTGAGCACGTCGCATAGGGCCGCTCAACTCTTTGCATTTTTGAACTGGCGCGATGCATACAAGGGTCGCGACGCACTGGGCCACTGTCGCAGTGCACAAGGCCGAAACACAAAAATTCTTGCCATCTCTCTCAATCATCAAAACGAATCGGTCTCCTTTGCTCCAAGAGGTAGAGACTACTAGTGTGCTGACATATGTCACATATCAGAGAGGCACTAGAAGATTATTTGCAGCAGCCCGACGAGTACTATCTCCACCTGGGGTGGAAGGGGTCTCATTTCCATCATCAGCAGCATAGGTACAGGTACAGGACAGAGGTAAGAGGCCTATGCAGGATGAGGGCCCTTTAGGAGGCCAGGATATTGATTTTGTACTCATTAATGAGGATTTGAGCTCTCCAAGCTCAAAGTTGAGAGAGAATATTCAGGAGCAGAAGGTGGAGATTGACACATTGAACGTAAAATTGCAGAGAGCCCAATGGATCATAAATTACCTGGAGCAGCGAAAAAAATAGTTGGAATATCAGCAAACAATCATGGAGTTGCAAAACATCAGTGAAAACCGGCAAGCTGCCCAAAGAAGCCAAATAGAGATGACACCCATTGAGCGGGAGATTGAGGCTAATAGAGAGACTTGGCTTGAGAGGGTAAATATTCATCTTGAGAAGTTTTTGGAGAAAGCAAACAAGGAAAAGAACATGCTCGGGCACATGAAGAACCATTATTGGGCGCGAAATCATGTTTGCAAAGCAAGGATCAAGATCCTGAAAGCAAGACTAAAGAGGGCACTAAAGCGTCGCAAAAGGCATGATAGACTCCAAATTTTGGTTGAAGCTTCTTTGGCCCAACATAGTGCTTGATGGTGGACATTCAGCCCCAATTTCAAGAAATTTGGGAAAATTTTTGTCAATTATGAATTTTTTGGCCTTAACACAAATTTTTTTGCCCAACGTGTAGCGCCATTTGGCACGTGCTTATAATTGGAAGCTCCTTTTGAGGAAAAATTTGCATTTCTGGATTTTTCATCAAAATGTATGCATGTCTATCCATTACCTAAGGATTTTGACAAGTTTTAGGTTGCCTAAAGGGTCAAAAGCACCTCAAAAATGGCCTTTCTGCCACTTTTTGGACACACATGAAGCAGTGTTGGGAGATTTGATTTTTAGAGGGGAAAATGGAAACCAAATTCAGAAATTAAATTTGGGTTGGAATGTAGACATGCATATCTTTCCAACGAGATATCCTGCACTCAATTTGGACTCCGGGAAGGCCCTCAAAATCAGTCTCAAATTGGCACTACGCATAGAGATTTCAGGCGCGACACATTGGGAAATTTGGCCTATTTTTCACTCAGCAACTCAGTTTTTCGCCTAGTTTTGGCCAGTTTGAATTTTTCATGTAACTCTTGATGTAACTTGATGTAATTTCATGACTATAATGTAATTTTGGCACATTTTTACTCATCCAAGTAGATTCATTCACCAAAAAGTGAAATGTAAGTGAATGAATCAGTTTCCTATCATATAGAGGCAAGTTGTTTCATTGCCTATTTTCCAGTTCTTAGTTTAGACATGGTTGAAAAAGCTCCTAGAATGGTGAGATCTACCCCTAGAGTCATGGGGATGAGTTAGGCTTGTCTATATCTTGTAGTTCTTCAGTCATTTTCAGGGTTGGACACTTGGGATTGCTTGGCACTTCATTGTACATTTCATCTTTGCATTTTGGCAAAGGAATAGACCAGGGTTTGCAGCACTCTTTGGGATCCATGTGGCTCTATGTTTTGATGGTGTGTTTCTCTCAGTGATTGTAATTTTACTGATGTTGAATGTGTACCATTTCCCTTCCTATTTTCTTCTTAAATTAAACAAATGAGTGATAAAGGTGGAATTCAATAGATTGCTTTGCTCTGCCTTGAGTTTTGTTTAATTTTCCATGTTTTCATCTGTTTGAAGAGGATTATTAAAAGCCTCTTGCCCTCTTCATCTCCTCACCGGTCTGAGCTATCCATTTCATTCAATCCAAAGCATCAAAACAATTGCCTTCCTTGCCCCATTCAGCTCTTTGCAAAACTGATCATTTCCCGGACCCAAAATCTGCCTTTCCCTTTGATTCCAACAAAAACCCCAAAAATCAAATCAAACTCTTTTATATGTATACCTAGCCTAAAATCAGCCTTTATTTTAAGTCATCTCAAGCCTCATTGATTATTTTTGCTGAGATTGACCCGGAGAGAGCCCTCTCCTGATCTGGTAGGGCTAGCTAGCAGATTAAGCGTGGTTTGATGTTACCATAGACTCTGCCTTCCTTCAGCCTGAGGTAGATTTAGGAAATAACAGGTTTGTTGGTTGAAATATGGAGACTAGCTACCATTGGGCTATGGAGTCAGTGACAGGGATAAATATAACATAATAGATTTTCTTATAAAATTGAGGCCTGTATATACTTCAATGAAAGAGTGACACATTCAGGAAAATCTCAATATCTTAAGGTTCAAAGAAAGTCAGGGCATGAGTGCATGAATTATGAGTAATCATACCTCAAGATATTAAAAGGAAAATATTTAACAGAGATTTATCCAAGCTTAACACTTAAAGGAAGTCAGAGCATGAATGACCATGAATTATGAGTAATAAGTATCAAACATTGAATAAAACCATCTACATATATGACCTAAGAACTCAATTCACCATAAATTAACACTTAAAGGAAGTCAGAGCATGTTCCCATGAATTTTGAGTAATAAGCATCAAAACTATGGAAGTAAAACACATGATAGAAGATAAAGCTCATTGAAGTACACTTATAATCTCAGCTTAAGAAAAGTTAAACTTCTTCTGTATATATCAGCTCCTCCAAAGTATTTACAAAGTAGACTGTTCTGATAACATTTTAAAACCCTATGTACATCGAATTCTACACTATTTATAGGCTTTTAGCCTTTACAATTAGTCTGCCAAGTGGCTAGACCATTTAACCTTTAACTGACACTTAAATCTAACCATAAAATAGATTCTAGAAACTAGGACTGACACCTTTTCAAAATAAGAATAAGAGTCCTACTAGGACTTAAACACTTATTTATTACATTTAAACTAAACTAATCCAAGTCTTCCTCGAAAGGAATCCAATATTTTTACCATGCTAGCCATTAACAAAAAAATTATAACATGATTGCCTTCGTGAAGTAATTCTACTCCTCATTTAAGAGAAATTAATTTGATGACCTGGCATATGTAAAATAGTCTCATTCAAACTATTTTAACTGAAAATATCCACATGGAAAATATGATATGCTTTGTCACCCTGATACTCTTTGACACCCTAATGATGGATAGATTTAAACATGCTTAACCTTTTTCCCCTTGTTCATCGTTTATCATGAAAACTGTCCTTACTGTCAAACTCTGTTTTGAGCTACAAAAACAACTTGTTTTCGTAGCGCACAGTAAAAGTTGATATGTGAAATTATTCTGTTGTTTTTAACCATTGGAGGATGTTGAATGATAAAAAATAAATAAACATTACATTCAAAACTGCATCACTCCCATCAGTTTATGTCTCTCAAAAACAAAAAGAAACCTTCAGAAATTCCGCAGCAAAAACTGGGCTTCAAGCCTGACACTTGCTGCGGAATTTCCTAACACTTTGGAAATTTGACAAAACTTAGATCTGAGCTTCAGAAAGCATATGAACATGCCTGCATGTAGTTTATAAGAAAAAAATATGATGATCTAATTGTTACCTCCTTATCTATTAGCAGTTTCAAACAGCTTTGTTCATGATTCCTCTTTCAAAGTTTCCTTTCTTTGATTCTGTCTTCGTCAACTCCATCTCTTCTTTTAACTCTTTCACTTGTCTTTGAAAGATTCTCTTTTTTTCTTGTAAACATAAGTTCCTCTTTCTTGTATCTGACACTATGATGCGTAAAGGCTATGTCCTTTTCAACATATTCTTGGCTTTTGCAATGGAAATTTCAAAATGAATAACCTGTTCAGTTAATTTCTTATCTACCTCATCTATCATCTCTCTATCTTTCTTATATCCTTCTAGCTCTTTCTTTTTCTCAGCCAATTCATCTTTGACAACTTTCAATTGTTCTTCCAAAATCTCCCTTTCAGTCTTCTCTATGGCCTTGTCTTTTCCTTTTCTCTGTTTGACCGTTTCTTCTTTGTCCTTGCTCTATCTTTTAGAAGAATCTGTCTCAAGTTTCTTTCGGGACTTACCTTTAGATTTGTTTGCCTTCTTATCCTTGATAGCTTCTGTCTCACTAGGTGATATAACAACAACTTCCTTTGCCATTTCTCCTTTACCTTTATCTTCCCTCTTTTTACTATCACCAATAGTAAAATTATCTGACATTTGTGACCTAGTGAGAGGTTTTTGGGGTTTGAAAAGAAAGGCTGAATCATCTGAAAAGGAGTCTAATTTCTTGACTATGATTCCCTTACCTTTGGCTTTAGATGTTTTATCTTCAGCTACTTTCACCACAGGAGTTTCTGCAATGTCAATGGTCTGTAGGATGTCTTCAAGTTTGCCTTTGCCTTTAACATCTTCTTCAACATTTCCTTTGGATCTCTTAGCTTCAGATTTTATCTTGCTGTCTATAACATGTTTGTTAGTTCTCTTTCTAGTTCTAGTTGCTGAAAGTGATGATGTATCTTGGACTAAATCATTTTTCTCTACCAAGTCTTTCTCTAAAACCTTTGAAACTTCATGTTGAGTTCCTTCTAATTCTGCAGTGGTATTGACATCCATTTCTTGCTTGGAAGAAGAATTTTTAAGCTTGAAGGATTTCCTTGGAGATAAGACATCAAGCTCATATCCATTCATGAACAGGAATGATGCCCAGTCTCTATTTAGTTTGTTTAAATCCTCCAAAACTAGCAACTTCATCAACCCATGGTGGAAAATGGAAGTTTCATTCCTTTCAGGTTTTCCTTGCACCTTGTCTGCCATTTTCTCGAGACTTCTAAAGAGATAGAATGGAATATCTATCAATTTCTTCCCTGTGAAATGAATCAATAATTTGAAATGATACATGTAAATTATCTAAAAACGTCCTTCACATGTAAAACATTTTTGTATGACCATTAGCAACTTGGAAAATTCATCTTTAAGACAACTTCTAGGAATTCCTTCAGTCATTTTGATCCCTGCATGATCTGGCTTTAAATAATCATCACAATTTTTCAAGTCAAATTTGGTGGCTTTAAACCATTCCTCTACGGTTCTTGGGATCCCTATTTCTTTAGAGATACTATCAGGTGAAATTGGGATATGAAGACAACCTACCTTTGTAAATGTGCCTCTGAAATTAGCCACAAAGTCTCGTGAAACTTGTTGATGATGCCCTTGCAGTTTCTGAAAGAATTCAATACACCCTGCCTTTGTAAATAACTCGGTGAAATTTTCATCTCCTAAAACCAAGTCTGGAGCTGTAGGTTCATAGCGGAATGGAAAACCTCCTTTATAAACCTTCTTGGGTGTAGCTGTAGCCATTTCCTGTATGATGTAGCGGTGGCTTTCCTTACAACTTTACACCTGTTTGTGAGAAAACACTTAATGACAGAGAGCAGTTAAGGTGGAGAGAGAGATTGATATAAGAACAAGGGTTTTTACTGGGTAGCTTCTTGACAGAGGGCTACTTTAGTAGCAAATGATAAGTGCGGAAAAAAAAAGTGAAAGAGGTGAGAAATAAACTTTCACAATAAGAATGAGAAGACATAAGACAAATGATGATTGGTATGAGAGAGTGCATATTTTTTTTAAATGATGGCTAAAATCTGGCAGCAAGTCCTTGAAATTTTCAAACACTTAAACATTCATCATTACTCTTTAAACTGTTAAAGACTGGCAGAGATTTTGTAGCATGTTTCATTTGACAAGTGTCAGTTTTGCTACGGAACTACTAGGTGTTTCTGTAGCAAATTATTTTAATTTCATGCTATATTTGCTGTTGACTCAGACAGTTTGGTGACAAATGGAAAACTTTCGGACTTATGATCATTTCAATGTGTCTACTCAAAACAAATTCCTTCGATGTGACTTGGAATCATTTCTAAGACCTTATCCAAAGTTTTTAGAAACTTAAAAATACCATAAAATTTATCATTTTATGATATCTTCCAACCTAACCATTATGAAAGAGAATTATGACTGAATTTCAAGCATGAGATTTTGAAAATTTGAGGTGTGATAACAGTGGCTCCATTAGGATAGTATGCCCCCTGTGGTATACTAAGAACTAGTAGCTCCAGTGCTGCAATCCATTCCTTTAAAAATAGAAACTCTGAAATTCTGTCCAATCTATTTCAAACTGTTCCTACTAAAAATGCTCAGTCAACCTTGAGCTTATTTGCATATTCCTACCTATCTACCCTATCAACTGTAAACTTCCTTCAGCTCAATCAATGTGAAATTTCCAATGTAGCCAATCATCTGTTTTATCTATAATTTGAGTTTCTTGACTGCATCGGACTTCAAAACAACTATGAAATTGTGATGACCATTGCCACTGAAATTGTAACTGATCTTTATGGTAAAAATAAAACTGAAACTATGGAGAGTAAAACTCTTCCATGTATCTAGCTATAGGGTCCCAGAATACATAATCAGCTTGATGATCCTCATAACATCCCATGAATTCTAATTACTGATCTTTAGCCACACAACATTTATTTGATAAGTTATCCAACTGCCTTTCCGAATGATTCCCACAAAAAATGTAATTTTCCTCACTCTTATGATAATTCTTTGAATTAATCTGCTGTAAGGAATTATAGAAATAATCAATCTTTTCCTTTGACTTAGGGTTATTAGCACTGTCTTCCAGTATTTATTCTTGGTATTTGCAATGATTTTCATCTTCATTATAATCCGAAAACTGACAAGTCTGATGCTTGCTTACATCAATCTCGGAGGAGGTAATATGATTTTCAAAAGTATACTCTTTCTGATTTCCATGATGGATCTTATGGGATGTTATTCTTTCTGTATTTTTATGAAGAGCCTCTAAAATTTCTTCATCCATAAATTCATCATCATCATAACAATCCTCCAAATATTGAATAAAACCCACATAATGTTTACAACAATCTTTGACCAGCAATAAGGAGGGATGAAATTCTTTAAACATGTCATAGAATTCATCATGAAAATTAGCAAGAGAATACAATAAACTGTTTGCTAAACCTTTATACCAAGACCATTCTTTTCCTTCTAGAGTGGTCATAAACATCTTCATAAGACAGTATTCAGGGATCTGAACCTTAAGACTATGTACATGCAGATGAAACCTAACCAAATGAAGAGCAACATTGTCTTTATTTTCATCTTTGAATATTGGAAGATCATCTAACCAATCAACCTTTGGCATAAGATTTGGAAAACCAAGGATATGAGAACAATTCATAGGAGCATACCTGGCATTTTTTCTTGCAATGAAACTCATCTTGAAACTTCATCAAGCTACTGATCTTCTAGGAGTGGAGTCACCTTCCAATTTGATTATTTGATGTGTGGAGTTTCCAAGGTAGTTTTGCAGCCTCAAACAACTTCCTAAGCTCCTGCTAACTTCAGAAGTTCAACTAATGGATTACGGGAATGAATAATCTTCAAGCTCCCGGTAGATGCACCAAAATAGGACCTGATAGGCTGTTGATCAGACTACCTCAGTGTAACTATTTCAAACCAATATTTTAGCTGAGGCTTAGCCTCCTTAGCCTGAGAGGGCTCTCTCAAGGGTTAATGATTTTGAATAAAGATGTAAATAGATGGCTAAATCTATGGTTTATGATTTTGTAGGTTTTTTGGTTGAAAGATGGAGACTAGCTACCATTGGGCTATGGAGTCAGTGACAGGGATAAAGATAACATAATAGATTTTATTATAAAACTGAGACTTGTATATACTTTAATGAAAGAGTGACACATTCAGGAAAATATCAATATCTTAAGGTTCAAAGAAAGTCAGAGCATGATTGCATGAATTTTGAGTAATGATACCTCAAGATATTGAAAGGAAAATATTTAACACAGATTTATCCAAGCTTAACACTTAAAGGAAGTCAGAGCATGAATGACCATGAATTATGAGTAATAAGTATCAAACATTGAATAAAACCATCTACAAATATGACCTAAGAACTCAATTCACCATAAATTAACACTTAAAGGAAGTTAGAGCATGTTCCCATGAATTCTGAGTAATAAGCATCAAAACTATGGAAGTAAAACACATGATAGAAGATAAAGCTCACTGAAGTACACTTAGAATCTCAGCTTAAGAAAAGTTAAATTGCTTCTGTATATATTAGCTCCTCCAAAGTATTTACAAAGTAGATTGTTCTGATAAAATTTTCCAACCCTATGTACATCAAAGTCTACACTATTTATAGGATTTTAGCCTTTACAATTAGTCTGCCAAGTGGTTAGACCATTTAACCTTTAACCAACACTTAAATCTAACCATAAACTAGATTCTAGAAACTAGAATTGACACCTTTTCGAAATAAGACTAAGAGTCCTACTAGGACTTAAACACTTATTTATTACATTTAACCTAAACTAATCCAAGTCTTCCTTGAAAGGGATCCAATATTTTTACCATGCTAGCCATTAAAAAAAAATTATAACATGATTTCCTTCGTGCAGTAATTCTGCTCCTCATTTAAGAGAAATTAATTTGATGACCTGGCATATGTAAACTAGTATCATTCAAACTACTTTAACTAAAAATATCCACTTGGAAAATCTGATACTCTTTGTCACTCTAATACTCTTTGACACCCTAATGATGGATAGCTTTAAACATGCTTAACCTTTCTCCCCCTATTCATCATTTATCATGAAAACTGTCCTTACTGTCAAACTCTGTTTTGAGCTACGAAAACAGCCTGTTTTCGTAGCGCACACTAAAAGTTGATATGTGAAATTATTACGTTGTTTTAAACCATTGGAAGATGTTGAATGATAAAAAAAATTAAACATGACCTTCAAAACTGCATCACTCCCATCAATTTATGTCTCTCAAAAACAAAAAGAAACCTTCAGAAATTCTGCAACAAAAACTAGGCTTCAAGCCTGACACTTGCTGCGGAATTGCCTAACACTTTGGAAATTCGACAAAACTTAGATCTGAGCTTCAGAAAGCATATGAAAATGCTTGCATGTAGTTTATAAGACAAAAATATGATGATCTAATTGTTACCTCCTTATCTATTAGCAGTTTCAAACAACTTTGTTCATGATTCCTCTTTCCAAGTTTCCTTTCTTTGATTCTGTCTTCATCAACTCCATCTCTTCTTTTAACTCTTTCACTTGTATTTGAAAGCTTCTCTTTTCTACTTGTAAACATTAGTTCCTCTTTCTTGTATGTGACACTATGATGCATAAAGGCTGTATCCTTTTCAACAGATTCTTTGCTTTTGCAATGGAAGTTTCAAAATGAATAACTTGTTCAATTAATTTCTTCTCTACCTCATCTATCATCTCTCTATCCTTTTTATATCCTTCTAGCTCTTTCTTTGTCTCAGCGAATTCATCTTTGAAATATTTCAATTTTTATTCCAAAATCTCCTTTTCAGTCTTCTCTATGGCCTTGTCTTTTCCTTTTCTCTATTTGACTATTTCTTCTTTATCCTTGCTCTGTCTTTTAGAAGAATCTGTCTCAAGTTTCTTTTGGGACTTACCTTTAGATTTGTCTGTCTTCTTATCCTTGATAGCCTCTGTCTCACTAGGTGATATAACAACAACTTCCTTTTCCATTTCTCCTTTACCTTTATCTTCCCTCTTTTTACTATCACCAATAGTAAAAGTATCTGATATTTGTGACGTAGTGAGAGGTTTTCGGGGTTTGAAAAGAAAGGTTGAATCATCTGAAAAGGAGTCTAATTTCTTGACTATGAGTCCCTTACCTTTGGCTTTAGATGTTTTATCTTCAGTTGCATTCACCACAGGATTTTCTGCAATGTCAATGGTCTGTAGGATGTCTTCAAGTCTACCTTTGCCTTTAACATCTTCTTCAGCATTTCCTTTGGATCTCTTAGCTTCAGATTTGATCTTGTTGTCTGTAACATGTTTGTTAGTTCTCTTTCTAGTTCTAGTTGCTGAAAGTGATGATGTATCTTGGACTAAATCATTTTTCTCTACCAAGTCTTTCTCTGAAACCTTTGAAACTTCATGTTGAGTTCCTTCTAATTCTGCAGTAGTATTGACATCCATTTCTTGCTTGGAAGAAGAATTTTTAAGCTTGAAGGCTTTCCTTGGAGATAAGACATCAAGCTCATATCCATTCATGAACAGGAATGATGCCCAGTCTCTATTTAGTTTGTTTAACTCCTCCAAAACTAGCAACTTCATCAACCCATGGTGGAAAATGGAAGTTTCATTCCTTTCAGGTTTTCCTTGCACCTTGTTTTCCATTTTCCCGAGACTTCTAAAGAGATAGAATGGAATATATATCAATTTATTCCTTGTGAAATGAATAAATAATTTGAAATGATACATGTAAATTATCTTAAAATGACCTTCACATGTAAAATATTTTTGTATGACCGTTAGCAACTTGGAAAGTTCATCTTTAAGACAGCTTCTAGGAATTCCTTCGGTCATTTTGATCCCTGCATGATCCGGCTTTAAATAATCATCACAAATTTTCAAGTCAAATTTGTTAGCTTTAAACCATTCCTCTCCGGTTCTCGGGATCCTTGTTTCTTTAGAGATACTATCAGGTGAAATTGGGATATGAAGACAACCTACCTTTGTAATTTGCCTTTGAAATTAGCCGCAAAGTCTCGTGATACCTATTGATGATGCCCTTGCAGTTTCTGAAAGAATTCAATACACCCTGCCTTTGTAAATAACTCGGTGAAATGTTCATCTCCTAAAACCAAGTCTGGAGTTGTAGGTTCATGGCGGAATGGAAAACCTCCTTTATAAACCTTCTTGGGTGTAGCTGTAGCCATTTCCTGTATGATGCAGCGGTGGCTTCCTTTACAACTTTACACCTGTTTGGGAGAAAATGCTTAATGACAAAGAGCAATTAAGATGGAGAGAGAGACTGATATAAGAACAAGGGTTTTTACTGGGGAGCTTCTTGACAGAGGGCTACTTTGGCAGCAAATGATAAGTGCGGAAAAAAAAAAGTGAAAGAGGTGAGAAATAAAATTTCACAAGAGGAATGAGAAGACATAAGACAAATGATGACTGGTAGGAGAGAGTGCATAAATTTTTTAAATGATGGCTAAAATCTGGCAGCAAGTCCTTGAAATTTTCAAACACTTAAACATTCATAATTACTCTTTAAACCGTTAAAGACTGGCAGATATTTTGTAGCACGTTTCATTTGAAAAGTGTCAGTTTTGCTACGGAACTACTAGGTGTTTCCGTAGCAAATTCTGTTAATTTTGTGCTATATTTGCCGTGGACTGAGACAGTTTGGTGAAAAATGGAAAAATTTCAGACTTATGATCATTTCAAAGTGTCTACTCAAAACACATTCCTCCGATGTGACTTGGAATCATTTCTAAGACCTTATCCAAAGTTTTTAGAAACTTAAATATACCATAAAAGTTATCATTTTATGATATCTTCCAACCTAACCATTATGAAAGAGAATTATGACTGAATTTCAATCATGAGATTTTGAAAATTTGAGGTGTGATAACACAGTATATGATGGCCATTCAACAACAAAATTAGTTCCATCAAGGTTCTTAGCAGGTTCAAGCTCCCATCAATCCTTCGCATTACTACGATAAGCACGGAAATCACATCTATTACTATGGGCCTGTTCCACGCAGTCCATTGTATGTTCAAATGCCATAGATACCGGTTAACCCCAACTTGTTTATGTTCCTACAGGGAAAAACCTATGGTCCATAAGGACAACCCTCTCAGGGACAACCTTTAGTCCAAGAGGGACAACCCTACGGTCCTACTGGTCAACCTTACGTTCAGCAAGGAGCACCCTATGCTCCTTAGGGGAAAACCTATCCATCTCAGGGACCACCTTTTGTGCAATAGAACTAGCCTTACGTTCAGTAAGGCCCAAATTTTGTACAGCAAGGTCAACCCTCTACTGCTCAGTCGGGCCAACCTGGTCTTTAGGGGTAATCTAGCTCGTCTCAACCATCAGGAAAACCTCTACAACAGGGACAACCTGGTGGATCTCAATATTTAGGCCAACCTGCACCCTAAGGACACCTGTCCAACCTCAGTATCTGGGTCAACTTGCACCCCAGGGGTAGCCCATACAACCTCAGGGCTCACCTTTTATTCGTTAAGGTCAATCTTCGATGGTACAAGGTCTGCGCTAAGGCACTGCTTACATTCCGCAACAAAAGCCATATGTTTCTCAGACAAGACCTCAATGGTTCGCTCAGAATTAATATTCTGGTCCTCAACCAGTGTATGGACAGAATTATCAGAATTATAACCAATATGGAAAATATCCTCGGGGATAGAACATATGGGGTCAGAATTTATCCCAACCTAGTTGGAATCCCAATACTGGTCTCTATCAAAGGCTTGTAATTCCTTTCAATCTGCAATTGCCCTTTCTTGCCATGTTGGAACTGCCCGATGTGTCGAATTGGACGAATGATCCTATCCTTCATAATCCATATTGGCCCCCAGTTCTGACTAAAATCCCTGGCGATTGTCCCAAATTTGAAGGCAAGTTCGGAGAAGACCCCCAAGCGCATGTGAGAAGACCCCCAAGGACTGTCCACGATGGGCCGATGTGAGTCGACTGCTCAAAGGCACTTAAGGCACTCCAGTTGTTCTTAAAGAACCATTCCCATCACAAAAAACTCAGATGGTGGAGAAACCTTAGTCCTACACCCCATTTGTCTCTCATATTTTCATGATGAATGGTCCTGCACCCATCTCTATTGCTACCCGATCAAAATGTTATACCAAACCACGTCAGGCAACGAGGAAAGAGATTGCTGATGGTCTTCCTCCCCCGCCTGCGTCTGGCTCTCTTCACATTGAAAGGCCCAGTCCTGAGCCCATTGTACAACCACCTTCTAAAGGCATACTATGAAAGTATTCCTATAACCCAAATGCCCATGCCACTCAAAATTACAGTATTTTTGAGTATTTGGCTGAAGCACCATTCGCTATGCCTGCATTAGAAGTACTTCAGGGCTGTCTGTCACAACATAAGAATTACTTCAGGGCTATCTGTCACAATGTAAGAAGTACTTCAGGGCTGTCCCTTACCAGCTTGCATAGATTATCCAAGTTGGGATTAATGGAAAGAATATCCATTGAGCGGTCATGGACGAGGGTGCATCTACTTGCATCATGTATTCTGCATGCTGGAAAGCCATTGGTTCTCCAACCATTAATGAATCTCTAAACTCTTTAGAAGCTTTTGACAGAAGGGAATCTCGCCCTCTTGGTGTTCTCGCCAATTTACCTATTATGTTGGAAGGGAAAATAGTTAACGTTGAGGTTGAAGTCATTGACACTAAGCTCAATTATAATCTTCTCCTCGGTCGCAGTTGGAATCACACTATGTTATGCGTCCCATCCACTCTCTTTCGTTTTCTTCGATTTTCACACGAAGGAAAGATCATCACTGTCGATCAGTTGATCTTTATCACTTCCATGTATTCCGAGAGCAATGTTCCATATCTAGATTGTATTCCTATGCCTTATGAGAGCATAGGACTGGGTATTTTCAAATATCCTACCCTTATGGGTCTTTTTTTTCTTCCTCCGCCCAACACTGCTCAGGTTAAAATGATCTCCACGTCCTCTGATCCATGGATAATCCCTTCGCCCGAGTAGGTTGATTCGTTTGGTGATGCGATGTCGTTAAGCCCAATAGAAATTGATTATTGTGAACTTATTTAGGCTTCGGCTCCTCCTCCTTCTGATCATACTCCGTTGAGTGTGTCTCTCGACACGTATTCTCAATCCCCTTGGCTCGATGCTTCAGATTCTCCTGATCCCTTGAATGAGATATTTCCCACTGATGAGGCCATCGTGGAAACCATGTCTCTCGAGGATCCTCCCTGATATGATAGTCATCATCGTTCCTCCTTTATGCTTGGAATTGGGGCCATGTGTAATTGTCTTGAGAAGTTCACTTCCCAAGCTCCTTCCCATCCGCTTCAAATGCCCATCTTGACAAATGAAATTTTTGTGGCAGGTAACCAGGGAAAAATTACGTAAATGATTCCTATTGACATCTCCATTAAGTCGAGGATTTTCGAGAACATCCACATTGGGGTGACCTATTCTCCTGATGAGATCGAGGTATATACTAGTCTCTTTTGAGAGTTTCAAGACGTTTTTGCTTGGTCCTACGAAGAAATGCCCGACATCGATCCGAGTATAGCTGTGCATGAGATCCATACTTATCCTAACGTGAAGTTTTTTCACCAACGTCTTCGTCCCATGCACCTTAGAAAGGCAGCCGCCATTAAGGGAGAAGTTGGAAAAACTTCTCAAAGCGGTATTCATTTATCTGATCCCCTTGAAAGAATGGGTTTCTAGCATTGTCCATGTGGATAAAAATTAGGGTAATATTCATGTTTGTGTGGATTACCATAACAACAAATGCGCTTGTCCTAAGGATAACTATCCCATTCCTTTCATCGACCAGATCATTGACGATTGTGTTGGGAGTGAGATATTTTCCCTTATGGACAAGTTCTCTAGTTACAACAAGATCGTTATTCTATCAACCCATCAACACAAGTCTACCTTTTTCTGTTTGTGGGGTACCTTCACATACAAGAAACTCCCTTTTGGTCTTAATAATTCTGGGGCCACATTTCAACGAGCAATGTCGTATGCTTTCCATGATATTAAACACATTGTTCAACCTTACCTGGATGACCTTCCGACTCATTATGCTAAGCGTACGGACCACCCAGATCACCTTCATTAGATATTTCTTCGATGTAGACGCTATAACATTCAGCTCAATCTGCATAAGTGTGTCTTTTGCATCAATTCTGGTAGACTCCTTGGGTTTATCATTTCTAAATATGGAATTCATCTCAACCCTCTTAAGTTCGAAGCTATTGTTAATTTCCCCTCCCCTTCCTATTTACATTAGTTGCAGAGTCTGCAAGGGAAAGCTAATTGCATAAGTAGCCAAAGGATTCACGTGATTTCTTAAGCAAGGCATCCCATTCCTCTGAGATGAGATTTCCCAAAAATATTTCGATGCACTAAATACATTGCTTATCAATGCTCCTCTTTTGCGTTCACCCAATTATCATCACAACTATTCCCTATACTTGGCTGCCACATTTAGCACTATTGCCATGGTTCTAGTACAAGATGACAACCATGCTAACGAGCACGTCATTTATTATTTGAGCCGCAATTTTCTCGATATTGAAACATGTTACACACATGTAGAGAAATTGGCGTTGGCAGCTATTCAAGACATCCAAAATTTTCATCATTATATTCTACTTCACACAGTAACCGTGATTTATGATTGCAACCCCATGACCTATATATTGACTTGAAAATTGCTGGGGGGAATTACTTAAAGTGGATAGTTATCCTCCAAGATTTCGATTTGGAGTTCACTACCGCCAAATCGAAGAAATAATTGGTTTTTGTCGATTTTATTTTCTTTTTACCGTCTGCCTCTTCTCCCTCTGGTTCTGAGGAACGCATTCTGGACGAAACAAAAAATAGTTGTTGAATTACTTCCTAATACCTTGCCGTAGGAATAACGTCTTCTATATTTAGAGAGGCTTGATGAAACTTGCCGCTTTTCTGCTCTATTCATATAAGCACAAAAGAAGCGGATCAAAGCTCATTTTGATAAGAAAGTTTCCCCTAGTACCTTTGTAGGAGACCTAGTCCTCTTGTATGACCAAGCCCATGATAAGCTGGGGGCAGGAAAATTTGAAAAAATGTGGCATGGTCCCTATATCGTTAAGCGCGTTTTGTAGAATGGGGCTTATGAGCTAATTGACTATGAAGGCTATCCTTTGAATCAGCCCATAAATGAGTTTCACCTCAAAAAATACTATGCATGAGTTTCTCGTGCATTTCCTTTTGTACATAAGTGTGTTTTTCATTTTTGTACATTTTTTGGCTTGGTGTGCTTTGCGAGCAATTTTTCTTGCTTATTATGTCATTGCTTACTATGCAGATGTCTACCGCTCCTTATGTTGGTTTCACGGATGGTTCCTCCCATAGTACCTAGAATTTATCTTTTGCAGCCTAGGTGATTTATTATCCTAATGGTGAGTTGATAGACCTTCAAGGTATTTTTCTAGGATGAACAACTGACAATGTCGTTGAATACAGTGTGTTCATTGAACTCTTAACCGAGGACATTTCTCTCGACATTCATGCTTTAATTGTGAACCTAGACTCTCAACTTGTTGTTCTCCAGCTTAATGGGCATTACTCTGTCAGAAATCCTTAGATTTTAATGTTGTATTTGCGTGTTCATTTTTTAGAAAGGAATTTTGATTATATCACATATTAGCATATTCCTAGGAGAATGAATGTGTTAACTGATGCAGTATCCAATATTGTATTAGATAGACATTTGCGTAATTTTTAAAAGAATCATCATCACATAATAATATTTAGACAGGAAAATTATATATATATATATATATATATATATATATATATCAATTGTTTGCAACATAAGTTCAAAAAATACATGTGTTTTGGTTACATCCCGAGACATCATGTCTCTCAAAAAATATGCAAAAATAAAGCCTAGACATCTAATCAGTATGAAGCTCATGATAGCATGTCACTTCATGCACAAGCCGCCTCAGTAAACGGTGGATGCGGTTAGACACCCCTATAGTGTGCCTCTGATACGCACGAGGAACATCCTTGAATCTCACGTAATATGGGATCCCGCTTGTGAGTCCCTCCAAGTTGCGCGCGATCTCATCTTCCTCGCTTCCCTCACCTTGAGTGGCCACCTCGAAATCGCGTGGGACCCTTCGTGCTATGGGGGAAATTCCTACAGGTCTCTCTGGGCCAACATCTACAATGCTTGGATAAATAATCATAACATATATAAACACAAAAATTATAATACTCATCAAAATTAAAAAAATAGTTTTTACCCAATGAATCATCCCAATCCTCTCCTTCTGGGAGTGGAAGGTTCGGATCACCCATGAAATCGGTGTTGGTATACAGCCAATCCTCTACGACGATGATTTTTCAGTGGAGCCAGTCGAATAATTCTGACTTCCATGAAATATGTTGACCACCTCCCGATCGAGGCATCATCTCTGCCCAACGAACCATTAGTGGCTCTCGTGATGATGGTGCGGGTACTACCACCTCCTGTCATTGAAATATTGGCAATCTTTTTAGGATGAACAATATCAAGATGGACCTGTATCCAAATTTTTTCAGCTTTTCGTTCTTGCACTTTGTCTACTGGCGTTTCAGGTTGATTGTTACGGCTTCCTTCCAGTTGAAAATGGTTGGAGTCATACAATCTGTTATCTCTCTGAAATTTCCCTAAGGTTGTTATGTTGTGTTAAAAGAAATATCAGAGGTAACTATCAACCACTTTTGGAGATTAGGATCTACATTCCTAATGCTCAGAGAGGGCTCTCTCTTAATGATTTAACTTTGTTGTTTTAATTGATTTTAGGCTAGTTATGTATGAATGATTTGGTTTGATTTTGATTTGTTGGTGGAATTAGTGATTTATATGGATAGGTGCTTCTCTATTTTCCATTGGGCTATGGAGTCAATATATCAAGAAAACATAATAGAATAAAGTTTTAAAGGAAGTGTTATAGGGCAGGGTAGCTGAGCAAAATCAGCCGAATGGTGAAGTGGTTTTCAATCGAGATCAAGGAGCAGTTAAGGATTCCTTAAACTAGATAATGAAAGAAGGTGAAGGAGTTCAATTGGGATCATAGACAATTTAAGGATTCTCTAAACTAGATATCAAAAGAAAACATAAAAATGAATAACAATTCAGAACAAAGTGTATTTAAACAAATTCTGCAATGAAATTCCTATTATAACATTTAAATTTATAAAACATGCAAGTTTATGGAATACTTAAGAAAAGAACATGAAAAATTGAATTATACTTCACTGAATTATCTCAACACATGAATCCTGTAAAGAAATTCATTTATTACTTATGTTGTCTTTCAACTTGGAAATGGTACAATAAACCCTAAGGAAGTAGATCAATTCAACTATAGAAATATTCAGGAATCCACACTCAATACTTTGAATTGATGAAGTATTTATACAACACTTTACAAAATATATTATCAAATGATTTACGATTTATTTAAGGAAAAATAATACATCTTCATGCAAGAAGATAGAGACACCTATTAACTTACTGCAATTTGTCCTTGTTTTATTTGATTTGTTGTTTGTTTCTTTGATATTTGTTGTCTTTCACGCTGGTTTGTCTTTCATCTGTCTTCATCTGTCTTCATCCCATCTGTCTTTATATGAATTCTCTTTAACCTGTGAATTCTTTTTACCCAACTGCTCTTTTTTCTCTTTAATCTGTCTTTATCCATTTTGCTCTTTTACCTGGTTGCTATTTTACTTATCACAGTAAATCGCACGATTTTCCCAGGCTTATTCATCTAGAAGTTTAATTTTCACCATCCTCATGTAAATCTCATCCGCTTCAGTATACTTTGCAAATGTATTATTGTTTACAAAAAGATTATTTACCTCATGCTGGAGGTAACAGATATTTTCAAATATTTGAAAGAGTACTTTGCCTGTGGGGATTCCTTTCAATGAGGAACTGTTGGAATTTTCTTTAGCTACTTCCCAGATCTTTTTTATCAAAATATTCATGCCTCATTAGTCTATCATTGATTACTAATGGTTTAGGCAAACCTTTTTTTCTCAAAACATCAAACTTGTTCATGAATTTGTTCACTGCAAGCTCCATAGTTTGACATTTATCCTCAAGCTGTGTCATCAGATTTCTCTTGGAAATCACTTTCTTTTCTGTCACTTATCCCAAGTTCTTCTAATTCATATTTGTTTTTGGAATTAAGGAATTTTATTATCTCAGTGCCTTCCTCTGGTTTCTTTCCAAGCTCTTCTTTTACCTTTTGAATTGCATTACTAGCTTCCTTTATCAAATCATTCTGCTTGAATATAACTTGGATAGAAGGCCAAATATCATTAACTAATTTAATGATATTGGCCCACAACTACTGTTTTTCTTGGGCTAAAGGCTCTGCTAATGTCAATTCCTTTTCTAATTTATGGATCCTTTCATTCAATCTGTTGGATTTCTGTGTTTCATCTTTATGCATTACTTGAGCCAATTTCTTTTCATCTTATAGTTTTTTCACTTGTTCTTTGAGCCTATTGATTTCAGTAGTTTGAATTGACATATCCTGCATGGGTTTGATCCATTTTTTGGTCTCATCAGTGGGATGGGCTGATGTTGTTGCTGGTGTAGTAGATGGAACTTCTGTTGACACTAGAAATGTTGTAGCAGCTGGGACTGCTGTAGATAATGGAGCTGCTATAGCCACTAGAGCTGATGTTGAAGCTATAGGAGTGGCGGTAATGGGAACTACTTCCATGCTGGCTTGCTTTTCCTGCACAAGTTTGTCCATTTCAGCTTCCATCTCTTTAAGTTGAGCTGCCAACTAAATGATGAGATTCATTATTTCATCTATCTGATTTTCATTTTCCAAAACTTCTTTTGTTAGTGGATGCTATGTTGTTGGTAACTTCAGATGTTTCTTTAATGAAACTACGTATGCATTCTTCTTCTTGATAAGCTCTTCTGCTGCTTTGATATCCTTTGGATTATAACCTACTTCCATTACCAAATATTCAAATGATTTTATCATGTTATCCTTTGTTTGTGAAGAATATTTCTCTAGTTTAAACAGTGTCCTTATGTTTTCTACAGAATTCTGCAACTTTTGTACACTTAAAGCTTTGTGAGTCATGGTGGAATAGATCATTTCTCCTGCTTGTTTATGAAATTAAATTTGATCTATTGGATGCACATCTTTAGCAAGAACTTCAAAGGTTGTTGTCTTCTAATCTGCTGATGATTTTGGAGCCTACACTGTTGGCTGTAAAAATGTCATTTGCATCTTTCTATTTTTGTAATCAAAAGCTGAAAGCAATGTTTTTTGGTCACTAGGAGTTTGCTTGCAGTATTGGGCATAAGGTACAACTTTCAATGCTTCATTCTTGATTTTGATTTCTTTATACTTCTCTAAGATATCTTTCTCTTTCTCCATTGGTTTTCTAGATGATGAAACCTCTACACTATGTTGTTTCTGAATGATTTGTGCACTGGAGGTTGATGGTGGCTGTGTTTCTTCTGAAACTATTGGAGGTGCATCATCTCTGAAAACTGTATGTATATCAATGACTTCAATTGTATCAATTATTTCTTCCTTTGCTATCACTGGATCCAATTTTTCCTTCTTCCTATAAATAAGTTTGAACTTAGTATCAAAAGTGGTTTCTACAGAATAAGAGCCTTCCTCTCTTGTCCTCTTTGAATTTATGTCATGTGGGGCTGGAGTAAGCAGGATGGAACTAGTATCAACCTGCTTTTCCACCTCTTGTAAAGTGTTTTCCAACCACTCTGACTGGTTGGAATATCTTTCAACTTCAGAATTTGACACATGAATGAAAAGGGTTAATTTGAATTTGACTCTTAACCTACTTGTGATGCCCAAGGGTCATATTGCCATTTGAAACTGCTGCTGAACTTGAAATCTTGTAAATATTTGTCTGCTTGCTGACCAACATTCCTACTATTGCCAATAAAAGGACCTAACTAGTTCTTAATATTGAATAGAGTCTTTTTCTTAGCTGAAAGGAAATTGACTTCATCTAAGTTCATAATGAGTCTGATGTATTCCAAAGAAAATAACCTCATTGGGAGGTATTTGGGAAGTTTGTATGGAGTTAGTTGGCTTTCATACACTCTAATTTATGTATGATTTTGGTATAAATACCAGTCTCCTTTTTTACTTTGATCTGAAAACTATAACACCTTCTTTATCTCTTCACTGATTCTAGGCTGGATGATACCACTTAGCATATTAACTACTAGATAAACAAATGAATCAATGAAATATTTATAGCTGAATTCAATGGAATCATTTCTGATCAAGGATGTCCAAAATAAAACAGATTGGTGATTACCCTCTGTGTCCAGTTTTTGGAGGCTAACTACAAACCTTTCTGATTGGAAATATAGGAACAAATGAAGCAAAACTGAGGAGTATTTGAATACTCCTTCTTCTGGTAATTTGACAAACTGATCATGGATTTAATCTGATAGGTATTGGGAAAAATTGAAGGTTGAAGCTTGAGGTTGGCCTGGGAAAAATATGGATAAGAAACCAAGGATAGATTCATCTACATATCCATGAGTAAAATACCCTAAAATACATGACAACATTGTAACAATTTGTCTGTTTCTCTCTAAAAATATGGAGGCTAAATATGGAGGATTACTTTTCGGGGTTTCTACTGATGGAGGAAGGAAATTTTGGAATATTTGGAATCTCTTAGGAAAAACTGACTTCAAGTAGATTTCAGTAAGGTTTTCAATGGATAGTGGCAGTTCATCAGGTTTTGGTTGAATCTGTAGCATCTGATTAATGAATTGAGCAGTGATTGTGAAAAGGATTTCTTTGTTTGGGGTAACTAAAGATCTTTCATTGGGAAAATAGTGTTGAGAATTTGGAGGGCTAGAGATTAATACAAATTCTCTTCTTGATAATTACTTGTGAGCTTGCTTGAGTTACTTATGTCTTTCTTTCTTTAGCTTAGTTAGTATTTCATAAATTCAATTATAAAAATGCACAAGACACAAAGTTAGGTTCCCAGAGCTAGGGCAAAACCTCTCCCTCTTGGAGAGGAAAACCTGCAAATAATTCTTCTTATAGATCTTCAAATGACAAGTACCATGACCCAGGCTCAGACCCTTCACCTATGAGTGCCTCCAAGACCTTGTTACTGTTTATAAGTCTTTTTACAACGCTGATCTTTCTTTTCTTCACCAACGAGTACTGGCTTGTATCAATATTAGATAACTCCATCTCTTGGATTCTCCTTCTACTTCTCGACTTTACTTCAACTTTACTTAGGTTCCTTTTCAACTTTTCCTTATCTCGTTTGATACTCAAAACATATATATATATATACTTCTGCATTGAATCCTTTAGATGTATTTCGATCTTCCTGTATATATATGATAGCTTAGTGCTAAACTTGGAGTATTTCTCTTTGATGTTTTGAACACCTTCAATATATATATATATATATATATATATATATATATATATATATATATATATATATATATATATATATATATATATATATAATTCTGCACTGAATCCTTTAGATGTATTTCGATCTTCCTGTATATATATGATAGCTTAGTGCTAAACTTGGAGTATTTCTCTTTGATGTTTTGAACACCTTCAATTTTTCTGGTTGATTAGTCTTCTTCTTCACTTTAATTTGAGACATCCCTTCTTGCTTTATATCCCTTAACACTTTGCTATATTATCCTTTTCTTATACAATGTAATCCACATCTTCTGTTTCTAAGGCATGTGAGTTTATTCGCACTACTACAAATTCTTCCAACCTGGCATTACCACAGACCCTTCTACTCATACTACATCAGACCCTTATCTTCACACTTCATCAGACCCTTATCTTCGCACTTCATCAGAGAAACTAATCCGAACTTTTGTGTATTACACCACCACTTCTTTACTGATTTAAGGTCTGTATTATACCTCTGTAATATCTCAGAAAAAGTCTGCAATTTATTCTATATTAACTTCAGAGCTATCCGACATTTCTTGTTCTAAATGAGTGTAGACAGGGGTATATATAGTGGCTGCTTCTTTGATATGAGGCCAACCATACGGCTGACACATAGGCCGACTTTAGCATATATTTTAGGCCGACATGAAGACTTGTATATTCCAGCATTAACGATGACTTTATGAGGCTATTTATCAGCTATTTTCTCACAAGGTCTTGGAGCACACTTTTAAAACTAGACACTTCATAAACATGACTTTTGATTACATTTATAAACATAAGACAAATCCTACTAGACATCAAGAAGAAGTATATTGACCTATAATAAATCTTTCTCATGAAACCCATCAAGCAAGTACAAAAAAATACATTTTATTATCTTTGACATCTTCTTTACATAAATACATAATTTCATAGTCAACATGAAGACCGACCTAGTTACACTTTCCAACAAATATTTTATCTGGTAGAGTCTAATGAGTTCTGGAAATTGAAAGGTCTGTGGGAATATGTATTTAGGTAGGTCTGAATCCCATTGATGGATATCATCTGCTTGGTCAATGAGTTTTTCATGGCTCCAACAATGGAGCTCTAAAAGGTTGAAATCATTTACTGTATCACTGCTTTTGAAGTCCTTATGAGCTAGAGGGGTGTGGTCAACGTATACCACGGGTGGTTAAAGAGGTTTTACAGATATATTACTTTGGGAGGCCATCAATTCGTTTAATTTATCAATTATTAAATAATAAGTTTACTTGATGGCATTGGGCACTTAGGATTACCTGGAAAACGGTTGAATTCGGTTTGCATAAGTCCAAAAGGCAGTAAGGTTCAATTCTAGTCTGCAAAGGATTTTGGTCTCTTTTCGCAAATAAACAGTAATGGTAAATTAACGGTTTAAGTGGGGTTTTATTACTTTGAACTTTGTTTTATCGCAATGGCGCAGGGTTGAAATTGTTTTAAAAATCAGTGGTTTTATCTCATAGCACGGAAGAAGATTAGTGGATTATCACACTATGAAGAATGGTTTGGCGGTTTTGGGACTTGGGGGTGCGATAAAATATGGGAGTGTCACGTGGCAAGGGGAAGGGGGTGTGAAACCACCCATTTTGTACCCCCTCCCCCCCATTTGTTTTAAACATTGGACACGCGGGGGTGAAAAAAGGCGTATTGGGCGTTATATCTAATGAATGGCGATCGGGCGGTTGGAAGAGTAGGGGGCTTTGATAGGTGGGAATCGAGGATATATTAAAGAAAAAAGGTTTTAATATAAAAATGAATTGAGGATTAATATAGTGGAGGGTTAAGAAATATATTAAATGAGGCTTAATATAATATGGGGATATGTATTAAAGGGGTTAATATATACGTGAAAAGTTAAAATGATAGCAGGAGGGGTTTGTATGGAGTGGGGCCAGATATATTTTAACCATTTAAAACTATACAAAAAGTGGGTTTTGCATGTTTAAATGGAAAAGGTGGGGTTAGTAAAAGGGAAGTGAATTTTCAAAGGGAAATAGATTTTTAACTAGTGAAAGGGGTTTAGGAAGGGAAAAGGGGTTTTAGGAAGGGAAAAGGGTTAGAATAAGGGGAAAGGGATTTTTCAAAGGGAAAATAAGTTTTAGGAAGGGGAAAGGGTTAGAATAAGGGGAACATGTTTAGAAGGATATTAGTGATAAAAGATAAACCATACAATGTCTTTCATAACTTGTGAAAGTAATGTACCTAGCCTTTATTTACCCTAAAAATTTTACTTCCTTTATTGGGTGCATTTTAGCTAGCTGGCCCTTTTATTTTCTTTTGATAAGAAAAATAAATTAATTCTAACCTTATATCTTCCAATGGCTCAAATTAAACTTATGAATTCATTTTATTATATACCTAACTACTGATCTGCCAAGATTAAATGGTTTGGTCAAATCTTTATTCACTAACTATCATGATATGAAATTTAAAGGCATGAATGAATCAAGATTAAACTGTATGATCATCATGGATTGTGGCATTTAGGACAAGCTGCACACAATTTTATTTGCAAAAGTAAGGTAAACTAAGAGTAGTGGCATTTGAATGTGCAACAGTTTCAAGATATATTTTTGTTTCTTTTTTTGGGGTTCATACTTTATATTCTTTTTTTATCTTCTTTTATTTTGGTCCTTTGATTTTTCTTTTAGGAAGTACCCTCTTTTCATTTTTTAATATGGGAAAGAATTTTCAGAAAGCAGAGGTATGTACAATATTACAAGAATTAACATAGTCAATTCAACATTATGATCCCTATTATTATATGACCCTAATAGTGGCTCCACTTGGGGATGACATCTCCTGGTGAGATGTCAAGAACTTTCTGATCAATGGCCTTGGAACTTTGAATTTTCTTGCCTTGGAACTGCTTTATGTGATCTCCTTTATTCAAACATATAATGTTATATCTTTTAAAGCTTAGGGCCTTTTCTTCGGGCTTCAACTTTAGAAGAAAATCATGCAATCCAATCTAAACTTTGTTATGATATTTACAATGAGAAAAGTAAAACAAATGAACTAATGGTTAATTCGGAGAAAAGTAGTGCTTCAGCGTTCTACCATTGATTGGTCCACCAAGTAGATATGTTCCATCTAACTCTTTAAAAACAATGCATTGTTTCCTTTGTAACCATAAATGATGTATGGACCCTTCTAGAGAAAGTCAAATTTCCCATGTTTTCCTTTTTATTCTCTTCTGGAATACCATTTGAGTACTTTATCACCTATGAAAAAATGATTTGGTTTAGTTTTATTATCAAATATATTTTTTATGTTGTCTTGAATCACTTGTGATTTGATATAAACTTCTTCCCTAGTTTGCTACAAATGAATTGTTTGATTTATCCTCCTTTGGATGTCATTTGGTTCTACTTGCAACTCTTGAATCATTTTCATCACTGGCACTCCCAATGAGGATGGAAAAACAACATCCATCCCATATACCAATTGATAGGGAGATGTACCAATAGATTTCTTGGTAGTTAGTCTGTCTGCCCATAAGGCATTAACCAACCTTTTATTCCAGGTTTCTTGTTATCTTCTAACATCTTCTTGATGATTTTGACTAGGCTTTTATTTGAGGATTCTACTAGTCCATTACCTTGAGGGTAATAGGCAGTGGAATTTCCAAGGTTGATATGGTATTTGTTACAAAATTCTATCATTTTATTGGATTTGAAGGCAACAACATTATCGGTAATGAGATTTTTTGGGCATCCAAATCTAGAAATTATGTTGTTTTCAAGAAATGAGATAATGACAAAGTTTGTGGCTTGTCTAGAAGGGATGGCTTCTATCCATTTGGTAAAATAATAAGTGTCTGTCAATATCCATTTATGCTGGGCTAAGGAGGGTGGGTGAATTTGACCAATGAAGTCTAAACCCCATTGTTGAAATGGAATTTAATAGAAATAGGTTAGAGGGGTAATGGTAAGTGTTGTGTAACCAGCTCCAAAAATAGAAGAAAAAAGATATCAACGCCTTAGAAATAAGCCACTTCAAGGGGGAAACCTCCAATACATTACATAAATGAACAATTCTTGGATGATGCAATTTACAAAACCTCCTTTCTATATATAGGAGTCCATGGGGCCATAATGTAATCCTAGTGGGCCACAATGTAATCCTAGCCGACCTAACAATAATAATTTAAGGGCACAATAATAACAAAATGGGGGTTACAAAGGTACAATAATAACAATAAGGGGGTTACACTAATAACAATAAGGGACTATACTATTAATATAGGGACTTAACATGCCCCTCTCCTTCAAACAAGTGTTGTCCTCAACGCTTGATTATTTCTTGATGCTTTTGTATAAAATTCTCATCCTCCCATGTGGAATCTTTTATAGGAAAGTTCTTCCACTTGCTGAGATACTCTGAAATTGATCGTACTTTTCGAGTTCTTGTTTTTGTGACCGCTTCAGTACTTCTTTCGATGTGATGTTAATATTCCTGTTGTTTCATTAGATTTTGCACCAAAGTTGGGTTATCCTTTGAGAGTTGGAGAACTTGTTGTTGATGCTCGATGTCATATTCCACTAATTTATCATCCATATTAGCTATTATTTTATCCTTCAAACCATCCAACTTAGCCTCCATTTCTTCTTTTAAACCATCTATGTCATCTTCAGTTGCTCTTCGTAAGATCGAAATTTGTTGCACTTGGTACCGTAATTTTGATATCTCATACTGCAATTCTTCCACTTCATGCATCATAGTATAGATTTCTGAGGGCTTAATGGGTGTTGAATTATTTTTAGGAGGCATTTCAGAACGCAATACTGAAATATGTGCTCAATAGGCCCTTGGAATCACTTCAAATTGATTTTTCAAACAAGATTTATGCAATTCGGGAAAAACAATACACACCTTTTACTTGCTTTTGAGGAGCTCGATATTGGAATTGGATTATCTCTGTGATTTCAAATCTTCAATATCTGAAATTCAGCAATGAAATAGCCCTTTTAATTATATTTTTAATGCCACCGGTCTGACCTGATTTGGATTCTCCAGGACAAAGTTGTGTCCAATCTCCCACAATGACCTAATTATGGACTGGTTCAGTATAGCAAACTTGTACGACTTGCCATGTGTCACTGTTTCATCCTTTGTCTCTGAAATTGATAGCCAAGAAACTAGTTGTGTACTTGCAACCAATTTTTACGGCACTCCAATCCGATGCCCAGAGAGAGAGTTATTGAACTTTTCCCACAATCACCTCTTTGAGATGCAATTCAGGAGCCTGAAAAAGCACTACCTTCCACAGATCATATCTCCAAAAATATTGCGAACCAAGCTCTAAAATTATTTGACGAATTTCCTCAGGATTTCAATTTCGCACCATATGAATTTCAGATTCTGAACCTTCGTAGAAAACAAGTTATAGCACAAATTCCACGATGACCTGTTTAGGAGCCTGAAAAAAGACCTAACTTCCACAGATCATATCTCTGAAAATATTGCGAACCAGGCTTTGAAATTTTTAGAAAATCTTCCTCAGGATTTCGGCTTCGCACCCTAAAAATTTCAGCGTCTGAAACTTCGTAGAAAAAAAAGTTATAGCGAAAATGCCACGATGACCTGTTTAGAGCAGCGAAACCCTAGAATCCAAACCTCTGATACCAAATGTTGTGTAACCAGCTCCAAAAAGAGAAGAAAAGAGATATCAACGCCTTAGAAATAGCAAACGCAGGGGGCAACCTCCAATACATTACATAAATGAACAATTCTTGGATGATACAATTTACAAAACCTCCTTTCTGTATATAGGGTGTGTGGCCATAATGTAATCCTAGTGTGACCTCGATGTAATCCTAAGCCAGGCTTTAACAATAATAATTTAAGGGCACAATAATAAAAAAATGGGGGTTACAAGGGTACAATAATATCAATAAAGTTACTAATAACAATAAGGGACTATACTATTAATATAAGGGACTTGTGATGAAGTTTCTTCTTCCCTTCAAATATCTGACATTTGTGACAAGAGGTCACATACTTTCTGACATCTGTAGAAAGAGTGGGCCAGTAAAAACCTGCCCTCAAAATTTTATTAGCAGTTGTTTTCCAGTAGAGGTATCCTCCACAATCTCATGTATGAAATTCCTGAATTACTTTGTCAGCTTCATCTTTTAATAAACAGTTCAATATGATGCCACCATGATCTTTCCAAAATAAAGAATTATCTATGATACAATATTTCATTGCTTTCATTTTTTAGAATCTATTTTTAGTTCTAGATAAACCAGGAGGATCTTGTAGATTGAGTAAAACAAATATAATGTCTGCATACCAGGGTGAATCTGTGAAAGCTTCACTGATTTGTGGAGTCGCCATCTCTTCTTGATCATCTAGGGCAGCAATGAAATTTATATCTAAGGCCTGACAGTTCGATTCAGCCATGAGTTTGGCTAAACCTTGGCCTTTGATCAATTTGGAAGGATTGATTTCAATCTCATATTCTAGTATTGTGGCAATCCATTTGCTTCTTTTTCCATCAGGTCCATTCTGAGTTAGAATGTCCTTTGCAACTAAATTTGGAACATATGCAATTATGTGTGAGTATAAAATGTACACTCTGAAATCCTTTATAGCTTTCACTAAAGCAAGTTTTTGTTTTTCCATAATATTGTACTTTAGTGTTGCATCTCTTAAGGTTTTACTGAAAAAAGAAATGGGTTGTTCAAGACCTTCATCATTCTTTTGCAACAAGACTACTGCAATGGTGTGTTTTGAAGCAAATGAAAAAATTATGAAATATTTGCTAAAGTTATGACTTATGAGGATAGGTGTTTTAGTAAGTGCTTCTTTGACTTCTTCAAAAGACTTCTTAGCCTCTACTGTCCAATTAAGTGTTTAATATTTCTTTAACATGTTGTTTAATTTCCTAATTAGTTTTGCTAAGTTAGGGATGAATCTTCTAAGAAAAATTATTTTTCCTAGAAATGCTTGTAATTCTTTGATGTTCCTAGGATGACTGATGTTTAAGATTGCTTATATTCTAGCTGGATCAATTCTAATACCTTCTTTTGAGATTATGTGTCCCAGGAGTTTACCTTCTTCTAATCCAGAAAGTGTCTTTTTAGGATTCAAGGAAATGCCAAATTTTCTACATTTTATGAAAACTCTTCTCAAATGATCTAGATGTCCATTATTTATTTTGGAAAATACTGTGACATCATCAAGAAAAATTACTAAAAAGTAATGAATTTCCTTTGCAAAATATATATCCGTAGCTCTTTGGAATGTAGCTCCAGCATTCATCAGTCCAAAGGGAATTTTAAAATACATGAAACTCCCCCAAGTAGTGGTAAATGCAGTCTTTGTTTGATCTTCAGGTTGGACTAGGATTTGGTTGTATCTAGAAAATCCATCAAGTAATGATATTCTGGATGACCCTACTACCCTCTATAGAATGTGGTCCATTTTTGGGAGAGGATAGTTATCTTTCAGTGACACTTTGTTTAAGTTTCAGAAATCAGCATAGAGTCTGATTTCCCTTGTTTTCTTTCTAGTGGGGACTAAATTAGAGACTCAATCAGAATATATAATGGGTGCTATGATTTGTGCCTCATACACCCTTTTAACTTCTTTTTCTATCAATGGCATAAGAACATGATTAATTCTCCTAATATTTTGTTTAAAGGGCTTCTAATTTTCTTTGATTGGTATTTTATGTTGAATAATGTTGGTATCATAAGGCTTGAGGTCTTCATAACTCTAGGCAAAGGCATCTTGAAATTCTTTAAACAATCTAATGTACTTCAACTTTTCAGCTGGAGGTAATGCTTTGGATATTTTGATAAGCTTGGGTTTTTCTTCTATTCCTATGTTACATTCTTCTATATCTGACCTTAAAGGCTCCATTTTGGGTTTTATAGCTACGTCATTTGAGTCAAAAATATCTTCTAATGGGGATCATCCCTCAGGAAAAATATTGTCTTTAAGATTTAAAATTTTTGATTCATCATTGGTTAATTCCTCTATTTCTACTGTTTCTAATTTTTCTATTTCTACTTTAGTGAATTTAGTTGGTTCTATTTTATCTGCATCACTTATATCTATCTCGTTATTTATGGTATAATCTAATGTACAATCAGTGTCTATATTATGGTTTTGAAACTCTCCCTCAAAATTCATGAAATTATAGATTTGTGAGTCTTGTGAAAAGATCTGCCAATACTTCAAATTATCAGGGATGATTGGCCTATGTCTTACCTCAGCAGTGTGTTGATGATTTGGCTGAAAAGGTAACCTGCATGTGCTAGAAAAAGTAGCCAAATTATGTGCCTACATATTTTGCTTTCTTGGAATAACAGCAAAGTCAGTTTCAAGAAAACAATTTATCAAGTCTAGAATGGTTTCTCTGTATTGGCTAAGTCTAGGATTATTCACAAGATACTCTCCTTTGATTTGTTTTATGATAATTTCTGAGTCTCCCATGACAGAAACTCTTTTGGCTCCAATTTTTCTTACAATTTTCAGTCCTAACACTAATGCTTCGTATTCTGCCATGTTATTAGTGCATTTGAAATTTAACCTGAAAGAATGTCCTTCTGAATGATCATTCTCTAAGTTGTAAATCCATACTCCAACTCCTGCTCGTAATTTGTTTACAGAACCATCAAAATCTAAATGCCACATAGACTCATGGGTTATATTGTCACTATCAATTCCTCTGTGTTTCTGTTCTACAACTGTGGTTTTATCTTTACCAGTGTCTGAATTGCATAGGATAAAAGAGTCCATATCAGAATGCAGGGAATAAATAGGATAATTATGTGGTTTTTCTACACCACTGACCATATATTTCATCAAAGTTTCTCTGTAAATATTTCTCTGTCGAACAAATACATAAAATGGTAGCATATTACATATCTAATTGCAATGACCCCTGTAATTTTTCTCCCCATGAGTGAGATAATAACATTCCATATTTTGGATGGATATTAGCAGCTACAATATCCATAACAATACTCTTTTATGGGCACCGGATTAGAGTTACACATAGGTCTTTTATCAGGCCAAGACATTTAACTTGACTAGAATCAAAGGAAAATAGGTCTTTGTATGGTCTAGTGATATCTAAGTTCAATTTTTCCATTAATGCCTTAGGCATTAAGTTATGAGATGCTCCATAATCCAACATTGCATTGTGTAAGATTTTATCATGAATTTTCAAGCTAATGTAGAATGGAGGGGCACCTCCTTGTTGATGTTTACCATTAACTTCAGGACCACATAATAAAAATTTGATCATCATTAGGGTTAACAACATCTTCTCCTTCACATGTGTTCAGTGTTTCAATTATTTGGGCTTTGTATGAATCATTTTTCACCATCTCTATTAAAGGAACTGGTGTTTTAAATTTTTCTATCTCAACTTGAATATTGAATGGTACTTGAGTTTTTCCTAACTGAATGATTTCATCTTTACCAATTGTAGTTTGTGTATTTTTGTCTTTTTTATCAATAGTTGGTATTTCAATTTGTGTTTCCACTGTTTTACTTTCAATTTTCTTGTCTGGAACAGTTTGAGTAGCAGTTGAAATTTTAGTAATTGTTGATGTTTTAGAGGTAGTAGATGTTATGTCTACAATATTTGGGCTTGAAGTATTATGGGTTTCTCTAGGGAGAATTTGTAGAGCTTTGGTCACAAGAGCTTCTACTGTTTTCTTAGTCTGGGTTTAGATTGTTTTCTTAGTAGGAGCTTCTGTGTTCTTCTTAATTCTAAGGCTATATTGTTTATGAACTTCATAGATAGCAGATTCATAGCCTTGTTTATAGTCAAAAAACTCTCCAGTTTCTAACTGTAATTGTTGTAACATGTATAATTCATGTTCTTCTTGGGTAAGAAAAATAGTATTTTTATCATTTATTCCCATCAAGTTTATCTAGGTATCCTGGTCTTCATCATTTTTTTTAGAACTATTAGCATATTTTTCTTGGAAAGGTGGTCTAATCTATTGATCAGGTACTAATTCTCTTGATTTACCAGTATTAGGATTTTTCCTAAAATTAGGTTTTCTAATTTGGGGACCTTGTTGATTTTCCCACTGAGGTTTTCTTTCCATGTTTTCTAATCTATCCATTAGTATTTCCACACTTTTAGCTAAAATATCTATCTTAATGTATGAAGTAGATGGTTCATCCTTAATGGTCACTCTTCTTCCATTCCTCATCCTAGCTCTTTTAGCCAATAAGTTAGCTTCTACACTAACTGCATCACTTTTCATTTGTTCTAATGTTGCAGGGTTTCTTTCTCTCAATTGATTGACATGTAAACATCAAAACCATCAGGAAATTTGATTAGGGCCAAGTATGGTGGAGGTTTGATGTTCATTGGAATTGCATTATAGATGTTATTAAACCTAGTACAGTAATATTGAACAGATTCATTAGTAGATCTCTTAATTTTTTCATATTCAGATAATATTTGTAAAGGGTTTTTCTTTCTTTCCCATCTATTAATGAATAATTTATGAAAAGCAGCTAAATCAGTAATATGGTTAGCAAGTAAATATTTAAACCATTTCTTAGCCTCTCCTACTAATGTTTGAGCAAACAATATCATTTGTACATCGGCCTCATCAATTTCATGTAATTCAAAGTAATTAGTCATTTTATTTGCATGTTGTTGAGCAGTATGTTGACCAGTACTATCAAACTGAAAAATTTTACTCTGGTAATCCTGTGGCATGGAATGTAAAGGAGATTTTAATACCAAAGGGGCATATCTGGCTACCATGGTTAAGATTCTAGCTTGGTTGGGAGGTAAAGTGGTGGTGCTTTGAGATGAGATTGAAGTGCTTGGAGATGAACTTGAAGTACTTGGAGATGAGCTTGAAGTGCTTGAAGATGTACTTGGAACACTTGAAGATGTACTTGGAACACTTGAAGATGAGAATGAAACTTTAGGTTGAAGAGGAAGCTTGGGGATGAATGATTATGTAGAATGAACTGTGGTGGATATTATAGATGAGGTGGTACTAAATAAAGTTTGGTTTATAGTCTCTGAAGGAATGGTAGAATGCGTAGGGGTAGCAACATTTAGGGCAGCTAATTCAACAGACTGTTGAAAATAGGCTTTTTCTATATCCTTAATCAAAGTTGAGGTCAAATATCAAGTTTATCAAAAGTCTCTAGAACTTGTTGATCTAAGTCACATTGTATAGTTTCCTTTTTTTCTTCAATAAATTGAATAAAATTAGGGTCTATTACAATACCATAGATTGAATTTTCAGATTTGTTTGTTCATGGGATGCTTCCTATTGCTTAAAGGATATTGGACCCGTGGTGGGTGGATCACGGCCTCACGTATCGGGAGTTCAACCCTCTTTTCGAAGTACATCTATCTCCTCTAATCCGATTCTTGGAGGTTTGACGTATGATTAGTATATGATGGCCATTAGATGGCCATTCTAAAAATAGAATTGGTTCCTTCAAGGTTCTCAGCAGATGCAATCTCCCATCAATCCTCCACATTATTACGATGAGCACGGAAATCACATCTATTACCATGGGCCCGTTCCACGCGGTCCATTGTATGTTCAAATGCCACAGATACCGGTTAACCCCAACCATTTTACGTTCCTACAAGGACAACCCTATGGTCCACAAGGACAACCCTCTCAGGGCCAACCTTCAGTCCAACAAGGAAAACCCTACAGTCCTACTGGTCAACCTTACGTTCAGCAAGGAGCACCATATGCTCCTCAGGGGAAAACCTATCCATCTCAGGGACAACCTTTTGTGCAACAGAACTAGCCTTACGTTCAACAAGGCCCAAATTTTGTACAACAAGGTCAACCCTCCACTTCTCAACCGGTCCAACCTGGTCTTCAAGGGAAACCTGGCTCATCTCAACCATCAAGCCAACCTGTACCCCAGGGGAAACCTAGTGTATCTCAACATCCAGGCCAACACTGCTGCAAGGACAGCACATCCCGACCTCGGTATCTGGTCCAACTTGCACCCCGAAGTTGCCCTGTATAGCCTCAGGGCCCACCTTTTATACCTCAAGGTAAACCTTCAATGGTACAAGGTCTGCCCCAAGGCACTGCTTACATTCTATAACAAAGTCTATATGTTTCTCAGACAGGACCTCAACAGTTCGCTCAAAATCAATATCCTGGTCCTCAACCAATGTATGGGCAAACTTATGAGAATTATAACCCCTATGGAAAAAATCCTCCGAGACAGAACATATGGGGTCAGAATTTTTCCTAACCTAGTTTGAATCCCAATACTGGTCTCTATCAAAGGCCTGCAATGCCTTTCAATCCGCAATTTCCCTTTCTTGCCACATTGGGCCCCTTTGAGTGTGTCGAAGTTGACAAATGATATTATCCTTCATAATCCATGTTATTATAATTTTATTCGGAAAGCTAAATCGCAGGGTCGCGATTGTCCACAAATTTTAAGGAAATTCCGGAGAACCCCCAAGTGCATGTGAGAAGACCCCCAGAGACATCGCGGTGGGACGAGGTGTGTCGGCGCTCGAAGAGCACTTAAGGCACTGGTTGCTCTTAAAGAACTATTCCCATCACAACAAACTAGGATGGCGGAGCAACCTGGGTCCTCCACCCCATTTGTCTCTCGAAATTTCATGATGGTGGTCACGCACCATCTCTTATTGCTACCGATCGAAAGGTTATCTTGAACCACGTCGGCCGATGGGGAAAAGATCGACCCAGTGGTATTCCTCCCCCACCAGCACGGACCTCTTCACATTGAAAGGCCCAATCCTGAGCCCGTTGTACGACCACCTTCTAAAGCCTTACTCCGAAAGTCTTCCTATAACCCAAACGCCCGTCTTGCTTAGCATTATAGTATTGTTGAGAATCTAGCTCAGGCGCCATCCGCTATGTCTGCATTAGAAGTACTTTAGAGTTGTCTGTCACAACAGAAGGCTTTACTATCTGCCATTAGAGGGCTTGACCCCGCTGATTCCAGCCTTATCACTTTCGATTTGGAAAATTTCGTTCCTCGTCTCCCTCAACAGCTTGCACTGATTATCCAAATTGAGATTAATAGAAAGAATATCCATCGAGTGGTCGTGGACAAGGGTGCATCTACTTGCATCATGTCTTCTGCATGTTGGAAAGCCATTGGTTCTTCAACCCTTAATCAATCTCCAAACGCTTTAGAAGCTTTTGACAAAATGGAATCTCACCCTCTTGGTGTTCTCGCCAGCTTACCTATTACGTTAGAGGGAAAAACGATTAATGTTGAGGTCGAACTCGTTGATGCCAAACTCAATTATAATCTTCTCCTTTGTCGCAGTTGGACTCATGCTATGTTATGCGTCCTATCCACTCTCTTTCGTGTTCTTCGATTTCCACACGAAGGAAAGATCATCACTGTCGATCAATTGTCCTTTTTCACTTCCACGTCCTTTGAGAGCAACGTTCCATATGTAGATCGTATCCCTACGCCTTATGAGAGCGGCCATTGGTCTTTCAAATATCACCTTATGAGTCTTTTTTTCTTCCTACGCAACACTACTTAGGTTAAAATGATCTCACTTGGATCATCCCTTCGCCCTAGCAGGTTGATTTTTTTGGTGACATGATGCCGCTAAGCCCAATAGAAATTGATTATCGTGAAGTTATTTCAGCTTCGACTCCTCCTCCTTCTGATCATACTCCTTCGAGTATGTCTGTCAACACGTATTCTCAATCCCCTTGGCTCGATGCTTTGGATTCTCCCGATCCCTTGAATGAGATGTTTCCAACTGATGAAGCCATCGTGGAAACCATGTCTCTTGAGGATCCTCCCTGGGACGATAGTCATCATCATTCCTCCTTTCTGCCTAGCCTTGGGGCCATGTCTAATTGTCTTGAGAAATTACCTTCCCAAGCTCCTTCCCATCTGCTTCAAATGCCTATCTTGACACATGAAATTTTTACGGAAGGAAACATGGGGAATATTACTCAGATGATTCCTATTGACATCTCCATTAAACCGGGGATTGTCGAGAACATGCACATTGGGGTGACCTGTTCTCTTGATGAGATAGAGGTCTATACTAGTCTCTTCCGTGAGTTTCGAGAAGTTTTTGCTTGGTCCTACGAGAAAATGCCCAGCATCGATCCGAGTATAGTAGTGCACGAGATCCCTACTTACCCTGATGCGAAACCTGTTCGCCAACGCCTTTGTCCCATGCACCCTAGAAAGGCAGCTGTCTTAAAGGGAGAAGTTGATAATTATTACGGAAGCACACATAAAATTAAATATTATAGAGCAATGCAACACATAAAATATGTGGAAAATACAAGCACACAAAACACATAAAACCAGAGAGACACAGATATATGTGGTTCACCCAGTTTGGGCTACATCCACCCCAAACAGCCAGTCCTTCCTTTCTATTATCTAGCAAAATGAAGAGAAAAAACCTACAACAGATCTGGTGTAATATCCTCTGTTCTCTCTCCCAATCTCCCTATCTGTTTCCCACTCATAGAATACACACACAATACACAGCCGCAATACAATACCCTCATAAAAGTGAGGGGTTGCCTTCTAGGGAAAAAAAACCTAAACTAAACATAACTTTTACCGTCATATCATCCGCCTAATGAACGGCCCAGATTGACTAGAAGTTACTATACTTTTACAAGGAAATTTTACATCTATTTTTGGCTTCAGGGGCGCGTACGAGCCCCGCGGGGAGACCGGCGGCCTCGGACCCCCGGTGGGGGGTCAACTTCTGGGGCCGGGGGGACAAGTTCCCCCCACACCCCCAGCACAAGGGTGTACAATTTTCTGGGGTATACATCCGGGTAAAACAAGGATCTAAGGATATCTAAATTAGGATGAAAATCGAGCTCCACACCCAACAATCTCCCACTTTGAGACTGATTGTAGCAACTCCACCGCTGCTTCATTTGTTGGACAATGAATCCTCTTTGGACTTGGCTATTCCTCATCTTCATCGTCATCCTTGAAGACCAATTGAAACTGAGCACATTCTCAGTTTCTCCCTGGTTACAACTTTTGTTAGCATATCTGCAGGATTCTGGCTAGTGTGTATCTTTTCCAGCTTCAACTCTCCATCTTCCAATACTGACGGTATGAAATGGTACTTGAGATGTATGTGTTTAGTCCTGGAATGAAATGCTGAGTTCTTTGCAAGATGAATAGCACTTTGGCTATCACTGTATAGTGTGCCCATATCATGCTTCTTACCCAATTCATCCATAAACATTTGTAACCAAATCATTTCTTTACTAGCCTCTGTAGCAGCAACATACTCTGCTTCTGTTGTTGAAAGTGCAACAACACTTTGGATTTTTGAAACCCAACTGACAGTTGTTCCACCTACAGTAAATACATATCTTGTAGTGCTCCTCCTGTTATCTCTGTCACCTGCCATATCTGCATCAACATATCCCTGTAGAGAAATGTTTGAACCACAAAAGCATAATGCTTGATTTGTGGTACCTCTCAAATATCTGAGAATACATTTTACTGCCATCCAATGTTATTTTCCTGGATTTTTCATGTACCTGCTTACAACTCCCACTGCATGTGCAATATCAGGCCTTGTGCAGACCATTGCATACATTAAGCTTCCAACTGCTGATGCATATGGAACTTTAGACATATATTCCATTTCTTCATGGGTCTTGGGGCACATCTCCTTACTAAGTTTGAAATGGCTAGAAAAAGGTGTACTAACTAGTTTTGCATTCTGCATATTAAATCTTTTCAACACCTTTTCTATGTACTCATTCTGAGACAGTGTTAATTTGCAATTTTTCCTATCTCTAGTTATCCTCATACCAAGGATTTGTTTTGCAGCTCCCAAATCCTTCATTGAAAATGAATTTGCCAATTTTCTTTTGAGCACATTTATTTCCTGCATGTTAGATCCTGCAACAAGCATGTCATCTACATACAATAACAATATAATATAGCTGCCATCATTTTGCCTTTTTAGATAAACACAATGATCAGAGTGACATCTGGTATAACCTTGTTCAGACATAAACTTGTCAAATTTTAGATACCACTGCCTTGGAGCCTGTTTTAAGCCATACAAGCTCTTCTTTAACCTGCACACCAATTTTTATTTTCCTTTGACCTCATATCCTTCTGGTTGCTGCATGTATATCTCTTCCTCCAAATCTCCATGGAGAAATGTTGTCTTTACATCTAACTGTTCAAGATGTAAATCTTCCACTACTACAAGACTTAAGATAGTTCTGATTGAAGTCATCTTAACAACAGGAGAAAATATTTCATCAAAATCAATACCTTTCTTCTATGCAAACCCCTTCACCACAAGTCTAGCTTTGTACCTCTGTTTTCCTCCATCTTCTTCCTTCATCCTGTAAGCCCATTTATTCTGCAATGTCGTTTTACCTGCAGGAAACCTGACTAAGTCCCAATTCTGGTTATGCATTAAGGAGTCCATCTCTTCTTCCATGGCTAGCTCCCACTTCTTCCTACTTTCAACCTGCATTGCTTCTTCATAACATTTGGGTTCACCAGAATCAGTTAGCAATAAATAATATAATGAAGGAGAGTATCGTTCAGGGGGTCTACTTATCTTGGTAGATCTTCTAACACCACTTTCAAGTGTTTGAGGTGCCTGTTGCTGTTGTGGTGGTTGCTGCTGCTGTGGTTGTTGATTATTATTATTTTCAGGCACCTTTACTTTTTCAGTTATCTCATCAAGAACTGTGTATTCCTTGCTTTCTTTTTCCTGTTTCTTTTCATGCAACTAATTCTTATACAAGACCTTTTCATTGAATATTACATCTCTGTTCCTAATGATTTTGTGATTTTGAACATAATCATATAAGAGATAACCAAAATCATTAACACCATATCCAATAAAGGTACATTTCTTTGATTTTGCCTCAAGCTTTGTTCTAATTTATTTATTAATATGGACAAAGGCCTCACAACCAAAAGGCTTTAAAAAAGAGTAGTTTACCTTTTTACCTGTCCATGCTTCCTCTGGAATACCACCATCCAAGGAAATTAAAGGCCCTCTATTTATTAGATAAACAACAGTATCTACAGCATCTACCCAAAATTGTAATGGCAATCCTGCATGCAATCTCCTGCACCTTGCACTCTCCATGATTGTTCTGTTCATCCTTTCTGACACACCATTTTCTTGTGGTGTTTTTGGAATTGTCTTCTCTCTACGAATTCCATGCTCTGAACAATACCTATCAAACTTTTTGCTGCAATATTCACCTCTATTGTCTGATCTGAGACACTTCAACTTCTTTCTTGTCTCAATCTTAACCAAAGCTTTCCATTTCTTGAAAGTATCGAATACATCAGATTTATTTTGAATACAATAAATCCATTTTTTTCTAGTTGCATCATCAATAAACGTAACATAATAGCGAGAGCCACCAAGAGATGATACCTGAGCAGGTCCCCATACATATGTATACACAAGCTCTAATTTTTCGCTCTTCTTTTCTTTCCCAAATTTGAGTTTATCAACCAAATATACCTTCAGCTCTAATACCAGTTGTTAGAAAATTATATATTATGGAGAAATGAAACACATTAAATATGCGGAAAATACAAGCACACAAAACACATAAAACTAGAGAGACACAGATATACGTGGTTCACCTAGTTTGGGCTACGTCCACCCTGAACATATAGTCCTTCCTTTCTATTATCCGGCAAAATGAAGAGACAAAACCTACATCAGATCCGTTGTAATATCCTCTGTTCTCTCTCACAGTCTCCCTATCTATTTCCCGCTCAGAGAATACACATGTAATACACAGCTGTAATACAATACCCTCATACAAAGAGAGGGGTTTCTTTCTAGGGCAAAAAACCATAAACTAAACATAACTTCTACCGTCAGATCATCCGCCTAATGAACGGCCCAGATTTACTAGAAATTACTATACTTTTACAAGGCAAATTTACATCTATTTTTAGCTTCAAGGGCGCTGCCCCCGAAACCCCCGTCGGGGGACTGCTAGCCCCCAGACCTCCCAGCTGGGGGGGTCAGCCCCCCTGGACCCCACGGGGGGGACAAGTCCCCCTCGCACCCCCCTTATGCAAGGGTGTACAATTTTCCTAGGGTATACATCCAGCTAAAACAAGGATCTCTGAATCAGGATGAAAATCAGGCTCCACACCCAACAGAGGTTGGCCTGGGAAAAATATGGATAAGAAACCAAAGATAGACTCATCTACATATCCATCAGTAAAATACCCTAAAATACATGACAACATTGTAACAATCTGTTTGGTTCTCTCTAAAAATATGGAAGCTGAATATGGAGGATTACTTTTGGGGGTTTCTATTAATGGAGGAAGGAAAGTCTGGAATATTTGGAATCTCTTAGGAAAATCCATCTTCAAGTAGATTTTGGTAAGGATTTCAATGGATAGTGGCACTTCATCAGGTTTTGGTTGAATTTGTAACATCTGATTAATGGATTGAGCAGTGATTGTGAAAAGGATTTCTTCGTTTGGGGTAACTAAAGCTCTTTCATTGGGAAAATAATGTTGAGAATTTGGAGGGCTAGAGATTAATACAAATTCTCTTCTTGATAATTACTTGTGAGCTTGCTTGAGTTACTTATGTATTTCTTTCTTTAGCTTAGTTAGTATTTCATCAAGTCAATTATCAAAATGCGCGAGACACAAAGTTAGGCTCCCAGATCCAAGGAAAAACCTCTCCCTCTTGGAGAAGAATAACCACAAAAAATTCTTCTTATAGATATTCAAATGAAAAATACCATGACCCAGACTCAGACCCTTCACCTATGAGTGCCTCCAAGACCTTGTTACTATTTATAAGTCTTTTTTCCAATGCTAATCTTTCTTTTCTTCACCAACGAGTACTGGCTTGTATCAATATTAGATAACTGAGTCTCTTGGCTTCTCCTTCTACTTCTCGACTTTATTTCAACTTTACTTAGGTTCCTTCTCGGCTTTTCCTTATATTGTTTGATACTCAAAACGGATATATATATATATACTTCTGCACTAAATCCTTTAGATGTATTTTGATCTTCCTGTATATATATGATAGCCCAGTGCTGAACTTGGAGTAGTTCTCTTTGATGCTATGAACACCTTCAACTTTTCTGGTTGATTAGTCTTCTTCTTTGCTTTAATTTCAGACATCCCTTCTTGCTTTATATCCTTTAACACTTTGTTGTATTATCCTTTGCTTATACATTGTAATCCACACCTTCTATTTCAGAGGCATGTGAGTTCCTTCGCACTACAACAAATTCTTCCAACTTCGAATTACCACAGATCCTTCTACTCATACTACATCAAACCCTTATCTTCGCACTTCATCAGACCCTTATCTTTGCACTTCATCAGAGAAACTGATCCAAACTTCTGTGTATTACACAACCACTTCTTTACTGATTTAAGGTATGTATTATACCTTTGTAATATCTCAGAAAAATTCCGAAATTTATTCTATATTAACTTCAGATCTATCCAATATTTCTTGTTCTATATGAGCCGCAGATGGGGGTATATATAGTGGCTAGTTCTTTGATATGAGGCTGACCATACAACTAACACATAGGTTGAATTTAGCATAGATTTTAGGCCGACATGAAGACTTGTATATTCCAGCATTAAGGGTGACTTCATGAGGGCTATTTATCAGCTATTTTCGCACAAGGTATTTGAGCACACTTTTAAAACTAGACACTTCATAAACATGACTTTTGATTACATTTATAAACATAAGACAAATCCTACTAGAAATCTAGAAGAATTCTATTGACCTATAATAAATCTTGCTCTTGAAACCCACGAAGAAAGTACAACAAAATACATTTTATTATATTTGACATATTCTTTACATAAATACATAATTGCATAGTCAACATGAAGACTGACCTAGTTACACTTTTCAACAAATAGTTGATCTGGCAGAGCCTAATGAGTTCTGGAAATTGAAAGGTCTATGGGAATATGTATTTTAGGTAGGTTTGAATCCCACAGATGGATATCATCTTCTTGGTCAATGAATTTGTCATGGCTCCAGCAGTGGAGCTCTAAAAGGTTGAAATTAGTCACCGTATCACTGATTTTGAAGTCCTTATCAGCTAGAGGGGTGTGGTCAACATCTACCACAGGTGGTTGCAGAGGGTTTATAGATATAATACTCTGGGAGGCCATCAATTTTTTAAATTTATCAATTATTTATTAATAATTTTACTTGATGGCGTTGGGCACTTAGGATTACCTAGAAAACAGTTGAATTCGGTTTGCATAAGTCCAAGAGGAAGCAAGGTTCAATTCTGGTATGCAAAGGATTTTGGTCTCTTTTCACAAATAAACAACAGTGGTAAATTAACGGTTTAAGCGGGGTTTTATTACTTTTAACTTTGTTTTTTTGCAATGGCACGAGGTTGAAATTGTTTTAAACATTAGTGGTTTTATTGCATATCACGGAAGAGGATTAGTGGATTATCACACCGTGAAGAATGGTTTGGCGGTTTTGGGACTAGGGGGTGCAATAGAATATGGGAGTGTTTCTTGGCAAGGGGACGGGGGTGCGAAACGACCCATTTCGCACCCCCCCCTTTGTTTTAAACATCAGACATGATTGGGTGCAAAAAGGCTTATTGGGCGTTAGATCTGATGAATGGCGATCAGGCGGCTGGAAGAGTAGGGGGTTCTGATAGGTGGGACCTAGGGATATATTAAAGCGGAAAGGTTTTAATATAAATATGAATCAGGGATTAATATTGTGGAGGGTTAAGAAATATATTAAACGGGGGTTAATATAATATGGGGATATGTATTAAAGGGGTTAATATATACGTGAAAAGATAAAATGATAGTGGGAGGGGTTTATATGGAGTGGGGCCCGATATATTTTAACCATTTAAAACTACACAAAAAATGGGTTTTTCATGTTTAAATGGAAAAGGTAGGGTTAGTAAAAGGAAAGTGAATTTTCAAAGGGAAATATATTTTTAACTAGGGAAAGGGGTTTAGGAAGGGAAAAGGGTTAGAATAAGGGGAAAGGGATTTTTCAAAGGGAAAATGGGCTTTAGGAAGGGGAAAGGGTTAGAATAAGGGGAATGTGTTTAGAAGGATATTAGTGATAAAAGATAAAACCATATGATGTCTTTCATAACTTGTGAAAGTAATCTACCTACCCTTTATTTACCCTAACATTTTTTACTTCCTTTATTGGGTGCATTTGAGCTTGCCGACCCTTTCATTTTATTTTGATAAGAAAAATAACTTAATTCTAGCCTTAATTCCAATGGCTCAGATTAAACTTATGAGCTCATTTTATTCTCTACCTAACTACTGATCTACCAAGACTAAATGGTTTGGTCAGATCTTTATTCACTAACTATCATGACATGAAATTTAAAGGCATGAATGAATCAATATTAAACTGTATGATCATCATGGATTGTGGAATTTTGGACAAGTTGCACACAATTTTATTAGCAAAAGTAAGGTAAACTAAGAGTAGTGGCATTTGAATGTGCAACACTTTCAGGATCTATTTTTTTTGTTTTTGTGGGGTTCATATTTTATATTATTTTTTTATCTTCTTTTATATTGGTCCTTTGATTTTTCTTTTAGGACATACCCTCTTTTCATTTTTTAATATGGGAAAACATTTGCAGAAAGCAAAGGTATGTACAATATTAAAATACTTAACATAGTCAATTCAAAATTATGATCCGTATTATTATAGGACCCTAACACAATCCACGACAAGTTGAAGTTGTGTCTTTGTAGCTTCGTGAGGGGCCTGAGATCCAACGACTCATGTTATAGTGTGCAGCATTACCTTTAGTTCCAAATAAGGTATTCTCTAGATATATATTTTTCCACTCTTTGATCCTTTCTTTGCTCCTGGGAAAACTATGTCTATTAGCATACCCATGTTCTCACCCATGGGCTGAGAACCTGTCATGATAGGTGTTGCTCCCTTCCGTGACAATCTAGTGATGAAATATATGTCAGAGACTTCGATCTGCAACTCTTGATCATGAATCATAAATATTTCCCAATTGGTGTCCCACACACTGATAAAATACTATAGTAATTCCAATTGATCTTGAAGACAGTGCTAAGAAAAATTTCAAGAGCCCACAGTCTCTTAGGGCATCCATGCATCTCACATTTCTCATGGCTTGTTCACCTTCTTCCTCGTGTTCTCGTTATTTCCATTCAATAACCATTTTGACTTTCAATTACCTGAAAAACCATTATTGGGCTTCCATTAGTCACATGATTAACTTTTGAACCGTTCTAATTAGCCTTTTTAAGAGAATTTTCATAAAATTTGTGGCCGCGGTGATTGGCGTTGTTATTTGTAAAACAACAATTCCAATTGGCACCTCCCTGTTATAATTTTAGGCGGGTCGACGTGGCTCTGTGCCTGGAACCCACACCAACTGTTGCGCCCAATCTTTGACAAAATTCCCCCAAAAGCATCAAAAATAAAGAATGCAGGACATGAAACATAGCTTAAAATGCTGGAAAAGATGAGAGCTCTTACCTGGAGAAAGAGGATTTGTGATTGGCCTCATGTATTTTCTACTGCTAGCTCCACAAGATCACAATTCAAAATGGTAAAATGCTCACAAGAAGTGAAAAGGTGAAAAGTAATTTGTTTTTACTATTTCTATCATTTTATAACCTTTTCGAAACCCTAATTTGGTTTTTAAGCTTAATTTTCGATTATTTTAATGTTTTATCTCAAAAAATGGGTTCTACATGCATTTATTTTGCAGCAACAGGTCCTAAACATGATGGTGATGAAGTGATGAGTTGTATTTTATTACTTTTTTGGACTCGGTAAAAACATGAAAAATTCACCCCCTCGAGTCATCTTTCAGATCTTTTCTAACTCTCTAAAATTGAAAATATTACTGATATTCTTGTCATTTTGAACTCATTAAAGGCTACAAAACGTCATCTTCCTAGTATACATTTACCCCTTTTTCGGGTTTGGACAGACTATTTTCAAAAAAGGAATACCTTAGCAAATCGCGACTAAGAGGTTCTCCCAGATTATTTTTTCTACCTTTTCAGATCTATGAGACTTCCTACGAAAAGGGATTTGCTGGATTTTTCTTTTCCGCTTCTTTTCAAACTCTCTAAACATGAAAATATGCCAAGTTCTTCCTTTTTCAAACTCCTTAAAACCTAAATGACATCGAAAACCGTCACCATGACGTTACCGAGTTCCTCCTTCCCAGGGCTCGTAAAATGTACTAGGATGGATTTTTCCGAAGGAAAAAATTATATGACAAGCATATGATATCCCCTTCAAGCTTGTTTCCAAAAATAATTGGGGTACTCGCCATAAATGTTGGGGGAAAATGGTACCAATTCTCAATCGTGTCAGAAGTATGTTGCTCTTGAACATGACACTTTTCTGCAATTTGTGTCGGGTTGGGGACATCCCATTCATCGTTTTTCCTCCATGGGTTTGGGTTATTTGTTTTGACCTCTCATTTTTTCTTTTCCACATCACCATGACCTCAAATCCCTTGATTTCAAATACTGTCAAATTCCAAAGTCGTGTCGCCAATATGTTGAAGAGAAGTTCCTTCTGCAATTTTCAACCCCTAACCCTCTGTTTAATCCTCATTTGCTATCACCTTGTTCCTTTGTCTCGTGTCAATGATGTGGGAAGCATTATGGCCCTCCTTCGACCGGTCACTTCCTGTCAACTTCATCTCATTATCCAAGAAGTTGATCCAGAGACTCCCTTTCGGTACCTTGGAGCTTGCATGCCTCAATGGAAAGTTCTTTGCATTCGACAATAGGTCCTCATCATTGGCCTTCGATCGAGTGATATCACGGGTGTTCAAATCCATCTTACTATTCAAATTCCGCAGATTGTACTAGTTGTACCTTGAGAGTCATTGTCATCACTGGTGGTTTCTCTCGTGCATGTTAACATCTTTCATCATTGGCTAGTAATCAAGAAATTTTCTTGCATGTTCGACTTCAGCTCACTAATTCACATGCTTGAATTTGTACTTGTTTGGGTCAAGATGGAACACAAGACCTTGAGTTTTGTCTGATAAAATCCAGGCTGCGAGACGATTTGGTTTATCATGACTATATGCATGACTCTTCTGATTGGATGGTGGCAACAATACTTGAGTCTATTTGATGATCCTTCTTACTGGAGGGTTGCACCCATATCTCAAATCTTATTATTGGATGTATTCTAGTATTATGGATGGTTGTGCCCATACCACATGTTCATGTACCAGAGATATCAGTGATACTTATTCTTGTAGGTCTTCTGACGACGAAATTTTGGTTTGGGCATGTTCTCATAAATCATTTCACCCCTCCCTCTCTCTCGGACGTCATGCTTTAGGGGGCATCTGTTACACATTATTTGGTCACTATCCCTTCAATCCCCATCCTGAACATTAGAGGACCATGTCAATGACTTTTGTGTATTTTCATACCTTGCTATAAGTGTCATTGCATCCCTTGGCATGTAAAGAACATATTATTTGTTGATCATTCCTCAAGAAGACCCTAAAAAACATGTTATTTTGGGTTGGTGTTGGTAGGTAGTTATGGCCTCTCGCCCATGGATAAATTAACACTGGGCCCTGTGCCCTTCAGCACTCTGTCTCAGAAGGGCACCTGCGCCAAGCTGTTTTTGGGATTTTTTAAAAAAGAGAAACGAATTTTTCATGCTTAACAACTTTGTGAGTGGAGTCATCATGGTTTTTTCGACTGAAAAACATCAAGTTTTTCCCTTTGGCTTGTTGTTTCCTATAATTGTGCAACCCTCCAAAGAAATAGGCCTCTCCTCCACCTTATGATGGATCCCAAACCACCTCCTCCTCTCCTATAAATTCTTCCTCCTCACATTGATTTAGCTAGATGAATAGTCATTACTATATCTAGTGTATAAAATAAGGCAGAGAGGAATCCATTGTTGAGAGAGAGTTTAAGCCCATTGCCTCATCGAATCTGATCCTGAACGAATGCTTGAGATGCGCCCGACTGAACCCATCGAAGGAGGCCTGCAACGTCAAGGCATTAAGGTTGTAAACTTATTTTCTCTATCAATAATACATGACTGGTTTTTTTGTTCCAATTTTGTGTTTAATTATATGAAAAATGTTTTATTCTCCTTGACCAATCAAATAGTTGAAAGTGAAAGTACATTATCGTATGTTTTCATCATTCACTTGATATTTGTGCAGGTACATGGACATCATCACTAACAGACCATGATGTGTGAAGACAAAGATCAGAGGATCACTGTTGCAAGTCACGAAAAAAGAATTGGACCAAGGTAGAGTATCTATCCTAGTTCGTATTTCATTTATAAGCTATGAATCCAAAGTTCCAGCATGTTCCCTTGTTTCTAGACCCACCCTAGGGCTAGAGGGATCACCTCTATCCGCAAAGGGGATTTTCCTGATCAACAGCTCCCCATTACACCTTATCAGCAACACTTTCTCCTTTCAATTGAACTGAGAAGGTAGATTGATTCCTTTGAAGCTCTGACAATCAGGATTTCTCCTCTTTTTCTCAAAATAAATGACAGCCATGGAATATTATTTTCAAAATGAGAGATCTGAGAAATGATCAGTCACCTTGTGATACTGTGAATTACAGGAGTCTAATAGTGGCTCTAGCTAGGGATCGCAGCTCCTTGAGGAGTTGTCAAGAACACCGTAGACAAGTGGCCTTATCCATTGGGTTAATCCCAAATCTGCAACTGAATCTGCTACAAAACCTCTGTCGCTAAAAATCTTCAAGCTAAATTCAACACTCTCTATAAACTAAAGCCTAGAATATACTTGCAATAGAAAGCAATCTGAAACTAAAAACTAGAAAAATTCTCAGAGTACTGAGCTTATTTGCATACCTACCTACCCTACCTTACTAAAATTGTTGTCGTTCTAAATGATACAATAATGCCAATGCAACCAGTCAAGTAGCAACAGAAACAAATGGAAAACTTGGTTGTTTGTCTGGAAAATTAGAAGTATAACTTGATTATGTGTCCTCATAACCAAAGTTATAATATGAAATGGAAATTGCTGATGTATTTGATCCTTATAGAAAATACATGTTTGAAAACTTAAGTTAAAAAGAACCTCCATATAATCTATTATAGGATCAATAAAAGCATGATGTATAATATTTTTTTCTAGGCCTTCAATGACTAGTTGATCAGTTGTATCCTCAATATTAAACATTGAAACCACATCTTCAATTTGGTACTTGAAAGCACAATCATCCTCAATATGTAAGTCAAGAGGTAGTACAATTTCCTTTTGCTTAGGGGAAGGAATATTTTCCAAGAATTCTTTAGGGTCTCAAAAATATGATTGAATTTGAGAATTCAAAATTCAATAGCAGTTTTGTATTGTTCAACAACTACCTCCAGAAAACATGTTTTAGCTTCAGGAATAAATTTGCTTGATTTCAAAATGAGAAAGATAGCCTTTAAAACGTCTTCATCAAGCTGAAATTCTGATAATTGATTCCTGAATGCATTTAAATCTTCCCAAGATAAAAGATCTGCCACAAACCTTTTCATCTTGTTTAGTAGAAAATATGGTCAGCATGTTGTGGAGTCGCCATGAAATTCTCAAAATCCAGGTTCTTTGAATCATGGAGTCGCTAGGTGAAAATTGCAGCCTTACTTGTATCTGGTCACTGTCCATCATCAGTAATCAGATCCGAACTTTGATGTAATTTCTGAGGAAGATAAATTTCGTTCCCCAGTATGGTCATCATTATGTTTTCAACCCGTAAATTTTTTAAGGCTGAAGACAGAACTACGGGGGAAACATCAAACCGCTTTAGAATCTAGGACCTAGCCTTCCTGGACTCAGAGATGGCTCTCTCTGTTAGATATAGCTTTGTTTATAGGTCATTTTAGGCTAGCTATTAGTGCATAGGGTTTTGTTTGAAATTTATGGTTGAGGCAACATAAGAGGGCCATTGGGCTATGGAGTCAAACATGTGTAAAAAAATTCAAAGGGATGAATAACTGAGGTCAAGTGAAACCAGACAAGCTAGCCATGTCAATGGATCTTGACAACTTGTGAAATGGAAAGGAGGAGGAGATTAAGGTTCAATGTAAATGCAGAGCAGACCGTCTCTGAATTCTGCATTAAGGTCTTAGAGGAAAACATAAAGTATTGTTTCAAGACTGAGCAGGGTACCCCATGGTAAATCCTACACAAAAATTTCTATCTGCAGTAAAGAAAGAAAAACAATATGTAAAACTAGAGATGAAAAATTACGAGAAAAAGATGGACTTCACCATGGAACATGACACAAGAATCTGGAAAACAACATCATCTTTCATTCATCCAACGAGAGTGCTTACAACCAGCTAAGTCTATTACAATGGTTTTTCCCTTTCTGGGCCTCTTTCATACTGCCAATGTATGAATTATTTATATAAAACTTAAGTCGGTTAATCTATCTACTGCAGTGATTACATTTATTACATTCAAGCAGAGATTTGGACAAGTGGAAACATGCAGGCGGTGATAGGTTAAGACTGACAAGCAGTGGCTGCATTTACTCTAAAATTCTGATATTGATTGTGAAACGATCAGAATTCGGCTTGTCTAATGTCAAAGAGGAAATGACAGCTCTCACATATTGGCTCTATCTCTTCAAAGAATCTGACATCCAGGCTCTACCTTGGTGAAAAACGGTTGCTGATCAGAGTGTGATGGCTGTAGTGATGTCCACATTCTGTTAAAAGACCTTTGTATCTTTTGTGTGGGTTATTATTACAACGGAGCTTTGAAACGAAAAAACCTGTTGTTCCTTTAATGATTGGCAAAAATTCCAACACACACTTTCGGTAGGATTGGCAGGGAAAATGATGTGGAGAAATAGTGCAGGCAGAATCTGGTGGAGTAGTGGCGGAAAAATTTGGTTGGGAATGGTATCAGCGATGCGATGCGAAGAGCAGAGGTGACGTGTCAGGAGGGGTGATGGTTGGTGGACGTGGAACAACGGTGGTCGTTTTGTTCGAATAGGGAAAACCATTTTCGGAGGGGGTATGAGCAGCAGGTGTTTACGGAGCGGGGGGGTGTGAAGTACTATGGGTGCGCCACGTAGCAGGGAAGGTGGTATGGTATATCAACCACTTCGAACGCCCCCGGCCCCCCCCCCCCCCCCCATGATAAAGTTCGAATGTTGCGAGGGGGGCAAAACGAGATAAGGGTCTTCAGATATGGGGAGATGCATGGGGATGGAAGATAGGTGTGGGGTGTTTAAAGGTGGACATGACGTGGCAAGGAGTTGGGCCCCAAAACTCACATCGCAATCGCAAAGCGGAAGCTTTTGTTTAAGAGCGGCGGAGGTGAACATTAAACTTTGCGCAGTTTGACGTGCATCGAGCAGAGGTGACGTAGCAATGGGGTGGGCCCACTCGCAGCCCGCGGATTGAAAAGTTTAAGGTTTTTTATGATGATCGGGAGATAAGGGTTAAATTTCATGAAGTGTGATATGCGATGGGGTCCCACCCATATCGCAAATCGCAAGATTTTAAAGTTATCGCACATCACAGAATTTATCATTTACCGCACATCGCAACATTTAGGATATATCGCATCGCAACTTGAATTATTTAACTTGTGATGTATTTGAAGTGTAAACATAAAAGTGCTGATTGCGATGTGTGATAGGCGGTGAAGAAATGGGTCCCACTTGACTTCGCATTGGGGAATTTAGAAAGGTGGCAAAATGGAATGTGGCAAGGACTTGTTGCGAAGTGTCGACGCGAAAGGCAAGGAAAGGGTTGAAAGGTTTCTGCGGTAAGGTAAGGCTTATGTGGTTTCATAGTGTGTGTGTATATATATATATATATATATATATATATATATATATATATATATGTATGTATGTATGTATGTATGTATGTATGTATGTATGTATGTATGTATGTATGTATGTATGTATGTATTTCAAGCGGCCTAAAGTGGGGGGGGTGGAGCTACGAATGGTAACTTTAAATGTTTTGAAAGAAATGAAGAGGGGATCTTTAGAAAATGAAAAAATGAAGGGCAAGAGAGGGAAAATGAAATGAAATGAGGACATAAATGAAGTTTTCTCCCCATTATACCTTATTAGCAACACTTTCTCCTTTAAATTGAACTAAGAAGGCAGATTGATTCCTTTGAAGCTCTGACAGTTAGGATTTCCCCTATTTTTCTGAAAATAAAAGACAACCATGGAATATTATTTTCAAAATGAGAGATTTGAGAAATGATTAGTCACCTTATGATACTTTCAATTATAGGAGTCTAACACTTTACACAGGGTGTTGTGGAATCCATTCATTTTTTGCTGTTAAACTGACAAGGTAGCGAAACACCCTTTACGACAACGGCCAGTAAACAAATTTTTGGGGTACTCTTCAAGTTGTGGCCTGATCTACAGGGCATTTTGGTGTCCTTCTGGTTGCAGCAGGATATTAGGGTTTAGTAGCATCCTAAAGGTTGTGGCCTGTGAATTAGGGGGTTGACGCATCCCTAAGTTGTAGTTTAAATCTTGATGTAACTAATGTTGAAAATGCAACAAGATGATGGAGCTTAGTGAAATTAAGTCACCTTCACTAAGTGGGCCCGCGGGCTATTTTTGGCGCAAAGTCTATTTTTAGACTATGTCTATTTTTAGACATATGGAGCATGGTCTAGGAGTTGCAGTATGCTATTATTGGATGATTAGTCGAGTTGGTAAAAATATATGGACCTCTATTTTTAGACATACAGGTCGAAGTCTATTTTTAGACTGCCTGTCTAAAAATAGGTCAGTCAAATATTATTAGCCCTTAATAATATTTGGACTATAAACTTTAGTTTATTCTCTTAAAACACTTCAGTTGGAGCTACGGATGTGGCCCATGCACCTGACAGAAGGAATTACGCTATTCCTAGGGGTTTGGTGAGCTCATGCATGGTTGACTTCAGTTAGAACTCAAGTGGCGGAGTTTGGTGGAGTTGATGAGACAGTTGGTGGAGTTGTGTTCGGTTTAACTTAGTTGAACTAGTTGTGTTTAGTTTAACTAGCTAATACACTAGTGATGATCTAGGTGGATATCGGTGGCCTCCCACCTATTCCATTTGGACCCGCAGCATCAATTCTTTCAGTTTTTCAGCTTCAGCACAGCTTACTATTTATAGCAGGTTTTCGGGTCCTGCACACCCGGAGCCGTTTTGGGGCATTAATAATCGAGGTGGATATTGGTGGCCACCCATCGAGTCCATTTGAACCCCCACCATCAGTTATTTCAGTTTGTAATTTTCGGCACAACTTACTATTTTTAGCAATTTTTCGGTTCCTGAACTTCTGGAGTCGTTTTGAGGCCCTAAACGATGTTTTTTGGGAAAATGGAGGGCAACATGGGTTAATTGAATGATGTTGCTCTTTCAAAAATTGTACTCCTCGGACAGATCTTTCTAACGAGCTATTGATCGCGTCAAACAAAGATCGGATGCCAAAGTTACGTCCCCGGGAAGTTGAACCACCAATTTACCCAAACGGGGCCCACAATTTTTTGTAGCTTCATCTCCTACGGTTAGGGTTTTGGACATTTCGGTTCTACATTGTTTCTCAACAATAAATAGGCCCTCGAGCCTCATTTTGTGTCTGAGTTCGAGAGGCTGAGACAGAGTATCTCTTCTCGGTCAGCGGCTGCAGTGCCTAGCTCGCTTGTTCGGTCATGCCTGTATTGCTTAATACGGTTGGGGGGCACAGGGAGCCGATACATCTCTTCTCAGAGATAAGCGCTACCAGTGCCCTAGCTCGCCACATCTCCATCATGTCTACATTGTAACACAGTTCAGGGGCTGGTAGCCGCCACATCTCTTCTCAGGGATACGCTGCCAGTACCTAGCTCATCTATTTCCATTATGTCTGTAATAGGCCTGCGAGCCTCAATGTAACACAGTTCAGAGGCCTGCGTACGCTACATCTCTTCTCAGAGATACGCTACCGGCGCCCTAGCTTATTTCCATTATGTCTGTAAGCATATTGCGGTCCGATGTTTTATTAATAAAATGAAGAAACGTTATCTCCATTTGCATCTGCATGTCTGTAGTTATGTCTGTATTCGTTTTCATTCTGCATAAAATCCGGACCAAGTGATGAGTTGGTGGGTCCAATATTGTTTAATTCACTAATGATTAACTCATTATTCAACTCAAGAACACATCAGTTCACTACAGTGCATGGACAGTTCAGTGAAGACCAGTGGAAGAGGTAGATGAAAGGGTGAGTTTGCTATTAGTTGCGACATGAGTTGTGCATGAGATTTGCACAAGCATTGGAGGAGATTGCCCATGAGGATTTCGCAGTTGAAGCGAAGGAGATTTGAACTTGGATCTCTCATTGAACCAACTTGGATTGCGCAGTAGAGGCAGGCAATTAGTGGATGAGTTTTGAACCTGTGACTTATTCAAAACCGAGCTAGTTTGTGTGTAACTTTTGGAGACAGTATTGAGTACTTGTGAGGAGTATTGTACTGAGATTGTTACATGTTCTCTTCTATTATAATATAAAAAATAGTTGGGGGTTTTCAGCTATAATATTTCCCCATTACATATTGTGTTTATGTGTGCATGCGACTGTTTCTATTTCCGCAAGTTGATGATTAATTGTAGAAGAGGTTATGTGTTATACATGAATTCCAATTAGTGTATGATCAGGATAATCTCAGTGGATAAATCTTCATTATTCAGCAAATTTCTACATGGTATCGGAACGAATTGATCATCGGGATCTATTACAGTGATTACAATTTTATTTCGGTAGACAGAGTCTGTATCGGGCCAGGTAACCTCTGGATCCATCCTTTCTTTGAAAGGCGATATATCCAGTAAATGCCCTTACAGTCGATCTCTATGCTAGAAATAATTTTTTCTCACAGATCCAGAAGCAGTTGAGTTTTGAGCTTGGAATTCGAATTTTGCAGAAGATTGTTTTCTTGGTGCCGAAGTTGAAAATGTCTTTCAACGGTTTGCGACTCGAATATGCTCTTGAGGGCAGTTCGAATTATGTTGCATGGAAAGATCGGATGGAGGCGGTATTAGAAGATAATGGGCTAAAGGAGTTCGTAGATATGGATGTCCAAAAGCCTACTGATCCTGCTGAAGTCGAAGCTTGGCAAAAGAAGATGGCGAAATGTCGAAGGATTCTGTTAGAGGGCGTAAAGGATCACATTGTATCCAGATTGCATGGAAAAGCTTCTCCATATTTGATGTGGAAATTTTTGACAGATCTATTCCAGAGGAAGAGCGACCAAAGGAAGTTGGCGCTCAAGGATAAGCTCAGAAACATTAAGATGGAGAAAGGCGACAGTATCGCCAAATACCTCACGAAGTTCACTCAATGCAGAGATGAGCTGGGAAGTGTAGGGGTGACTGTCGATGAAGAGGACTTGGTGGACCTGGCTCTCCTTGGTCTTCCGAAGGCTTGGCATTCCTATCAGGACTCTGTCAATGGTCGGGAGAAGTTGCCTGGATGGGAGCGACTTTGGGCGGATCTCATGCAAGAGGAGATAAGGAGGATTACCAGGGACAGATCTTCATCAAAGGTATCTGATGAAGAAAATTGCACTTTGGCTGCCAAAGCAAAGAAGGGGAAGAGTAAGAAAGCTTCTCAGTCTGGTGCAAAAGGCAAGAAGCAAGACATGTCCAAGGTGGAGTGTTTTCACTGTCACCAGCACGGACACTATGCCAAAAATTGTCCGCAGAAGAAGAAAAATAAGAAGGTTGTTGGATCTGCAGCGGGAGAGGCATTGGCCTCCCAATTCGAATTGGATTTTTCACTTATCGCATGCTTGGTCTCAAGTGTGATGGGATCAGTATGGTTCTTGGACAGTGGTGCGTAATTTCACATGACAGGAGATCGAGATATGTTTTCAGATCTGGAGGAAAAAGATCTTGGAGTGCACATCGAGATGGGCAATGATGGTAGATACAGTGCGACTGGTATCAGTACCATTTCCTTTGAGAGGGAGTCTGGTAAACCCTTCGTATTGAAGGAAGTTTTGCATGTTCCAGGATTGATGAAGAATCTGATCTCTGTGGCGATGTTGGAAGACAAGGGGTATGATGTGGTCTTCAGCGAAGGAAAAGCCCTCCTGCGCAGTAAGACTACTGGAGAGACTCGGAAAATGGGGGTTCGAGTCAAGAACCTTTATCAGTTGCAAGTAGATGGCTGCGTAGCAATGGCATGCAAGGCGGGAGAACTGGTGAGCCGGGATGATGAGGGCGAACTGTGGCATAGGAGATTGGGCCACCTTCACCATGGAGCTTTGAAGATACTGCAGCAAATTTCTACTGGGCTTCCTAAGGGCTTGCTAAAGGGCGGTCGAGGATCGATTGCAAGGGTGTGCCTTGGGAAAATATGCTCGAAAGCCACCTTTCACGAGAAGGATAGTCACGCCACGACGAGTCTTGAAGAAGAGTTCACATAGACGTGTGTGGTCCTTTCTCGGTAGCTTGTGTCGCTTCAGTACTATGTGATCTTTGTTGATGATTTCTCTCGAAGTCTTCCGGATCTTCTTCGTGCGAGAAGAAGAGTGAGACATATTCAAAGTTGAATTCAAGGCGGCCCCCGAACGAGAAGGAATCGGGGGAAAGCATGTGAAGGCTCTTAGGGAGCGACGATGGTCGAATTCATCTCTCTGCGAATTCCAAATGCTTTTACTGACGAAGGGATGCAGAGGCTCACTTCAGGCCCATAAACCACCGCGAACGGGGTTGCGGCGAATAACGAACGATCGTGGGTGTTGCGGGGGATGACCCGTGATCAGGGCCTACCCCTTCACTTGTGGGCTGAGGCATGCAATACAGCAGTGTATGTGCAGAACCGTTGTCCTCACAAGGTTCTTGGCATGAGTACACTGGAGGAGGCTTATTCTGGCAAGAGGCCTGATATTTCCCATTTGCGGATTTTTGGTTCTACTGTCTACATGCATGTGACGAAGGATGCGAGAAGGAAGCTGGATCCAACTGCTGAGGTTGGAATATTTGTGGGGTACAATGATACACCTCACAACTATCGGGTGTATTTGTCGGACAGTCGCAAGACTGTTGTGCGACGGGATATAAAATTTCGGGAGGAGAAAGCCATGCAGTGTTCGCTTGAGAGGGAGCTACACTTGCATGCAGATGAGGAGCTGTTAGTTCCTAAGGAGGAGCTTCCGGATGTGGATCAGCCACAAGAGGAAGTTCAAGAGGTGGAAGAAACCACCTGCGGTGGAAGAAACCACTCATGCAACGCCAGCCATCCGGAGGCGCAAGCGCACTACGAGAAGGTACGGCGGCGGCTCCAAGATGGCAGAGAGGGTTGTGGGACCACCTACGGCACAGTCGCGGTATCCCCCTCGATCATGGGGCCCAAGTACAACATCAATTTGCTCACTGACGAGCAAGTGTGTCTTAGCGAGCCATCCTCTTTCGAGGAAGGCTGTGGAGGAGCCCACGTAGGTAGATGCCATGGTGGAAGAGTATGATTCTATTGTCAGAAACAGTGCATGGGAGATTGTCCCGCGACCGGAGGGGAAATCGGTGGTGGGTTCGCGATGGATCTACAAAGTGAAGCAGGCGGCTGACGGGAGTGTGGAGAAGTACAAGGCAAGATTTTTTGCCCGTGGCTTCTCACAGATCGAGGGGATCGATTATGAGGAGACCTTTTCACCTGTCGCAAGGTACTCTTCCATACGGACGATCCTAGCTCTCTCAGCGCAGATGGGGTGGCACATCCATCAGATGGATGTGAAGACTGCGTTCCTCGACGAAGTCATTGAAGGAGGAGTGTACATAGAGCATCTGAAGGTTTCAGGTTTCGAGATCTTCGACGGTGAGCAGTGAGTCGCATGTGTTCCGACTCAAGAGAGCACTGTACGGGCTGAAGCAAGCACCTCGTGTTTGGTACACTCAGATAGACAGCTACTTCACCGGGCTTGGATTCTCCAAGAGTGGGGTGGATCCTAACCTGTACCAGATTGTGGTGGAGTAGTTCTTGATCATTGTCTTGTATGTGAGTGATGCGGTTGCCCCGAGCGGGTGATGAGAGGTGGTGATACTTTCATGCAAGGAGGAGCTTGCTAGAGAGTTCGAGATGAAGGACTTGGGCCTCCTTCATTATTTCACGAGATTGGAGATTTAGCGAGGGGCGCGGTGGAGGAGGCTTGTTTATTTCTCGGGGTAAGTATGCCGGGGAATGCGGAGAGGTTCAACATGCATGGCTGCAAGCTGTTGACATTGATACTCCTCTTCTGGTGGTTGGAGGAAGGAGGATGCTACTTCGAGCGCGGAGGGTAGTGGATCTCGCATCTGTCGACGATTCGGTGGGTCAACTTATGTATCCGGTCAATACACGACCCGATATATGATATGCTGTTAACCAGCTTTCGCAAGCTATAGTTAAGCCTACCAAGCTCTTCTGGAAGGCAGGCAAGCATGTATTGTGTTATCTTAGTGGCACATCGGAATATGGTCTATGGTACAGACAGGAGGTTGGAGCGAAGCTTAGCGGCTTCACTGATGCAGATTGGGCAGGGAGCCCAACGGACCGAAAGAGCACATCTGGAGGAGTTTTCAGTATCGGGTCAATAGCAGGTTTCACAGGTACAACGGGGAAAAGCGGTGCGTGTTCGAGTTCGTGACCGAAATTACCATGGCCGGCAGCTTGGTGCATGCCAGGGCCGGAATGCAAGGAAGATCCTCGTTTGGATTAGTAAGGTGCCGCACTTGGAGCCTACGCATGATTTATTGTGATATCGAGTTGCATTAAACTCTCGACTAATCCGATGGCTAGCGGTAGATCCAAGCACGCCGACATCCGGTCCCATCATATCAAAGATTGTGTGCGCAAAAGATCATGTTACTTTCATACATTCCTATGGACGATCAAGATGCTGACATCTTGACAAAGGCGCTCACTAGGAGAAAATTCGAATGCCACAGAGACAGGATCGGGGTGGCATATAATCCATATATTGTTGAGAGGGAGTGTCGAGAATGCAACAAGATGATGAGCTTAGTGAAAAGAGTCGCCTTCACTAAGTGGGCCCGCAGGCTATTTTTGGCGCAAGTCTATTTTTTAGACTATGTCTATTTTTAGACATGGAGCATGGTCTGGGGTTTGAGTTGCGTTATGCTATTCTTGGATGATTGGTCGAGTTGGTAAAAATATATGGACCTCTATTTTTAGACATACGAGTCCAAAGTCTATTTTTAAATTTCTTTGTCTAAAAATAGGTCGGTGAAATATTATTAGCCCTTAATAATATTTGGACTATAAACTTCGATTTATTCTCTTACAACACTTCAATTGGAGCTACGGATGTCGCTCATGCATCTGAAAGAAGGAATTATGCTATTCCAAGGGGTTTGGTGAGCTCATGCATGGTTGACTTCAGTTATAACTCAAGTGGCAGAGTTTGGTGGAGTTGATGGGAGAGTTGGTGGAGTTGTGTTCGGTTTAACTTAGTTGAACTAGTTGTGTTTAGTTTAACTAGCTAATACACTAGTAATGAGTGGAGTGAATTAAATATTATTTAATTCACTAATTATTAACTCATTATTCAACTCAAGAACACATCAGTTCACTACAGTGCATGGACAGTTCAGTGAAGACCAGTGGAAGAGGTAGATGAAAGGGTGAGTTTGCTATTAGTTGCGACATGAGTTGTGCATGAGATTTGCACAAGCATTGGAGGAGATTTACCATGAGGATTACACAGTTGAAGCCAAGGATATTCGAACTTGGATCTCTCATTGAACCAACTTGGATTGCGCAATAGAGGCAGGAAATTAGTGGATGAGTTTTGAACCTGTGACTTGTTCAAAACCGAGCTAGTTTGTGTGTAACTTTTGGAGACAGTACTGAGTACTTGTGAGGAGTATTGTAATGAGATTGTTACATTTTCTCTTCTATTATAATATACAAAATAGCTGGGGGTTTTCAGCTATAAGCTTTCCCCATTACATATTGTGTTTATGTGCGCATGCGACTGTTTCTATTTCCGCAAGTTGATGATTAATTGTAGAAGAGGTTATGTGTTATACATGAATTCGAATTAGTGTATGATCAAGATAATCTCAGTGGATAAATATTCATTATTCAGCAAATTTCTACAACTAATATTTATTTTAAAGAGAGAAGAAGAAAATTACTAGAGAAGCTTTCGGTGGTTTTGACCCAGAGGGGGTTTTCCACCTAAAAATCTTTGTGTCTATTGTTTTATCTTTCTGCATTGTTGTGTAGTGTTGTTTATTGTTGATTATTTTTTATAATTTTTGAATAATAACATTGATAATAACTGAAGAATAAATAATGATCTGAAAAGGATTAAAAGGTTCTAATTGCTAATAAATACCAATTCACCTCCCCCTCCCCCTCGCCCCCCTCTCATTATTTTCAACATAAGAAAAACCTCTACTCAAAACGTGGTAATGAATTGTTTGAATAAATAAATAAAAGGATTTTCTATAGTGATTGAGAAAAAACTCTATTTATGGAAATCAAAACAAATATTGATGAAGACAAAGAGAAAGAAACGATAAATTCATAAGGAGAAGAAAACATTGAAACAAAGGTGAAAGTGGATCTTTAAGAAGAACCCATGTGTGCCTTAAATGAAATAAGAAGCTTAAGTAAAGGAATTTGAAACAGAAGGAAAAACTATAAAAATATGAAGAGGAGGATCATGATGAAAAAACAAAGATATCACAAAGCCTTGAAGAAACAGAGAAGACTATGATCAGCTTAAAGATTCAACTAGAAGAGGAAAAATGGACAAAAGAAGTGGTGAGAATTCCACTAAAGGAAAAGGAATAAAATTGTAGGAAGCTAAAAAATGATTTTTTTCTTAAAAAAGGAATTAGTGAATTCAATTTCTCACTTGAATAGATCTCAAAGTTTGAAAATAATGATGACTTGAATAACACCATTGACTAGTTGGAAGTGACCTATTTACAGTTGAATAATGAGGTTTTCCATTTGCAACCGACCATTGATGAGCTTTGTGAAGACGTTTCTCCACTTCAAGAAGATAACAATTGCATTTATTATGCATATCAATCTTTGAATGAAGATCATGATGCCTTACTGTTATAGCTTGGAGAGAAGGATGACACCATTTATCGACTACTACATGTTGAGAAGAATTATTTTGATGAGATGTCATGCTCACTTGATGGTGCTACAGGCCATAGGCCTACAAATTAACAAATAAACAGACACATATTCTTAAAAAAAAAATGCACACCCAATTACTAAAATTATTAATCAATAAAATAAAATATTTACATAGAACTTGGTCTCATGCTTGGCCTCTCCTCACACTCACATACCCTCTTCTACATGCCTACATGCCTCAAGAGCTCACCTATTTCTACAAATGGATTAGAACCCAAGAAGGTTCTAGATCCTAAGCTAACTCCCAAAATATCTCTCCTAATCCCTATCATCTCTCATCTATCTCTAAAATCTCTCATTCAATCCCTTATCCCTAGATAAGAGCTAATTATCCATAATCCTCTCAATCCTTCTTCAATCCTCTCGAATCTTCTCCTATTTACAATAATTCCAATTTTATCCTAAAAATCATACGAAAATACATTAATCAATTAAATCCCAACTTACAAACTAACTCATTTAGTAAATGACTAACCTAGGGTAGATGCTCCTTCATCATCACCTATTTGTAGTAAAAATGTTTATGGGATGATTTATTTCTCTACTTATGATTCATATCATGCATTGCTAGTCACCAATGTTGTTTATTCGAGTTTTGACAAACACAAGACACGTATTAAATCTTGACTTTTGAGCATAATGGAATATATTAGTGGTGAACTTGGAAAGAATGGACAAGGCATTGCTACCCTTATTGCTCCCAAAATAAAGACATTTATAGTAGGAATTGGAGACATCTATAGCTTCCATTGGTATAACTTAAATTCATATCAATGTATTTTCATTACACAATATTTTGTTTATTTGGAAAGGAAACATGGTAGTGAAATATAAACCCAACAAACCAAACTATTCCCAGGACAAGCTAAATATTTATCAACAAAAATAAGTTATTGTAATGCTTATAAATTGCATAGAGATAGCCTCGAGGGTTATTTCAATTGGTTTAGTTCCCATTGCTAAAAGTGCCTTGCTAATGGGAGGTCACGAGGTCAATTATCCTCAACACCCTTGGGGTTAGGCTCTGCTAATAAGCCATTAATAAATGATTCCTTCAGGTGGATCTGCCTGGATATTTCCTCGAAATTATAAAAAATTAAAAAATAAAAATAAAAATAAAAAAACCATTATTCACCTCGACAAAATTTATTCCTTGTGCAAATCCTCAGCCTAAATTCCACCGGAATCCATTACACAACCGACTTAGTTAAAATTTAACTGATAACCACAACAGAAAACTAGAGCCAACATCCAAAATTCCGAATGACTAAATTATTATGCAAAGTGATCAAACCTAATAAATTCCTAGAGTGGTGGGTTATTAATTCTGCAGCATCAATGCCCCACTCTTATCACAACTAATGCATGAGTTTTATGTATATGTCATCTTCCAAATACACACTACCAACCTCATCATGCATTCATATAACATGGCATATCCAACATATATAATCTACCATTGAGTAATGCCATCAATTAAGTCATGCAACTCTTTAATACCATAGAAAGGCACGAGCTTACCATATATTATAGTTTTCATAAATCACAATATACCAAATCTTGTGAACTAAAAATTAGGAGTGATTTTCTCTACCTTTTAATAATATAACCTTTGCATAATGTATCATATGATACTCTGATATAACATTAATAATATGACTCATAACATTATATTGTAATGTTTTCAAATTCTAATTAGAGATTGAGAACATGTGCCATAATATTTTTACCATGAAAATTAATATATAAACCTAACATCATTAAGTGTCATCACAATCACTCTATATGGTTATACCCCACAACAATGTCATAGCAAGATTTTTTGCTACAAAAAACATAATTTGCGTACATAACATTAAATAATGTAATGTATGTTCAATATAAGATTTGTCATTAGCTTCAAACCATATTCCAATCCTTGAAATATGTTGCATCTGAACAAGGTGTATTTCTATCCAATTCGGCCTTTCATATGATAATATAATGATACATGTGTAAACAAACTTGTGTTATAAGCCATCAGTTATAAAATGCATTTTAAAACTCCTCAAAACTAAAACAATATGAGTAATAAATAGTGCCAATAATGCTCATGTGAAACATAGAATCATGTGCCATATAATGATACACTAAAATTAATCATCGGCAATTCTCTTACTAGGGGACCCTGCCTATTGTAGTTTGAGCATAAACATGGATACTAAGCTTTGCAACAATTTACGCATTTTTATAATACATATGGGACATATTTGGGTCAACAAGTATGTGTTAAACTTATTTGGAGGAGAAAAAAATTCGATGAGCAAGAGATAGACTGTAGTGACACTCTTAACTACAAAAAATATATACATGGAAACCACTCATGCAAACAAAGAATCAGTATGGTTACAAAAAAAAAATTTGGGTATCAAGTTGGTACAACATGTTGTAAGGATAGATTGTGACAGTCAAAGTGCAAGCTTCTTAGTGAAGAACCCAGTTTATCATTCTAAGAAAAAACATATTGATGTTCATATCACTTTGCAAGAGACATGGTTGAAAATAAGATGTTGTTGGTGAAAGTGTACACATTGAAGAATTTTCCATATTCATTAACAAGATATGTTAATATTGAGAAGTTCTCTTGGTGTAGAGAAACAATAGTCATTGTTGCCAATGATTGAGGATCATGTACTCTTGTGGCCCCCTATATGCAAAGAAAACAAGTGGGAGAATATTAGGTATGTGTTATATCCTTTGCACAATTAGTCACATGTGTTATTCATATGCATTGAGTGTAGGGGAGGGTCATGGGGAGGCATTATCCCCCTACCTAGAGGGTTTACGGGTGGATCCCCCTAAAAATAATATTTGGGCAGTTTTTTCATTTGTTTTTGGTGGCTTTTAGCACATTTTTGTATTTTAATGGTTTTCTGGCACATGGTGGTTCATTCCATGGTTTTGTAATTCCAGTTAGGGAGCTATTATTGAATTCTAATCTAGGGTTAATGGGTTGGGGGTTTATGTATGCCACATGATATACATACTATATCATAACATTGTAAAGATATGATATATTGAAAAATATTTCTAGTTTTATTGGTTTGGTTTCCAAGACAAAATTCTTATGTTAATATGTGTGTGCATCATTGCATATTTTTTTCCTTTATTAAGAATTTGTTCGCAACAATCAACTATACATGGTTGAATCCATTAGAGTAGTATTCTCCTATCTCAACATTTTGATGGATTTTTCAAATTTTTGTATGGTTGGCTTTAGTCTAGTGATCATTCGGACTTCCCCACTTATAAATTTCTAAAGATGACCATGGTAAAGTGAGGATACGCCTCTAATATCTAACTCTATTTTTTCCACAATATTCATGAACTCTTTCAACACTTCTCTAATTCATTAAAAACCTTATAATGGACAAAAACTAGGTACCCTAATTTTTGACATAAAAACCTCAATGATGTCCCAAATTTTAATACAAGTTAACCATTCTTGTTGAACATGACTTTGTGATGACTTAACTAACTTATCCCAATAGATTAATTCCCATTAATTTTGGTTACTTCATCCTTTTCCAATACTTTAATACCCTGCTCCTCATAGCCATGTTTCTTCTAATTTTTTTTTATATGGCATGCTTCTCTTTTCAGTTAAGGTTCTCATTATACATAATAGGTAGTTTCATAGTTGCTTCTTATAATTCTAGTACCTTTGTTATGAATTATTTTCTTATTTACTCATTTATTTTTTCCTCCTCGAGGACTTCAAAAAAAACTTATCTACTACTCCATGGGACCCTTTGTAAAAACTAACTTGATTTCTCAAAGAGATGATTTCCTTCTTCATGTATTCAATATCATTCTCATCAAATTTAGCCTTATCAATGGTCACATGTGAAATGGCTACCCCAGGTAATATGAAATCACAAGTTTTTCTCTCTTCATATCTAGTAAAGGTTCTTCAATAATGCATAGAATAACCCTATCATAATGGCTTGTGTACATCGTTTATAAGCAATAAAGTCTAAGTTTGTAACCTCTTCCAAGAGATGTGGAATAGGTTGATCGCTCCATGCTAATAAATTCCTAAGGCTCCACAAAGTGTATCTTGCTCCATTTCTAGCTCTTTAATCATATCGCTTGCTTTATGAGTTTCCTATTTGTCTCTAGTGAAATCAATTATCTCATCAGGCATCAATATGGTCTGTTTAGCCTACTATTGAATTGGAGTATGCCCTATTAGCTATTGCTTCGCACTTACTTGAGTCTCATGGGTGTCTAGCCCTTTTATAGCCACTTGATATTGAGGCCTTTTTTCTCTCTCTGTTCTTCTTTTCTTATTCTTTATTTTCTCTCTCTCTTATTCTTTTCTTATTCTTTATTTTCTCCCCCTTTTGATTATAATCTCTCATATTTGTTTCTCTTTGTTTCTTCTTCTTCTTTTCCCTTTATCATGCGTATCTTTATTCCTAAGCTCCTCTTGGAGTAGATTTTTTTTTGTTCTTTTTATTAATTATTTCTTCTTCAATGTTTCTCTTTATTTCATCCTCCTATCTTTACTTCTCTCTAGTTGCCTCCAAATCTTTATTCCTCTACTCAACTTTAGAGGTTTTCATTATTTTCTCCAGTTCTATTGTGCTGCTTCTTATTCCCACATATTCCTTCAAATTAGAGAAATTTTGAGGTAAAAAATGGGCCTCCTAAGGAATATTATAAAATAATAGTGAATATAATAAAATAATATTAGATTAAATCATCAAATTTAAGATGGAAAAATGAAAACACTATTTTTTCAACTCGTATTCTCAATTTATCTTCCTACATTTTTACTCAAATTTTGAGTGAGAGCACTCATTGGATATAGAATTTAATTCCTTATCTAGGGAGTACCCATGCTACATACTTTTGATGGACCCTACTGCACAAAAAATGAGAAATACATGAAAAAACATTATTGCAATCACATTTTTCATATATTTATCATTTTTTGTGTAGTAGGGTCCATCAAAAGTATGAAATATGGGTACTACTTGAATGAGGAATTAAATTTTGCATCTAACGAGTGCTCCTACTTGAAATTTGTGTAAAGCCATAGGGAGATAAATTGAAAATACGATTTGAAAAAATAGTTTTTTTTAAATATTTTTACTTTTTTACTCGAAAAATGGTGAATCAGCCCTTATGGTTGACATCATCATCTTGAATCTTATTTGTTCTTATAAAGTTGATTTTGGTTGTACATTTTTTTTTAGGCCCATTTTTTACCTTAAAATTTCTCTAATGATCCTCTCCTCTTTTTTCCTCTTTAATTATAGTTCTTTCTCTTGCCCAAACTACACATCTTGTATCACCTTCCCCTCAACCTCTTCCTTCAATTTAATCTCCTCAAGTCTTATGGATTCTTCAACTGCTTTATTGATTATTTCTTTCTCATCTAATCCCCTTTTTTATCTTGTCCATTTTTTCATTGCTAAACAATGTTGAAGACTACTAAACAAGGATGTCAACGACTTTAACTACACATTGTTCCAATCCTTATCATTTTCAAAGGGAATCCCATCCTCCCATCGCTCATGATTGTGTGGAAAAAATAATAATATGAGATTGTGTTCTTTAGCTACCCAAACTTTAGTGTCATACCTACTATATTATCAAAGTGGGAATCTATACTCAAGGAGAGTACTTGTTTCTTGTCTCGCATGCTTCGGGTCCTTTAAGAAATAATGGCCTAGATTGAAATTACAAGAAAAAAAAATAAAAATAAAAATAAAAAAATAAAAAATAATATATATATATATATATATATATATATATATATATATATATATATATATATTCACCACTTTTAAAAATAAATCGTTGAAGCCTTGAAGATTTGTTTGATACATTATATCCCCTTGAATAGCTTTATCTAGTACATATTTCAACAAAAGATGAGGTGTTGTGGTTGCACCATAGATCCTCAAGTAAGTACTTAAGGTATTCTTGAAGGTACCAATTTCCAATATAAATGTTACATTTTTGTACATCCTCCATCTACTTGGGACATTCTCTATATAAAATTATTTGATATAACAAAACTAGGAAGAAGACACAAATAATTGAATATAACCTTGTATACACTATATCCCATATAATATAAATATATACATGCATAAGTGACTCTGAAACATATCAATTAAGTATAAGAGATGCAAACACATTAAAACCATGTGCTACATCCAACAATGTAGAAAATAGGAATAACCCCAAGCTTTACCTTTTCCTTATGCTCCCTTTAAATCATACAATTAATTTGATTAGATATAATTGCAACCCAATTGAATAGCCTACCTATAGTAGCCACTATGTAATCTAATGGCACCCAAAAATTAGTGAATCACACACATTTTCTCTCCCCGCATATGTTAGAATTCCTGTAAACATAGCTTCTCGCACTTAATTCCTAACATACTAACAATCTATTAATTAAATGCACAGCTACGTTCATTATCACAAAAATTATGATGAAATACAAATTTACCAATGTCAATCATGACAATATGACATAAAAAAAATTTCCTAATCAAAGTTCTTCATTCAAATTCTTCAAAACTTACTTGGGCTCCCTTCCTCGGAAAAAGGCCCAACTAAGGAAATAATTATAACTAAATCCGATCCAGATGATCTAGCCCTTCTTGGATGATCTAGATCTCCTTGATAGCCCCTTCCTCAGACCTAACACACTCATTGAGAAGCCTATCTCGACCTTGCATTATTGTATGGTGTCTTCTCCTTCTCCCTATCCCTGCTTTTATAACTTTACATTAATTTAAAATACTAACCCTAATCTCTAAAGTGATTAACAGTTAATATTAGATCTCGCCTTACTTGAGATCAAGGGATAAGATTAAAACATAATCATTAAAGTAATTTACTTTAATTTTCCTAAGTTTACTTTAGCTCAATAAGCCAACATAATAATTATGTGATTTTCCTAAGTTAGACTTACGTAAGTTACCAAAACAACTTTTTCACTCTAGAGCAAGTGTCTAAAGAGATATTGGGTGACTTCTACATGCCTAGACACATAGGCATGTGTAAAAATACCTACTTGAGCTACAAACACCACCACTCCCTCTTAGCAAGGAAGGTACTTCTTCCACCTAGCACTGACTTCAATCCTAGTACTACATCCATTGCCATGGCTAATCCCTCTAAACTAGAAGCTTTTTCTACCATCTAGTCTAGAAACATCCTCAAAATATTGTTGTACTTTTCCTAGTTTTTAGAAGCCTCTTACTTCTGAACATCTTGTAAGGTCATATCATACCAAGAGACCTTCTTGACATACTTGGGGGAATCTATCAATTTCTCCTCCCCTCTTGAACCTGAAGGTTAACTCCCTTTGAGATGCTCAAACTTCAAAGCTACCCGCTCCTTGTTATCTATCACTATTATGCTTCGTTAAATCCTTCTAACACCCTCAAGAAACCTAGTGGTTTATAGATCCACTAGGTCTTCCTTGTGGGTTTGTCTCAGTCCTTTGATACATCCATGAAATTCGGATACCCCTAGTGCAGTTGCTTTTATAGACATGATTATTCTGTATTTAATTATGAATATTGTTTGATTGATTGGTAGTGGGGCCATGAAATGAGTAGATTGATTTATGTAAATATTTTTATGATGAATAAATATTTTATTCCTTTTGGGAATATTATGGGAAATGGCATGTGGGTGATGTGGGTTTCCTTGTTATCCAATTTTTTTTTAATTGGCTAAGTCCAAATGGTGAACCTTCCCAAATAACTCTCCCAAAATCCCTAGGAGAAATATTCCCACAAGGGAAAAAACATAATGGGAGAGAAAGGCTATGTTATGTGGAAATATAAGCTCATTAAGAGAGAAATGCAAAGTTGGGTAAAAGATAATCATAAGAACAACATGAAAGAAAGGCATGATTATGAAGGAAAAATCTTAAGATAAGCTTAGTTGGATAAAATTGATAAATTGGAATATATATATATATATATATATATATATATATATATATATATATATATATATATCCTTAAGGGAGCTGGATTAGGCGAAAAGGCGAGAGGGGTAGCGAAGACACCGCTAAAAATCTACTAGGAAGAGAATTAATAAATATCACTAAGTGGAATCACTTTGTACAACTTCAGGGTGGAGAACCAAGAGGAAGGAGAGGATCATGAGCACGAGGGAGTTGTTGGTAAGGCAACTCATTATTTGGGAGGAATATGCCCTTCCCCATAACATTCCCCAAAGGAATTCTTGCAATTCAAATAAAAGTTGTTTCTTCTATTTTAATAGCATAATTGATTCTATTTTGAAGTAGTAGGATTGGTTCAATTTAGAAAATGATTGAATATTTGTGTAGACTCACATGTGTTGAGGTGTATTAACTACTACCAATATTGCTTACAGTAAAATGTATAGCAAATAGTATGATAAGAAATGGTTAAATTTAATAATAGATAGAGGTTGGAATTTTGTGTACTCTTATGTGAATGGATTCTAGCATAACCTTAATACTATGTATATATAAAAACTATGGATGTGCTCGTAAAATATTGTAAATAAGGAAAATATAAATTTATTTATTAGAAATATAAGTTCGCATGGTTAGTATAATTCAAATAAATCTAAGTATACATATTGGTAGCTAATGTAAGCTAAACAGAAAAAAGTTATTTAAAAACTTCAGTTCGCTTTTATCCTATAAGGTTTTATGTCATCGATATAGGTTTATGAAAATAATTCATTCCTAAAATTTATTTATATTCTATAAATAATCCATGCATCTATGCAATAACTTTGGACTTGAATGTTCGTAGGATATCCTATTAAAATGGGTCAACTCTATCGTAGTATAAAGGCTTGTTGTCACTATCTTTCATATACACGGTATAGTCACAAAGATTCGAAATTAGTATTGAGTAGATTAAATAGGATACATGGAAAATAAAAGCCTCTAGAAAAGTATTTATAGAAATATGTGAGTTGTTTTATTGTCAAAAATATTCTTTGGTTTCGGTGAATAAACTAATAGAAATATCGTTTTCGATTGCAATAGTCCTTGCCATGCCGCAGGCGGCAGGGACTAATAAGGCAGTAAGATAAGCATCTAACCATTACTTACTATGATAATAGTATTAAATATTTTATTGTAGTATAAGTTTTATGTCTCGTGTGAATTAATGTATTGTCCTAGTGAATCTTCTATAGTCCGAGAGGATACAAAAGTGAAGTGAGAGGGAATTATTGACTCTCATGTAAATAAAATAAAATAAATAAAAAATAATGAAGGATAAGTCTGAATGGAAATTAAGATAAAATGCATGTAGCATCAGTATACATTTTGTTTATGATGTTAAAGTATAATAGAAAAAAATACCCATTGTAAAGGGAGGGATGTAGGGGTTATTCGAGTACTCACCCATAGCATAGGGCCACACCAAGTAAGGAACAAGGAATAAAAAATTGGAGATGACTTCCCTCTTATATGTTGATTACAAAGATGTTACCTTAGAGCTACATGGGAAGATTGTGTTCCTACATAGTTGTGAATTTTGTAAAATTGATGCATACTTATGACCATTTAAATGGGTTGGGTAGTCTCTAGGGATTTGAATACAATATCCATAACCTACTAGTCCTTTATTCATTATGCTTTGTTAATATCTTCCCATAGGAGGGTTGAGTTTTAACTCAAGTGGGATAATGGTTCATATAAACCATAATGAAAAGGAAGCACATTGTTCCCAAGTAAATTAGAAGAATGACTCAGTAACTAGTAGATAAACCAAAGAAGTTACTTCCTACCTATATTCATCTCATGCATACTGTGTAAATTGACCACAAGAGAGTATCCAAACAAGTGCATTCAATGTTATAGTTCAAAAACAAGTAACCAGAAAACCCATAGAATTGTCTTTAACCATCTTAGTATAGACAAAGAATAAGTTATATGAAGATCTGATAAATATTTGTATATAGACAAATGTTGTTAAAACCAAAAATAGAGACAGTGATGAAAAATTGCTCGATAAAGGCAATTATATATATATATATATATATATATATATTCGTTGTCTACCCACAGATTGAGAAATGGGTCTATGTTCAAAGAGACCAAGGGAGAGTAATTAGAGCAGGGAGGAATGTAGGGGTTATTAGAGTACTCGCCCATAGCATAGGGCCACATTAGGTAATGAATAGGGAGCAAAAAATTGGAGATGAATTCCTCTTATTTGTTGATTACAAAGGTATGACCTCATAGCTACATGAGCAGATTGTGTTCCTGTAGAGTTGTGAACTTTTGTAAAATATTTGTATATTTACCACCAATTAAATCGGATGAGTGGTCTCTTAGGATTTGGCTACAATATTCATAACCTATCGGTCATTTATTCATTATTCTTTGTTAAGACCTGCCGATGGGAGGGATAAGTTTTAACTCAAGGTGAATAACTATTTATATAAACCACAATAAAATGGAAGTACATTGTTCCCAAGTAAATTAGAAGAATGAATATGTAAATAGTAGATAAACCAAGAAATTTATTTCCTATGAGTATTCATCTTATGCATACTATGTAAAATGACCCCAAGAGAGTATCCAAACAAGTGTATTCAATGCTATAGTTAAAAATTAAGTAACCAAAAAACTCATAAAATTATATTTAACCAAATATATATATAGTGAGAGAGAGAGAGAGAGAGAGAGAGAGAGAGATGTTGTTACAACCAAAAATAGAGACAGTGATGAAACATTGATCGATAAAATCAATTGTACATGTTATAGAATGAAATATTTAAAAATATATATACATGGGTATTATTTATCCACCCACGAATTGAGAAATGGGTCTTTATTCAAAGAGACCAAGGGCAAGCAATTAGGTCGCCTATCAGACCTCAAAAAGTCACGACATATCTATCCTGAAGTAGGAAAAGAATCTAAGATGATGTCAGGGTCTTTTACTAGAAGTTTGGAAGGGTAAGTTGCAGGAAATAGAGTTGAGATCACTGGAATGACACCTGAAAAATAAAAGGAACTAAAAAAATTGTTAAATAATAGTAGGGTGTCAATACAATTAGAAGATTAATTTAAAATGAAAAATACAACATGATACACAACTAGGTCAAATAATTATAGGGTTAATCCTTGTAAAATATGAATAGGTTAAGCCTTGGAAACCCTCATGAGGTTTAAGCCTTTTCATTACGATCAACGGAGCTAATTCAACACTTGGTTAGATATAATGACCAAAGCCATAAATCAATAAAATTGTCATTGATTTGAGCGAGTAAACTTCCCAAAATATTGGACGGAATTTCTGAGCCATAAAATCATGCTACATAAGCTAAATGGAGTTCTTACAACAAGGATTTGAAAGATATAAATTACATATAGTTCCAAGAAGCACACCTCTTAAATTCCATTAATTCTCCTACAAAGAACATGAGTGCAAAGGAGTTTTTCAGGATACTTCTCAAATAACAAAACCACCAAAATAAGGAAGGGGGGTAAGGGGTATGTTTACCTGAGTGTGGGGTTACTTCATTGAATTTGAAATAAACAAGTGTAACTCGGCCATATTTTTAAAAAATGGTTAAGGGAACATAGACACAATAAAAGAGGGGATCTCAACTCTGTCACAATATGCAAAGATAGCCCCACAACCTGAAAACAATAAAAAACCACAGTTATTGTTTAGAAAGAAAATATATAGAAAACAACAAATGCTAGTGATCCTAAGATATATAATATTAACCTAAGATATCTAGTCAATACCTAGAAATAAATTGGGAGAAGATGTCATTGGAAACCAAGGTGTATATAGTGATCGAGCCTCACACTACAAAATTACTTAACCTGTTGGAGGAAAAAAATATGGAGGAGGTTGTAATAAACTAATTGATATATTCCACTGAAGCCATAGATAGAGGAAAAAAGAAAAATTATGCTCGATTGCAGAGCATAGCAGTGGCCAGGACAATTACAAAAGAAGAAATGGGAAGGGCAGACAAATATACATCTATCCAATTTTGAACCCTAGCCACAGATTGTCATTGGATCGCTCCAAAAAATTGAAACCATTGAAATAAATATTTCACATGGTATCCATGCGATAACATCAACAGGGACCGGTGTTATAATACCAGCTAACGTATTCACATGTCGTCATGTCGAGTAGGGGTCTTTATTTGTTAAGTCGGTAGGCATAAGGGTTACACCTTAGCTATATTATGTCAATTTTGAAGGTATTATCTTCCATCTAACTTAATAATTGAATTGTAAAACATGCATTAAAAAACTCAAGGGGAACCCTAGCGCCCACAACTTATGTTGATATAGTCAAGGTGTCAAGAACATAAGCATAAATGGCTTTAGCACAGTATTAAAAGGTTTAAGACACAAGGGAAAATGTAAAGGAAGAAAAAAATACAATGGTAGACCCAGCCTCATAATAACACATGGGTAGTGTATTTGGAGATATAGACCCTTGTATGCATGAGATATTTCACTAGGAAGGCTTGTAAACATAATCCTAGCTCCTAAACCTTATATGATGATTAACCATCGAAAGGCCTGTTATAAATTATTACTAAAAAATTATGAATAACAAATTACCCTTATAACCCCTTGATAGAATGAATCATTTGGGTTTATAATTTATGATAAATCTTGGAATCTTTAAAGTATTAGCAAGTAAAGGAAAAAAGTGGGGTTTTATTTCGAGGTATATTACAGAAATCTACTGCCACACCCTTTATTGGTACAATTTCCCTCTCCCTCTAAGGGCTAATATTTTCCAATCCTATTATTACTATCCTTCGTACCATGTTTTATCAACCACTACCGACTCATGCCTAACGTGACAAATCCCATACCCAATGACTAATTGGTAACGATTGCATCATGCAATCACTCAATCATTCCCAACATGGAATTCTACCTTTAGCATGATCATATGCATTGTCTCCTTGCATCGCTCTTGGATTGGTTCTCTGCAACCATCCCTAGATGCTCCAAATTGGTTACTATAGTATTTTTCCACTATGCCCTGTGTTGACTATCTTTTCCCTTACTGCACCCAGTCACACTTTGTCAGCACTAGCTCCTCTGGCCCCTTCCTTTCCTTTACTTCCTATGAACTAAAATTAAACTTTTCAGCCCTACCATTAGCACAATATATACCTTGAATCAATCATTTTCCTTTCCCCATGCTTTTGGTGCCTTGCTATCGGTTGGCTACCTCATGCCAACAACTCCTACTTGCAACATCCTGACATATTCTTGCCACTTTCATGACCCACACTCCTATCAGCTTATTGATTTTATGTCTAGCTTGCACACCCTTTGGTGACCCACCACCCTGCAACCACACGATATATCCCATAGGTGCTTACGATTATTGACCTGTTTCTTGGTGAGTGGTTGCTATCTATAGCCACCCAAACCCCTGAGCCATCTGTCACTCATTTAATTCCTCTATCGGCTTTGTTTTATTTACTAAAGTTGTTCTCAACCAGTTGTATAACTTGGTTTTGAATCTGTAAACCAAACTCATGGCCCAATCCTGCAACATGTCATAAGTTTTGATATTCCTCAAGTGAATCCACTCTGCTCAACCCATTTTTCCATTTGTCTTTGTGACCCCTTATTTTCAACCACTATGACCCCGATTGTTGTCATCTCTTTGACTCAAACGTCTACGTATATTGTTGCCTTGTTAGGTCCCTATATTACTAATATAGTCCCTTTTTGTTGTTAGTGTAACCCCCTTATTGTTATTTTTGTACCCTTGTAACCCCCATATTGTTATTATTGTGCCCTTAAATTATTATTGTTAGGTCGGCTAGGATTACATTGTGGCCCCACTAGGATTACATTATGGCCCCATGGACTCGTATATATAGAAAGGAGGTTTTGTAAATTGTATCATCCAAGAATTGTTCATTTATGTAATGTATTGGAGGTTGCCCCCTCGAAGTGGCTCATTTCTAAGGCGTTTATATCTCTTTTCTTCTCTTTTTGAGTTGGTTACACAACATTTGGTATCAGAGCTTTTGGATTCTAGGGTTTCGTTGCTCCAAACAGGTCATCGTGGCATTTTCGCTATAACTTTTTTTTCTACGAAGCTTCAGAAGCTGAAATTTTTAGGGTGCGAAGCTGAAATCTTGAGGAAGGTTGTCTAAAAATTTCAGATCTTGGTTCGCAATATTTTCTAAGATATGATATGTGGAAGTTACGCATTTTTTAGGCTCCCGAATTTCACCTAAACCAGGTCATCGTGGCATTTTCGCTATAACTTTTTTCCTGCGAAGTTTCGAATGCTAAAATTTAAACAGAGTGAAGCCGAAATTCTATGGAACCTATTGTACAAATTTTAGATCTTTGTTCAATATATTTTAGGAGATATGATCTGTGGAAGTTAGAGATGTTTCAAGCTTCTGAATTTCATCTCAAATAGGTGACCGTGGGAAAATCGTCATAACTATCTCTCTGAGCATTGGATTGGAATTCTATAAAAAGTGGCCACAATTACATGGACTTTAGTTTCCTGTGTATCGATTTTAGAGTCAAAGTAGTAAACAGTGACACGTGGCACATCATACAACTTCGCTCTACTAAACCAGTCCATAATTAGGTCATTGTGGGAGATTGGGCATAACATTTCCTTGAAGAATCCAAATTAGATCAAACCTGTGGCATTCAAAATAAGATTCAGAGTTCTACTACAGGGCTGAATTTTAGATATTGAAGATCCTAAATCACAGAGATAATTCAATTTCAATATCGAGCTCCTCAAAAGCAAGAAAAAGTTGTGTATTTTTTTTCCGAATTACATAATTCTTGTTTGAAGAATCAATTTGAATTGATTCCAAGGGCATATTGTAGAATAGATATCAGTATTGGGTTCTAAAATGCCTCCTAAAGAGAATTCAACACCCGTCAAGCCTTCAGAAGGCTCTACGCTCATGAAGATGAAGAAATGCAACATAACATATCAAAATTACAAGAGCAAGTGAACCAAATTTCGCTCTCGCAAAGAGCAACAAAAAATGAATGGATGCTTTGAAGAAAAGCGTGGAAGCTATGATGGATGGTTTGAAGAATGGTATGGAAGAAAATGGATGGTTTGAAGAATGGTAAAGAAGAAAAATGGAAGGTTTGAAGGAAGACATGGAAGGTTTGAAGGAAGGTTTGACAAATTTGATACAAGAAATGTTTCCTAATGGTGAAAAGATAGTAGAGGAAACTCATGATGAGAAAAAAAAATGTTAATCGTGATTTCATAAACTCTAATGTTGGCAGGAAGAACCACCATATTCCAAAAATGGATATGAGGAAGTTTGATGGAAAGGATCCTGTAACATGGATACTATAGATGGAGCAATATTTTGATCTCCATAACGTGAAAAACACACAAAAGGTATGCATTACAACTTTACATTTAGAACAATATACATTTGTATGGTATCGATGGCTTTGCTCCCGTAAAAAAATTGTCACTTGGTCAATTTTTACGGAGGAAATGATAGCACATTATGAGGATACAAAGAGCAACACCTTCTTTAGCCAATCGATAAATCTCAAACAAAAGGGTTTAGTGGGGCAACACATTGAGGACTTCCAAAAATTGAATATAAGGGTAACTGATATTCCAGAGGAACACAGGATTGATCTCTTCATAGGCACTTTAAAGGATAACATACAACATGAAGTTCGCATTCTGGAACCTAATTCATTGGAGAAGGCATTCAGGTTGGCAAGAAAAGTTGAATGTAAAATTATGGCGACAAGGAAGCCTACCACTCAATTCTATAAAGAAGGAAGTGTTGCTACGCCTAGATTTCCACAACCTACAAGGTTGACACCACAAAAATTGGAAGAAAATAGAGCAAAAGGGCTTTGCTACAGTTGTGATAGCAAATACACTAAAGGTCATAAGTGTGCTGAGAAGAAATTATTTTACATAGATTGTGAAGAGGAAGAAGAAAATGAACAAGAAGAGGATATACACCAGGAACCAACCCAAGAAGAGGAAGAAATGAGTCTAACCATATCATGTAATGCATTGGCAGGAATTACCACTCCTCAAACTCTCAAGATAGAAGGACATATCAAGAAGAAAAATGTAATAGTGTTGATTGATTCAGGTAGCACCCATAATTTTATTCATTGTAAGGTAGCCAAGGAATTAAATTGTTTCCTATACCCAGCACCATAATTTCAAGTGATGGTTGCAAATGGAGGAACTATAAATTTCTCTAGAAAATGCCATAATATCAAGCTAACCATGGGGGAATATGTATTGACTAGTCCAATGCTTTCCATTCCTATGGGAGGTGCTGATGTTGTAATAGGAGTACAATGGTTACAATCTTTGGGGACGGTAGCTTTTAATTTTCAAGAACTTTTCTTGAAATTTTTTTCAGAAGGAAAGGAAGTCGAATTACGGGGTATTGCGGGGAAGCCAGGAAGGATAATAAGCTCTAATGTCATGACAAAGCTTCTAAAGAAAAAACAACGAGGCGTAATTGCACAATTATGCTCACTAGAAGTTCCGACATCAAAATCATCTATTTCTGCAGATCTCCAACAAGTCTTGGACAATCATTCCAAGGTGTTTGAAACTCCCAAAGGACTCCCACCTATTCGTGATCATGATCATGCTATTCATTTGATTCCCAGAAGTGTTCCTCCAAACATCAGGCCTTATAGATATCCTTATGTCCAAAAGAGCGAAATTGAACGTATGATTGCAGAAATGTTAGAGGATGGTATAATTCAACCTAGTCAAAGTTCTTTCTCTGCTCCTATAGTATTGGTACACAAGAAGGATGGATCATGGCGCATGTGTCCAGATTATAGGGAGCTCAATAAGCTCACCATTAAAGATAAATTTCCCATTCCTGCGATTGATGAATTATTGGATGAATTACATGGAGCAATTTATTTTACCAAGTTGGATATTCATTCAGGATATCATCAAATTAGAATGAAGACTGAAGATATTCCAAAAACAGAATTCCGAACTCATGAGGGTCATTATGAATTTTTGGTCATGCCTTTTGGCCTTACCAATGCACCTTCTAAATTTCAAGGGTTGATGAATTCCATTTTCAAACCCTTCCTTAGAAAATTTGTGCTAGTATTTTTTGATGATATACTAATCTACAGCGGGTCTTGGAAGGATCATGTTCAACATGTTGACAGGGTGCTCAAACTATTGGAGGAGAAACAATTATATGCAAAAACATCCAAATGTTTCTTTGGAGTACAAGAGGTGGAATATATGGGTCATATTGTATCTCACGAGGGTTTTAAGGTAGACCCTAAGAAAATTAAAGCCATTAAGGAATGGAAAGTCCCCACAACCATAAAGCAGTTGTGCGGATTTCTTGGGTTAACAAGGTATTATCGCAAGTTTGTTAAGAATCATGGGAGAATAGCAGGACCTTTAACAACATTATTGAAGAAATATGAATTTTCATGGACTCCTGAAGCAACTAAGGCCTTTGAACATCTTAAAGAGGCAATGTGCCTAGCACTAGTCTTAGATATGCCAGACTTCACAAAAACCTTTATTGTGGAATGTGATGCCTCACGAAATGGAATTGGTGCTTTTTTAATGCAAGAAGGAATACCCATTTCTTTTGAAAGTCGTCCAATCAAAATAAAGTATTTACAAAAGGCTATTTATGAGAAGGAAATGTTGGCAATACTACATGCACTAAAGAAATGGAAACCTTACCTAATGGGAAGACACTTCAAGGTAAAAATTGATCATGATAGTCTTAAACACTTTTTGGAACAAAGAATATCTTTAGAAGAGCGCTAAAAATGGGTCACAAAGATGTTGGGTTATGACTTTGAAATAATCTACAAAAAAGGGAAGCTAAATGTTGCAGATGCACTCTCAAGAAAGGATGAAGAGGTGGAAGCATTGCTTTGTGCCATTTCTATTATCCAACCAAATTGGATAACCGAAGCAAGGGATGAATGGAAGAAGGATGAAGAAGTTTAGAAACTCATTCAAAAGTTCCAGCAAGATCCTGGTACATCTAATACATTTAGTTGGAAAAATGATTCCTTATGGTACAAAGATCGCGTATATATTTGCAAGAATTCCCAACTAAAAAAAATATTATTTTGGAATTGTAGACTTCTCCTTTAGGAGGACACTCGGGATTTTTAAAAACTTACCACGGGCTGAAGAAAGTATTTTTTGGGATAGCCTTAAATCTGATATTCAAAATTTTGTGGCGGAATGTTTGGTTTGCTAGCAAAATAAAGTTGAGACAATTAAGACCCCAGGTCTTCTACAACCTTTATCCATTCCAAGTCAACATTGGGAGGATATTTCAATGGATTTTATCACAGGTTTACCTAAGTCCGAAGGAAGGAGTGTCATCATGGTGGTACGACTTACCAAGTATGCACACTTTTGTGCATTATCTCATCCATTTAAAGCAAGTACAGTTGCTACTTCATTTATGGAAACAATTCAAAAGCTACATGGAAACCCGAAGATTATTGTAAGTGATAGAGATCCCATTTTTACAAGAAATTTTTGGACGGAATTATTTTCTTGTTTGGGTACTCAACTAGATCATAGCTCATCTTATCATCCTCAATCCGATGGTCAAATATATATAGTGAAATATATGTTTGGAAGGATATCTTCGTTGTTTTGTATTTGATAAGCAAGCACAATGGGTCAAGTGGTTACCTCTCACTGAATGGTGGTATAACAATTCCTTCCATACTGCAACAAAAATGACCCCATTTATGGCAACTTAATGGATATCATCCACCGTCCATCACATCTTCTTTAAATAAAAATTATAGGGTTCAAGCAGTGGAAGATCACATCGAGCATCAACACAAAGTTTTCCAACTCTTAAAGGATAACCTAAATTTGGCACAAAATCGAATGAAACAATAGGCAGATCAACATCGCAGTGAAAGAATTTTTGATGTAGGAGACTGGGTTATTTTACGGCTACAACCATACAAACAAATATCCTTGAAGCAAGCTAAGAAGGATAATAAATTATCGCCAAAGTACTATGGTCCTTACAAGGTGTTGCAAAAGATTGGTACTATGGCATACAAATTGGACCTTCCTGCTTCTCCACGAGTGCATCCAGTTTTCCCTGTTTCATGCTTAAAGAAGGTTATAGGGGAGAAACTTGCAGTTCAAACAATATTGCCAAAACTTGATGAGGAAGGAAAAACTGTATTGGAACCTGAAGAAATCATGGAAATAAGAACTCGACAACTACGAAATCGATCAATTTCAGAGTATCTCATCAAATGGAAGAACTTACCCACTGAAGATTCTACATGGGAGGATGAGAATTTTATACAAAAGAACCCGGAGCTACTCAAGCGTTGAGGACAACACTTTTTTAAAGGAGAGGAGCATGTTAGGTCCCTATATTACTAGCATAGTCCCTTATTTTTATTAGTGTAACCCCCTTATTGTTATTTGTGTACCCCTGTAACCCCCATATTGTTATTATTGTGCCCTTACATTATTATTTTTAGGCTGGCTAGGATTACATTGTGGCCCCATGGACTCCTATATATAAAAGGGAGTTTTTTTCATTTGTATCATCCAAGAATTGTTCATTTATGTAATGTATTGGAGGTTTCCCCCTCAAAGTGGCTTATTTCTAAGGCATTGATCTCTCTTTTCTTCTATTTTTGGAGTTGGTTTCATAACATGCCTTCATTATGTCAGCCCTAACTAGATTTATTGGCCACTAGACCACCTTTTTTTAAGGAAAGACAAAGAAATCAGTCATACAATTTGGATGAAGAGTTAAAAAAAATGAAAACAAAAAAAACAAAAAGGGGTGGCCAAAAATGGAAAGTGAAAGATCATGTTATAATTCCTACAAACCTAGCACCTAACACTCAATTCCCAACATATTAACAATCTACTAAGTAAATGCACAACTAGGTTCACTAACACAAAAATTCACTGGAAGCAAAATTTACCAATCTCAATCACGAAACATGACACAAAAAATTCTACCTAATCAGAGTTGTTCATTAAAAAAATTCAGAACTTACTTTGGCTCCCTTCTTGGAAAAATGGCCCAACTTAAGAAACAATTACAACAATTGGATAAAATCCATCTAAACTAGCCTTCGTTGATTGATCTGTATCTCCTTGTTTTCCCCTTCCTTGAACCTACCACACTCACTGAGAAGCCTCATCTTGTTTTATTGTATGGTGTCTTCTCCTTCTCTCTACCCTTGCTTTTATAACTCTACATTGAGCTAATTCCCTAACCTTGATCTCAAAAGTGATTGATGGTTAAGATTATATCTCACCTCAATTTATATCAAGGGTTGAGATTAAGACATAATCACTAAATTAATTTACTTTACTTTTCATAAGTTTACATAGCTCAATAATCCAACATACTAATTATGTACTCTTACTAAGTTAGACTTAGGTTAAGTTACAAAAACAAATTTATCACACTAGACCAAGTGTTTAAGGAGATCTTGGGTGAATTCTACACGCATAAACACTTAGGCTTCTGTGAAAGTACCTACCTGAGCTACAAACATTAACAATATAATCTGGCTCTCATATCCATGAGATACATTTATGGTTCTCATAAATTATTAATAGGATAATTACCATATGCCCCATGGAAGAATCATTTATCTTCCTTCCACCAATTTGCTAAAATTTCCTCCACATCATGTTTTTTATAGAAATCATCCATAACAATGTCAACTAGATGAACCTCAGACATTGGAATGTCATAATATTTCTCCACAATTTGAGCTAGGAAAAAACCTACACATTGTCCTTTCTCATCTACAATCATTCTCTTCTTCAAATTAGTGTGAAAAATGGTCCATTCAATGGTCTTAAAACATGGTATAATAGAGGATCTCATTACAACATAGATCAATTGGGATTTTCTTATGTTCATGAACACATTGTCATAAATTTCCCTCTTAACAAGATCATTATGGGAAACTAGCTATGGGTGATTCTAAATGGAAATTTTGTTATAAATCATTCAAACCCAGAAAAGGGATTATTGCCTCAATGTTGGATTTTATTTCCTTGTATGTTGATTGTAATTGAGGCTCCTCAAGAAGAGTAATCTAGATCAAAGGAACATATTCCTTCAGTTAGATTTTGAATTCTACATATTTCTTATGAGAATATTTCCCTTTAGGAGATTTGGTAGAAGGTCTGGTTAGGGTTCTTCTTGATGGCATGTTTCCTAAATGGAAAACAACATATTTGCAAAATAATAAGTAACAATATAGCCATACATAGCAATACTTCATACCAAATTATCATTTAGAATAGCATCCTGCTAAATTTTGCAATGGAAATCAATTTGAGATTTATAATACCAAATCCAAAACATATATCAATTTTCACAAAGCTTAATAAATGTTGTTACACTAAATTTTTTCACCATGATGGTTGATTCAGATCTTTTTCCATCTAATAAGTGTCTCAAGTGAATCCCCTATGAATCTTGAAGTAAAACAGTACCGGGGACAAAATGAACTTTGGGATACACTACTTAAAAACCATTAATGAGCATATGCGCAGTTTTCCTGAACAAAACCTACGCATGTGCAGTTTCCTCCACTGTAAACTGCACAGATATGCACACTTTCTTTCACTATAAACTGTGTAGTTCTGTTCACATATGTAAAAATAAAAAAAAGCAAGCTCTAGAAGCTTTGGTTGAGGAATGTTATCCAAGTTAGAAACCTTGAACCACTACATACATGTGCCTAATCCCTTGGTACATGGAACTAATATCCTCCTCTTAAGCATCATATCCCTTGATAAGAGGAACTAGAAACCCCCCCATCCTTCCTATAGATTGAGCATAGGACTAAAGGAATGGGGGGACTTGGATTTGCAAAATCATGTTGTTGGTTTTGGGTCTGAAGAGTTTTTCATCAAGGGAAGGAAAGGATACCATTGGAAGAGGTTTGTGACATCAAAGAAACTAAGTTGTAAGATTTTTTTCCCTTTGATTTTAATACAATGTAATTGTTCTTTCCTAGTTATGTCTATTTTGATGTTATTTGCGAGATTCTTTGATCACTTGCATGGTTTATGACTAATTATTGATTCAATTCTATGTTGTATGTTAAACTAAGGATTCCATTTACCTTTGCTTTCATATGTGAGATGATTTGATCCCTTTGAATGTTTTTGTCTATGAAGATATATTTTAGAACATCATGGAGAAGTTATGGAAAGCATTTGGGGAGCCTCTAAAGCATTGAGGAAAAGCTAGTTGTGGAAAGCATTGAAAGGACTTCTACAAGCACTTCGTTAATAGGTAAGTAAACATTCGTATACTACATGTTTCATGTTTTAGTTATAGGCTAAGGAAAGGTAGCTATTTTTTTCTTGTTTCTTTCTATTTTTCCTTAGGAATCTAGGGAGATCGCTCTTATCCACAAGAGGGATTTGTCCGCGTAACAAATTGGCGTTAAGTTTTCTTGATTTAAGTCCAGATCTTTTTCTTTTATGATTTATTAGGATTTTTTGTTGTCTCATAAAACCTTTGTTAAGTTGATTTGATGTTTTGAATTTTCTTTTTGAGAAATTCTTAATTTGATTTCCTTTGGTCATTACTTAGAGGTTTGTCTCAATTTATTAACAATTTTTTGAATGTTTTTGGGGGAATAAATTGTGTCTATGTGTTAATTTCCTTTGATTGTCAATAATTTTGATCTTTGGAATTTTCACCCAATTTCCTTTACTTACACTTGATTGGTTCTTTAGATTACATTGGTGAAGTAAAATAGTCTTGTTGCTATTTCTCTGATTTGGAACCATCTTGTGTTTGTTTTGGAGAAGTATCTTGGATATGTTACATTTGCATAGTTAGAATTCTCATTTTCATAGTATAAATGGAAATTGTGCATAGATTACATTTGCATAGTTTTCAAGAAAATCGTGCATAGATTACATTTGCATAGTTTTCAAGCAAATTGTGCATAGATTACATTGCATGGTTTGGCATTTTGTGCTTTGAATTGCATTGGAAGAGTATGATTGAAGATCTAGTGTAGGACATTCTTGTTTGTTGAATCATCATTTGCTGAAAAAAAGTTTGAATTTCCTTCCTTCCTTTCGATAGATCTTCATGAAATGAAAATATTACAAATTTAATGTTCGACTGCACTAGAATTTTAATTCAGGTCATAACACCATAAGTTTCACCTCCATTTACCTACTGAGTAAATATCATCTTAATAACACTGCATTAATCAAAATTGATTAGATTTTTTTTCATTTTTAGGGATATTTCCACCTACACAGATCAAGTTGTAGGGCTTTGGGATAGGGAAGTGACTAAACTTTCCAAAGCTATAAACAAACAATAGATTCTTGCGGTAGGGAGAAAATCCAGTTATTACACTTTTTCTCTGGGCAACTCCTCTTACACGGGAGTCAAGCACGAGATCATATCGGACCCAGTGAAGTGATTGTACCTACTTCATTGGTTACGGTATAAGATTTGGACATATTACAAATAGTGTCGAAAGGTACTTGGCATCACTTGGAAGTAAACCTTAGATTTACCATGTTGAGAAGCTTTCAAGGAAATTAAGCTTTGTTACTCTACCCTTGTGTGTATGTTGGATCTGCGATTGTCCCCCCAAGTTGAATTTTTATAGTTGGTAACCTTATATAGCATAATATTAGGTCTTTTTCCCGAGGTGACGGTGGAGGGAAGGTCTCTACTATACCTATAACAGACATTGACTAGACTCACTTGGAACTTTTGGAGGGTAATATTCACTCGAAATGGCATAAGTGGAGTTACTTGCACCAAATTGTTTCATTAAGTAGGTTGTCAGGGTAAGTGGTTCCACCCGCTTTATCTATATATACTTTTCACCTTGATTTCTGCGACATTGGATTTCATCAACAAATAGTGATTTTGCTATGAAAAGGCTGTTTGTGTGGTTTGACTCATATATTTTTTAGCATGTGTTATTTGTTTGTTCTTATGTTTTAGTGGCCTTACGTGTGGATTGTGAATTTGGATTGATAATATTGTTAAATTTTTTACTAAAATTCATTAAAGTTGAATCTAATGGAAAATTTTCTGAAATTTACCAACCAAGGAACCCCTCTTAATGAGAATCTTATTCCTTTTCCTCGCTTTGGAAATTTTGTTCCTCCTTATATGGCTACATTGTCATTACCTGGATTTACCATAGGTTTACTGGTATGGTTGTTTTCAACTTTGTTGGCCTCAAATACTCAAATCATTCCACCTCAACTAGATGATTCGCCTCAACCGATTTCACCTTCTCAACATCACTAAACTCATGTTGACCCTTCACCTTCTTCACCCAACATGTCTTCCTCCCTTTCTTCTTCTTCACTTGGTAAAAACCTTGATGTTAGTAACCAGATGACTAAGAAGAAGAAGAAACAAGATAAGAAAGAAGCCAACCAACCAACCATGGTTGTTAGTATTAGTAATGTTGAGGGAACCTCCAACATGCATCGCAAGCCCAAATACCCTTACAAGCTTTGTAAGGGTGACCACTTCCTTATCAATTGTCCTGGTATTCCTAAGGTCTTGGAAGTACGGTCAGAAAATTCTTATCAACTTATTGTTGATCCATCAACCAGTGATTGTTAGGTTTCGAGGAAAAAGGGTAAAGTTAGGTTTCCTTGTAGGTCATCCAAAGGGATTCATCATAGTCACATTTTCCCTCATATGGATGAAGCCTCAAAATTGTTGGAAACCTTACCGTTTCTCAACAACAACTTCCAACTAGTTACCGTAAAATTTCTCCCAACCTACCATTAGTTGACAAAATTATTGATCTAATTCCAAGTACAATCAATCCCACTCTTCCATTGGAGAGTGAAACACATATCATTCAGGTTGATGAACCATTGGTTGATCAAGTGGTCGAATCTAATTCATCTTCGGTTGATCCCACTCTCCCTATAGAGAGTGAAGATAATACCACTCCGGTTCTTCTTGTTACTTCAAATTCTTCTACGTTGGGGGGAATTTCACCGATTTCTATGGAACCCCCTCCAAGTATTGAGGTTATTTCCTTTGATTAGAATATACTAACAGAATCACATCTTCCTTCTTCCACTCCTTTCCAAGTCATTGTGAAGGCTTATGGTAAGAATGTGTGACACACAAATGTAGATTAAGGTGCTTCAGTTAGTATTTTATCCTCAACTACTTTGGGTTCTCCTCAGCTTGTGCCTTTTACACAAAATTTGTTAGCTTTTAATCGAATCATCAATGAACCTTTACGGATCCTTCCTAAGTTACTCATTACCTTGGAAGTTAAAATTGTCTATATTTATCTTATGGTAGTCGAAGTCTCCTTGGATTTTAATTTACTCCTTGGATGAGACTATGTCTATGCAATGAAAGTTGTCGTGTCCACACTCTTTCGCCTAATGTATTTCCTTCACAATGGCAGCATTGTGACTATTGATTAGCTTTCGTTTGTTTGTCTTGAATCGACTACCAACCATCTGAAATCCTTGAATTTTCCTTATATGGAAGTGGTATCCACCCCACAATGGGTTAATTATGTGGCCACCGGTCCTATGTTTTCAGTTACCGATGTAAGTGAGCCTCTCACTATTTGCTCGACTTAGTTTGACTTCAATCTGGTAATTTAAATTTTGAACCCTATGGGGGTATTTGAACATGATGTTCTTATTCCTATTAAGTCCCTTGATATGTGTTCCTTCTAAAGAAATGTTCTTCCATCTTATTAAGACCTCTTGGAAGCCATGATCAAGTTATGTCCCTTGCCTTATGTTTCTTCCATTTTTAAACCATGATCAAATTCTTATGAGGATGGATCTTTTACTCTGTCAACCTCGTTAAAAATGAAATAGGTCCTTATGAGGATGATTCTTTTACTGTGTCAACCTCATGGAAAAATTAAACAGGCCCTTATGAGGATGGTTGTTTTACTGTGTCAACCTCATTAAAAAATGAATCAAGTCCAAGAGCATAGCTCTTTTCACGTGCCAAGCTCGTTAAAAAATGAAACAAATCCTCCCTTAATTGAATCGATTCTTTGACTATCTCTCGTAAATGTTCAGTCGAGTCTTTCATCTGATCTCATAAATGAACCTTCATTCCATCCAATTATTAGCAACAAGTAGCCTACTTAGGTGAATGAAATGAAGCTCAATAGGGCATGTGCCCTTGCAGATTATGCTTGGGGGGCATTGAAACTTCTCTCGAGCATAGTTTCCTCTCTATTTCAAGCTTGTGTAAAAATGAAACCACTCCCAAGCATAGTTTTTCTCTATTTCAAACTTGTATAAAAATGAAACCTATCTCGAGTCCATTTCAGTTATTATTTTCAAGACTCGTTAAACTCATGAAAATATCGAGCTTCTTTTGCTATCTTTTCATGCTCATAAAACATACATGAAAATGTCGATTCTTTTATGTCTTTTCCTACTTGTTAATTAATTTGGAAGTCGGTAATATGAGTACACTTTTATCACTTTTTCGAACTTGTTAAAACATACGAAAAAGTGAAACCATGGAGCTCTCATTTAAGCCCTTTTCAAACTCTCTAAACATGAAAATATCGTCAAGTACTTGACTATTTGAACTCGTAAAAGTAAATTAATAATCATCTATTCAATACAAGTTTACCCATTTTCCAGATTGAATTAGACTATTTATGAAAAAGGTATATGTTGATTAAGCATGGTCAATAGAGTTCTCTCCTGCATTATTTTATCCTTTTTCGAGCTTGAGGGACTAAATTTATGAAAAAGAACATTACAGAGTTTATTTATGTTTTTTCCTAATTCCCTAAAACTAAAAAATGCCAAGTTTTACTTTCTTTGGGCTTGTTAAAAATATGCGTTGAAAGATTTGATTGAGTTTTATTTTCGTGTCTTTTCAAACTCTTCAAACATTAAAACGATATCAAGTTAACTCTACACTAGACTCATAAAATATAAACAGTGCAGGACTCGTCAATCATGACGAGACCGAACCACTCCTTCCTAGGGTTCGTTAAAAATACTTCAAAGGACTCATCCAAAGGATAAGCTTACAGAACAAGCAAATGTTATCCTCTTCAAGCTTGAAAAAAATAAAGAGGTACTTGCCAGTAATGGTGGTGGGAAATGGGAAAGAACATTTTTTTTATTTGTGTTAGGTAGTATGTCGCTCTTGAACATGACATCCATTTGTCTCACAGTTAATCGAACCTTATTCCGTTGGTTTGAGTATTATTGTTGAGTCAAATTTTTCCAAGTATAAGTTTTGTGTCGCCAATACATTCAATAGAATTCCAAATTCAGTCAAATTACCTTGAAAATCATAACCTTAAATCGCGTCGGTCATCCTTGAGGTAGTCTTGAATCATTAAAAATTGTCCTTCAAAACTGAACATGAGTTTCGTATCGTAGGCCCTCCTACGACAGATCGCTTCCTATTGACTTCAACTCACTATCTAGGAAGTTGTTATAGAAACAATCTTCAATACCTTTAGGCCTGCATTCCCTAATGGCAGGTTTCTCGCCTTCGACGACAAGTTCACATAATTAACCTTTGATCGAATGATTCTATGAGTGTTCAAATTCAAGACATCTTTTATAATTCATAGACTTTACTGGAAGTACCTTAAGGGCCATTGTCATTATTGGTGGTTTTTTCTCACACTTGTTAACAATTCACATAATTGAGCGGTAATAAAGTGGTTTCGACCATGTTCGACTTCGAAACATTCACTCACATGGATAGATTTGTACATCAATAGAGACAGAGATCAAGATCCTGGATCTAGTTTCATCCATCCAGGTTGTGTAGAGTTATTAAATATTCATGATTGTAAACATAGATCCATTGATGGTTGCATCCATATTGTGTCTTTTGTTGACATGGATCTTCATATGTATTTCCATACTTATTCTTTGAGATATTTGTACTCTGAATATGGGAATGCCTACCTCAGTGATGTTTATATGAAAGCATGATATGGTAATCCTTGATTGTTTGTTTCAATTCCTCAATCAATTGGTCTCTAATCCGAACCTTTGACATGATAAAGTACTTCAGGCATCAAACATCTTTTCTAGATTTTCACTTTAGGGGGCAATATGTTACACTAAATTTTGTCACCGTGATGGTCGATTCGGATCTCTCACCATCCAATGAGTGTCTCAAGTAAATACCCTATGAATCTTGAAGTAAAACAATACCAGGGACAAAAGGAATTTTGGTTTACACTGCATATAAACCCTTTTTGAGCATCTGTACAGTTTTTTTGAATAAAACCTATGCATGCGCAATTTTTTCCATTGTAAACTACACAGATCTGTGCACTTTCTTCCACTATAAAATACACAGTTCTGTTCATGTAGGTAAAAATAAAAAATAAATCTCTAGAATCTTTGGTTGAGGAATCTTATCCAAATTAGAAACCTCGAACCACTACATACTTGTGCCTAATCCCTTGGTACATGGAACTAATCTCCTCCTCTTTAGAACCATATCCATTGAGAAGAGGAACTAGAAACCTCCTAATCCTTCCTATAAATTGAGCATAGGACTAAAAGAATGGGGGACTTGAATTTGTAAACTCGTCTTGTTGGTTTTGGGTCTGAAGATCTTGTCATCAAGGGAAGGAAAGGAAACCATTGGAAGAGGCTTGTGACATCAAGGCAACCAGGTTATAACCTTGTTTTCCCTTTGAATTTAATACAAAGTAAATTTTCTTTCCTAATCGCATCTATTTTGATATTATTTGTGATATTCATTGATCACTTGCATGGTTTATGATTGATTATTAATTAAATTCTATGTTTTATGTTAAACTAATGATTCCATTTACCTTTTATCTCATATGCTAGATGATTTGATCCCTTTGAATGTTTTTGTCTATGAAGATCTCTTTTGGAGCATCATGGAGTAGTTGTGGAAAGAATTTGGGAATCATCTAAGGAATTGAGGAAAACTTTGTTGTGGAAAGCGCTAAAAGGAATTCTACAAGCACTTCATTAATAGGTAAGTGATACTTTGCATACTACATGTTTCATGTTTTAGTTATAGGCTAAGGAAATGTATAAATTATTTTCTTGTTTGTTTCTAGTTTTCCTTATGAATCTAGGGAGCTCGCTCTCGTTTGCAAGAGGGATTTTTCCGCGTAACAAAGGCTAAGAACTAGGAATTTTTACTACCATATTATAATGGTTAATTACTTCCCAAGTTCCAATATATCACAAGAAAACACATGCATTTATATTTGAATATTTCAACATTAGAGACATACTTGGAATGAAGAATGACTACAACTATGGAATTGAGACCATAGACAAGCTCACATGATCAAATTCGGTTTGGCCACCCACTCACAACACGCAATGACAATTACAATATAGAAAATTATCCATGAACATTCACTCACACTAGAAACTGCACCTAAAACTATATTATCACATGAGGAAAATCACTCAATTCCTAATCACTTTATTCTAATCCATGCTCATAATGGTTCAAATGGTTGGAATTATTTTTATTTTATAATCAACAAACCAAATCTTAGCACCATGATGACTAAATCCACCTTGAGCCCAATTGGATTTCCCAAATCTCAAAGATTAAATGCTAATTAGATGTTTTAGCCACTAAATAGGTGAACGGGTAGATAATAGATTTACCTCTTCAGTGGTTTCTTATAACTTTTTATTTTCAATATTTTTTTCATTACAACAATGGGAAAATGAGTGTGGACAAGTGAAATTATAAAACTGGTTCATTGATTGGGTCGTTATTATTAGAAACGTTCATCGGATCAAAGCATAAATTTTCCATCAATGTCGCTCATCAGAAAAGAAAACGCACTTTTGGATTTGGATATGTGTCAATGGCTCAACCTAAATTTTTATCAACGTTCAAAATATCTTTTATATCGACACATGAAATATCCTTTACTTCAGCACATGTACTTCACTTTCTTACGATGCCCAAAGTAACTTTCATATTGGTGATCTCATTCAAATTTCGTGCTTCAATGCTTTTATGTCAAATTTATTTTCATTTCAATAGATAATCAGGTCTCGTATGTGTGATTAAAACTAATTTTCAACTGATGATGAAAGTTATTAGAACTTTTCGATAAAAAAAATTCAACTCAAGATAAGGCTCAAGGAATTCGAAAAGTTGGTGTCTTAAGGCTAAATAATGCGTGATAAATTGAATAATCAAAAACTGAAAATGCAACAATTACTTATAAAATCAAAGGAAAAGTTGGTACACAAATTTTAAAAGTTTAGGGTGTTTTGTGTGCTCAACAAATGGTGACTCAGTGGACATATCCCACATCTCTACCTATACCATCAAACATAAATAGATAATTTTCAAGTAAATATAAACTTAAAAAATAATTGACAACCAAAAATTACTTATAAATCCTTTTATGTACAACTTACAAAAATTATTTTCCTTATTATGGGGATCTTGATTCTTACCAAACACATAAAATAAGTATATTTTAATCAATGAAATTCAACTTAAACAATGAAACCAATTAAAACAAATCCAATGTTAGGGTATTATTTGTATTCTCTAAGTAACTCTATGTCATTTTGTTGTTACTCCACTCTCAGTGAACATCCATAGCCCCAACGAAGTCACCAGGATATCATAGACCTTTAGCCATTACCAGCAAGAATCCATAGCCTGGTAGAGATATCTACATTTTCTCATGAGTAATGTGTTTCACTTTGATATTCTCTCACTCCTTGAGAAAACAAAAATCTAAATGAAATTCAACAGGAAAACAATACTGAAGTGAACAATTCATGCAAATAAAAAATAAAAATAACAATAAAATTTTGAAAACAATTTAAACCATATAACAAACCATAATACATGAAACTGTGTATGAATAAAATAAGGGGAAATATCACTTCAAGGTCTAGCCATTGACAAGTAGAGAAACAAGTTCACCTTCCAGACTCTACAAACTATAAGTACCAACACTTATCTTTTCAACAATTTGGTAAGAAATGATCAAGAGATTCTAAAATTTTGTATGTTTTCCTTTTGATTCACTAACTTTGTCCCATTTCAAAACCAAATCACCTATTATATTTCCAGATCAAAAATAGCACATAAACATAAGAAAAGATAGATCAATGACTAGATAATAAGCCACCTCGAGGGGGGAAAATACCTTTACATCACATAAATGAACAATTCTTGGATGATTCAAATGAAAAAACCTCCTTGGTTTATATAGAAGTCTAAAGGGTCAAAATATAATTATGGCCTACATAAAAATAATAATGTAAGGGCACAACAGTAACAATAGTGGGATTCTATAAGGCACAACAATAACAATGTGGGGGATAAAATAGTATTATAGGGACCTAACATGCCCCTCTCCTTAAAAAATGTGGTGTCGTAGAAGCTTGAGTAGTTATGGATGCTTATGTATATATCCTCATCCTCTCATGTTGAATATTCAGCATATAAGTTCTTCCACTTAATCAAATATTTAAATTGGTCAATTTCATAGTTATCGAATTCTTGTTGTTGTGATTGCTTCAAGCTATAATATGATTTTTTCTTCCTCGTCAAGTTCTAAAAATATAGTATGAACTGGGATCTTGTAACAATAACCTTCTTTAAGCATGAAACATGGAAAATTGGGTGTACTCACGAAGATACAGGCAACTCCAATTTATATGCCATAGTACCAATATTTTGCAACAATTTGTAAGGTCCATAGCACTTGGGTGATAATTGATTATTCTTCTTAGCTTTCTTGAGGACTATTCGTATCTATGGTTGTATCTGTAAAAATACTCAATCACTCACGTAAAAACTTCTTTCACTGTGATGTTGATCTACCTATTGCTTCATTTGATTTTGCGCTAGAGTCGGGCTATCCTTTAAGAGTTGTTGAACTTGTTATTGATGCTCGATGTGATATTCCACTACTTGAACCTATTAGTGTCAGTAATTGCATCCTTCCATCATTGATAAAAAATCCTCTTTTCATGTCATGTTAGGGGTCTCACTCAAAAAAAATTTATCTTTCTACTAGGTCATGCAAAAATTTGCTCACTGATTAGGGTATTGAGATCATTACTGCTCCTTTCACTTCCATTGTCAATGAACATCATCATGGTCAGGTAATTCATTTTTTAAATATTCCCATAGTCATCATGGTCATCATTCAACTCATTCTTCCATGTTGTGTCATCATTAGGTCATATGGTCAAAATCATGAAAATTGGTCATTTCACCATCAAATTCATCTTTTGAAGGATAGTAATAGTCAAAGGTCTTAAAAATTTTCAGGTTCCAAACTATCATTTCCAATTAATTGGTTTTGTTTTTACCATATTTGTCTCTCATTTGTGCATGGAAAGCTCATTTCCCTCTCCTAGGGTTTTGAGGACATTTTTTTTGGTTTCATGACTTCCATGGTTAAATCATCAACAATACTTGTATCCTGATGCTATTACAACTTTCCATATACTTCATATACCTTCCTAAACACTTACCATCACTCCTATCCCTCAAAATCATCATTTTTCTACAAGTCCTAGCCTATTTCTACATTTGACACTTTTCGAAACTAGGCCTGTGTTTTGTCCTTTTGGACTGCTTCCCCTCACTAAATCCTTGAAATTCCACTTTAACCTACTTCTTAACATCTCTCCCTACCTCCAAATATTTTCCTAAGAATTTAGAAGCCCCCTATCCCCTTTATTTCTATTCATTCTTATAAATTTCCCAAATCCCTTGTTTTGCCTACACTAAACCCTAATTTCCTCTGCCATTGAGTTAGGGTTTGCTATGGAATCAAAGACATATGAGTAGAGGAGGCATAAGGGAGGTTATATCAGCAATTATGAGGCCATTCCAGCTCATAAACATCATGTTTCCATCATTTTTCAATAAATCATTCCAAGGGACAAATCATTTGCCACACATAGGGCCATTTTTTCTTCAAACTATGTTTCTGACCAAATGGTGATAAATTTTACAAAATTGAAAGAGATTGTTGTCAATTGTACGTCAAGGAAGAAACTCCTCCTTCATTTTTAACACAGGTGTCATGGTTTTGGAGAAATGTCAAAAATACAATTGCTACAGGAGAGTTGTTGCACTCCTGGAGTGACCTTGGGAAAATAATTTTTTCTCCTAGCCGAAGTGTCCAAATGACTTGCTTGATAAGTCAAATTATACCTATACTGGAATATATTTCCATTGAGCTATCATTATCTCAATTTATAGTTAAGGAAGGCCTCCAAAAGTTTCCTGAAAAATATATATATATATATATATATATATATATATACATTTTTTCACCCCCATTCTGCACTTTTTGACCAATTTTGGGAGAATTGATTTTTTAGGGGCTATACTTGATCATTTTCAATGCTTCATAGGTCCATTGTGTATCCAAGATAGATATATTTCCAATGAGCTATCATGAGATCAATTTGGACACCTAAAACCCATCCAAAACTCAGCTGCAAGATGGAGGGCGCACCTGACACTAGCGTTGAACACCTTACCTGTCTTGGGCCATTTAACTTTTGGAGGGCTAAAACTCATCATTTTTGGAAACCAAGTACATTTTTGGAAACTAGACATGTCAATATTTCCAATGAGCTATCTTAAGCTAAATTTGGACATCGGAAACCCCCTCAAACGTTGTTTTTAATTTGGCGCTGCGCTTTTTCCAGTTCACTGATATTTTCAAGATTTTGACTTTTTTCTTAGTTGGTCAATGGATTTGATGGATTTTACTGATGTAATTGATTCATGTAAATTTAATTATGTCAATTTTGGTTACTATAGGTAGATACATTGGGTAATAGTGTATTTTTTTGATAAATGAATCAGTTTCACTAAAGTTGGGGATGAGTCACTTTGACCACCCTACACTTTAGGTTTTAGTTCAGACTTTGGTGGATCAGCTCCACAACTCAGGGATTCAACCCCTGAGGTTGGGATAAGTTGTTTCATGCCTATATATTTCATTCTTGACTCATTTCATAGGTTGAATTTTGATGCATTGATTAGAGACTCTAGTGTAATCATTTTTTGGTAGGAACTTAATGAAAAGGTTGCAGCTATTTCTTTCTGATTCTTGTGGTTTGGAAATTTAGCATTATTATTCTTATGTCTCATTATGTATTAATGTTTAGTTTCATTATCCATTTCATTTATATGATATTTTTTTTTATATTGATAAATAGAATACATCTCTCATGCTCTGTTTTGGGGAAACCTTCATATTTTGTCCATCTTCTTTAGTTTAGAAAGAATTCAAGCTTAGCCTTGATCTTTCTAGCTCCTTGCCTGTCTGATCCATACCACTCAAGAAACCTTAAAGTTTTGTGTTTTCTACCTACCTTTCCCCATTGAATCTCTGCAACCCTAATCCTATTTTCCCTGGCCTAGCCTCTTGGACCTAATTCACCCATACAGCAACCCAATTCAACCAAATCAAACCCCTGTACTCATACCTAGCCTAAAACCCTAATTCATCCAGCCCTCTTGGTTGTGACTTTGTGGAGAGATCCCTCTCCGGTTCGGTAGGGATAGCTACCAAACTAAAAAATTGGTCTATGGTTACCTCTATTGGGGTTTCTTTTTCAGCCTTAGAAATCTGGCAGAGTGATAACATACTAGTGTCGTTGTCCGGGAGAAAAAAAGGAAAATATTCCCTAGGAAAGAACGACAAAGATAAAATATGATTGTTGATGGTGAACAACGATCAGGCACAAGAAGGTTGCGCATCATTCACACGGCGACTTCAGTGTCGAAGAATCCAAAGGTTCATAATTTTCATGTCGACTCCACTTTTCAAGAATTGGTAATTTGAATAGACTTCTTGGTGACATCATTGTTGTCGAGATGAGTTATACTGCAAAAAAAAATCCTAGGTATTCTCCTATGGATCGATCTCAAATCCCTGGATTTCCAAATCCCATGCCTTATGTTCATTGGTTTACACATCTTCCCATATTCAAAGATGAAGAGAAATATGATGTTGGTCTACATTTAGTAAAGTTTCATGTACATGTATGTAAACTGAGAGTTGAGTTTCCTAAATACTATCTTATGAAGGTTTTTATGGCTACTCTTGAAGATAAAACTAGGGTATGGTATGAAGGGTTACCAGAAAGAATTTTATTTTCTCTTAAAGGTTTCCATAAGATGTTCCCCAAACATTATGTGAAGTCTAATATTTCTTTATCTCTCTTACAAAGTTGTTGTGATTATAGTTGATCTGAAATGGGTGGCTGACTTGTTATGCTATGCAAGCACCTCCCACTCAGTTAAAAAAAATTAAGATCTTGCTTATACTTGATAGTGTGGAATTGAATACTTGAACCAGGTGTATGACTTTTAATTTTGTTAAGTCTTTTTGCGTGAGGAATTTTTTTTTTTTTTGGTTGTTCTGATTAAAATCATGTACAACAATCATAAATTGCAACAAACTAATCATCAACACATAACAGCACACATAATAAAGGAGTTCACCAGAATTTATTGGACTATGTCTCCTTGAGCCTTTGTCAATTGACTTGGCTCTTTGGGATTATGATGATTTTTTTTTTTTACAAGTTTCTACTTAACTCCAATGGTTTTTTATGTTGTACCTATGGATTTAGAATACCATCATACCCCTAGAATGGCTACTATCTCTCTGGAAATGGACCTAGGCTCCCTTTGACTCGACCTCTTCTGTCGATGCCCTTAAGCTTCCCTGAGCTTCTCTATGACAAAAACTCCCTTAGAAGTCATTTTCTGTCCCTGAAACCTTTTCTATTGTCTCCAACATATATCGTACATCCAAAATAGACTATTCATTTCCTCCAAATGAGCTCTGGCTCCCCAATCTAGGCCTCCAACCCTTGTTGGCCCTAGGATTCCTGAAACTTACATGTGGCTTCTTCAGCTTTAGAAGTCTCCAAATGGCTCTGCAATATTCAAAATATTCAGAATAGACTATTCACTTGCTAAAATTGGCCTTTGGTTGCTCTGGTTACGCCTCCAACACCTGGTGGCAGCCTATGGCTCTAAGCTGACTGAAAAAATCTCTGAAGCATCTCGGACTTCAAAAATCTCCAAAATCTTCTTAAAATCCTTCCATTGTATTCATAAGGTTCAAGATAGTCAGAATAGAATATTGGTTTCCTGAGAATGGTCTCTGGCTGCCCTGGATATGCCTCATTCTCCTATTAGCCCCTCGTGGCCCTTGGAACTTCTCTGAAGGAAAATCACGCTCATGAGTCCTCTGATGGCTTTGGAAACCTCATCGATGGATCTAGAATGTCTGAAACATCCAAAATTTACTATTTTTTCCCTAAGTATGGTCTCTAGCTGCCTTGGCTAGGCCTTATTCTACTGCTAGCTCCTCGTGGCCCTAGTGGCCCTTGGAACTTCTCTTAACCAAAATCACGCTCATATGTTCTCTAATGGCTCTATGTCCCTCACCAATGGCTCTGGAATGTCCAAGATAGTCTAAATTGACTATTCATACTCTCGAAATGGTCGAAAAATGAATCTTCAACTCATTTTCCGAGTAACACCTAGGAAAACTCCACATAAATCCCGCTAGAAATGGCATGCTAGCCAAACTGTCTGCCTAAAAGACCGCGTATTAAAATTTAGTGGTTGGGGTGGCCACATGCGCACCCCAAACCTGTGTCTAACTTAACTTTTTGGCAGAAACCAAGTGATAAACCGTGGTTTGAATGTTGTAAACTTCGGTTCACGGGCGGGTTAACGTTAACCGTCGGCTTAACCAAGTGGTAACGTCGCCATGCGATAAGGTGTATACAATGCTGGTGAAGATGGTTTCATAAACCGCTCAGAGGGTTTCCAGTAAACCGTGCCATGTAAATGCGCTAAATGAGGATGACAGTTAACATTTTCACTGTGCTTTATCCCTTGGCCATGGGCGTGATCCTCTGGGAGAGGGGTTGGCCCAAGGGACTGGCCCCTCCGCTCCCCGACATACAAATATTTTAACATTCAAATATGCCTTTGACCCTATACATGGTAATAACCATCATGTGGCATGTTGGAATGCAGGCAGGATAGCTGAGGGGAGGTCAAGGGTTTGAGCTCTACCTCCAAAATAAAATTTTGCTTCTATCTATTGGGCCTGCGTGGCAGCCTCTAGGCTTGCCACATGGTGCTCTTTGATTGGCCCACAAATTCCTATGTCCAATAAAAATGCGACACTTGTCCTTCAACTATTGTCCTGGAAGGAATATTATGGGGAATATTCTGAGGAATATTCTAGGAATATTCCCTGGAGTATTTTTTTTCTGATTGTACCTTTTCCCAGTCAACCCTGGTCAAATGTTGAAATTCACAGTTTACTGGACGTTTCAAAACGCGATAAATTCTTCATACGGTGTCGGTTTTTCGAACCGTTCGCGATGCTAGAATCAAGAAGACGAGATCTATCTTGTCGCTTAGGTTCGACACACTTTCAAACACTTTGAAATTTGAGCTATCACTTAGGTCCTTGATCCAAATCTGATCACTCCTGCCCGTTACGAATATTTTGGACCCCAAAAGACTTGATTATATGTTCAGTAGATGAGAATACAACTTCCTCACCTTTCCAGACTCCATACACATTCCCTTGCTTGGCTTAATGCCTTTGAGCCCAAATTCGAAGATAGTCAACACTTCCCCTCTTGGATGCTCTAGTCCTCCTGTCAAGAATTGTGTCTTCCTTGACCTCATCCAGAAATTTCTGGCGAGAAATATTCAATAAAAGGTAGCTGAACATCATTTCCTTGATCAATGATCAAATTTGTCTCATAAAAACGTAAGTTTTCAACAGAAATACATCCATACATGACTATAATTTTCATATGTACAAATGAATGTATGTCTTACTGGGTCAAGAAGTCAAAACACTTCTTACCAAGCCACTTCCATGGTGATTTTTCATGGTGAAAATCTTCTTCTTGTGAAACATCTGGTCTCACATCGATGATGGAATCTTTGGTTCCATTTTTTCCAGTATTTTTATCCTCTTGCTTCAAATGCTTGGGATTATTGGTTGGATGCAATGTCCAACATTGGGTAATCAGATGTCCCTTTTTCTGGAAATGTGTGCAAGTCTTTTGCATCTTATGTGAAATTTTCCTTCTCTTCGATTGTTTCTTGTATGCCTTCATCCTCTTCCAGCATTTTGAAACTTCATGGTTACACAAACCACAATAGGAACATCAACTCTTTCATTCATTCATGCATGCATATTTTTCATGCTTAACATAAACATAATCAACTTGACTATGGGAAGAATTATACCTCGAATGTTGCTTTGCATGTCCATATTTTTTAGCTTCTTGAGGAGATGAACTTGAAGAGGTTCCAACTTTCTTTGGAAGACAACCATCAGTGTTCATGTCTTGATAGCTATCAGAACTCTCTTGCTCGCCATAAGTTGCATGTCTACAAACATCCTGCTCCAACATAGGCTTCAAATAATGGCATTCAACTTGAAAACAAACTTGACATGTTTGTGGGTTTAAAATTGCAACAAATTTTTTTCTTGGAATTATCTTAAATGCCTTCATGGCTATAGAGTTTTCACCATAAGATTGAACATAGCCTATACCAAACTTATTAGGCCTTTCCTCAACTATAATAGGCTCAATCATGCCTTATGCATGTTTTCCTAGACCCTTACCTTCATAGCCCATTTTTAACATCAATTTGGACATGTGATTTACAAATGAACCTACACATCTATATGAAGAGGAAATTGAAGACAAATTTGAGTGATTTACCTCTGCTTTAAGCATGTGTTTGGTTAAGGCCTCTTGGGCATGTTGGAGCTGCATCTCCATCTCATGCATTCTTTGTAAAATTCATTCTTTCTCTTGCTTCATAGCAACCAATTTCTCATGAAGTCTAGTTCTTTCCCTTCCATCTTCATACATAATTTGCACCATACCCTTCAGGATGTAGAAGTCCCGCTTCATCTCTTCATCAAAGAGTCTTGTAAAGGAGGAGGATTTAGAAACCTCACTTGATGAATTTTTAATCATTATGTAAATGAATTAAATAACTTCAAAAACAATTCATAAAGCTTCAAAAACAAATGATAAAGATTCTAAACAATATGGTTGTAGATTTTGTAATATCCCGAAAGGGAAAATGTAGTAATACTGAAACACAATATAAGAATTGCAGCAAAGTAAAAAATAAATCTAAATACACATAAGAATGCACAGAAATAGCTGAGCCATTATATTTATAGGAGGTGAAGAAGAAAGTACAACATTGCTCAAAATATGAGACACTCAATCCAAAGGGATGGCCTAGAATGACCCTGCAATGATCCCACAAGAGAGACTGCGTAACTGTTAAACTCCTGGAAGGTAAATTGCGTTGTCCTTGCTACAATTGTTGGGACTGCAACTTCCTGAAAGATAGAAAGTCAGCTCTAGGCAGAATGGGAGCTTCGATGATGATGAAATCAAATATTCGGGCTCTATGATGGATACCCAAGATAACCCAGAAAGGGTTTCTCAGATATGTCAGTCTAAGAGAACCACCATCTTAGGGCTTCACATATATATTGTTGGGTATGTAGATCTGAAGCTAGATCTGATGATATGATAGCTACAATGATGCACAATTAGATATATGCAAGAAGGGTTGATCCTCTCACTAGATCCTTGGGCTAAAATCTCAAGATCTAGCTCCTCCAATCTCCTTCACTGAAAATAGTTGTTGGATGAACAACAGCTTCAAAAAAATATGTTGTCAGAGAGGGAGGCTCATTAGCCTACTACTAGATATGTCAAATCAACTCCTAAATGATGGAAACAATAGGTCCAATGTGAGGATATGATCCCTCACAGGATTTCCAGCTGAAATACTCGAAACTTCCTTCCTCCAATAGATTTACATGACTGGACTGCAGAATCCTTGAAGGGACTTCTATTGCATGGAGGAAAAACCCAATGGCCTAAATGTCAGATATAGATCTGTTACTCCTGTAAGATTGAATTTGAAGAACAAAGTGGTAGGATGAATCCTCCACCAGTTTCTTAGCTGAATTCTAGAAACAACCTCCTGAAGATGGCACCAATGCCTGATAAGGAATGAATTACAACCCTCTTTCAATAGTTACTCAATGAAAGAGGAGGGATTCCCGCTCGGGAACACCTTGTGCTAAATAGCACTGCAATCTTAGCTAAAAAGCTCAGGAATGCATAGAAATTTCCTAAGACAAATCTAGATCTAAACAGATCAAGAAATGAATAATCCAAATCATCCCTTCCATTGTGCCCTCACCTTCATTATACACATGATCCTTCCATAGCCTAGTCCCACTCCAAAAATGTGATGTACATGTGGACATAGTCTCCATGTTTGACTATGTTTTGGACCTAGTCTCCATGTTTGACTATGTTGTTGCTTCATGTCCTCCATCATGTTCACATGGGGTGATCATCCTCTCCATTATGTGTGCATTAAATGCATCACTTCCTCCACTAACTTATAAGAAGTGCTTTATGATATTCTTTGAATGCACTATGATCTCAGTTGACATTATCAAAGATCCTCATTATTTTATATTTAAGATCCATGATCTTATTTGATTGTTTCATCCTCCATAATCTATCTCATAAACGAGACATGATCTCCATTAATGGAGCTGCTCCACTACTCCATGATTTTAGATCTATGCTTAATTAATCCACATTCACACATAATAAGTGGATATTTATTCATATTGAGGATTATGGATCCCTCCAACCTTTTATTTACTTAATTAATTAAGTTTATTGAGAACTCTAATATTCCAAATATCATGTGAAAATTTGGGAATATTACAGTCCTCCCCCGCAAAATGTTGCTTGTCCTCAAGCAACTGAAAAGTAGATGCTAGAGAAATCTGCCCCCCTCCAAATAGCATCCACACAAGGAAGGTCTCCCCATTTTCTACAATGAGTTATGTATGCCCAACACCAAATTTGCCTCTCTAGAATGTCTAGAGTGATTTATAACTGTGTAGCTAGATGCCCTCATCAACCATGAAGCTTCAAGTGACAACCATAAGTTGTCCAACATTCTCCATAATATATGAAATGAATAAATATATATGGTTCTTCCCATAAGAGAAAGACTCCAACTCACAAAGTATACCTCCATCCCATGATATATGAAGTAAAGTGAGGCTTTTCATGCCTCCATCCTTAGCCATGTTGGCCTTGTTGGATCTAAGCATCATCCCAACATTGTACAAAAGAAGAAGTAGAGATATATGGGTAGACAAAGATGTCAAGCCATATTCTCCCAATAGTGGCCAATGCAGCAATGCTCCCTGCTGCCACACCACAAAATCAAGATACCAATTATGGTGTCCATACTCTCTAAGAGCCATCGGAGGAGTGCCTCTTACTTCCATCCTCCGACACTATCTTGAAAAGTAGGGGAGTATGTAGGACCAAAGTCCCCCAATAAAAGCCACAACAACAATATCTCTTGCTGCCTCTTCACATCATCATGGAGTAATAACAACATACTGAAGGACATATGAAATGTCACATCATCCCAATACAAACAAGCTCCATTATTACATATCATGAGAGTATTATTCCATATTAAAAACAATACAAAACACATAAACATGGGAGATGTCATGTGATGGCCAAAATCTCTCAACCAAAATAAACATGCCTTCTTCTACTTCATTGTGTCATTGATACACAAGGCATGAGTCAAGGAATTATGAGCCATTGGGTGGTAACCATACTCATCCAAGAGCAGCCAGCGTAACCATGCCTCCTTCTTCATTACATGAGTGCTTTTCAGGGCATGGATCAAAGAAATAGGAGCCTTTGGGTAGTAACCAAACTCACACAAGAGCAACCAATGTAACCAATCTTGTTGGCCCATGTCATATATATGAAAATGGTCATGCAACCCCTTACTTATCATTCTCACCCACTCATCCCAATTGGATGATCAATGATGTACAACATAAACTTGGTATCCTCCCTTTGTAGAATACCATCCTTCCCAAACTATTGAAGAACTTTTCACTTCATAAAATGTTGAAGTGCACCTCCAATGAGATCTCTTAATGAGACCTTATTTTCATCAATGGCCCTCCAAAACCGGTGAGGTTCTAGTCTGCTGCAGGTATAAGTCTCTCTTTGAGCTGTGAGATGCTCATTGAGAAAGTGTCATAAAGAAAGGAGAAAATATTTCTCATCTCAAGATGTCTACCATTTATCATCTTTACCTGCATTGCTTCATGAGTGAAGCCACCTTCAGAATGCTTGAAGAATGATGGGGCCTCTTCTTTTTCATAGCTACTAAGTGACAGCGTTGTAGATCTGCATGGTAATACATGTGTTGTCTCAAAGCAAGGCACAATATTGATCTCATAACCAGTTATTGTACATAGGATCATGCTCATCCTTTTTTTTGAAACTCTACACTTCAACTCAAAGGGTTGAATGTAGCTCAAAAATGATGAACTGGGATAGTTCTTAATCTCCTCCTTGATTAGATCAAGGGTCCTCTGCACTGTGATATGTTGCTGCTTCAAATCAGCATTTTGTTTTAACCCTTGGTTATGCATTGGCCCTGATGGCTTGTCCCCATAAGTTTCAATAAGATCTACCGAAACAATATGTGATGAATGTGTATGCATACCTTGGATCAATTGATGTGTGGGAACCTCTTGCAAGAACACAAGAGTTCCTCCAACTGGGACAATAATGTATCCAGATGATGGTAAGGGTGATGGTTGCTCTTCTAACCATGTACCAGCATTGGAATCTTCCTCCTCTTCCTCATGCATCTCATGAATCATGCATGGGACTCTATGTGTCAAGAGCTCAAGACTATCTTGAAAAAGTGCAGGTGTCTCTTCCCCAGATGTAAGTACTTTTGTAGCTGGTGGTGAATGTGGTGACTCCTTGTCTAGAGTGACAAGATTTACATCCTCCTTTGTTTCTTTAGGGAATGTTTATTTGTGGCACATCTCTGTCTTCCTCACATCAAACTTCTTCCTCAACTTGTGAAAGAAATTTGAGTATTTAGTCACCTCTGCGTGCTCCATGTGACCAAACCACCAATCATTGGCTGCAATCTGGACGCCTATTTTTCAACCATAGGATGTAACATGAAAAATTTATCTAACTCTTTCCTCCAAGCCTTAATAGTTCTTAAGGAAGATCCATCAAATGTAGGAAAATAGAATCTATTGTGCCTCTTTCTTCTATTGCTGCTATAGGATCCTCTTTCCTCTTTGATTTGGAAGAATTCTTGGAGAGTTAGACTCTCTTTGAATGCTCTAGACTGTGCTTTGTACTCTTCAAGATACAGACTGAGAGTCTCATGAGTCTCAGGTTTTCTTCTTTCTTCATTTCTATACCTCTGACCCTCTTCAGAGAAAGTGGGCATAGTATATCTATGAGGAGATCTCTGATTCTATGGTCTTCTTTGTTGTTGATAGGAAGTGCTTGGACCTTCCTCATCAAATATTCTTCTTGGATCCTCCTTTTTCCTTTCCTTCTTCATTTGATTTACCTCCTTTGATAGATCTTGCATGGGTCTAAGGAGAGGAGTAGAAAAACTATAATCCTCCTTCATGATAGATCTCATCTATCTGCTTCTTCTTTTGATGCAAAATATGAAGTGTCCATAAGCTAAGCTAAAGATCATGCTCTGATACCACTGTAATATCCCAAAAGGGAAAATGCAGTAATACTGAAACACAATATAAGAACTACAACAAAGTAAACAATAAATATAAATACACATCAGAATGCACAGAAATAGCTAAGCCATTTTATTATATAAGAGGTGAAAAATCAAGTACAACAGTGCTCAAAATATGAGACACTCAAGCCAAATGGATGGCCTGGAATGACCCTGAAATGATCCCACAAGAGGGACTACATAACTACTGAACTGCTGGAAGGTAAACTTCAGTGTCCCTGCTGCAACTATTGGGACTACAATTTCCTGAAAGATATAAATTCAGATCTAGGCAGAATGGGAGATCCGATGATGTTGAAATTAGAGATCTGGGCTCTATGATGGATACCCAAGATAACCCAGAAAGGGTTTCTCAGCTCTGTCGATCTAAGAGAACCACCCTATTAGGGCTTCACATATATATTGTTGGGTATGAATATTTGAAGCTAGATCTGATGATATGATAGTTGCAATGATGCACAATCAGGTCTATGCAAGAAGGGTTGATCCCCTCTCTAGATCCTTGGGCTAAAAGCTCAAGATCTAGCTCCTCCAATCTCCTCCATTGAAAATAGTTGTTGGATGAACAACAGCTTCAGAAAACTACACTGTCAGAGAGGGAGACTCATTATCCTACTACTAGATATGTCAAATCAACTCCTGAATGATGGAAAAAATAGGTCTAATGTGAGGAGATGAACCCTCATAGTATTTCCAACTGAAATAATGGAAACTTCCTTCCTCCAATAGATTTACAGGACTGGACTACGCAATCCTTGAAGGGATTTTTGCTGCATGGAGGTAAAACCTAATGGCCTGAATGTCGGATATAGATCTGTTTCTCCTGGAAAATTGAATGTGAAGAACAAAGTGGTAGGATGAATCCTCCACCGGTTTCCTAGATGAATGCTAGAAAACACCTCTTGAAATGGAACCAATGCCTAATAAGGAATGAAGTACAACCCTATTTCAATAAATACTCAATGAAAGAGGAGGGATTCCCGCTTGGGAACACCCTGTGCTAAACAGCACTGCAATCTTAGCTAAACAACACTGTAATCTTAGCTAAACAGCTCAAGAATGCATAGAAATGTCCTAATACAAATCTATATCTAAACAGATCAAGACATGAATAATCCAAATCATGCCTTCCATTTTGCCCTCACCTTCATTATATACATGAGCCTTCAATAGCCTAGGCCCACTCCAAAACTGTGTTGTACATGTGGACATAGTCTCCATTTTTTATTGCACTGTTTTTTCATGTCCTCCATCATGTTCACATGGGGTGATCACCCTCTCCATCATGTGTGCATTAAATGCATCACTTCCTCCACTAACTTATCATAAGTGCTCTATGATCTTCTTTTAATGCACTATGATCTTAGTTGACCTTATCAAATATCCTCATGATTTTATATTTAAGATCCATGATCTTATTTGACTGTTTCATCCTCCATAATGTATCTCATAAATGAGACATGATCTCCATTAATGGAGCTACTCCACTACTCCATGATTTTAGATCTATGCTTAATTAATCAACATTCACACACAATAAGTGGATATTTATTCATCTTGAGGATTATGGGTCCCTCCACCCTTTATTTACTTAATTAATTAATTTTATTGAGAACTCTAATATTCCAAATATCATGTGAAAATTTGGGAATATTACAGATTCAACCTCTTTTCTGCAGCTTGTATCTCTTCTTCAAGTAGCCTTTTGCAAACAATCCCTCTTGTGCTTCAAGGGTTTCCTTGAGGTCCTTTGGGTAAGGAGGATGTTTTCAGCCTTCTTCCTTCTTGTCCTCTTTTGGACTTACCTAATAGTAAATCCCCTTCATCTCTATCAAACTCAAACTTATAAGCATCAGTGAATTTTCAAACAGTTAAATTATTTGCACTATTAAACACCCTTCGAGGCAAAAACAAGCAACCTAGTGCTCTGATAAGAAAGCAACCAAGTGCTCTGATACCACCTGATCTAAAATGGGTTGCTGACTTGTTATGTTATGCAAGCACCTCCCACTCAGTTAAAACAAATTAAGATCTTGCTTATACTTGATAATGTGGAATTGAATACTTGAACCAGGTGTATGACTTTTAACTTGTTTTAAGTATTTTTGTGTGAGGAATTAAACATTTGTTTTTGCTGATTAAAATCATGTACAACAAGCATAAATTGCAACAAACTAATCATCAAAACATTACAATACACATAATAAAGGAGTTCACTCAAATGTCTTGGGCTACGTCTCCTTGAGCCTTTGTCAATTGACTTGAATCTTTGGGGTTATGAGGGAAAAATTATTTTACAAGTTTCTACTTAACTCTAATGGTTTTTTATGTTGTACCAATGGTTTTATAAAACCATCATACCCCTAGAATGGCTGCTATCTCTTCGGAAATGGACCTAGGCTCCCTTTGACTCGACCTCTTATGCCGGTGCCCTTAAGCTTCCTTGAGATTATTTTTGGCAAAAACTCGTTTAGAAGTCCTTTTTTGTCTTTGAAACCTTTTATATTATCTCCAAAATATATTAGACATCCAAAATAGACTTTTCATTTTCTCCAAATGAGCTCTGGATCCGCAATCTAGGCCTCAAACCCCTGTTGGCCCTGGGCTACCAGAAACTTCCCTGTGGCTTATTCTTCTCTATAAGTCTCCAAATGGCTTTTCAAATCCTTCCATTTGATTCAAAATGTCCAAAATAGTCAGAATAGACTATTCAATTGCTGAAATTGGCCTCTGGTTGCTCTGGTTATGCCTCCAACAACTGGTGGCACCCTATGGCTCTAGGCTAACTAAAAACTTCTCTGAAGCATCTCAGCCTTCAAAAGTCTCCAAAATCTTTTAAAAATCCTTCCATTGGATTCATAAGGTTCAATATAGTCAGAATAGACTATTGGTTTGCTAAGAATGGTCTCTAGCTACCTTGGATATGCCTCATTCTCCTACTGGCCCCTAGTGGACCTGGTCGCCCTTGGAACTTCTCTGAAGAAAAATCATGCTCATAATCCTCTGATGGCTCTAAAAACCTCACCAATGGCTCTATAATGTCTTAAACATCGAAAAATTACTATTTTTTTCCTGAGGATGACCTCTAGCTGCCCTGGCTAGGCCTCATTCTGTTGTTGGCTCTTGGTGTCCCTAGTGGCCCTTGGAACTTCTCTTAAGAAAAATCACACTTAGATGTTCTCTAATGGCTCTGCAACCCTCGCCAATGGCTCTGTACTGTCCAAGATAGTCTAAATTGACTATTCACACTCTCAGAATGGTCGAAAAATGACTCTTCAACTCATTTTCCCAGTAACACCTAGGAAAACGCCACTAAAAGTGGAGGACTTCAGTTTAACTGAAGTTAAATTAATACATCCCTCCAGAAATGGCATGCTGGCCAAAATTTCCACCTATAAGACAGTGTATCAAACTTTAGTGGTTGGGGTGGCCACATGCACACCCCAAACCGGCAACAAACTTAACTGTTTGGTGGAACCCAAGTGATAAACTGTGGTTTGAATGTTGGAAATTCTGGTTCGCGGGTGGGTTAATGTTAACCATCAGCTTCACCAAATGGTAACATCACCATGTGACAAGGCATATACAATCATGTAGAGGGTTCCTAGTAAACTGTAAAATTGTAAAATGGTTTCATAAATCATGCAGAGGGTTCCTGGTAAACTGTGCCATGTGAATGCACTAAACGAGGATGTCGGTTAATGTTTGCATCGTGGTTTATCCCTTGGGCATGGGCGTGATCCTATGGGGGAGGGGCTGGCCCCTCTGCTCCCCTACATACAAATCTTTTAACATTCAAATATGCCTTCGTCCCTATACATGGTAATAACCATCCTGTGGCATGTTGGAACGCAGGCGGGCTAGCCAAGGGGAGGTCGGGGGTTCGAGCCTTGCCTCCCAAAAAAAATTTTGCTACAAGCAGTTGGGCCCATGTGGTGGCCTCCAAGCTTGCCACGTGGCACTCTTTGATTGGCATGCAAATTCGTACATCCAATAACAATGCGACACTTGTCCTTCAACTATTGGCCTAGAAGGAATATTTTGGGGAATATTCTTAGTAATATTCTAAGAATGTTCCCTAGAATATTTTTTTTTTTTATTGTACCTTTTCCCAATAAACCCTGGTCAAATGTTGAAATTTGCAGTTTACTGGACTTTTCAAAATGCGATAACTTCTTCATACGGTGTCGGTTTTTCGAACCGTTCACAGCGCCGAAATTAGGAAGACGAGATCTATCCAGTCGCTCAGGTTCGACACACTTTCAAACACTTTGAAATTTGAGCTATCACTTATGTCCTTGATCCAAATATCATCACTCCTCCCCATTAGGAATCTTTTGGACCCCAAAATACTTGATTATATGTTCAGTAGATAAGAGTACAACTTCCTCACCTTTCCAGCCTCCATACACTTTTCCTTGCTTAGCTTAGTGCCTCTGAGACCAAACTAGAAGGTAGTCAACACTTATCCCCTTGGATGCTCTAGTCCTCCTGTCAAGAATTGTGTCTTACTTGAGCTCATCCAGAAATTTATGGCGAGAAATATTCAATAGAAGGTAGTTGAACATAATTTCCTTGATCAAAGATCAAAGGTGGCTCATACAAATGTAATTTTTCAACAGAAATACATGCATACATGACTGAAATTTTCATATGTACAAATGAATGTATGTCTTACTGGGTCAAGAAGTCAAACCACTTCTTACCAAGCCACTTCCATGGTGATTTTTTATGTTGAAAATCTTCTTCTTTTGAAACATCTGGTCTCACATCGATGATGGAATATTTGGTTCCATTTTCTCCAGTATTTTTATCCTCTTGCTTAAAATGCTTGGGATGATTGGTTGGATGCAGTGTCCAACATTGGGCAAAAAGATGTACCTTTTTCTAGCAATGTGTGCAAGTATTTTTCTTCTTCTATGCAAGTTGCCTTCGCTTCAATTGTTTCCTATATTCCTTCATCCTCTTCCATCATTTTGAAACTTCATGGTTACACAAACCACAACAGGAACAACAACTCTTTCATCCATTCATGCATGCAGATTTGTCATGCTTAACATAAAAATAATCAACTTGACTATGGGAAGAATTATACGTTGAATATTTCTTTGCATGTCTGTCTTTTTTATCTTCTTGAGGAGATGAACTTGAAGAGGTTCTAGCTTTCTTTGGAAGACAAACATCAGTGTTCATGTCTTGATAGCTGTCAGAACTCTCTTTCTTGCCATAAGCTGCATGTCTACAAACATCCTGCTACAAAATAGGCTTCAAACAATGGCATTCAACTTGAAAACAAACTTGACATGCTTGTGGGTTTGAACTTGCAACAAAATTTATTCTTGGAATTGTCTCAAATGCCTTCATGGTTATAGAATTTTCGCCATAAGATTGAACATAGCCTAGACAAAACTTCTAAGGCCTTTTCTCAACCATAATAGGCTCAATCATGCCTTGTGCATGTTTTCCTATACCCTTGCCTTCATAGCCCATTTTTAACATCAATTTGGCCCCTATAACTCTAGTGTGATTTTAAATTGAACCTACACATCCATCTGAAGAGGAAATTGAAGAAAAATTTGAGTGATTTACCTCTGCTTCAATCATGTTTGGTGAAGGCCTCTTGGGCATGATGGAGCTGCATCTCCATCCCATGCATTCATTGTAGAATTCATTCTTTCTCTTGCTTCATAGAAACCAATTTCTCATGAATTCTAGTGCTTTCCCTTCCATCTTCATACAAAATTTGCACCATATCCTCTAGGATGTATAAGTCCCACTTCATCTCTTCATCAAATAGTCATGTAAAGGAGGATGATTTAGAAACCTCACTTGATGAAGTTGTCATCATTATGTAAATGAATTAAATAACTTCAACAACAATTCATAAAGCTTCCAAAACAAATGATAAAGCTTCTAAACAATATGGATGTAGATTTAATCTCTTTTCTGCAGCTTGTATCTCTTCTTCAAGCAGCCTTTTGCAAAAAATCCCTCATGTGCTTCAAGGGTTTCCTTGAGGTCCTTTGGGTAAGGAGGATTCTTTCAGCCTTCTTCCTTCTCTTCTGGACTTAGCTAACAGTAACTCCCCTTCACCTCTAGCAAACTCAAACTTGTAGGCATCAGTCAATTTGAAAACAGTTAAATTCTTTGCATTGTTAAACACCCTTCAAGTCAAAAAAAAGCAACCTAGTGCTCTGATACCACCTGATCTGAAATGGGTGGTTGACTTGTTATGCTACGCAAGCATCTCCCACATAGTTAAAACAAATTAAGATCTTGTTTATACTTGATAGTGCGGAATTGAATACATGAACCAGGTGTATGACTTTTCACTGTTTTAAGTATTTTTGTGTGAGGAATTAAACATTTGTTTTTGTTGATTAAAATAATGGAAAACAAGCATAAATTGCAGCAAATTAATAATCAACACATAACAACACACATAATAAAGGATTTCACCTGAATGTCTTGGGTTACACATCCTTGAGCCTTTGTCAATTGACTTGGCTCTTTGGGATTATGATGGAAAATTTATTTTACAAGTTTCTACTTAACTCCAATGGTCGTTTATGCTATACCAATTGGTTTAGAATACCATCATACCTCTGTAATGGCTGCTATCTCTTTGGAAATGGACTTAGGCTCCCTTTGACTTTACCTCTTCTATCGGTGCCCTTAAGATTCCCTGAGCTTCTCTATGGAAAAAACTCTTTAGAATTCCTTTTTTTTCCTTGAAACCTTTTCTACTGTCTCCAACATATATCAAACATAAAAAATAGACATTTCATTTTCTCCAAATGAGCTCTAGTTCCAAAATCTAGGCCTCCAACCCCTGTTAGCCCTGGACTTCCCGAAACTTCCCTGTGGCTTCTTCGGCTCTATAATTCTCCAAATTGCTCTCAAAATCCTTCCATTGGATTCATAATATCCAAAATATTCATAATAGACTATTCACTTGCTGAAATTGGCCTCTGGATGCTCTGGTTATGCCTCCAACACCTCGTGGCACCCTATGGCTCTAAGCTCACTGAAAACTTATATGAAGCATCTCGGCCTTCAGAAGTCTCCAAAAGCTTTTGAAAATCCTTCCATTGGATTCAAAAGGTTAAATATAGTTATAATAGACTATTTTTTGCTGAGAATGGTCTCTGGCTGCCCTAGATATGCCTCATTCTCCTATTAGCCCCTCGTGGCCCAAGTGACCCTTGGAACTTCTCTGAAGAAAAATCATGCTCATAATTCCTCCGATGGCTCTGAAAACCTCACCAATGGCTCTATAATGTCTGAAACATCCAAAAATTACTATTGGTTTCCTTCAGATGGCCTCTAGCTGCCCTGGATAGGCCTCATTCTACTGCTGGCTCCTGGTGGTCCTTGGAACTTCTATAAAGAAAACTCAGGCTCATATGTTCTCTAATGGCTCTAAAAACCTCACCAATGGCTCTGGAATGTCCAACATAGTCTAAATTTACTATTCACACGCTCAGAATGGTCGAAAAATGAGTCTTCAACTCATTTTCCCAGTAACACCTAGGAAAACTCCACTAAAAGTGGAGGACTTCAGTTTAACTGGAGTTAAATTAATACATCCTGCTATACATGGCACGCTGGCCAAAATTTCCACCTAAAATACCACATATTAAAATTTAGTGGTTGCAGTGGCCACATGCGCACCCTAAACCCACGGTTAACTTAACTGTTTGGCGGAACCCAAGTGATAAACCGTTGTTTGAATGTTGGAAACTCCGGTTCGCAGGAGGGTTAATGTTAACCGTTGGCTTAACCGAGCAGCAATGTTGCCATGTGACAAGGCATATACAATGCTGGCGAAGACGGTTTCATAAACCATGTGGAGGGTTCCCGGTAAACCATTCCATGTGAACGTGCTAAACGAGGATGTTGGTTAACATTTGTGTTGTGGTTTAGCCCTTGGGCATGGACATGATCCTATGGGGGAGGGGTTGGCCCCTCTGCTCCCGCGCATACAAATATTTTAACATTCAAATATGCCTTCGGCCCTATACATGGTAATAACCATCGTGTGGTGTCTTGGAACGTGGGCGGGCTAGTTGGGGGGAGGTCGAGGGTTCGAGCCCTGCCTCATAAATAAAAAATTTCTACCAGTCGTTGGAACCACGTGGCGGCCTCCAAGATATCCACGTGGCACTCTTTGATTGGCCCACAAATTCGTGCGTCCAATAATAATATGACACTTGTCCTTCAACTACTGGCCCAAAAGGAATATTTCAAGGAATTTTCCATGAATATTCCAAGAATATTCCCTAGAATATTATTTTTGCTAATTGTACCTTTGCCCAGTCAACCCCAGTAAAATGTCTAAATTTGCAGTTTACTGGACTTTTCAAAACATGATAACTTCTTCATACAGTGTCAGTTTTTGGAACCTCTCATGGCATCGGAATCAGGAAGACGAGATCTATCTGGTCGCTCAGGTTCGACACACTTTCGAACACTTTGAAATTTGAGCTATCACTTAGGTCCTTGATCCAAATCTGATCACTCCTCCCCATTAGGAATCTTTTGGACCCCAAAAGACTTGATTATCTGCTCAATAGATGAGAGTACAACTTCCTTACCTTTCCAACCTCCATACACTTTTCCTTGCTTAGCTTAGTGCCTTTGAGCCCAAACTCAAAGGTAGTCAATACTTCCCATCTTGGATGCTATAATCCTCTTGTCAAGAATTGTGTCTTTCTTTAGCCCATCGAGAAATTTCTAGTGAGAAATATTCAGTAGAAGGTAGTTGAACATCATTTCCTTGATCAACGATCAAAGGTGGCTCATATAAACGTAAGTTTTCAACAGAAATACATGCATACATGAATGAAATTTGCATATGTACAAATGAATGTATGTCTTACTGGGTCAAGAATTCAAACCACTTCATAACAAGCCACTTCCATGGTGATTTTTCATGTTGAAATCTTCTTCTTGTGAAACATCTGGTCTCACATCGATGATGGAATATTTGGTTCCATTTTCACCACTCGTTTTATCCTCTTGCTTCAAATGCTTGGGATGATTGGTTGGATGCAATGTCCAACATTGGGCAATAAGATGTCCCTTTTTCTGGCAATGTGTGCAATTCTTTTGCATCTTCTGTGCAAGTTGCCTTCACTTCGACTGTCTACTGTATGCCTTCATCCTCTTCCAACATTTTGAAACTTCATGGTTACATAAACCACAATAGGAACAAAAACTCTTTCTTCCATTCATGCATGCATATTTTTCATGCTTAACATCAACATAATCAACTTGACTATGGGAAGAATTATACCTCGAATGCTGCTTTTCATGTACATCTTTTTTAGCTTCTTGAGGAGACAAACTTGAAGAGGTTCCAGCTTTCTTTGGAAGAAAAACATTAGTGTTCATGTCTTGATAGCTTTCATAACTCTCTTGCTCGCCATAAGCTACATGTCTACAAACATCCTGCTACAATATAGGCTTCAAACATTGGAATTCAACTTGAAAACAAAATTAACATTTTTGTGGTTTTAAACTTGCAACAAAATTTCTTCTTGGAATTGTCTCAAATTCCTTCATGGTTGTAGATTTTTCGCCATAAGATTGAACATAGCCTAGACCAAAATTCTTAGGCCTTTCCTCAACCATAATAGGCTCAAGCATGCCTTGTGCATGTTTTCCTAGACCCTTTCCTTCATAGCCCATTTTTAACATCAATTTGGACCCTATACCTCTAGTGTGCTTTTCAAATTAACCTACATATCTATCTGAAGAGGAAATTGAAAACAAATTTGAATGATTTACCTCTGCTTCAAGCATGTGTTTGGTTAAGGCCTCTTGGGCATGATGGAGTTGCATCTCCATCTCATGCATCCTTTGTAGAAGTCCTTCTTTCTCTTGCTTCATAGCAACCAATTGCTCATGAAGTCTAGTGCTTTCCCTTCCATCTTCATACAGAATTTTCACCATATCCTTCATTATGTAGAAGACCCACTTCATTTCTTCATTAAAGAGTCTTGTAAAGGATGAGGATTTAGAAACCTCACTTGATGAAGTTGTCATCATTATTTAAATGAATTAAAGAACTTCAAAAACAATTCATAAAGCTTCATAAACAAATTATAAAGCTTCTAAACAATATGGTTGTAGATTCAAGCTATTTTCTATAGCTTGTATCTCTTCTTCAAGAAGGCTTTTGCAAACAATCCCTTTTGTGCTTCAAGGGTTGCCTTGATGTCCTTTGGGTAAGGAGGATACTTTCAGCCTTCTTCCTTCTTGTCCTCTTCTGGACTTAGCTAACAGTAACTCCCCTTCACTTCTATAAAACTCAAACTTGTAAGCATCAATCAATTTTCAAACAGTTAAATTATTTGCACTATTAAACACCCTTCAAGTCAAAAACAATTAACCTATTTCTCTAATAAGAAAGAAACCTAGTGCTCTGATACCACCTGATTTGAAATGGGTGGTTGACTTTTATGCTATGCAAGCACCTCCCACTCAGTTAAAACAAATTAAGATTTTGCTTATACTTGATAGTGCATAATTGAATACTTGAACTAGGTGTATGACTTTTAACTATTTTAAGTCTTTTTGTGTGAGGAATTAAACATTTGTTTTTTATGATTAAAATCATTTACAACAAGCATAAATTGCAATGAACTAGTTATCAACATATAACAGCACACATAAAAAATTATTTCACTCGAATGTCTTGGGCTACATCTCCTTGAGCCTTTGTCAATTGACTTGGCTCTTTGGGATTATGATGGAAAATTTATTTTACAAGTTTCTACTCAACTCCAATGGTTTTTTATGTTGTACCAATGGGTTTAGAATACCATCATACCCTTGGAATGGTTGTTATCTCTCTAGAAATGGACCTAGGCTCCCTTTGACTTGACCTCTTCTATCGGTTCCCTTAAGCTTCCTTAATCTTCTTTGTGGCAAAAACTCCCTTAAAAGTCATTTTTTGTCCATGAAACCTTTTCTATTATCTCCAAAATATATCATACATCCAAAATAGACTGTTCATTTTCTCCAAATGAGCTCTGGCTCCTCAATATAGGCCTTCAAACCTTGTTGGCCCTAGGATTCCTGAAACTAACGTGTGGCTTCTTCAGCTCTATAAGTCTATAAATGGCTATGAAAATCCTTCCATTCGATTCATAATGTCTAAAATAGTCAAAATAGACTATTCATTTGTTGAAATTAGCCTCTAGCTCCTATGGTTACGCCTCTAACACCTGGTGGCACCCTATGGCTCTCAACTCACTGAAAACTTCTCTAAAATTTATCGGCCTTCAGAAGTCTCCAAAAGCTTCTACAAATCCTTCCATTGGATTCATAATGTTCAAGATAGTAAGAATAAACTATTAGTTTGCTAAGAATGGTCTCTGGCTGCCCTGGATATGCTTCATACTCCTGGTGGCCCTTGGAACTTATTTGAAGAAAAATCATGCTCAGAAGTCCTCTTATGGCTCTAAAAACCTCACCAATGGCTCTAGAATGTCTAAAACATCAAAAAATGACTATTGGTTTCCTAAGGATGGCCTCTAGTTGCCCTGGCTAGGCCTCATTCTGCTGCTGGCTCCTAGTAACCCTTGGAACTTATTTGAAGAAAAATCACATTCAAATGTTCTCTAATGGCTCTAAAACACTCACCAATGGCTCTGGAATGTCCAATATAGTCAAAATTGATTATTCACACTCTCATAATGGTCGAAAAATGAGTCTTCAACTCATTTTCCCAGTAACACCTAGGAAAACTCCACTAAAAGTGGAGGACTTCAGTTTAACTGGAGTTAAATTAATACATCCCACTGGAAATGGCATGCTAGCCAAAATATCCGCCTAAAATACTGTGTATTAAACTTTAGTGGTTGGGGTGGCCACATGCGCACCCAAAACCCGTGGCTAACTTAACTGTTTGGTGAAACCCAAGTGATAAATCGTGGTTTGAATGTTGGAAACTCCAGTTCGCGGGCAGGTTAATGTTAATCGTCGGCTTAACCGAGTGGTAATGTCGCCATGTGACAAGGCATATACAATGTTGGTGGATATGGTTTCATAAACCGCGCGGAGGGTTCTCGGTAAATCGTTCCATGTGAATGCACTAAACGAGGATGTTGGTTAATGTTTGCATTGTGGGTTAGCCCTTGGGCATGGGCGTGATCCTATGGGGGAGGGGCTAGCCCCTCCACTCCCCCAAATACAAATATTTTAACATTCAAAAATGCCTTCGGCCCTATACATGGTAAGAACCATTGTGTGGCATGTTGACATGCGGGCGGGCTAGCTGGGGGGAGGTCGGGGATTCGAGCCCTGCTTCCCAAATAAAATTTTGCTACCAGCTATTGGGCCCACGCGGCGGCCTTGAGGCTTGCCACGTTCCACTCTTTGATTGGCCCAAAAATTCGTACATCTTGTTGTGGCTCATTTGTAATATCCTTTATTTTTAATTTTCAAAAATACAAAAAATAGAAAATTATCAAAAGATATGTTAAAGTATCAAGTTTCATATACTTTAGCATAAAAATGTATCTACTTGTTATATTAAATTTTAAAGTTTAAATACTTTAAATTCTTTATAGAAGCGGTTCCCAGTTAAAATATTAAGTATCGAGCATTTTATGGAGCGTGATTCAATGATTTATCAAGCGGTGAGTAAAAGGCTCAACCCGCGGGCACTTTTAGCGCATGGGTTAACCCAGAGGGTGCCTCCGCAATTTACCCTATTGACTACGGGGGTAATCTAGATGAACGGTTGAGATTCACTGCAGGGGCATAAGCCAAATGAGTTCTCTGTACCTCGAGGCCTCGCGCAGTGACATATGCGGCCAAGTTGGTGACAGTTGTAGTCCACGTTAGTTTTTCTTAACGGTCTTTTGGCACATGTTATCAGCATTTAATTTTAAAGCCCACGCCACCTATTTAAGGAGGATTCTCATTTTTCTGAAGTTATTATTGTTAGTTTGTGGTTGAATTTTATCTACGTTGTGTCTTTCTCAGTTATCTGTCATCCTGTCAATTATTTTTCACCCTGTCAATTGTCTGCTATCCTAAGTTGAATTATGGTTAAGCGCTCATCCATGTCAATTTCTTCCAGTCATATCCCTCTCATGGACACAGAGAGGGATATCCAAGACACATATTTTTCCCTTGACCACCTTTCTTTTTATCAATAGGTCCTCCTAAACGATAGAACTTCTCCAACTTACACTGTCATGGCTAAAACTGGTGTGTTGTCTGCATGTATCCCAAGAACTCAAATCTTTCCCAAATTTGTTCATTGGCTAGTGTCTGTTATGTACCCTGGGAAATGTTTCGTAATTAATTTCCAAGGGGAAAATGTTCTACAAGTATCAGCCCAATTAATTCGTCAAGCTCTGTGTTATCCTGAGTCAGAGTCGTATGTCCAATTCACTGATGATTCCTTGATAGCGCATTATGAGAGTCTTGCAAATCAGGAGTTGGAAGAAAATGAAATTAAAGACAAGATTTTATATGCTGTGGAAATTAATAAAATGATTGTCAAAAATGATTGCAGGAAGTCTACAAAAAAGAAGTTGATTGAGCTTAAGCAAGCAGTGAACCAGTTTGATAAATTATTTGATAAAATAGCAAGAGCAAGTTTGCCATCATGTTGGGGTCTTGGAGGTGGTTTGTTATCATGGAATTCTTATGAACCCTTACTAGTGTTGGCAAAAATTAAGGTAGACAGTACTCATGAAAAGACTTAGGTTCTTAAAGGAGCAACAATAATCAATTTCCTTCAAAGACATTTTTAGTTGTTGTGGTTAGTGAAAACTTTATTTGCATAAAGGCCATATTTCAACAGAATCACTGCTTTCATAATGGAGTTTCACAAGATGGTTCATTCACCCAACACAAACATCGAGATATGGAAGAAATGTTGAGCCTGGATGACAGATTTACCAAAGGACCCATTGACTTCAAAGAAGGATAAACCAACAAGTCAGGGAAATGCAGCAACATCGTCATCAATTCACATTCAACATATAGATTAGGATTTTAATTTCATGTTATTTTCCTCTTTTAAAGAGAATGTAATTCTAATAAGACATTTTGAGGACATGTAATAGATAGTTGACAAAGTCCTAAGTAGTTGAAGTAGTTAAGATCATTTACAACAGTTACAAACTGATTTCTATTGTATTTAATGAGATGGACAAGAAAAAGAAAGGTTTTGAGTTTTGGACCTTCAGACTGTAATTTTTGTACTCATATTTCAAATGATTAATGAATGAAAAGCAAGTTTCTGGCATTTGTTGATATTGATGTGTCTTCTAGTTTACATTATGTACTTTCCAGCATTGAATAAAATGAATTAATGAAGCTATAGGTCTCTTTTTACTTGTGTGAATAAGAGTTAAAATCCTTAATAGGCTCTCCTTCATTTTAACTGTTTCTTTTCTTATAAGTATTCTGGAGTTTGAGGTGATATATTATGTACAACAGCATATCAGTTTGGGCTTCTTTCTTTCATGTTCTTCTGGTCATTCCATTCTATATCAGCAGATAATAGCATTATGGGACATTCATTGTACTTGATCTTTGAGGGTTTAATGATAAACATTTGAAGGTGATTAAACAAAGACCAATATTTATGTGACATAATTATATAAATGTCTTAAGCATGGATTCCTTATCACAGCTAAGGGATTGTCTCTTAAGGTACAACATTTTTTGGCGCCATTGTCGGGGATGAAGAAGCGAAGTTCTTTCCCTAGGTTTTGTTCATATTTCCTCTCGTTGTTCAAAGAGGAGGAAATATCAGGCTGTGCTTTTATTTCATAAATTCTGGTGTATAAAAGGCCACATACGAGGTCAGATACCTCTCAGCAGAAATGTCCTATTCTTTCAGATCCTAAAAATTTGGTTTCTAAAAAAGGCCAAAAATCAAGAATGCTTTCTACCCCTTATGCTACACTGCCTGCACCATGCAATAGTCCCATACCCTTTCATCCAAGTATATTTCCTAGAAACTCATTTTCTCGAAACAAGAATCCTTTTCCCTACCTATTCAATTCCAAGAACCAAAGTTAGAAGAACAATATTTTGAGTCTGTTTCATTTACATTTACAGAAACTCAGCCTAATACAGTTTCCAGTTCTTCTGCTATTGTTCATCAACCTCTTCCCATATCAGTTTTTTCACCTCATCCATACACATATACAACTTGTATACAACCCCACCTACTCAAGGAGAAGTTAATCAAGGTATAAACATGGTAGCCCTTGTTCCTTCTTTCTTAATGAATAGATATGCACCATTAAATCTCCCACAACCAATGAATGAAATGCCTCAGGAATACCTTAAATTGATTCTTAGATTTACTAGTGAAGATGAAATAACTACAGAACAACACTTGCCTTTGTTTTGCACTTTTGCTGAAAATTTAAATGTTGAACATCTTGATATAGTAATGAGACTTTTTGTACAATCTCTGAATGGAGAAGCAATAAAATGGTTTAAAGGATTACCAAATGGCTCAATTAATGATTGGGATGAATTATAAAGACAATTCATCCAAAGATGGGGTGAAAAGAGAGATCATGGTTATTCATTGACAGATTTTAATGCTATTAAGAAAAATTATAATGAAAGCATGAATGATTTCATTAAAAAATTTAACAAATTGTATAATAGTTTGCCCGCAGAAATGAAACCCCCTCCTATTGGAGCAAGAGTTGCTTTTGTTGGAGCATTTGTATCATATTTTAGTTTCACTTTGAGAGAGATAATATCTTCTACTCTTGAAAAAATCCAAACAGATGCTTTAGAGATTGAAGAAAACATGATTGTTGTTGGAAAAGCACAGGAAAAGCAGACAGTTCAAGATAAAGGTAAGGCTAAAGAAGATTCATCTCAGGATCATAGGATTGATGACATGACTAAGTTCATCAAGAACTTGTCAAATAAATTATTGAAGATGGAATTGGATAATAAGAAACATGCACAGCAAAACAGAGGTGTTTTTAATCCACAGTTCAGAAAGAAACCTTTGCAGATTTTGCAGAGGGAAAGAAGAGACCGAGATCAAGTTCAAGCACCCTTATATATAGAAGCAACATCTTCACAGTCTACAAAGGATGATCAGAAAGAGGTTGAAGATCAAATATATGTTGTTTATATGGAAGATGATGATGAGGAAGAAGAGAAATGTGAATAAGAATCCATAGAAGTTGGTGTATCATTTGATCAGGAAGAGATGGATGACTATTGTAAACAATTCACTGATTTTATGCAAGCATAATTGCATAATAAGTATGACTTAAGATCAAAAAATAGATTTAGAACTCAGGATGATGAGGAAAAAGAACCAGATTTAGTTCCTTCTCCAATGGCGACTCCACAACCAAAGAACTCATTAAACAATCAGACAAGGGGAAACAACCTATGAATTCAGTGAGTACAAATGAAAAACAAGTTGAGGCTTCCCAGAATAAGTCAATTGATTCAAATATTTTGGAGAAGATTGTTACTGTACCTGAGAAAAATGCTAATTCTAACAAGAATCAAGAAGAACCTGAAAATATTATTAAATATAATCAAGCTTTCGGTCTTTCCAAAGAATTAGAAAATATCAAAATTCAAGTACCTTTGCTTGAATTAGCTAAGGCACCTGGTTAAAAGAAGGAAATTGCAGAATTTATTAATCTTTCTCAATTTGATGATATTGGTGATACTGTGAATTTGCAAGAAGAAAATCCAGTAGTCACTTTTGGTCCACATGTTGAAGAGGTAGATTCTTCTGTTCCTCCATTTTATATATCGGTGTTTCTTCATGATTTCATTCTGCATAATTGTATGTTAGATTCTAGTGAATCACATAATCTTATGCCATTATCTGTGAAGAAAGAATTAAATTTACAAATCACTAAGCCCTATATATCCCTTTATTCATTTGATTCAAAAAGGGTGAAGTGTGTTGGGCTTATCAAAGACATGATGGTATCCCTGGATTTTTTCCCCGGGAGATGACATAAATTCCACTCTTCAGACAGGTAAGCAGAAAGGGTTGGGAGTTACATATTCCTCACCTTGGCGACTCCACTGTAAAATATTCCTAATCAGAAGTAATCCTGGCTTTCACCAGGCCTCACACCAGATCCAAATCCACCATCTACCCCCACCTCTAAATCAGATGGTTGTGTCGGGTTTCCTTTTGAACAATTATTCCCCCTTGGTTCTCTCTTAGCCTCTAAATGATATTCCACAAGACTATCTAGAGCGGTTGCCTCGGTTCACCGGGGAAGATAATACTTCTACGCAGAGACATATTGAAACCTTTTGTGCCTTCACTGAAAATGTGAATGTAGATCACTTAGATGTGGTATTAATGCTTTTCATCCAATCCTTGGACGGAGAAGCCCGGAAATGGTTCAAGTCTCTAGCCAACAACAAATTCCAAACTTGGGAAGAAATGGAAAATTTCTTCATGTTAAAATGGGGAGAAAAGAGGGACCATGGATACGTTCTCACCGAGTTCAATGCTCTAAAGAAGAGACACAATGAGGATGTAACAAAATTCATAAATAGGTTAAACAAGCTCTATAATAATCTTCCGGCTGAAATAAAGCCTCCCTAAGCATCTACCAAGAGATTTCGAAACGGAGTTTGGGTTCATCCTAAAAGAAATAAAATCCACATCTCTGGATTAGATCCAGACTCACGCATTGGAGGTAGAAGCAAACTTTGCTTCTACTGGTAAATTAAGGGGGAAGACAGAATATGAAGCCAGAATAAAGAACGGGGAGGAGGCTTCTACTTCTAATCAAGAGAGGGAATCACAAGAGTATAGAATTAAAGAGATGAATAAGTTGATCAAGAACCTCTCAAATAAGTTGGTTAAGCTTGAATTGGAGGCCCAGGATTCCCCTCTTCATCCCAACCAAATGATTCCTAACCGAGGGTTTAATCCTCAATATCGGAAGCCCCCTATGCAGGTGTTGCAGTGGGAGAGGAAGGAACAACAAGATCACATCCATCCCCCTCTATACTTGGAGGGAGAAGTGGAGTGACAGGCCGAGGTAATCACAAACAACCAAGAAGATCAAGTCCTTGCTTACTCTAATGATGAGGAGGGTGAACTCATCCTGCAAGGGGAGAAAGAAGAGAAGGAAATCCCTCTAGAAGATCAAGATATTGACAATTACCGCAGACAGTTCATGGATTTCATGTGGGCTCAACTCCACAAGAAGTATGAACTCAGGTCCTTCAAAAAGAGAACCTGAGGGCAAGAAAAAAAATGAAGGGTCAATATCAAGAGAACAAACCCCTCCTAGTTCTGCTAGTAAAGGGAAGAATCCATTAGAAGAGTGAGCCCCGCATAAGGCCATTGCATCCAATTTCATAAAGAAAGAAGTTGATCCTCCCAAAAATGAGAAGTCCACATCTATACCCTTGAATATGCCTGACCCTCCTAAAGATCAGTTCAAAGAAGCCATTAGAGAAAAAGGGCCCACACCCTTTAATCTCCAAGAAGAACGTACCATGGTGATTTTTGGACCACATGTACAAAACGAGTTCCTAGCCTATTCTGAAGAAAAGGGAGGAGGGCTTACCCTCCATGAAGAAGGGGAAGAGCTGGAGTGTTTCCCAGAGGATAGTACTAAAAATCAACAACATTCTGGTGATCCGAAAATAGAGTTAGAAAAGCTTAATTGTCCAGATCCACAAGAGCATCCTCAGTAAGCAGCATTTTCTTCAGAGATTAAAGATTAGTCATATTTGCATGATGAAGACCATCTCTCAAATTCTCTTTCAGTAGTACAACATATTGTTACAAATCATGTTCCTTCACCTGAAATTAATGAGATTTTTCAGCTCCCTTGCAAGCTTCTGTGTGACAAAGAGAAGATAAGAAAACACTCATATCACTTGACTACCGTGGATAGTGAGGAAAGGAAATTGGTTCCCTTGTTGTTTGAAGAGAACCACTTTAAACACACAAGAAAAGTATCAGTTTAGAGTGAGGTTTGTTTTCATGTTACAAATATTCTAGAGGATATTATGTTGCATGTTTACCATGATCCTTTAGTCAGTGTATTGCAGTCATTAGTAAAGGAAGAAGATGATGTATGTATCAGGATGTTTGTCCTAGCATGGCAAGGTAAAGTAAAAAATTGGTTTGAGAATATTCTAGCTGATAGCATGAGTAATTTTCATCAATTCATGCAATTTTTCCTAGGTTGATGGGTAATCATGGGAAATGTCTTTCTTATCATAAAATAATATGGACATTTAAAAAGGCAGCCTGGGGAGATAGTATAATATTTTTCAGCCATGTTCAATAAGGTGTATCATTCAATGCCTATTGATATAAGGCCATCCCCAAGAGTAGCTCTCTGGAACTACCCAAATTCCTTTAATCTAGGGATGGCATTCCAAATAAGAGAAAGTGACACTACAACCTTTCAAGAAATGCAAAATTTTGCAGTTGAGGTGGAATTAAACCTACTAAACAGAGAGGCAAAGTTTAAAAAAAAGGAAGAATTGATCCTGTTTGAATATTTACCTTTATGCCTTAACTCATCAGATAGAATTCAAACATGTTTTGAGTTGTTTAAATACATGGACAACACATGTGCAGTACCAAATTGTGAAGTTGGATCGATTGGGTCAGAATATTTAGAAATAGGTCAAGTATATCTTGATCAATGGCGATCTATATTGAGAAATTATTCATCACAAGGCCACCTTTCCTTTCCAACATTTTTGTTGTTGTTCAGGTTTACCAAGCTCTTTTCAAGGAATATCAATATGGGAATTCCTATCAAATACCATTAACAAGTTTGTTCCTGAATTTGGTGAAAAATAGTGAAAGAACAAAGTTATTAGAGCAATTGCTTTCCTAGTTACACTGGAATTATTGTATCATTTATAATAGCAGTAATTCCAACAGATTAGGGTAGGTAGGTGTGCAAATAAGCTCAGTGCTATGAGAATCTTTCTAGTTTAGTTTTAGATTGCTTGCAGTTTTCAGTTCAAGTGTGTTTCAGTTTCCAATTTCAGAATAGTTCAGAATTCAGCATTCAAGATTTTCAGGGTGCGGCATTGATTTCCATTTTGATAGTTGGCAACACTCAGCTCAGTTGTAGTTTCAATTCAGGCTTACAGTATGCATTTTCAACTCCATGCACCCAATAAAGCATAGGAATTCAATTTTGCAAGTTCTCAACGCACTTAGAACAACATGTTATCCCCAGATGGAGCCAATGTTGGCATGTGACCGCACACAAGGTGGAGAAGTGGGCCCCTTCTTTAATCGTTGATCACATATCGCAAAACTCCATATTTTTACCATTGCACTCCTTCACAAAATCCCTGATGCGATTAAACCTTAGCCCTTTTCACCTTTTCGCATGAACCTTTATCATCAATAATTCACTCCTCTCCGCTATAAACATTTATCGGCACCAATATTCCTTTTCATATCGTGCATCACATCGCATATCATACCATTTACCCTTCACCACTCATATGTTAAACCTTGTGATTTTTGAGGTGCGCGCAGCCCCACCTCTGTCTTGACACGTTACCTCTTTGCCATCGCAATCGCACATCTCATATCATACCATTTACCCTCCACCACTCCTCGTCATACCCATTAAAGATATCATGATCAGGCCCACATGGCCTTTTGGTTTTTATTTTCTGATTCATTTTCAGTTGTGTTGTAAAATCAGACTAAATATCAATTTCACCCTAATTACTATTTAATTGTTATATTTCTATTGTAATCGGTGTCAAAGAGTAGTGCTTTTGACACGATGCAGTTATATCGCGTCATTTTTTATTTTGATAGGAGACAGTGCAACCAAGAAAGAATATTCGTCCGAGAAATATCTGGCTGATGAGCTCCAATTTAAAAACTATAAATAGAAAACTCAGTGAAGAGACAAGGGTTCTGAATTTTGGGGAATTTTGTTGTAATTTTGTATGATTGTGCTCCTTGTGCTCTGAGATACATATTTGGGAGAGTTGTTCTGAACTTAATATTATATACAACGTTATTTATTTGGATTCCAGATGGGGCCATGAGTAGTATGTATATTATTATATTTTTTTATCAGTAATGTCATGTTTATGTATAATCATCTTTCCATGCTCTGTTGCTTTGATGATTCATGTAATGTAGCTGCCGGTGGTATGCATTTTTATTCATGAATTCATGTATGAAGAACGCTCATGTGTTAAATTTTTTGTGCTCCCTTAATCCGCACTCCATGAATATCTATTGTTGGTCATATTCCACTTGCATCTGCTTCTTTTGAGTTCATGGGAGACAGATTCTTAAGATGTTTAAGCCTCTCTTTCACATGTTCCTCCTCCTTCGTTCCTTCTCAACACCTCTGCATATTTTGAAAGACTCTACTCATTGTTTCATACTTGGCCCACTTGAAAGCCATCTAGCCATACATCTTCCTGATCCCTCTCGCAGTATAGGGTAATTCACATGAATCATACTCCAAGGTCTTATCCATTCCTGAACCACCAAAACTATTATTCTCTTATTCCATATTCTATCAGAGGCATATACATAGTTGTCTACGCTTAACCTCTGATTTTAAGATGTTCTAGGCACTGGTCTCCTGCAACTCAAGACTGTCTCTATGAATGACAACATGATGCATGACAGATGATATTCGTAAAGCATCATAAATGGGGTCATTTTTGCTATGGTATTGAAGGAAGTGTCATACCACCATTTTTTCATAGGTAACCACTTGACCCTTTGTGTTTTTTTATCATATACAAAGCAAGGACGATATCCTTCCAAACATTTGTTCACTATCTTATTTTTCCCATGAGGTTAATGATGATAAGATGAGCTATTAGTTAATTTAGTACAAAGACAAGAAAATAATTTTGCTCAAAAATTTCCAGTGAAAATGGGGTCTTTGTTGCTTATAATAATCTTCGAGTTTCCATGTAAATTTTGAAAATTTTCCACAAATGAAGTAGCAATTGTATGGGATTTGAAAGGATGAGATGCTTCAAAAAAGTGTGCATACTTGGTAATTCTATAAACTACAACCATAATGAAACTCTTCCCTTTATACAGTGGGTAGAACTGTGTTAAAATTCATTGATACATCCTCCCAATGCCAACTTGGAATGGCTAATGGTTGTAAAATATTTGGGATCTTAATTATCTCAACTTTACATTGTTGGAAAACCAAACATTCTGCCACAAACTAATGAATATTCTATTTAAGGCCACCCTAGAAAAATTCCTTCTTGAACTTATGGTAAGTTTTTAAAAATTATGAGTGCACTCTTATAGGAGAGGTATGCAATTCAAAAATAAAATTTTGTTTGAGTTGGGAGTTCTTACATAGATATATACGATATGTGTACCATAATGAATCATTTTTCTAGATAAATGTATAAGATGCACTTGGATCTTACTACAAATTTTGAATGAGTATCCAAACTTCATTGTCATTCTCCCATTCCTCCCTTGCTTCAATTAGCTAATCAGGTTGGATAACAGAACTGGCACAAAGAAATGCCTCCACATGGTCATCCCTTCTTGAGAGTGCATCTGCAACAACATTTTGCTTCCTTTTCTTGTAGATGATTTCAAATTCATAACCCAACATCTTTGTGACCCATTTTTGTTGCTCTTCTGAAAATAATATTTGTTCTAAGAAGTATTTAAGACTATCGTAATCTATTTTTACCTTGAAAGGTATTCCCATTAGGTAAGGGTGCCACTGCTTCAGGGCATGCAATATTGCCAACATCTTCTTCTCATAAATAGGCTTGTTTAAATACTTTCCGTTGGCTGGACAACTTTAAAAAGTAACGGGTCTTCCTTCTTGCATTAAAGTAGCACCAATTCTATTTCCTAAGGCATCACATTCCACAATAAAGGTTCTCAGTGAATTCTGGTATAGCTAAGATTAGAGCTCGGCACATTGCCTCTTTAAGATGTTCAAATGCCTTAGTTGCTTCTGGAGTAAAAAAAATGCATCTTTATTCAGTGATTTTGTTATAGTTGCTACTATTTTCCGAGAATACTTAACAAAATTGCGATAATAGCCTATTGACCCAAGAAATCCTCGAAGATGTCTTAAGGTTTTCAGGATTTTCCATTCCTTTATGGATTTATTTTTTTTGGAGTCTACCTTAACACCCTCATGAGACAATATGACCCAAATATTATACTTTTTGTACTCCAAAGAAACATTTGGAGGGTTTTGCATGCAATTATTTCTCCTCCAATAGTTTAAGAACCTTGTCAACATGTTGAATATGATATTTCCAATACTTGTTGTAGATTAGTATATCATCAAAAAATACGAACACATTTTTTCTAAGAAAGGGTTTGAAAGTGGAATTCATTAAATCTTTAAATGTGGAAGGTGCATTATTAAGACCAAAAGGCATGACCAAAAATTCATAATGGCCTTGATGAGTTTTGATTGTTGTTTTCGCAATTTCTTTTGTCTTCATTCTAATTTGATGATATCCTAATTGAATATCCAGCTTGTTGAAGTAAATTGATCCATGTAGTTCATCCAAAATTTCATTAGGGAAAATTTTAAGGATGGAAAATTATCTTGAAGTTTAAAAACATTGGCGAATCTCACTAGTCCCTAGTATGAAAACTATACAATGTTTATTGATGTATTTGTAAAATTATTCAAATTTATAATGATTTTATATATACTCTCTATATAATTTTGGCAATTTTTAATGTAAAATTATTTTATATTGTAAAATTTGGGCGAATCATTTTTATAAAAAATGGAAATTGACGAATCTTTTTTTTGGAAAAACATGGAAAATTAGCCCACCTACGAATATTAGCCCCTAAAATTTTCCCCGCATTTCATTGATGATAGGAATGGGAAATTTATCTTTAATAGTGAGCTTGTTGAGCTCTCTATAATTTTGGCACATACACAATGATACATCCTTCTTGTGCACCAATATATATTGGAGAAGAGAAAGAACTTTTTCTAGGTTTAATTATACCCACTTCTAGCATTTATGCAAACTTACGTTCAATTTCACACTTTTGGGAATAGGGATATTTGTAAGCTATGATGTTTAGAGGAAAATTTCCTTGAATCAAGTGAATAGCATGATCATGATCGCGAATAGGTGGGATACCTTTGGGAGTCTCAAAGACCTTGGAATTATTTTGAAGGACTCTTTGGAGATCTTGAGAAATGGATGGATTATATGTTTGAACATCTGGTGAGCATAATTGTGCAATTACCCCTCGTTGTTCCTTATTCAAATTATTTTTCATGTCATTAGAGTTGATTATCTTCCCAGGTTTCCCTGTGATACCACTTTCAATCTCCCTTCCTTCCCAAAAAAAATTCAAGAAAATTTCTTGAAAAATAAAAGTTATCGTCCCCAAAGATTATAACCATTGCACTCTTAATACAATGTCAACACCACCCATTGGAATGGAAAACATTAAAATATTAAATACATGTTCCCCCATGACTAGATATTTAATATTATGGCACTTCCCTGAGCAATGTATAGTTCATCCATTTGCAACCATCACTTGACACTCTCATGCTAGATATAGAAAGAAATTCAAATACTTGATTATCTTAGAATGAATAAAATTATGGGTACTACCTAAATCAATTAGAAATATTACCTTTTTATTCTTGATATATACTTCTATCTTGAGAGTTTGAGGACCGGTAATTCCCGCCAATGCATTACAAAATATGGTCTGATTCATTTATTCTTTTTTAACCTCAGGGGTTGTTCCTGGTGTATATCTTCTTCTTTTGATGTTTCTTATTCCTTTTCGTCCTCCTCTTCACAATCTATCTAAAATAATTTCTTCTCAACATAATTATGACCTTTACTGTATTTTCTATCACAACTCTAACAAAACACTTTTTCTCTTTATTCCTCCAGTTGTTGTGGTTTAAACCTTATAGGTTTGTGGGAGGCTAAGAGCATCAAAACTAACATCTTTATAGTTATGAGTGGTATACCTCCTTATTTCCATAATTTTTCTTTCAAATTTTCTCGCCACCCTAAATGCATTCTCCAGTGACTTGGGTTCCCAAAGGATAACCTCATGTTGGATGTTATCTCTTAAATTCCCTATGAAGACATCAGTTATATGCACCTCTAGAATATTAGTTACCTTGATATTCAATCTTTGGAAGTCCTGAATGTCCTCCCTAACTGAACCCTTTTGTTTGAGATTTATCAATTGGCTAAAGAATGTATTTCTCTTTGCATCCTCATAATGTGCTCTCAATTCCTCCATAAAATTTGTCCAAGTGACAAGTGATTTATGAGAACAATTCCAACGTTACGGTAAAAATTGATTAGGTTCTAAATATAAAGATGAAATGTGTACCTTTTATGTGCGTTGCACATTGTGTAGATCAAATAATCGCTTCATCTGTAGTATCCATGTTACCAAATCCTTGCCATCAAACTTCCTCATCTTGATCTTTGAAATATGGTTAGTCTTCCAGCCAAAGTTAGAGTCTCTAAAATCATAATTCAAATTCCTTTTTTTCTCATCATGAGTTTCAGGGAATACCTTATCACTGTTAGAAAGCATTCCTTGTAGAAACTTTTTCAAATCTTCCATTTCTGATTTGAAGCCATCATTCAAAATTTTCATGTTTTCTTTTATTTTTGCTTCTAAACCATACATATTAACATTCATCGCTCTTAATTAAATTTTTGTTTCTCTTTGTGAGAGAGAAAAATGTTGCACTTGGCCCCTTGATTTTAATATATCAAGTTGCATTTCTTCTTCTTCATGTGTCTTAATGGAGCTTCCTGAGGGCTTGATGGGTGTAGAATTTTTTTTCAGGAGGAATTTTGGAATCGATTAATTGTATATATGATTCAGTATGCCCTTTTAGTCACTTCAAACTGATTTTTCAAATTGAAGTTATGAACTTTTAAAAATACACACCTTTTAAGAGCTTTATTTTTCCTTGTTGATAAGTCTGAAATTGAAACTATTTTATCGTGATTTTTGCCTCCCAAGGTCTGAAATTGCATACTTTGGTATCCCTTTGTGTCTTCGTTCCAACCCTGTCAAGCTAGGAGTAACTCCACAAATATAATTTTTTTCATTAAGGGAGGATATGAATATATGCAAGGAGAGGGAAACTATTGGGTTTCATCTTCCAATGTCTCTTTGTCTTCCAAATTCCTTTTATTTTTACTATTTACATTAGTTTACCAAATCCCAAATATTAGGTGTCAAAATTTCCCCTTTTAATCTGAAGGGATGTTGGTGAGTCCAAGCATCATTATAAATCTTTCAAATGTTTCCCTTCCAAGCACTTTGGTGAAGATGTTTGAAATCTTCTCATTTTTGGAACAATGTCATAGGTGGATTGTATTGGCCTCAACATGATATTGCATCAGATGGTATTTTGTTTTGATGTGCTTTCTTTGATCATGGAACTTTGGTTTCTTGACCAAATTTATTGCAGAAGTGTTATCAATCAAAAGAGGAGTTGAGTGCACTCGTTTCTCCTGTAAATCTTCCAGAATTTTCTTAAGCCGCGCAATTTCATTCTTTGCTCCAGTTGCTACTACATATTCCGCTTCAGTTGTGGAATCTGTTGGAACTGATTGTTTGTGTGACCTCTAGGAGACAGCTCTCTATACAAGACTCATAACATAACCTGAAGTAGATACTCCATTTTATTTATCTCCATCGAAATTTGAATCAGAGTATTCAAACAAGTTGTTGAAGTCATCCACTTGTGTATAATTGATTCCAAAGTCTTGAGTTCCCTTCAAGTACTTCAGAACTCTTTTTGCAATAGACCAATGACCCTCACAAGGCTTTTTCATAAACCTGGAGAGGATTCCAGCAACAAATGAAATGTTTGGTCTAGTAGTATTCAATTAGTTGAGACTTCCTACGAGTTGTCTATACTTCTTTGCATCCTCAAATTCTTTTCCTTCAATGGATGTGAGCTTTATGTTTTGTTCCATTGGAGTATTCAAATAATTACACTCATCCATGACAAACATGTTCAACAGATCTCCAATTTAATTATTATAAGAGAGGAATATAAACTTCAAATGTTGGGTTACTTCAATACCAATATAGTAGTGAACATAACCCAAATCTGTCATTTCAAAACCTTTCCTCAGTTCCTTCTTTATGGATGCAATGTAGCTCTCATTTTTCCATGTCATCAGAAGATCATCTACATACACCACAATATATACAATTGTTTTTCCAACTTTCTTGACAAACATAGTTTCATCATCAAGATCATAATGCTTGAAATTGAGTTTCAAAAAATGCTCATCTAACTTCTCGTACCAGGCTCATGGTGCTTGATCAAGGCCATACAAGTATTTTACAAGCTTGAATACTTTATGTTCCTGACCCTTCACAACTAATCCTTATGTTTGGGACATAAAAACATTCTATTTCAGATCTCCATTCAAGAAAGAAGTTTTTTACATCCATTTGATGGACTTTCCAACCATTCTAAGCTTCCAAGGAAAAAATTCTCTAGATGGTAGCCCATTTTTCTGTGGGGGAAAAAGTATCCTCATAGTCGACCCCTTCATTTTATGCAAAACCTTTTTCCACAAGCCTGGCTTTGTTCTTGTAAAGTGAGACATATGCTTTATACTTGTTCTTGAAGACCTACTTACAGCCTATTGGTTTGGTTCACAATGGAAGATCAACCAGCTTCTAGGTGCCATTCTTTATCAAAGCATCATATTCTTTCTACTTCGCTTCTTTCCATTCATCATGAGAAGTGACTTCTTTGAAGGAAATTGGTTCAAAATTTGTAGACAAATTCGGTTCAAACCCATAAGAATCATCAATATGAATAGGTGAATCAAGATTGTCTACACCACCTCCATTCTTTCTGGTTGAGCTTCTTGCTCTCGTCTTTCCAACCTCATCGGGATGAACACTTTCAAGTGTAATTGTAAACCATTTTGGAGGACCTTTCTGAGACGGCCTAGGCTACTCAATTGACTAGGATGGGGTTGAATCAAGATTTAGTCTCCCAATTTTGTCAATCACGTCACTCAAAGTGTCATTAGTGGTTGGAGCTTCATGCAGGGGAGAGGGTGCTTCAGAAGAAGATTCCACATATTGATCTAGTATAGGAATATCCCCTTCAAGATGTGGAATCTCATTATAAACCTCTTGAAAATAATTTTCATGTTTGAATCTATCCAATAAATCAATTTGTCACTCAACAACATTGTGAGTCTTAGAAGATTCACGAAAGTTCACATCTCTAGATATTATAAACTTCTTATTCACTTCATCATAGAGAAAATATGATTTGGAGGTATTTGAGTATCCCATGAAGATAAATTTATGACTCCTTGCACCAAGTTTATTTCTTTTTTCCTTGGGTATGAAGGCATAACAGGTGGAACCATAAAACCTGAGATGCCTCACCGAAGGAATGTGACCATACGACAGGGAGTCTTGTTTTTTATAGTATTAGATGGAAACCTATTATTTATATACACAGCACATAGAACTGCATCATCCTTAACATTCTTGAAAAACATCATGGAACATACCATATTTAATATTATCATGTTAATTCTTTCAGCTACTCCATTATGTTCAAGATTATAAGGCATGGTTGTTTGATGTTTGATCCCATGTTGGAGAAGATAGTTCTCAAATTCATTTGATGTATATTCTTTTCCATTATCAGTATGAATAGATCCAATATCAGATTATGCATCATTTTTAATCAATGCATGAAAGTTTATGAATGTTTCAAAAGCTTCATATTTGTTCTTCAATAAATAAACCCAACACATTCTAGTGTATTCGTCAATAAATGCCATCATATATCTATTACCATTTACAGAAGGAATAAGCATTGGGTCACATAAATCAAAATAAATGAGTTCAATTTTTCTATGTGCTCTAGAATGAGAACCATGAAAATATTGTTTGGTGTGCTTTCCTAAGATACAAGCATCACATTGCTTAAGTTTCTTAGAAATTGTAGGCAAAGAAGTAACACCATTTTTATTCAACAAACAGAAGTTGTCATAGTTCAAGTGTCCAAATATAGCATGCCATAAAAGACTTGATGGAAATGTACCTTCATCATAGTGAGAATTGTATGAAAATTTATGTGCACGAGCATAGTTTCCTTGCATCTTCAGAAGTATTTATTCTTATATCCCAATCATGAAAAGTGAGTGATCTGATGCTTTTCTGACCTCAACCTTGACATCAAATATGTGAATGGAGTGTGTTTGCTGGAAGATGTGGACCAAAGACAACAATTTTATCCTCAGATCCGGGAGGTATATAACATCATGTAGAAGAAAGTCTGGAAGTCCATGTAGTTTGAGCCTGATGGTGCCAAGCCCTGAAAACTTGAGTTTTGACTTGTCTGCAATCATGTCCATCTCTATTGCATCATATGCAATGAATATCATACCTTTCTCCTTGGAAATTTTTGCCCCCCCTACCTCTAAAATTATTCATTCCTTTTCCTCTTCAGCCACCTCTTCCTCTATAAGAATCTTATGCATTATTCTTCTCTTTTTTTGTAAGGAACAAAAGTTATTCAGGAGACTGAGGAGTTGTCTTCTTCCAAAAATCCTTCTCTCTTTCAGCAAATTTCTTCTCAAGGGATTCAAAGGTAATATCCTTAAGGTTTACACTTGCTTGCAATGACTCAAGATAATGTGAATAGATGGGATATAGTGACTTGACATAACCTATGAGAGGAATATTTCTTTCAACATCAGTGGATTTTATGCCATGCATAATGGATCTTAATTATGATGCTAAGGAAAGAAGGTCATCATTTTATAACTCAAGATTGAACAAATTGATCGTCAATTGAACAACTTCAAGTTCAGAGTGTGAATCATAAAATTCCTTAAACTTATTTAAGGCTTCAAAGTCATTTTAAAATGGTGAAATATGATGACTCACCTCTTCATTTATAGATGTTGCAATCAAGGCATAGGCCTTGTTGTTCTTATTTTCCAAGATGGAAAGCTCCTTGTTTGAAGTGTGTTTTTCAGGTGCATTGTCTCCTTTTCCTTCACATTTCCTTTCCAACGCTCAATGAAAATGAGGGTGTGATTTATCTTTTGGGACCACTCATGGTAGTTCTCTTTCCCAATGAGAACATTGATCAGCAATAATACTGCAACAACAGGTGAACGGTTCAGCTTGTTGTGTTAATTTGTTAGCTATAGTGATAAGTTTACTTGATGATTCAGCTAGGTAGATTGGTGTTGGCCATGGTTGGTGAGATCAAGTGGGAGAGAGAACCTCCAATTGCAAGTAGGAACCTCTAGTTGCAAAGATAGAACCCCGACTTGTTATTTATACTCCTCCTTTAGTGTAATGCATTTCCTTGATGGAACTCATGACATGAACTCATGGCACTAATTATTTACGATGTCCATTCTGGGACCCGTGACATTTGAAAATTCCTCCATTATATTTCCATCTAGCTCCAAAGAATGGACTATCCTCTTCTTGATGTGATAGAGGTGTTGCAACGATGTATACTACTCTAGCTCCAGAGCATGGATTCCTACACTGCTTCAATGCATAGCTCCATTATATTACAAATATTACACTTGAATAAATGCAGAGGTACAATGCAAGGCATTCCCTTTCTGGCCTATGGACCTCATATGCATAGAAATTTGATATTTAAGAAGAATATGAAATGAAATTGGAGCAGGAGAAAATAATTGTATGCATTCAGCGAACAGAAGACATAGCAGGAACAGCTCTGAGTGAGAGAAGGAAAATAGTATGAGTTACACAGGAGAAGAGAGATAAATTTGGGAATTGGCTCTGATACCATGTCAGGCCAGGAGTAACTCCATGAATATATTTTTTTTTGCATTAAGGGGGAATATGAATATATACAAGGAGAGGGAGACTATTAGGTTACATCTCCCAATGTATCTTTGTCTTCCAACTTCCTTTTATTTTTACTATATACAATATCTACATCAGTTTACCTAATCCAAAATATTAGGTGTCAATAATCCCCCCTATTTAGACTGAGATTAGATTCTTCAATATGAAGTTATGCCAAATCTTCCTCGATGACCTTATTATGGACTAGTTTAGTAGAGTGAAGTTGTATGGCCCATGCCAAGTGTCATTTTTTAACCTTCACCCATGAAACTAATACAAGAAAAATTGAAGTTTGTTCACTTTCAATCACTTTTTATGAAATTCGAATTTGACGTATGAAGAGAAAGAGTACGATGATTTCCCCAAAACACATGTTTGAGACTGACTTATGGAGCATGCAGAAACCCTAACTTCCTTGGACCATATCTCTAAAACTATAGTGAACCAAGGTCTCAAATTGTAACCATATGTTCATCAATATTTCTCCTTCACGTGATATCAATTTTATGGTATGATGCTTGGCACAAATATATATATATATATATATATAATAAATTAAATTAAATTAAAAAATTAAAAATAAATTAAAAATAAAAAATAAAATAAAATAATTAATTAATTATAGCTAAAACTACATGATATCCCATTTGAAGCAGCAAAACCCTAGGATCTAAAGCTCTAATACTAAATGTTATGTATCCAAATCAAAAGTAGCACAAAAACATAAGAAAATATAGATCAATGACTAGATAATAAGCCACTTCAAGGGAGAACCTCCTTTTACATCACATAAATGAAAAATTCTTGTATTATTCAAATGACAAAACCTCCTTGGTATATATATGAGTCTAAAGGGTCAAAATATAATTAGGGCCTACATAACAGTAATTATGTAAGGGAACAACAATAACAATAGCAGGATTCTAAGGGTCACATAATAAAAATATGGGGATAAACTTGTTTATAAGGACCTAACATCACCTAATTTAAAATACTTATCAGTAGCCTTATGCTTATCAAATCATTGCTTCATACTCTACTAGTGAGTTGCAAACATATTCCTATGTTTTTCCATTTCTTCTTCCAACATGATTAATATATCAATGTTTTTTTAAGTATAGAATAAGGTTGACTTCAATATTCTCTAGACAAATTTCAAATATGGAAAAAAATATTGGTAAGAATTGTTGCTTCTTTCCCATAAATAAAGTAGTATAGAGAGGTGCCCAATGCCTCATTAAGAGCAACTCCTTATTGTTTTCTCCAAAATTCAAATACGATTTTATATTGGTTGACTCAACCACTCCATCATCCTATGGATAATAGTTAGTTGAATACCTCAATGTGATCCATTTATCCAATTAAAAGCTCATTAAATAATGAAGGATAAAAATAAGTAGCAATATCAAAAATAATATCAAAAGGAACCCTAAACCTAGTGATTAAGTATTGTTCCAAAATTAAATAAATATTTTCTTATTTACCCATACTAAAGGAACAATGTGGACCCATCAGATGAAATAATATGTTGTGGTTAAAATATACATATTTTTTGTAAGATCATTTCATTTTATCAATTATAACAATACTTACATCGCATATAGGTAGAAGCACTACAAATTACCTTGGCCTACCAGTCTGAAAACCAAAAAAAAGGTGGAATATAAGGCTCCAAAAATTTTCTATCAAAATATATAATATGTACATGATATATATATTGAAACATAGCCAAAAACTTGGCAACTTGGCTCTATAAACTATGCTTTCATATGATAAAAAAATAAAATCCCTTGGGTTGTAGCGAGAGAAAACATCTTACTATTATCTACAATAGAAATAAAAAATACCATATGATCAAATTCCTTGCACAGGGGGAGTAGGATTTGCTGGGGGAGGTGATTCATGGTCATGCAAAAGGATGCTCTCAATGTGTTGTAATCGTTGGTTCATAATTTTGTAAAGCAAGTGTGATTCCTCCATCCTAAGGATTTATTGTTATGTTCAAACAATACTTTTCCCAATAGATCCTTGAGATGCCAATACAAATCAGTAGTAAGTAGATATTGGTTGTGACATCCTCTCTCCATACCCAAATCAGGGATCCAATTGGATATGGATGCTAGCACCTCAGAATTAGACATATCTTCATGTTTATCGACCACTTCTTGTTTGATTTCCTCGATTTCTTGGTGTGCCACTAAGGGCATATGATCCTGGTACCTATCTGAAGTAGAATGGGCTCTTGCACGGGATTGAGCATTTATGGGGCCATCACATCCCCCAACACCTCATCTGGAGCATGCTCTTTGACAAGTTATGCTTGATAAAAAATATTTCACAACCAAATAAAAATAAGGTTGAGAAAGATATCTAGGTAAATACGATAAAAGGTGACAACAAAAATGGATATGAATACTAAAAGGAAGAGAGAGATTCCAAAGGAAAGATAAGCAGAGAAAACATAGTTCAATAGACAAAGATTCCCCATTGGAGTCAAAATAAACCACACTAAGTAAGAAATGCAAAGAACCAACTTATGCTAAAGAGAGTTACATAAAGTCTAAAAGAACTATTATGGAGATAGATGTCATTGTGGTCACCCATCATTGCGCCAAAGAAGAACTAGGTGTTTCTCCTTTCCCGGTCAAACTTTGTGATAAATGAGTGTAGGGATATTGTGAGGATTACCAATACAAATCTTAGAAAGAAATGATATTCCCCTATAAAAATGCAAGAGTGAGAGATTAAACCATAGAGAAGGCAGGGTTAGAAAAGAAGGCACTAGGCTAGAAGGGCCTAGTTCTTCCATAAACTTAGCCATGTCAAATTGGCAGGAAAGAGCACGTTGTGGATGGAGGTTGCTAAACCAAATGCAATGAAAATTATTGTTGAAAATCACAAAAGTAGGAAACATTTCCTTTCTCTTCCTATAACCAACTGAATGAACCTTGAAATGTGAAGTGCCTTGAAAGGAATTTTTCGTTCCCTACAAAAATTCATTACATCATCAATGTGGAGCATGTTGGACCAAATATCACACTAGAATGGGGGTTGAATTAGTGTGAGATAAATTTAACCATTTCACAACATTTCATCAATGAATAATTATGTACCAATGAATCAAACCATTTACAACCTATCAGTAGACAAAGAAATTCATTATGAATCTATCATCACACCAATAAGACATCAAGAATCCATCACATCAACACGAGTAAACACAAACTTTTACATGCAAACCCATACAGGATAAAACCATAAAATTGTCTTCTTATTATTCTTCAATTTAAAACATATACTTGTAGGCATCAATATGTTGGAGGAAAACACCCCCAAAATATGAAAGTTTCTACTTGTAGTAGGAAATAACCTAATTAAAGCACCATCCTCGAAAATTTGCAAGAAATAACTCATTATAGGCACCAACCTCGATAAATAGAAAGCTCCAAACTTCTCTAGGCTTCAACCTAACTGAGACACCAACCTCGCCGGATTAGAAAGCTCTGACTTGCTCTAGGCTCCAACCTAAGTGGAGGCACCCACCTCCTTCTTCAACTCCTTTTGGGCCTCTTTCCAAAATATTTAACATTGGATTCACCTACTTTTCAAATAATATAATTCTTCAAATTAAATATTTTGTTGTTTTCATATTGTTGTACATACTTTACTCCAATTATTTCACAATATAATCACACAAAGTCCTTGGAACTTGCTTTCACCATATATCCAAGGCCACTGCAACCTAATCATAAACCCTCAAAATCATGCAAAATATATCTTGGTCATCAAATGTATATCAATAAGGCCTTTTATGCCTTCAATAGCATCCACTTCTAAGCCCTAATCACTAATCTTCTTCCATAATCCAATTTAGACCAATAATGAGCCCAATAACTCAAAATAACCATTTAAAATCATATAATAAAATTAACCATTATACAAATTACCTCTTTCAAGGTACATTAAACAAAGCATTCATATTTTGGCACCAGAGCTATAGAATGCACACTACCAGTTTCCTAAATGTTCAACAAAATGAAATTTTGGTTGTAAAATAAAAAAATTTATAACCTAACAATTATTGATGCTTGAACCAGGGTCTCAGCCAACACATCACGAACTCACAACCATCATACCCACACGGAGTTTCTTTGTTACACTATGTCATTAAATTCATTATAATAATCCTTTTTAAGGATATCGAGTTAGGGCTCGACCTGAGGTCAATTTGTTATCAATTAACTTTCAACGTGCTTCCCCCTATGGGATCGTATCTGACTTGGGCCATTGAGATTGGCCTCCCTCAATCTTGTCCAATGTATGTTATACCTGTTGTCAAATCGTCAATGTGAGACAATGCCCAATTGGGCTCAAGTTTCAAAACAAAGAGATACCTCCAACATTACTCCTATGATCTTGTCTCTATATATCATAGTCTCTTACTAGGGCTCGAGCAACAGCTAATGTAGTATCATAATTTCATAATGGCTCTCCTCTGGTACTATCAATGATAGTAACTTACTGTATGATGGGCTCGATGCGCCTTGAGTAACTAACAATAATAGTCAATTCTCCTCCAGGCTTGAACGAGTAGTTTGAATAGAGAACTAGGCCCCTCCAGTCTTGGGAAAATACTATGAATTGAGAATAAGGCTTGTTCAAGCTTGGTCAAAAATAAATCTATATATTCAACTCCACTTTGAACAAATACTGTGAACAGAAAAAATGGCCCCTCTAGGTTCAAACAAATAGAGTAACCAGATAACAAGTCCCCTTTCAGCTTCGAACATATACTATGACCAGAGAATGTGGCCCCTCCGAGCTCAAACGAATATAGTGACCACATAACGAGGCCCCTTCGAGCTTTGAACGAATATTTTGACCAAATAATGTGGCCCCTATGGGCTCAAATGAATACAGTGATAAGAGAATGAGGCCCTTCTCGGCTTCAAATGAATATTGCAACCAGAGAACGTGGCCCCTCCGAGATCGGGAAACAACCAAGCTATATGGTCAACTCCCCTTCAGTGTTGAATGAATATTGTGAACAAATAACACTTCCCCTCCAAGCTTGAATGAATATTGTGACTAGAGAACACAACCCCTTCGATCTTAAATGAATATTGTGACCAAAGAACATGGTCCTTTCAAGCTCGAATGAATAAACAAGACGACTTCACGTTTGGCATCGAGAAACTAGTAATAACTTCCTCATCTTATCTACAAAAGAGATTCCCCTCGATGTTTGGGCAAGTAATGTAATCATAGAACAATGCCCACCCAAACTCAACCAAACAACAATGGAAATTCTCTCGGCAAAAACTCAGACTTTCAACCAACTATCACCCATTTTCACTAATAAACCATAGAAACCAAGATAATCATCCACTATATTGATTCATTATGAATTTGTTGGTGAAAAAATGGTGCTCAGTCACAAGCACTTATAGCTTTCTATGTGGTCCCAAGGGCTAGGAGAGTCAACCATAGAACTAGGGACTCATCCAATTTTTAACCAAGATGACCCAAAGCACTCGGTCCTTCAACACATGTGACCCAACCGTGTGACCTGGTTCCAAGATAGACCGTGACCATTTGTGTGATGACTTTAGCATGACATCATAATTCCATGTGGTAGCCCTATAGGGGTGTCATGTGGTGCCCGTATTCGGCCTATTGGCCAATAAAATTGTTTCAAAATTTTCTACCACTTGGTAGTGTCAAGTGACACCATGATAAAATGCTGAAATTAGATCCTCCAATCAACCTCTGCCATGTGTCATATTATTACTGGATCTCCACTTTCAAATCAAAATTTTCCATGTGGCATCATGCAGTTGGCCAATGTGGCAGGGTCACTTCTGGTTGACTTGTGGGCATGTTTGGAAAGCATCCATCATTGAATCTATCATATATTCACCTGATCTATTGGATTAAACAAAGTTTCTTGTTGTTTAAGTAGTTAAACATCATGCATGTAGGGTCTCCATTAGTGATTGACCTTATTTTTGAATCATGGATATGTCCAAAAGTTGTGCCCCTTTTAGGGTATTGAAAATGTGAGTTTTTCTCTATAGTATTGAACCCATGATTAATATTGCATTTTCAAATGGCCATAACTCCTTATCTGAGAGGAGTTTTTTAGAGTTGGATATACCATTGGAAAGGTATTGACAAGAACTATGAAACCATTTTATTTGTAGGATCATTATGGCACCATAAATCTATTAGAATTTCAATAAACTCCAACTCATTTGGTCTTCACTTTCTAAGGGTATACAACACATTTAACTATCAAATTGCTTCCTTTGACTTACTATTGTTGTCTCAAACATCCCCTTTGACATCATTTACAAAATTGTATCCAATAATATCCCCCTTTACCATTTATTGATACATCACTAGACATTGATGCTCATTGATGTCAATAAGTTAAAATAAAACTCCCCATATTATGGTGTTTAGGAATCCCCCTATTTGACTTCAAAGAATCTTCCATTTTTTTCCTTCCGTCTATCAATGTCTGCATTCTCTCTAAACTCCTTGCATTTGTATCAATGTATGAATTCTTTCCCCCTTTGAAATTAATGGAAAATCGTAACGAATTCCTTATCAAAACTACCATGCCATGGGTGAGCCTGATCTTGTAGTGTCTCCTTGTGACATTTCTCAAGGCTCACAACCACAACCTATTCTCGTATGAAATAATGCTTATATGAATAATATGCCATAATTTATTGAAATTAGCTTTGTTCCTATATGATCCTATAGACCTAACAAATTCATGCTACCTCCTTGCTACCATATAATCATGTTTCCATTCTAATAGAGTCTCCCCCTAAGATCATGCAATTTCTCATGGATTTGGTCAAATTCTCATGCAACCAATGCTTCTCCTAATTTTTCATGCACTTTCAAAGTCTCCCCCTTAGATCATACTACAAATCATGTGGAAAAACTCTCCTAGGATACCAACTCTCTATGTTGTTATAACTCTTCTTCTGCATCATGCTAGCTTACATCTCATCACAATATGTTGGCCAAAATATTTCATTCAAAGTGATCATTATTCATATAAAATTACTTATTCAAGATTTTATTCAACAAATGATAGTCTTGAATAAGCCTTCACTAAGAGATTAGATATAAGGAGTGAGATATAATTTAGGTCCTTCTCGACCTCTTATCCATCTTGTAGAATTAATCCTTGTATTGATGGGAATTCCCTTTCTTTCCTACCATCTTGAGTTGAGTTTGTAGTCTCATTTTGTATGACCTTTATTGTGGCTTCAATAATTTCAGAAATGGTTGAGGAATTCTCTTTATTTGATCCACATTCCTCCATCTATGTACTTGATTATATCCTCTATTACTGACCACATTATAGGCTATGTAATCATGCACTTTTTGCATAAAAAAAAACAACCAAGGAACTTATTTTGATATCTAGGAGTAGAGTGATATATTGACCTTATAAATTTATTCCTTGGAAGATCCATATTCATTTTTTATTTTCAAAACCTACTTCATTATTACTTATGGATGCTTTGTGAGTATCCATATTCATTTGTTGATTTTCAACACCTTCTTTGTTTATGCTTGTGGGTCCTTTGTAAGGATTCCTAGTCATAAGATATCCTCTCTCTTCATTCTAACTTATTTTACTGTACTCCTTTTCGGAATTCTCCTGAGATTCATTGAAACAAACATGCTTAGCCTGTTTTATCATTTTCTTTGGTCTTCAAGCGAGTTGTTGCTATATGTAATGTATGTTTGATTGATCTTCTTGGTATAAAATTATAAAAATATGGTAAAATTCCACTTTAGATAGCTTATTTTATGAATATGGTGATTTAATTTCATTCCTATTTTCGAGAGGACCAAAATCAACCTAAATATCACTCAAATCGGATAAAGGGAAGTGTACTTATGAAGGAAATCCCACATATGCACATTTGGACAAGGTCGGCCCTAACAGAAATTAGTCACCCTTGGAAGCCTATAAATACAAATAACCTCAACCTAATTTGGAAATCATTAAGCATATTCTTTTTCTCTTCTTCATTTATTGTTTTGCACAAATATGAGGCTAGGTCGACAAAAGAAGTTCGCAAAGGTCCAAAGTTATAGGGTCTAAGGCTCATATCTATTTTAATGTTTTTGGATTACATTCATAGGCACATCCTAAGGAAATTCTAACCATATTCGTTGGATTGCAGGCTCAAGGGTGTGACTGGAATCCTTCAGCCTCTCCCACAACTCCTCCTGCGTGTGACCGAGAAGTTTAACTCAAATTTGACCAAAGACCGAAGTTGACTGTAGTTCACCGCATAATGGATAAGTTGCCCCTGATATATTTTGATGTTGGAATCATATTTATGAATTTTGTTGGGATTTTTTGCTGGATGATATTGTATTGGGATCATTTTACTCTCTATTGAACGTTTTATGACAATCTAATAAAAGAAGAATTTCAAATGGTTTTCCCGCTAGTGGTGTTTTTCCCTGGACTTTGACCAAATATGGTGTCTCTTTTTGATGTGTTGATTATCTCCTTTGTCATTTCAGTTATTGTTAAATCTTAAATTATTCTTGATGATTGGAAAGATTAATTAATATTGAAAATATTGTTAATTGAAGTATTGAATTGGGCTAAAGTAATTGATTCAACATAGAACAATCTGAAAATTAACATGGTTTCAGAGTTGAGGTGAATGACAAGCCCAAAAGGAGAAAATCATCGAAGCAATCATCTTTGGAAATTTGAAGAAGCTAACCTATTTAAATTCAAGATTTCATCCTTCCTCAAGGAAAATGAGAATTTGGGTGACTCATCCAATGTTGTTGCATGGAAATTCAGGTTCGAGATCGTAGTTGATAACAATGATAATTACCTGAGCCTCCATAGAATGCTTTTGTTGCTGTCAATAATAAGCACAAGATAGGTGAGTTAAAAGCAAAGAAAATTAGAGTTGATGGTTGAAAAGATAATCTACTTGTGTATGTTTGAAATTTGAGAAGGTCTAAAGATATGTATGATAATATAGTTGGAATGTTTGAAGTCAACAATTTGAATGAAATCAACTCCTTGAAATATCAACTCAAAGACATGAAAATGAACAAGCGATATTCTATACAATCCTACATCATGAGGATATCTCACCTTAGAGATCAATTGCAAAGATTTGGGGAAATTATGCTTGACAAGGAATTGGTGATCATAACTCTAAGAGGTCTCCCACCTATTTGGGAAACCTTCATCACTCAAGAATAATCAAGGATGATATCAAGAGGAAGGATTCAAAATCATGAAGAGGGAGATCCTACTACATTCATCACGCAAAATAAGAAGAAGAGAGGAAAAGGAGGTCCATCAAGAAATCCTCAATATACAAAGAGAAGGAATGATAGAACATTAACTCACATTGAATGATACAATTTTCACAAGAAGGGTTATTATGCTCGAGGTTTCCCCAAGAAGAACAATGGTCCATGCTACAAAACTAGAACCAAAAATAGGTTTTATGATCGAAGGAGAAGAGATGACCTTAGGAACGATCGAAATGGAAGATATGAAAGAATAATAAGACATACTCCAAGTGACCATGAAGAAGATCATCATCCTCAAAATAATTCAAGATATTTCAGGTATGAAAGTAATGTTGGCAAAAAAACTAAATATATTCTTATTTTTGTCCTTACTAGTTCCTCTCCATCGAATTCATGGGAAAGTTGGTTGGTTGATAGTGGGGCCACTCATCACTTCTATGGGTATAAAGAAGTTATCTCTAATCTGGGAGAGAGGGAGTCAAATTTGAAAATTATTCTAGGAGAAAACTCTACTAATCCCGTGAAAGGATTTGGGTTCGTCAAATTTCATTTGGAATCTGGGGAATCTATTGTTATACATTATGTGATGTATGTGTTAGGATTAAAGAATAATTTGGTGTCTATATCTGCTTTTGAAGACAAAGGGACGAGGGTTTCCTTCATCAGGGAAAAGTTTCTAACTTGGCCTATTATATTACCTATGAGAGATGCATTTACATAGGATCAATATTTGAAGGACTCTATAGGGTTACTAGAAGACCTCTCCTAGCATTGGTCCATGATACAAATCATCTAAGCGAACTATGGCACCAAATATTGGCCCACTTACATTATGATTCTCTTTTGAAATTGAATAAATTGGTCTTTGGTGTTCCTTATGTTCAAGCACAACATGATGGAGTATGTCCAAGATGCGTCAGTGGGAAGAAGACAAGGATCGACCATTCCCCTCTAGTAAGAACAAGACAAATGACACCCTCCATCTCATTCATTCTTAATTGGATGGTTTTATGCCCATACATTCTTTTGGTGGCCATCTCTATTACATCACCTCATTGATAACTTTTCAAGAAATACATGGATATATTATCTAAAGCACAAGGATGGAGCGCTCGAAATGTTCAAGGAGTTCAAAGTTTTGACCGAAAATAAAATAGGGAATAAAATCAAGTTATTCAAGTCTGACAATGGTGGAGAGTACACTTCAAATGAGTTCATTTATTTTTGCAAGAAGGAGGGTATTAAGAAGGAGACAATTGCACCCTATACTCCCGAACAAAATGGAGTAGCTAAAAGGAAGAACAGATCTATTGTATAAGTTGCTCATGCCATGCTCCATGATCAAAATTTACCAAATTTCCTTTGGAGAGAATCACAAATAATGTTTTATATGTTCAAAACAGAGTGCCTCATTAAGAATTGGATAACAAAACCCCTGAATAAGTATTCATAGGTGTCAAGCTTGATGTTATTCATCTTTGTATCTTTGAGTGCCCTGTATACTTTCATGTGTCAAACAAGAAAAGAAACAACCTGGAAGCCACAGGAAGAAAAGGTATGTTTGTTGGATATTATGAAAATTCTAAAGCCTTTAGAAAATATATATATATTCCTGGTCAATGGAAGGTTGATATTAGCAGGAATGTAACATTCGATGAAGATGTTTCCCTTGGAAAAGCAAGGGACCTTCCTCTGCCTCCTCCTCCTAAGAAGAAGAATGATGATATGGATATTTTGGATGGTCCTTCTGTGCCTTAATTTGAGACAAAAAAAAATTATGATCCCAAGGATCCAATGGATCCTATATATCTTCCTCCATGTGATCCTCCCACCAGGAAGAGACCACTTTTTTTTAGAGGCACATTAGAGGATGATGAGAGACAAGCTCTCATTCGAAGATCATTTATAGAAAGGAAGAATCCATGTAAGTACCAGGGATATGTTGCAGCCATGAGTACTATAATTCAATTCGAACCTTCCACATTCGAAAATTTTGTAAAAGAACAAGTTTCCAAAGATGTTATGACCAAACAATATGAATAGATTATGAAGAATGATGTATGGGAAGTCATCCTAAGACCAAAGGGGAAATATGTGGTGACTTAAAAATGGTTATTCAAGATCAAGCATGGAGTTTATGGTAGAATTGAGAAATATAAATCAAGGTCTGTAACACGAGGATTCTCTCAAAAAGAGGGAGAATATTATGATGATATATTCACAACTGTGGCATGATATACAACCATTCATTCGATAGTTTCCCTTGTTGCAAGTCAAGGATGCACTCTTCATCAGATGGACGTGAAAACGACATTCCTTCATGGTATGCTACAAGAAGAAGTATATGTTGAGCAGCCACAAGGATTTGAAGTAGAGGATCGCAAGACACACGTTTGCATGTTGAAGAATGCATTGTATGGTTTGAAGCAAGCCCCCATAGCATGGTATGCACGCATAGACAGCTTTTCATGAAACCAACTCACAAAATAAAAGAGAATATAGATCAACTAATTAAAAAGTATCCACTTCGAGGGGGATATCTCCTTTACATTACATAAATGAACAATTCTTGGATGATTCAAATGACAAAACCTACTTTCTATATATAGGAGTCTAAGGATTAGAGCCGACATAACAATGATAATGTAAGGGCACATCAATAACAATAGTGGACTTCTATTGGGCACAATAATAACAATATGTGGACTACATGGGCACATCAATAACAATAATGGGGCTATAATAATAACAAAAATAAGGGGATACACTATTATTATAGGGACCTAACATGCCCCTCTCCTTAAAAAGAGTGTTTTCCTCAATGCTTGAGTAGTTCTGAATGCTTCTGTATAAAATCCTCATCCTCCCATGTCAAATTTTTAGCGAGTAAGTTCTTACACTTGATGAGATACTCTGAAATTGATCGATTAAGTAGCTATCGATTCTTGCTTCTGTGACTGCTTCAAGTTCCAATATGATTTTTCCTTCCTCGTCAAGTTCTAGAAATATTGTTTGAACTAGAAGCTTGTCACCTTTAACCGTCTTTAATATTGAAACATGGAAAACTAGGTGCACTCAGGAAGATGTAGGAAGCTCCAATTTATATTCCATAGTACCAATATTTTGCAACACCTTGTAAGGGCCATAGTACTTTGGTAATAATTTATTATCCTTATTAGCTTGCTTGAGAGACATTTGTTTGTATGGTTATAGTTGTAAAAATACCAAGTCGTCTACATCAAAACTTCTTTCGCTGCGATGTTGATATGCTTGTTATTTCATTTGATTCTGCACCAAAGTAAGGTTATCCTTTAAGAGTTGGAGAACTTGTTGTTGATTCTTGATGTGATCTTCCACTACTTGAACCTTAGAATTTTCTCTTAAAGATGATGTGATGGAAGGTGGATGATATCCATAAAGTACCATAAATGGGGTCATTTTTTCTACGATATGGAAGTGTTATACCACCATTCATCCAGAGGTAACCACTTGACCCATTGTGTTTGTTTATCAGATACAAAGCAACGAATATTTCCTTCCAAAAATTTATTCACTATCTCAGTTTTTCCATCAGATTGAGGATGATAAGATGATCTAAAAGTTAATTGAGTACCTAGAAAAGAAAATAATTCCGTCCAAAAATTTCCTGTAAAAATGGGATCTTTGTCACTTACAATAATATTTGGTTTTCCATGTAGATTTTGAATTGTTTCCATAAATGAAGTGCCACTTGTGTTGGCTTTAAATGGATGAGATAATGCACAAAAGTGTGCATATTTGGTAAGTCTATTCACTATCACCATGATGACATTTTTTCCTTCGAACTTGGTTAAACCTGTGATAAAATCCATTGAAACCTCCTCCCAATGTTGACTTGGAATGGATAAAGGTTGTAATAGACCTGGGGTCTTAATTGTCTCAACTTTATTTTATTGGAAAACCAAACATTCTACCACAAAATTTTGAATATCATATTTAAGGTCATCCAAAAAAATTCCTTATTTAACCTACGGTAAGTTTTAAAAATCCTGAGTTCCCTCCCAAGGGAGAGGTGTGCAATTCCAAAAAAATATTTTGTTTGATTTTGGAATTCTTACAAAGATATAAGCGATATGTGTACCATAATGAGCCATTTTTCCAGCTAAATGTATCATATGTATTGGGATCGTGTTGTAACTTTTGAATGAGTGTCCACACTTCTTCTTTATTCTTCCATTCATGCCTTACTTTGGTTATCCAATCCGGTTGGATAATAGAAATGGAACAAATAAATGCTTCCACATCCTCATCCTTTCTTGAGAGTGCATCTGCAACAACATTTTGCTTCCCTTTTTTTGTAAACAATTTCAAAGTCATAACCTAACATCTTTGTGACCCATTTTCGTTGCTCTTCTGAAGATAGTATTTGTTCCAAAAAGTATTTAAGACTATCATGATTTTCTTTTACCTCGAAGTGTCTTCCCATTAGGTAAGGTGGTCATTTATTTAGTGGATGTAGTATTTCCTACATTTCCTTCTCATAAATAGCTTCATGTAAATACTTTCCTTTGATTGGACGACTTTCAAAGGCAATGGGTCTTCCTTCTTGCATTAAAATGACACCAATTCCATCTCCGGAGGCATCACATTCCACAATAAAGGTTTTTCTGAAGTCTGGGGTAGCTAAGACTGGTGTGTGGCACATTTCTTCTTTAATATGTTCAAAGGCCTTAGTTGCGTCTGGAGTCCAAGAAAATGCATCTTTCTTCAGAAATGTTGTTAGAGGTGCTACTATTCTCCCATAATTCTTAACAAACTTGCAATAACACCCTTTTAGCCCGATAAATCCTCGCAGATTCTTTATGGTTGTGGGGATTTTCCATTCCTTAATGGCCTTAATTTTGTTAGGGTCTACCTTAACACCCTCTTGAGATACAATATGACCCAAATATTCCACCTCATGTACTCCAAACAAACATTTTGACCTTTTTTCATATAATTGTTTCTCCTCCAATAGTTTGAGAACCTTGTCAACATGTTTAACATGATCCTTCCAATATTTGTTGTAGATTGGTATATCATCAAAAATTACTAACACAAAATTTCTAAGGAAGGTTTTGAAAATGGAATTCATCAAAACCTTGAAATGTAGAAGGTGCATTAGTAAGTCCAAAAGGCATGACCAAAAATTCATAATGACCTTCATGAGTTCTAAAAGATGTTTTCATAATGTCTTCAGCCTTTATTCTAAGTTGATGATATCCTAAATTAATATCCAACTTGGTGAAGTAAATTTCTCCATGTAAGTCATCCAATAATTCATCAATGTCATGAATGGGAAATTTATCTTTGATAGTGAGCTTGTTGAGCTCCCTATAATTCGGACACATGCGCCATGATCCATCCTTGTTGTGCACCCATAATAATGGAGCTGAGAAAGAAATTTGACTAGGTTGAATCATTCCGGCCTCTAGCATTTATGCAATTGTACGCTCAATTCCACTCTTTTGGGCATAGGGATATTTGTAAGGCCTCAGTTTTTGGAGGAACACTTCCTAAAATCAAATGAATAGCATGATAATGATCACGAATAGGTGGGAGGTCTTTGGGAGTCTCAAATACCTTGGAATGATTTTATAAGACTTTTTGGAGATTTGGATAAATATATGATTTTGATGTTTGAAGCTCTAATGAGCATAATTTTTGCAATTATGCCCCATTGTTATTTCTTTAAAAGCTTTGTCATGCCATTAGAGCTGATTATATTTCCTAGTTTCCATACAATACCACTTAATTCAATTTCCTTTCCTTTCCTTTCCAAAATAATTTCAAGAATAGTTCTTGAAAGTTAAAAGCTATTGGACCCAAAGATTGTAACCATTTTATTCCTAGTACAACATTAGCACCACCCATTAGAATGGAAAGCACTGGACTATTCAATACATATTCCCCCATGGTTAGCTTGATATTATGGAACTTTCAAGATCAATTTATAGTTCCTCCATTTGCAACCATCACTTGACACTTTGGTGTTGGATATAGGAAGAAATTCAATTCCTTGGCTATCTTACAATGAATATAATTATGAGTACTACCTGAATCAATCAACACTATTACCTTTTTCTTGTTGATCTATCTTTCTATCTTGAGAGTTTGAGGAGTGGTAATTCTTTCCAATGCATTATAATATATGATCGGATTCATTTATTATTTCTCTAGGGTTGGTTCCTTGTGTATATCCTCTTCTTTTGAAGTTTCTTGTTCCTTTTCTTCCTCCTCTTCACAATATATGTAAAATATCTCAGCACACTTATGACCTTTAGTGTATTTTCTATAACAACTGTAAAAAATCCCTTTTTCTCTTTTTTCTTCCAATTATTGTGGTGTCAACCTTGTAAGTTGTGGAAGGCTAGGAATCTAGCAACACTTCCATATTTATAGTTGTGAGTGGTAGGCTTCCTTGTTGCCATAATTTTTCTTTGAAATTTTCTTGCCAACCTTAATGTCTTCTCCAATGAATCGGGTTCCCAAAGGTGAACCTCATGTTGGATGCTATCCTTTAAATTCCCTATGAAGACATCAATCATATGCTCCTCTAGAATATAATTTACCATTATATTCAATTTTTGGAAGTCCTCGATGTGCTCCACCATTGAACCCTTTTGTTTGACATTTATCAATTGGCTAAACAAGGTGTTGATCTTTGTATCCTCATAATGTGCTATTATTTCCCCCGTAAAAAATTGACTAAGATAAAATTTGTTTACGAGAGAAAATCCATCAATACCATACAAACTAATTGGGTTCTAAATATAAAGTTCCAATGTGTACCTTTTGTGTGTTTTTCACATTATGGAGATCAAAATATTAATCCATCTGTAGTGTCCATGTTGCGGGATCCTTTCCATAAAACTTCCTCATATCGATCTTTGGAATATGGTGGGTCTTCAATCCAACATTAGAGTCTATGAAATCATGATTAACATTTATTTTTTTCTCATGATGAGTTTCCTCTACTACCTTTTCGCCATTAGGAATATTTTCTTCTAGTAACTTTGTCAAACCTTCAAGTTTTTCTTGTATACCATCGATCTTAGCTTCCACGTCATTCTTCAAACCATTTAGCTTATCTTCTATGTCTACTTTTAAACCATCCATGTCACCTTTTAGTTCAATTTTGTTTTCTCTTTGTGAGAGTGAAATATTTTGCACTTGGTCTTGTAATTTTGATATATCATGTTGGAATTCTTCCTCTTCATGCGTCATAGTAGAGATTTCTAAGGGATTAATGGGTGTGGAATTATTATTTTTGGGAGAAATTTTGTAGCCCAATACTGATATATATGTCTCGATATTCCCTTGGAATCACTTCAAACTAATTTTTCAAACAAATGTTGTGAAAAAATAAAAACATACACACATTTTTCTTAGGGATAGAGAAGAGATTTTTCTAACATGTCCAATAATCCACTATCGGTGATTTTGTGCTTATCGTTAAAGTGTTAGCACTCTAGTGTATTTTATATTTATATTGAAATATCATGTTGCAATCTTAATATTGTGAGCACCACATATATTGATGCACTTATTTTTTAATCTAATTTAGAAATCTTAAATTGTGAACACCACATAAATTGATATTTCTCTAAGGCGTGTCAACCAACAATATTGTTACTTTATTTTCTACAATCCCATTTCGAATTTTATATATATAACCTTTTCAAAGTCCTGCCACCTCATCTTGGTCGAGTCCCTGTTACTAAACATCTGACTAATTGAAAATCATAAAACAATTATCCTCATGTTTTAAGGTTTGCTAATAAAATAACTAAATATTTTTAAGAGCTCTATATTGAAATTGTTGTATATTCATGATTTCATATCTCCAAGATCTGAATTTTGGTCCTTTAGTATCCCTTTGAGTTGAATTTCCAATTCCATAGGTCAGACCTTATTTTGATTCTTCAAGTTAAAGTTATTCCAAGTATCCCATGATGACTCGATTATGGATTGATTTAGTTGAGCGACGTTGTAAGGGGTGTCATGTGTCACTTTTTACACATTTGGCTCTGAAATTGTTACAGGAAAAACTAAATTTTGTGTACTTTTAGTCACTTTTTACATAATTCAAATCTAATGTTATAAATGAAAGTTATGACGATTTTCCCTCAGTCACCTGTTTGAGACTGAATTCTGGAGCCTGCAAAAACCTTAACTTACTCAAATCATATCTCCGAAAATATAGTGAACCAAGATCTAAAATTCTGGCACGAATTTCACCAATATTTTGACTCCTCATTGTTTCAATTTCAGCTTCGGAAGCTTCATATAAAAAAAATTATAGCGAAAATTCCAAGATGACCTATTTGAAGAAGCGAAACCCTAGATTCCAAAGCTATGATACCAAATGTTATGCAACCAACTCACAAAATAGAAGAAAATATAGATCAACGAATCAAAAATTATCCACTTTAAGGGGGAAACCTCCTTTACATTACATAAATGAACAATTCTTGGATGATTCAATTTACAAAACATACTTTCTATATATAGGAGTTTAAGGGGTCACAATATAATCAGAGCTAATATAACAATGATAATGTAAGGGCACAACTATAAAAATAGTGAGCTTATATGGGGCACAATAATAACAATATGGGGACTACAGGAGCACAATAATAACAATAATGGGGTTATACTAATAATAACAATAAGTGGATACACTAGTATTATAGGTACCTAACACAGCTATTTGGTGAAGCTAGGATTCACAAGAAGTAATGTCGATCCTAACCTCTACTTCAAGGTATTCCGAGGTATGCTGATAATTTTGGTTTTATATGTTGACGATCTATTCTTGATAGGTATTGATCCCTTGATCATTGATCTTAAGAGGGAGTTAGCCTCTGAATTCTAGATGAAGGACCTTGGACTCATGCATTACTTTCTAGGCCTTGAGGTGTGGCAAAGGCCTGGTGAGATTTTCCTTTCATAAGGAAAATATATTATGAAGTTATTGGAAATATTTGGAATGACAAAATGCAATTCACTACCCACACTGATGGAAATGAACTTCAAGAATTTATGTGGACAAGTTGCAATTTGGCGAATCCCTCCGAGTATAGATATTCGATTAGGGCTTTGATGTTCCTAGTGAAAAATCATCCAAACATATGATATGTAGTGATTACATTGAGTCAATTAATGACCGAAACTCTCCACACACATTGGATCGTTGTGAAACACATTTTGAGATATTTGCAATGGACGATCACACTTGGCCTAAGATATTCAGCCAGAGATGTTTGACTTCATGAATACACCAATGTTGACTGGGAATGAAACATTATCGATGGGAAGCGTACATTTGGATTTTTTTTTTTAGTCTTGGATCTACCATGATATCTTGGATGAGTAGGAAGCAGAAGTCCTTAGCATTGAGTACCATTGAGGCAGTGTATATTGTCGCTAGCATGGCTAGTTGGGAAGCAGTTTGGCTGAGGAAGCTCTTTGGAGAGCTATTTGAGCATGTCCTAGACACTAAAGTGATATATTGAGACAAAAAGAGTGGGATACATATGGAAGAGAATCCCATATTTCATGACAAGTCAGGGCAAATTGATATTTGATACCATTACATTCGAGACATGGTGTAAAGAGGAGTCGTTAGACTCCATCATATATCGACAGATGAGAAGATTGCAAATATTATTACCAAGGCATTGCCGAAAGGGAATTTCTTGGTCTTCAGAAAGAAGCTTGGACTGATCGATGTGACCCCTCTTGACAATGGGCATCACTGATCGAGAACAATGAGCCAGCTCTTTGCCCCTATCTGAGCTCCCAGGGTGAGGAATTGAGGTTGAGGGCTCCTAGGTTTGAGGGATCTGTAGATAATAGGGTTGTATATGTTGATCCCTTATTTTTTACCCATAGGGTTGGAGATGTTGCTCCCTTATCTTGGCCTTTGTAAATTATACCCCAATAGGCATCATACCCATAAGCTAGGCTTGTTGGGATTACCGCTCCCCATCTGGCTAATGGGTTGAGAGTGTACTTGGGGTGTACAACCCAAGTTTATTATGATGCAAGTGTTCTACCAAATGAATATTGAGGGTCATTGTTGGGAAGATCAGTGATAAATATTATTGGTTGATATGTGCTCCCCTATATCACTTATCTCTCTATATGGGGTTGTATATATTTAGCTCCCCCATGAGATTCTGGGCTGAGATGTGTGCCCCAATGTAGATGTTGAGATTCAACAAGATGATGAGCTTAGTGAAAAGAGCCGCCTTCATTAAGTGGGCCCGCAGGCTATTTTTGGCGCAAGTCTATTTTTAGACTATGTCTATTCTTAGACATGATGATCATATTTCAGAAGTTGTAGGATGCTATTTGTGGATGGTTGATAAAGTTGGAAAAAATAGATGAAATTCTATTTTTAGAATATTGGGTGAAGTCTATTTATATATCGTCAATCTAAAAATAGATGCATGTCAATTATTATTAGCTCTTAATAATAATCAGACTCTAAACAGCAACTTATTCTCTTGGAACACTTCAGTTCAGTGCACAGATGTGGCACAGCAGCTGACAAAAGGAATTACGCTATTCCTAAGGGTTTACTGGAGCTAATGCATTGAGAACTCAGTTAGAACTCAAGTGGCAGAGTTATGACACAGTTGGATGAAGTAGTTATGGAGTTGTATTCAATTTAACTTAGTTAGACTCAGTTGAGATAATTGTATCTAGTCTAACTGATTGATACGCTAGTGAGAGTGGAGTGAATTAATTATTTAATTAATTCATAAATAATAACTCATTAATCAACTGAACAATACAGCAGTTAACTACAGTGCATGGCAGTTTCAGTGGAGACCAGTGGAGAGATAGGTGAAAGGGCAAGATAGACTATCTGTTGTTACTATAGTGATGCATTGATTGCATCACACACACAGTGGAGATGCCAATGAGGATTTAGCAGTGCAAGAAAGAGTAATTCTAATCCATTCAGAGCTATTCTTCAGCAGATATTGCACAGTGGAGGCAGGCTAGCAGGTGGCATAGATCGGTGCATGGATTTGCAATATTGGGCCTGATTAGTGTTTGACGATTGTACTGTACTGAGAGCTTGTGATAAGATTTGTATGTTTGTATGAGATTTTCATATGGTCTCCATGTTACATAACATATAGTTTGGGTTTCCAGCTTCAGGCTTTCTCGGTTAAAAAAAACTGTGTTATGTGCGATTGAATTTTTTTTATGCTTCACATGTGTGTGCAATTAATTTTTCCACAAAAGATTAACAATTGGAATAGATTCAGTATCTTGCATAAAGTTAAATACTGTGAGATCAGGTGGATATTGGACATATGCATGCTTAGTGAATATAATTTCTACATGGTATCATAGTATTGTTGATTGAAGATTGCAACTGTGAAGTGAGTTTGTGTTGGTGGAAAATTTGAATTTGCTACAGAAGATTCTTGGTGCAGAAATCGAGTATACATTGAAATGTCTTTCAACGAGTTGAGATTGGAGTATGCCCTTTATGGGAGCTTGAATTACATAGCCTGGAAGGATAGGATGGAGGCGGTGTTGGAGGATAATGGGCTGAAGGAGTTCATAGATAGTGATGTTCCTAAGCCGGGATCTAGCGATGTTGCATTACTTGATGCATGGAAAAAGAAGACTACAAAGACGAGGAGGATTCTATTGCAAGGTGTGAAGGACCATATTGTGTCCAGCCTTCATGGGAAAGCCACTCCATTCTTAATGTGGAAGGATTTGACAGACTTGTTCCAAAGCAGAAGTGACCAAAGGAAGTTGGCGCTTAAAGACAAGCTCAGAAAAATAAAAATGGAGAAAGGCGACAGTATTCCAAAATACCTCACGAAGTTTGTCCAATGCAATGATGGACTAGGAAGTGTGGGGGTTACTGTTTATGATGAAGACTTGGTGAGCTTGGCTCTCCTTGGGCTTCTGAAGAGTTGGCATAGCTACGAAAACTCTGTCAATGGACGGGAGAAACTGCCAGGATGGGAGCAACTTTGGTCAGATCTTGTGCAGGAGGAGATAAGGCAGGGTACCAGGGATGGATCTTCATCAAAGAATGAATATGAAGAGAATTTTTCTTTGGCTTCCAAATCAAGGAAAGGGAAGGGGAAGAAAAAACCTTCTAAATCCGATGCGAAAGGCAAGAAGCAGGACTTGTCCAAAGTGAAGTGTTTTCACTGTCACGAGCATAGACATTTTCCCACTAACTGTCCATAGAAGAAGAAGAATAAGCAAGCTACTAGATCTACAGTTGGAGAGGCCTTAGCCTCGCAATTTGAGCTGGATTTTTCTTTGATCGCGTGCTTGGTTTCAAGCTACATGGGATCGGTGTGGTATCTTAACAGTGGTGCATATTTCCAGATGATGGGAGACAAAGAGTTATTTAGTGAATTGAAGGAGAAGGATCTCCAGATGCATATAGAGATGGGCGATGATGGTCGGTACAGTGTGACTGGCACTGGGACCATTACCTTTAAGAGGGAGTCTGGTAATCCATTCTTGTTGAAGAATGTCATGAAGGTTCCAAGTCTAAAGAATAACTTGGTCTCGGTTGCAATGCTGGAAGACAGGGGTTATGATGTTGTTTTCAGTGAGGGAAAAGCTTTCCGTCGACATAAAACAACGGGTCAAACCAAGAAAATAGGGGTCTGAATTAAGAATCTCTACAAGCTGGAGGTAGATGGCTGTGCTACAATGGTAGGAAAAGAAGAAGAAGTGGTGATCTGAGATGAGGGTGAATTATGGCACAAGAGATTGGGCCATCTTCACCATGGCGCTTTGAATATTTTGCAGCAAATTTCTACTGGACTTCCCAAGGGTACTCTTGCGCAATCAGATCAGTGCAAAGGATGTACAATGGGTAAGTTTGTGAAGACCACCTTTCATGAGAAGGAGAACCGTGCTTCGATGATCCTGGAGAGAATCCACACAAACGTGTGTGGACCATTCTCGGTTGCTTCAACAGCAAAAAAAAGGTATTATGTGATATTTGTTGATGATTATTCTCGTAGATGCTAGATCTTCTTCATGCAGAAGAAGAGAGAAACATTCTCAAAGCTCTGTGAGTTCAAGGCATTGGTGGAGAAGGAGTCGAGGAAGCAAGTGAAAGCACTACAGAGAGATAATGGTGGTGAATAAATCTCAGGCGAATTCAAAGAATTCTATAGAAAAGAAGGAATTAAAAGAGAACTCATAGCGCCTCATAACCCACAGCAAAATGGGGTCACAGAGAGAAAGAACAGAACAATCATGGGTGCTTCACGAGCGATGTTGCATGATTAGGGCCTACCGATGCACTTGTGGGCGGAAGCATGCAACACTGTGGTTTATGTGCAAAACCGTTGTCCTCATAGAGTACTTGGCATGAGTACACCTGAAGAAGCTTTTACTGGTAAGAAGCCTGATATTTCTCATTTGAAGATTTTTGGCTCACCTATTTACATTCATGTGACGAAGCACACCAGGAAGAAGCTGGAGCCAACTGTAGAAGTTGGAATATTTGTGGGGTACACAAAAACACCCCATAACTATCGTGTGTATTTTCCAAACATTCGGATGACTGTTATGCGACGGGATATAAAATTCAATGAGGTGAAAGCCAGGAATTTGTCGCTTGAGAGGGAGCTACACTTGCATGCAGAGGAGGAACTTCTTGTTCCCAAAGATGAGCCTCTGGATGTGGATCAGCCACAGGAGGAGATTCATGGAGTGGAGGAGTCCACTCATGCAGAACCAAACATTAGACAAGGTAGAAAGCATACCACAGAAGTTGAGAGACTGAAGGTGGATGCGGCACAGAATGTCGGAGTTCCTAAATCACAACGCAAACAGAGACAGTCACCTGACCGATATAGTGGATACATGGCTCTTATGAGAAAATGTATCGTGACAGATCCATCTTATTTTGAAGAAGTAGCACAGGAGCCCACATGGGTAGATGCCATGGTGGAAGAGTATGACTCCATTGTCAGAAACAGTGCTTTGGAGATTGTTCCAAGGCCGATGGTAAAATCAGTTGTAGGATCAAGATGGATCTACAAGGTAAAGAAAGCTGCTGATGGGAGTGTCGAGAAGTATAAGGCAAGATTTGTTGCCCAGGGCTTCTCACAGATTAAGGGGATTGACTATGAAGAAACCTTTGCCCCTATCACACGGTATTCTTCCATATGGACCATCCTTGCTCTCGCAGCACAGATGGGTTGGCACATTCATCAGATGGATGTGAAGACTGTGTTCCTTAATGGGATCATTGAGGAAGAGGTGTACATTGAGTAGCTTGAAGGGTTTTAGATATTCAACAGTGAGTCACATGTGTGCAGGCTCAAAAGAGCGTTGTATGGGCTGAAACAATCACCTCGTTCTTGGTACACTCGGATCGATAGCTATTTCAGTCGACTTGGCTTCACCAAGAGTGAGGTGGATGCAAACCTGTACCAGATTGTGGTGGAGGGTAAGCTTTTAATCATTGTACTTTATGCTGATGATTTAATACTAACAGGTGATGAGCAGTTGATACACTCATGCAAGGCATATCTTGTAAAGGAGTTTGAGATGAAGGATTTGGGCCTCCTTCATTATTTCCTTGGATTGGAAATATGGCAGCGGGAAGGTGAACTGTTTGTGTCTCAAGGTAAGTATGCACAGGAGATACTGGAGAAGTTTCACATGCAAGGCTGCAAGTCAATCGACACTCCTCTTCCAGGAAATTAGAAGAAATAGGATGCTACATCGACAGAGGTAGTGAACGCCACTGTTTATCGACAGTTGGTGGGTTCGCTCATGTATTTAGTCAATACAAGATCAGGCATATGCTATGCGGTGAACCAACTTTCACAAGCGATGGTTAAGGCTACCAAGCTCTTTTGGAAGGTAGGCAAGCATGTCCTAAGATATCTCATGGGCAAAGGAGTTTGAGATGAAGTATTTGGGCCTCCTTCATTATTTCCTTGGATTGGAAATATGGCAGTGGGAAGGTGAACTATTTGTGTCTCAAGGCAAGTATGCCCGGGAGATACTGTAGAAGTTTCACATGCAAGGATGCAAGCCTATCGACACTCCTCTTCCAGGAAATTGGAAGAAATAGGATGCTACATCGGCAGAGGTAGTGGATGCCACCGTTTATCGACAGTTGGTGGGTTCGCTCATGTATTTAGTCAATACAATACCGAAAATATGCTATGCAGTGAACCAACTTTCACAAGTGATGGTTAAGCCTACCAAGCTCTTTTGGAAGGCAGTCAAGCATGTCCTAAGATATCTCAGGGGCACATATGAGTATGGTTTATGTTACAGACAGACGGATGGGGTGAATTTGCATGGCTTCACGGATGCAGATTGGGCAGGAAGCCCAACAGACAGAAAGAGCACATCAGGAGGAATTTTCAGTATCGTATCTACGGCAGTTTCTTGGTACAGCAGGAAACAAATATCTGTGGCACTCAGTTCAGCGGAAGCAGAATACATGGCAGAAATTTTAACTGCATGTGAGGCTATCTGGATGAGGAAGATTCTGGTTGGTTTGTTCGGTTCACATTTCGATCCCACTATGATTCATTGTGATAATCATAGTTGGATTAAACTCTCGATTAATCATGTGTTTCATGATAGATCTAAACATATTGATATCTGGTATCATCATATCAGAGATTGTGTGCAGCGGAAGATCATGTTGCTTCAGTACATTCCCACGGAGGATCAGGATGCAGATATTCTGACGAAGGCGCCCACCACGAGAAAATTCAAATACCATAGAGGCAGGATCGGGGTGAAGGATAATATCTATCTTGTTGAGAGGGAGTGTTGAGATTCAACAAGATGATGAGCTTAGTGAAAAGAGTCGCCTTCACTAAGTGGGCTCGTAGGCTATTTTTGGGACAATTCTATTTTTAGACATGATGATCATATTTCAGAAGTTGCAGGATGTTATTTGTGGATGGTTGATCAAGTTGGAAAAATAGATGAAATTCTATTTTTAGAATATTGGGCGAATTCTATTTATAGATCATCAATATAAAAATATATGCATGTCGATTATTATTAGCTCTTAATAATAATCAGACTCTAAACAACAACTTATTCTCTTGGAGCACTTCAGTTTAGTGCACAGATGTGGCACAGTAGCTGATAGAAGGAATTACGCTATTCCTAAGGGTTTACTGGAGCTAATGCATGGAGGACTCAGTTAGAACTCAAGTGGTAGAGTTATGACACAGTTGGATGAAGTAGTTATGGAGTTGTATTCAGTTTAACTCAGTTAGACTTAGTTGAGCTAGTTGTATCTAGTCTAATTTATTGATACACTAGTGAGAGTGGAGTGAATTAATCAGTTAATTAATTCATAAATAATAACTCATTAATCAACTTAACAATACAACAGTTAACTACAGTGCATAGAAGTTTCAGTGGAGACCAATGGAGAGATAGGTGAAAGGGCAAGATATATTATCGTTTGTGACTAAAGTGATGCATTGATTGCATCACACACACAGTGGAGATGCCAATGAGGATTGCGCAATGCAAGAAAGAGTAATTCGAATTCATTCAGAGCTATTCTTCAACATATATTTCACAGTGGAGGCAGGCTAGCAGGTGGCATATATCAATGCATGGATTTGCAAGATTGGGCTTGATTAGTGTATGACGATTGTACTGTACTAAGAGCTTGTGATAAGCTTTGTATGTTTGTATGAGATTGTCATATGATCTCCATGTTACATAATATATAGTTGGGGTTTTCAGCTTCAGGCTTTCTCGGTTAAAAAAACTATGTTATGTGCGATTGAATATTTTTTTATGCTTCCATGTGTGTGCAATTAATTTTTCCTCAAAAGATTAACAAGTGGAATAGATTCAGTATCTTGCATAAAGTTAAATAGTGTGATATCAGGTGGATCTTGGACATATGCATGCTTAGTGCATATAATTTCTACAATACATTTAGTTTCAGATGTGCTCCCTGATGTTGTTTTGGGATTGATATATTCTCTCCAAAGTTATAGATGGTGGAAGCTAATGCTCCCTGATTCTTCTTCTTTATATTTGAGAATGTTTCAGCAAATACAATTGAGTAGAAATGGTACATGATATGATGACAAGATTAATCGATGGTCATATATTGATAGGTGGAATTCTCCCTAGTTGATAGGGAGTGCTAAATCATGAAACTATGATAAAGTTCCACTTTGGATATCTTATTCTATTGATATGAGGATTTCATTGAATTCCTCCTTTCGAGAGGCCCAAAATCAACCTAAATATCACTCAAATCAGATAAAGGGAAGTGTACTTATGAAGGAAATCCCACATATGCACATTTGGACAAGGTCGACCCTAATAGAAATTGGTCACCCTTGGAAGCCTATAAATATAAGTTACCTCAAGCTCACTTGAACATAATCAAGCATCTTATTCTTCTCTTCTTCATTGATTGGTTCACGCAGGTCTAAGGTTGGGTCGACAAAAGAAGTTCATAAAGGTTTAAGGTTGGGTCGACAGTCGCAAGCACATCACAGGGAAATTTTGACCTCAGTCGCTGGCTTGCAGGCTCAAGGGTGCAACTAGAATTATTCAGGCACTCCCACAACTCCTCCTCCATGCAACTGGGAAGTTTGACTCAGATTTGACCAAAGACCAAAGTTGATTGCAGTTGACCGTAGACAGGAGAATTTGTCCCTAATCTATTTTGTTGCTTGAACCATGTTTCTAAATGTTGTTGGGATTTTTTGCTGCGTGATATTGTATTGGCCTCATTTTACTCTCTATTGAAAATTTTATGACAATCTAATAGAAAAATAATTTCAAAGGGTTTTACCGCTACTGAGGTTATTCCCTGGTCTTTGACCAAATATGGTGTTCTTGTTGATGTGTTGATTGTATCATTTGTCATTGAATTTATTGTCCTATCTTCAATTACTACTGATGATTGGAAATATCAACTGATATTGAAAATATTTTTATTTGAAGTATTGAATTAGGGCCAAAGTAATTGATTCAGCATAGAAAAATCCAAAAATTAACACTTGGGATGATTTTCATTTGATGAGCTTGGGGGACCATTGTCCTTAGGTGCCTCATGATTTTAACATAGATTTGTCTTAATGAGAGGAGTCCTTATCTGTATTTGAAAACTTGAAGGTTTGATGAAATTTGCAAGTTAATTTTTATGTCTTTTAGGAAATTAGGAAAGTTGCAAAAGCACGTAAATTAAGTGTTTTAAACTTAGTTTTGCAGAATAAAAACAAAGACAATAATACCATAAACAGTAACACAAGACAAAAAAATGATGGAGTTCACCCCTCCCGAGCTACATCTCCTGGTCCAGCTTCCAATGTTCGGCCTCTTTCATTAAGTGCTCAAATATGTGTTTACATGGATTTTTAGTGCTCATAATGCACAAATAATGTCTCCAATGGATCTAGAACAGTAAAAAAATCCTAGATGGGCTCTTATTGGGCTCAAATTGACCAAAAACTGAAGAATTTATGCTTTGGCGAAGTTTTGCTGCTAAATTATCTAAAAATTGCACTCTCCTGCTAACCATCCTACAAATACCCCATTTTTGGCACCATGGAGTGACAAACTCACCCCGAACTAGTGAGATTCATGTAAGATTGGGTGCATTTTTTCGCCTACTTTAATTTCTGAGTGACCGCCCGTGAGTGGATAAGATTTGGCCACATGTCATATTTCTCGTCGTTGGATTAGGGTTGTTTAAATTTCCACTCCAAGTGTTTAACCGTCACTCTAACTATGGTTAGGTTGCATTTCCACCAGGGTTTTTTCCCATTGCGTGCCAATAGTGAACTCAAGTTCGAACTGTGGATTGTGGTAAGGTTCAGTGTATCGTGGTTGGTTTGAACTTCGCACCGAACTGTGGTCGGTGTAATAACCATGGGTTGGGGCCATGGTTAGGCCCTAGCCCCTGGCACCCGACCTGTGGTCTCATGGGTATGGGGCGACCTAGGACCAGGGCTTAACCCCGACACCATCCCCCAACTTCTCACCGTATAAACTTTAAATACTAGACATGCTACCTATACAGGTTAAGATCCACCAGTGGCAGAGTGGTAAGTCTTTGTGTTGCTCGTCGATGGGTTCTGTGTTCGACCCCTGTGAGGTTCGTTCGACCGATAACAATAATTTTACACCATTTTTGAGAGGCCACGTGGTGGCCATCCATTGGCCCACGTGTCATCCATTCATTGGACCACGAAACCATAACCACAACCAATCAAATCACATGAAATTTTAACCAATGCGGAGTGGACACTTGGAAGTATGCCATTCTTCTAGAATCACAGTCAAACTTCCCAGTCAGCATACGGACTAAACAGTCAACGTACTTGCTACCTAATAGAAAAATTTTTAGCTATTTAGGAAAATGATTAGAATGCGATATCGAGAGCAAATGATATCGGTTTTGAGTGATTCAAGTTGTGTTGGATTCAAGGCAATGAGATCTACTTTTTGGCACTGGTTTCGAGCACTTTTTAACACTTTTAATTTTGAGCACTTTACTGATCCATTGGATCAATACCTCTGCATGCTCAGAATGTGATATAGGGAGTCAATCCCTTTGTAAAACTTATATTTCAGTTGCCCTAGTTCTTCTCTCAAGAGGACAACTTCCTCCTCTAGTATTTCACAAATTTATTCCATCTCATTTATTTGTTCAAACAAAAATTCATTTATTCTTTATGCTCTTTTAGTTCAACTTTTAGAGAAAGAATAGTGTTTTCATTTAGATTTTTGTTTTGAAGTTACTGCATCAGTTTTCCTTCCTTCTTTCTGAGGATATTCGTTTCCTTTAATACACTTCTAAGTTCTCACTCATATTATATTTCTACTTCAGGTTCTTTGATCTCAACAATGAATAATATTCGACTGCTTTCTTCATTGGACACACATTAATTGTTATCATTGTCACTTTGCCCTTTTGAGTAGAAAATTTTCTTCTTACTACATTACTTCTTCTTTTGATTCTTGTACTTGAATCTTGACTCATCATCACTATCAGTCATCTTATCATAAGGAAATTTAGATGTGTAATGACCTATCCTTCCACATTTAAACCTTTTGAAAGGAATCCTACCTTTGAAATTGACGATTCCTCTTTTTAAATTTCAAACAAACTTGGCTTCTTCTTTATCAGAGTTAGAGTCTACTCGATATTCTTTTTTTTTCTCTTCTTTGGTTGCTTTGAAAGCTGCTTCATTTATTCCTAATTTTTCCTCTTTTAATATTAACTCATATGCATAGAGTGTTTGATGAAGGATATCCATCGTCATTTTGTTCACTTCTTCTAGTTCTTCAAGAGTTGATACTTTGGGATTGAATCTTGATGGAAGAGATATTAAAACATTTCAAACAATAGAACTATCCTTGAATTCTTCATTGAGGCCTACAATGGAGTTCAAAATATTGTCTACTCGAAGAAATATGAAGTAATATCCTCATTTTCTTCCATTTTCAAACTTTATAATTGGCCCCTCAAGGCTTACATCCTAAATTCTCTAACTTTTTTATCACCTTAATAATAAGTTTTAAGCTTATTCCATACTTCATGAGCTAACTTGCACTACATCCCTTTGAAAAAATTTGAATCAACCAAACCACTTGAGATAGCATGCTTAGCTTGTGAATTAGATGTGTAGTGTGCCTTATCTGATGCATCTATTGGAATAGTATCAGGGACTTTATAATTGGTCTCTACAATTGCCAAAACTTCTACTCCCAAAGAAATGAGATTAGTTTGCACCCTTATCTTACAAAAGTCATAGTTGGATCCATAAAATACTAGAGCCTTTGTATAAGCTCTGACAGTATCCATCCTCCCTTGAATATGACCTTCCAATAGTTAATTGTTCCTGAAGGTAACCTTCTCTAATCCCACTTGTTGGACCAAATATCACATCGAGAAGGGGGCGTTGTTACACCATTTTTTTGGTCATCTAACCTATTATCACTAGTTGAACCCAAGTACACCATGTAAGACCAATTTTACCCTCAGTAAAATTGCTTTCACCATGTGACATAACATTTGTCTATATTTCCCAGTCATATTTAACCCAAAACAAGGAAATTAATTAAATAAATCATTATTTATTTAATTATTTCCTAGGAATAAGTCATTTAAATCATTATTTAAATAATATTACTAGTTAAATTTGACTAAATCATTTTCAAATAATTAAATAAATCATTATTTATTTAATTATACTCCCACCATCTCCCTAAAATAATAAATAAATCATTTATTTGTTTATTGTTAATAAATAAAGGAATTGACCCAAGTCAAAAGACCTTTTCCCTCCAACAAATATAATAAAATATTCCTAAAGGGTGGTTCTAGAATTTGATTAATAATATTTTATTCATGCACCAAGTTCTAGATAACCCTAATATTTTGTTATAAATAGGAGGTTTTTCCCCATTCATTAGTCACCTCCATTGCATTAGATCACTGCGGATACCATCTTTATCATATTTTCATTTTTGTACCATAAAGCTCCCATTGAGTTCTATGTTTGTCTGGGTTTTCTACACCAATAAGAGAGAGGAATTTTAGATCTGAAACACTAAGGACTTTCAAGAACCCATCCCATTGAGGAGAACCAGAAAACACCTTTCTTGTTTTCCTCTCAAGTGCCCCATTTTTTAAATATAATATAAAATTCTTTTAAATAAATTGTTCTTGTATTTTCTATTGGATGCATGGAGCCATCTTGTATTTTATCTGCTTAATGTCTTTTGTGCTTAGATCTGGATTTGTGCAGCACTATTTGGATCACCTCATTGAAGACTTAAAGTTATTTTGCAGCCATAATCGATGTTAATAAAAATTTAATAATTTCACAACTTTTAATCAATGAATAGTTATGTACCAATGCATCATAACCATTTGTAACATATCAATAAATAATCAATGCATCATGAATTTATCCTCACATCAATAAGACATTAAGAAGATATCACATCAACACTAGTAGACACAAACTTTTACATGGAAACCCCATGGGATAAAACCACAAATTCGTCTTCCTCGTATTCTTCGATTCATTACATATATTTGCAAGCATCGACCTACTAGAGGAAACCACCCCCAAAATATACAATTTGATACATGTGGTAGGCTACAACTTGATTGAGTCACCAACCTCAAAAATGTGCAAGCAACAACTCATTGTAAGCAAAAACATGAATTAGGAACCAACTTTGATGATGGGCAAGATCCAACCTACTATAAGCTCCAACCTCGATGATGAGTAGGTTCCAACTTTCTCTAGCCTCCGACCTACTCTAGGCTCCAACTTAATTGAGGATCCAATCTTAGTGGATGCACCCACCTCCTACTTCAACTCCTTACAGACCTATTTTCAAAATATTTCACACTGGATCCACTTGCTCTTTACAGGATATAAGTCTTCAAATTAAGCAACATGTTTTTTACATATTGTTTTCCATACTCTAATCCAACTACTTCATCAATATAGTCACACAAACTCCTCGGAACCTGTTTTCACCATATATCAAAGACCATTGCAACTCGCTCATAAACCCTCAAAATCATGCAAAAGAGATTATGGTCATAAAATATATATCAATAAGGTTTTTCATGCCTTCAAGAGCATCCATCTCTAACCCTTGATCATTTGTGCTTCTTCCATAATCTAATTTGGACCAATAATGATCCCAAAAACTCAAAATAACCATTTAAAACCATATAATAAAATTAGCAATTGTACAAATTGCCTCTTTTAGTGAAAATTAGACAAAGCGGTCATATTCCAACGTCGACGCTACATAACATTGTTGGTTTCCTAAATGTTCAACAAAATGAAACCCTAGCAACACTGACGTGGAGAGAAACCCTTGAAAGTTAAATAAAAATCTGTCCAATGGTAATAACAACAGAAAAGTTATTAACATTTCGTTGTATGAACTTAATAATGAATAGAAGGAAGTTCTTGGAAAGGGGCTTAATTTTTTTGTAGCCGCTAATCACATTCCATAATAGGAAATCATTTGCAACATTGAGGATGGAATCAGGTCTCTTGACGATGAAGACAAAGAACTAATAAGAAAATAATGCACCATTATCCTAAGAAAATCCAAACCTCCAAAACGAAATTTGAGTGATGAGAAATTAAAAGCCCTAAAAAACCTAAGAAATAATGATAACATTGTGATCCTTAAAGCTAACAAAGGATGAGCTCTAGTAGTTATGGAAAAGGAAGAGTACATAAATAAAATTAGAGACCACCTCCATAACAGCGGTAGCTATAAAAAACTCATGGAGAACCCCATTTCCAAGATTATAAAAAATTTCAAGAAAGCAATTAAGGAATCCAAACTTGATGATAAATTGAAAAAGCACCTATCTCCCAATAGTGAAATCACTCCCCATATTTATGGTGCCCCTAAAATTCACAAACTTGGTGCCCATCTCAGACCTATTGTTAATACTATCGGGGCACCGACATATGACTTAGCCAAATTTGCGGCTAGCAGCCTCGCCCCCTAGTCAGTAAAACCAGCTCTTTCATCAAAGACTCCAATCACTATGTCAAATTCATTAATGAAGTGAGGTTGGATCCTGGCGAAAAAATCATTAGTTTTGATGTTGTCCAACTCTTTACTAAGATCCCTTTAGAAGAAGTTGTCTAGGTAACAAAATAAGTCGCAGACCCTTAGACTGCAAAGCTCGCTGAAATATGTCTCCGCTCCACTTTCTTTACCTTCCAAGGAGAAATATTTGAAAAAAAATCTGGAGTAACTATGGGATCTCTGCTATCTCCCATAGTGGCTAACCTCTTCACGGAAAATTGTAAAAATAAGGCACTCGATACATACCCATTAAAACCTAAATTTTGGATTAGGTTTGTGGATGATACAAGTGTCAATTGGCCACATGGGGATGAAGAGCTTAAAAGCTTTCTAGATCAACTTAATATCATATCCAAATATATTCAATTTACAATGGAAGGTGAGGACAACAACTGCATCCCATTCCTTAACATTCTCCTCATAAAAAATAAAGATGGATCTATTGGACACAAAGTGTTCAGGAAGAAAACACATACTAACAATTACCTTCACACTGATTCACACTACTACCCCGCTCAAAATATGGGGATTTTGATGACTCTTTTCACACAAGCTTTCATAATATCTGATGACAGTCGTGTTGAAGAAGAAATTGACTATTTAAAAAGGGAATTATTAGAATTAGGGTATAAAAATAAAGACACTATCAAGGCAATTCAAAGGGCCATATCTGGAAATAAAATAAATTCACGTTATGAGTCCCCGACTACTAAAGCATATCTTCCTTATATTTAGGGAGTCACGGACAAGGTGGCCAAGGTTCTAGCAAAGAAGGATATTGGAACCTCTTTAAAGTTGCTAATGACCATTAGACAAAGGATGAAATCGGTCAAATACAAACCTGAGCACCTCCAACAGAAAGGTGTGTACAAAAATAAATGTTCTTGCGGGGACTGCTATATTGGAGAAATAGGCAGGACTTTCCAGTTTAGGCTTAAAGAAAATGGCGTTGACATCATAAATGGAAGAATTAGAACCTAGACTTTGGTTAAACACTCCAATAAAACCAGTCACTGCATTTGTCTTCAAGACGCTGAGGTCACTACCAATGAAAAACACTATTTCATGCGTAATTTTTTTTTACAAGCTCTTGAAATCATCGAACACCCTCACAACCTCAATAGGGATGGGGTTTTGGAGGTTAGCAGAAATTGGATCCTCATTCTTCCACTCTCTATGGAACAAGTACCAGCTCCCCCAAGCCTCCTTAACCTGTGTTTTTCCATTTTCCCTCTCCTTTCACCTGACCCCATCGTCCTTTATTGTTTATCATAATTCCATGTCATACCCCTTACCTCAAGGTGCACATAATCCTCCTTCCTGCCCCTTCACTTATTCATTACCCCCCCCCTTCACTTGTTCATTACCTCATCTTCTTGTTCTCATTACTTTCCTTCTTCTCTTTCCTTTTTCTCCATTTACCCTCCGCTTCATTCTGTATCCTCTCCTCCATTTTTTCTTCTTAATAATAACTACCCCTAAAATCATACCTTAATTAAACTAACTTTTATTAATAATTAAGATTCCATTTCTTTCCTTTTAATTTATTAACCCCTAGATTAATTTCCAATAATTAAGAAATAAATCTTATAATAATTAAGATAAACTATTTTATTCCTTATTATTAATATTAATAAATATAACTAGTAATAGGTTAATTGCATTCAATATTAGTAATATGGTTATATTTATTAGGCTCCTTACGTACCCTCTTTTCTTTGTGATAATTAAATAATTTAAGTAATTCAAACTCCTTCTTAATATTAACTATTATATTCTTAATTAATAATGATTTTATTCATTATAATTACATGTAAATTTTCAATTAAAAGTATGATTATATTTAGAAGTTATATCATAAAAATTAATTTGATTTTGATTAGGATTATTAGGATATATTTTATTTTTTCTTGTCATTATAATAAATATGATCCTTAAAATTTATTCTATTAAATTAATAATATAAATTAAATAAATAATTAAATTAAATTAAATTAAATTTATTATATATTTTTAAAATTATTTTAATTAAATCATTCTAATTTTAATTAAAATAAATAATTAAATAAAGTTTATTATATATATATATTTTTAAATATTTTAATTACATCATTCTAATTTTAATGTGTTGGTCAGCTCTTTTCCTCCCATCTCTTTTCCATCATGTATTAATATCTTTTGATTGGCTCTCTTCTTAGCATGATTTGTCTTTATCATGAGTCTTGTTCTAAACTTGAAAAGTAGACTTAAAAATGGAGACTGTGGATGAATTGATGCGGCCCAGACAAAGGTCTCAGCCAACACATCACAGACTCACAACCATCAGACCCACTTGGAGTTTCTTGTTACACTATCATGTCATTGGATTCACTATAATAAGTTTTTTTAAGGTGATCGTACCATGGCTCATCCTGAGGTCGATCAGTAATCCTTTCATTTTCAATGCACTGCCCCCTTTGGGCTCAAATTTGACTTGGGCCAATGTTATTGGCCTCCCTCGAGCTTGGCTAATTTTTTCGATACCCCTCGGCTAATTTTCAAAGTGAGATAGTGCCCAACCATGCTTGAGCTACAAAACAAAGGAATCCCTCCAACTTTATTCCTCGAATATCGTCTCCATACACCACAATCTCTTACTAGGAATCGTGCAACGACTTACGTAGTATCATAAGCTGAGAATGGATCTCCTCTGATCTTATCAATATCTGTCACTTAATGTATGATGTGAATTTTTCCCCTTGAGCAACCAACAACAATAGTGAATTATCCTCTCAGCTCGAATAAATAGTGTGAATGGAGAACAAGGCCCCTCCAGGCTCGGGTGAATATTGTGAACTAAGAACAAGACCCCTCCGGGCTGAGGCAACAATCAAGTTATATATTCAACTCCCATTCGAATAAATATTGTTACTAGGGAACACATCCCCTCTAGTCTCAAACAAATACATCGATCAGAGAACGAGCCCCTACGAGATTTGAATAAATACTATGACTATAGAACATGGCCCCTTTGGCCTCGAAAAAATCATAGTGACCAAAGAACAAGGCTCATCTAGGCTTCAAACGAATACTATAACCAAAGAATATTTCCCCTCTATGCTCAAACAAATATAGTGACTGGAGAATGAGGCCCCTCTATGCTTCAAATGAATATTGTGACTAGAGAACGTGGCCCCTTCGAGATCGAGCAATAACCAAGATATATGTCAACTCCCCTTTGGTCTTGAATGAATATTATAAATAGTGAACATTTCCCCTCCAGGATTGAATGAATATTGTGACCAGAGAACACATCCCTTCTGAGCTTGAATGAATAAATAGAATGAATTCATGTTTGGTGTCAGAAAACCAGCACTAACTTCCATATTTCATCTACAAAATAGATATCCCTTTACATTTAGGCAACTAATGTAATCAGAAAAGGATGAACTTCTGGACTCAACCAATAAAAAATAGAAATTCTCTCGGCTCAAACTTAGACCGTCAACCTACTATCACCCATTCGAACTAATAAACCACAAACATCGATAAAATCATCCATTATATTGATTCATTGTGAATTCATTGATGATAGAATGGTGCTTGGCCACATGTACTTATAGTTTTCTATGTAGACCGGGGGGTCGAGAGGGCCAAACATAGAACTCGAGGCTCAACCAAATTTTAATCAAGTCAACCAAAGGTGCTTGGTCCTTTACCACCTGTGAACTAACTGCGTGACCCAGTTCAATGGGGTTCATGGTAGCCCGAGATAGGTGTTATGCGTCACCCGTATTTAGCCTATTGATCAATCAAAATGGCTCAAATTTTCCCACCACATGGTAGTGTTAGGTGGTTCCATGTCACCATGTTGACATCAGCTCCTCCAATCAAAATCTACCACGTGCCATACCATGACTAGCTCTCCACTGTCAAATCAAATTATGCCACATGTCATAATGTGATTGGCCATTGTGACAAAGCCAGTTTTGGTTAACTAGTGGGCATGTCTAGCAAGCATCCATTGTTGAATTTGTCACATGTTCACTTGATCTGTTAGATTAAACAAAGTTGTGTGATGTTTAACTGGTTAAACATTATGCATGTGAGGTCTTCATCAGCCATTGACCAAATTTTTGAATGGTGGATTTATCCGAAAGTTTTTCCCCTTTTAGAATATTGAAAATGTGGGTTTTTCTTTATAGTATTGAACGCATGATTAATACTAAATTTTCAAATGGCCACAACTTCTCATCCAGGAGGATTTTTTCATGTGGGATATACCATTGGAAAGGTCTCAATGAGAACTATGCAACCATGTTATTTATATGATTATTAGGACATCGTAACTATATCAAAAAATCAATAAACTTAAAATTATTTAACCTTCACTTACTAAGGGTATACAAGACATTTAATTTTCAAATTGATTCATTTTACTTATTATTATTGTCTCAAACATCCCCTTTGAAATCAATGACAACATTATGTGCAACAAAGTGACCTACATTTGCGCAAGTCTATCATCGAGTGGCTCTATATCAACATCCAATGGTGAGGCACATCCCCTTTTAGAATCATCCAATGGGTGTACATGAGGTGGGTGTGTTGTGTCCAACTATACATCCTCACTTTCACCTCCCTCCTTGCTTTTAATGTCTCGCGGTGTGCCTGCATTAATGTCCAAATGAACACCCCCATTGGGGAGCGGTTAAAATATAATTTTTTTGCTTAGATAAATGGGGATTTATCTCTCTTGTTCAATTTGTTTCCCACTTCTCATGAGGTCCATTAACTATAATGGGTTGCAATTTTTTTTATTCTTAATTCTCATTCCCTATTTTCAACTGACAAATTTTACATTTCCTTACATAGGAATGCACATATCGAAAGAAAGTTAGCCAGCAATATCCATGCCTCAAAAAATTTTGGGTTGTAGTATCCTCGACAACATAACCTCTAACTACCCATCATTGAGATATTTTAACACTATAGTCTCCCCAACAACATGACCTCTAGTTTCCCATCATGGATGTCTTTCAATACTTTCTCAACATCTTCATTTTCGAGATATCTTAATAACATGACATCACTATTTTTCCAAAAGAGTATGGAATTGATTAACTTATACTATGTAGATTTTAATCTTAACTATCTTTTATCTTTTGAGCTCATGTGGATTGGACATGTCCCATAATGTAGAAAGTATGTGGATTGGACATGTCCCATAATGTAGAAAGTATGGAATTTTAGTATACCAAGAATCCATGGTAGTTGTAACATAGAAGGATTCATACATATAAATAGAAAATTCATTTTCCCGCCCCTCTTCTTCCTTTGTTGACATTTCTTGTGATTTAGTAACCGATTTACATAATCTTTGTATGCATGCAATATGCACAAGTTTTATATCAAGATCAAATTCCCAAATTGTGGTCATCTATTTTCACCTATGCTCTTGTAATTATTGTTGAGTAAATAAAGACCAAGCAACAAGGATAAGAACCATCACTTTCATATGATTATTTAAGATATATGTTATGAATCAAGCATCTAAAAATGATAAAAATTCAATAAATAAAATTCACTTCGAAGGGGAACTTTCTTTTACAATTAATCCAATGCACAAGGAAAGATATTATTCCTATACAAATTACTATCATTTATTATAAATAGGAGATAATGTGACATGATGTAACATAACATTAGGCTTACTTAACCATAAATTAAAATAGAATTGAATTCTTCTTCGATTTGTAACATAGGGGCCCCAGGGATTTAACATAACCCCCCTCTTCAGGAAATATTTTCCCTCAGAGCTTGGAATTGAGGGTGGTTCTTCATGAACTGCTCATTTCCCATCTAGCTTCTTCTAAAGGCATATTCTTCCACTTGATTAGGTACTTCACAATGTTTTTGTTCTGAAGAGATTGGGAACTTTGATCTATAACTTTTTTTGGTTCAAGAATCAACTTCTCTTCTTCATCTAATTCTAGAAGTTCTATTTGCATTGGCATAGTTCGTACCAAAAACTTTTTTACAAAGGATACATGAAAGCCATATGAATGTGAGACAAGGGAAAATCTAAATCATACATCGCTTGTCCAATCTTATGAATAATCTTGCAAGGTTCATAATATTTTGGAGACAATTTCTAATTATCTTTTGTTTGAGTGTAGATTTCTTATAAGGTTGTAACATAAAAAATATATAATCACCCTCCTCAAATTGTATTTCACTTCGATGTTGATTTGTTTTTTGTTTCATCCCATTTTGTGTCATTTGAAGGTTTTCGTTAGGTATTGCCGAAACTTCTTTATTCGTCTCCATATGTGACTCTATTTCCTATACTTTGGACTCTTCTTGTAAAAAGTACAGGATAATAGTAGAATGATATCCGTAAAGGGTCTCAAATGGGAACATTTTAGTAGATGTGTGATAGGTGATGATTTTGCTAGATGTGTGATAGGTGGTGCTTCTATAGATGTGTGATAGGTGGTGATTTTGCTAAAGCAAGCCACTTCATCCATTGAGATTTTTTGTCTAAAGAATAACATTGTAGATAACCCTCTAAACATTTGATAACTAATTTTTTTTGACAATATGTTTTTGGATGATACACTAAACTTATAGCTACCATTGTTCCACTTATCCTCCATAATTCTTTCCAAAAAAATCCTATGAATTTTGAATCCCTCTCACTTACTATTACACTAGGAATTCCATGAATTCTATGAATTTCCTTCATGAAAACTTCTACCACTTGACTTTCTATATATGTATTTTGAATCCACGGATGTGTGCATATCTTGTGAGTCTATCCACAACCAGAAAAATGGCATCATTTCCTTCAAATTTTGGTATACCTGCAATGAATTCCATTGATATATCTTCCCATATTTTATTAGATATCTATAATGGTTGAAGTGAACTTGGAACTCTACTATATAACCTTTGTCTTTGGCAAACCTATCATTATCTTGCAAATGTTTGAATATATTTCTTCATTCCTTCCCAAAATATTTTTTTTATCCTTTGATATATTTTAAGGAACCTTGAATATCTTGTCATCGAAGAGTCATGAGACTCCATTAATATTTTTTGCTTCAACTCTGATTGAATACATAAAAATATTATAGCCTTGTACCAAAGTATATCTTCCTCTCACTCATTATTCCATAGATCTCATACCTTACTTTCTACATTATATTTTTTGTACAATATTATTGTCATTTTTTCATTCATGATGGTGAGCTTCTTCCAACCACATGGGAATATATATCCTTGAATTTTTGTTACCCATTTTTTACTCTTTTGATGACAATATTTGCTCAAAAAAACACTTGAGGTTATCATGGTCAATCTTGACTTTAAAGTGACCCTAATGAGACATTGTTACCATTTTTCATTGGGTGTAAAATTGCTTCAATTTTTTTTTCATATGTGAATTTCGCTAAATATTTTCCCTATAATTATTGATTCTCAAAATTTAATTGTCTCCCTTCTTGAGTCAATATTGCTCTGATTATTTGTCCTAATGCATCACAATCGATTATGAATGTTTAACCAAAATGAGGTGTGGCCAATACTAGTGTAGAAGGCATGGCATATTTTAAGACAAATAATACCAAGTTAGTTGTGGTGTACTATATAACACCCCCCCATTTATTTTAATAATAAATGGGGACCCTTTAAAAAATAAATAGAAATTTAGAAGAATTATTTCATTTTAGCATTAAGTCTTAAACTTTAGAAATAAAAGGCCTTTTTATTTTCGCTTTGATTTCATTGCGCTTAGCGTAAATTGCAAAGCTTACAAGATAACAGAGTTAAAACACATATAGAATTTGTGAATTGCAATAAAACACTTCAACCTTTTTGAGTCATATGAAATTTCTCTTTGAAAAGCTTAGAAAACCCTTAAGAGTTATAAATTGTGTCATGCCTCCTTTAAAAGACAAGCTTATAACATTTCAAAAGAAATTAAGATATGTCGAGCTCGATGAAACAATAAACGAATAACAAAATGTATCCATAAATTTCGTGAAAGCACAACACCTTGAGGCTTTAGCGCATATTGTATTCCGCAAACGATTAACCAAATGAAAATTTATATTCACCGTAAGAAAGTGTGAAGTGTGATTTGTGCAGATTGCATTTCGCATCTCATTAGTGGCGAAAACATATACTATTGGTATATGCTAAAAGTTGTGATTTGTGCTATAACATTTATTATTAAAGCGCTTGAACTGATCCTTATTCAATCGGTTTGTTATAAGATCTAATGACTTATATTGTTGGATTAGACATATTGCGTAAGGCGTGTAAGATATTTAATAAATGAGTTAAGGGTTATTAACGACATTTAATGGGTACAAGGTTCAAAATATTGATATCTTACTTGAAGCGTATTTTATATTTAAAGCGCCGGATTTTGATTTATGTTGATTTAACTCTATTCTCTATCCTTGTCTCTACTCATCTCAGATCTAAATTTACTCATTTCGCTTGAATTCAGGAAACTACCTGAGGAAGCAATATCAACTGGAATGACAAAGAAAGGCAAAGCAATTGCCCAAGCTTCCATTTCTGAAACTACAGACATGCCTCCATTATTTTAAAACACAACATGAAATAAGGACAGTGGGAGTTCTTTATGGGAAGCCATGTACAATATGTTTGAAGGATAACAACCAAGGGAACTAAAGAAAACAGTAACAACAGATGAGGCAGTTTCATCAGAACCCTCTTACTTTGAAGTTGCATGCTCGTTACTCCATAGGATAGCGGAAAGTTCGAAGATCTTACCATACACTGATATGGTAAGATGGTTCATTGATAATAACAAAATTGTCAATATGAAATTCAAGAATTCCAAGCTAGAGAACATAGAATTTGCGAACAATGTATCATTTTCCTTCGCCACAAAATATTTATGATAAAGCTTTCTTGGAAAACATTTCAAGAAATAATTCAAACTTAATGAAGGTGGTGAAAGGATGGAAGGAAGATCAGGGCAAGATAAAGCGGGATAAACTTGGTATGTACCCCATTGCACAATTTCCATCACCTTACTGTTTTGTAGCAGGAATGTTGTGTAGACTATTTGCTAAACCTAATACCACTAAATTCTCCATTGAGTGGATTCCTTTAATTGACGCAGTCATCAATTCCACTATCATGAATTGGGAAAAAAAATTATCTAATAACTTGGAAAAAACCATTATGGATAACAGAACCTGTTGGGCCACTAATTTGTATTATTATTATCACTTCTTAACATCCATTTCATCCATTTCTAATGTTCTTTTATCACATTTTTTATCATAATTTATTATATAATTCCATTTCATAATTATTTATGCTCTTTTGGATAAATAATACTTGTTCTCCTTTATTTTAATAAATTAATGATTATTATGCATGATTTTGCCAATGATGGTTTATTAATGAATTCATTATAACATAACTCACTATTTTAGCTTCCAAAATCTCTTCTAGATTGAAAATTTGACCTTCAACTGATAATTAAATATTCCCACTTAGAAATTCGTTGGAATAACAAGAGACAGTTTTGAATTGAACGTTTCAGAAAAATGGAGAAGAATCCTGAAAATCTGAAACATGGGTTTTGTGCAGAATGGACCAAATTAGTTTTCAAATGAGAATTTTTCCAAAATTAGGTCTTGATTGAGAGAAATGCAGGGTTCTTCGAAGGACAAATTTGCATACTTTCTGTTGTGGTCGTTTTCCAAAATTGCCCCAATTGCAATTGCCAGATTCGACTTGTGCCAGCTGAATCATGATGGAAAGATCTTTCAGATCTCATATTTCTTATTGATATTTTGTAATCAGTCTATTCCCCTTGGTTGTTTGTATATTTAAAGGGACAAAAATTAGGGGGATAGAAAGCAGGATATAAGGCATAGGAGATAACGCATAGAGGGTTGGCTACGCAAGGAATGGAACTATGTAACAGAACATTATTTGATCAAGTTAATGCAAGTTAATTTCCTGTTACTTCTGTAATTTGTGAGCATATCGCAGCCCTGATCAAAGATTTGGGCCCACTCTCCGATCAGGTGATGCGTATTTCCTGTACATTATTAATTCTATTTTATGTTTTGCATATTTCGTAATTGTCGTAACAATAGATGTAATTGTTGGTATCTTTATTGCTATGAATGCATTTCAAGATTTACAATTTATTACTGCCATTATTTTATTGTTTTTACAGTGATTTTTGCTTTGTTTAAATTATCGAATCCACGATTGATATCAGAATTGTGCTATTGTATCTGCACGTCATGTTCGCGTTAGCCTTGCAATAACAAAATGAAACTGGATTGATAATTAATGTGGGAAAGGGTTTGAATATTCATTCACACTTGGACAACAATAGAACTAATAGAGTATTTTCCACTAGGAAAATTCATCCATTTTACATGAGCACATATATCATGGATGTTATATGTTTCTGCTCGATTTTTCCTATTATGGGTTGGAAGTGGACAAGCCAAGACCCTAAACCGATTCACATTTATCATAAATCCCTATGGGAGTCTGAATTTCATTTACATTTTTACAAAAAATTTCATGGAGTTATGTTTCCCATTTATCAGATTATTCTTAATGAGAGAGTTCCTAGAATTTCCAAGGAAGCCAGTATCGATATTTTACCTGTAGCCAGATGGTTTGGTGAGGAAAATTTACTTATATCAGAGTTTTTGGGAGTCTGTCTTCTCCTCATGTCCTACCCTACTACGTTCCCGATAAACTTTTGGCAAGATAAATTTCATACCAAACACTTGTAAGCGGTATAACCATGCAACTTAGAGATTCCAAGAAATCCATCTGGCATACTTTCCCATTACATTGTGGTACTTTCGCCCTTTTTGACATAGGTCATGCAGCTAAAGAAATTTGAAATATTATTTCATTGAATCTGGCTTTAATGCAAGAGAGACAATATGATCCAAATGATGTGATCCAGAAGTTTACCACTAGTCTTAAACTCAGATCGTTCATGAATGAAAAATATATGTTTGATGATTTATTTGAAGGTGTAGAGAAGTTTGCAGATGTGTTAAAAATTGCATCTAATAAGCTCAGTGTAGCAGACATTAAGGCTTTTCATCAGTACAGAAACAAGAGGTTAGAAACAGTCCCATTGGACATGTTACTCATGGAAGATGTAAGGAGACCAACTCCCAGCATCAGTTTAGATGATGAAGCAAAATACATGTCAGAAGATGAATCACAAGGAAAATAAAATCGAGATTCCAAGAATTCACAACACCAGTCTCAGAGTTCAGATCATTTTGATAATTGTAGTGCCCTACTATAGTTGACTGACAGTGATATGAATTTTAACATTATTTAGCACTAAGGCCCGCACTTTATTCTTTGAGGACCTCAGGTTGAGGATCCGTACACATGACTCTATTATTAGTGGATGTGATGTGTATGTATGTTCTTTATTGATACTATGATGATGATAGCATTAATGGTTATGTACGTTCTCTATTGATATGATTGTAGCATTAATGGATATGCATGTTCTCTATTGATATCATGATGATGATAGATTTTATGGATAGATATGTTTTCTATTGATGTTACGATGATGATGGCTTTGATGGATATGTTAGTTTCACGTTGATGCTATGATTATGATAACCATGATGGATGTGTCCCATATGTTAGCTACTTACATTAGTTCTAATCAAAATAAACAATGATGTGAATGACTAGGTCATGTTGATGTTGCTATTATGATAATGACTAACACTGAGAAAATTTGTTACTAATGATTATTGGGTATGACAGGAAACCACCAGAGGCACTCGCATATGATGAATTGACGACATCTGGTTTGATAGAAATTAATATTTTGTATTTAAAATTCTAAGTCCAGTTTGAAAATTGTTGATGATATGTCAGTGGTTGTAGGAACATTTTAGTTGCTTGACCGAATGACTCACATATGGGTGATGGGGTTGTACAATTGGATGGAACAACATGGGAGGGGTGGGACAGTGTCCCTGATCTCACCCGCTAGCACTCTCGCCGTGAATTAGGCTGGAAAGGCCGAAACACCTTTGCCTTGAAGATCATGATGTAGTGGGGGCAGGTCCCAAATTTGGGTCACTCACGAGGAATTTTTGGTGGGGGGGCACATCGAGGTGGATTCCTTGATCCCAAACACCATTAGTCTCACTATAGCAGGCAGCATATGATATGACAACAATATCTGTCATTACACCTATACTCTCCCCTCGTAGCCACCGGATGCTTGAAGGGCAAGTGGCGTGGCACCCTTGGAACTTCGAAGGGAAGTTCTTGAAGGGCATGACCAACTTGACACCCTTGACATCATTAAAGAAATTAATAAATATAATCAATATATAAAATTCCTACTAATGCATATCTAGTGATATATGATGTTAGAACCAAGGAAATTAAATCAAGAATAAAACTCAGGGTAAGGGAAGAATAGGAAGAAATAAAATATTTTACCCTCAAAACTCTACCCCTTTTCATGTTGAGAAAAAATAAAAAATAAAATAAAATTATATATATATATATATTAAGTGGATAATGTACATAATTAACTTAATTAGTAAAAAGGGGGAAAGAGGGACATAGAGTTAAGTATAAAGATTAATCATAAAATAGTTTAAAAAAATCATTAAGAAAATAGGGTAGTGAATTAAAATAAGATTAATAAATTAAAATTGGAGAAATCTAGAGAACCTCCATGTGGCAAGATCCAACATAAAAATATTCATGTAAGAGGAAAATTGAGCTAAATTAGGAGGTAGTTAGGGAGCCAAATCTAAGACTTATTAGTTAATATTCAGTAATAAGCACAAATTAAGGAGTAGGAAGGGGGGAATCAAGAGACAACTAAGATAAGAAATAGGAAGTCTTGTTGGGGTGAGGGAAATACTATTTTAAATTAGTATTTAAGTAAATTATTTTTGGAGAGCCTTGATGAAAGGGTGACACATGGGTGGGTGAATAATCAAATTTTGGATTAATAAAAAATAATTATTTATGCATGAAATTCCAAGTGTTACTTATGAAGCCTTCTATAAAAGAAGGGGAAAGCCAAGGGAAAGGGACTTTTTGCTTACCCTATTATTGGATGGAGAAGGTTATGTCGGTATGAGTGGTTACGAGCTATAGCTGATTTTGGTGAGGTAGAGGAATTTAGAGAGGGGACTCTTTAGCCAAAGAGTTCTCACCTCTATCAGCTAGTGCATTCCTTCATTGTACAACCCTGTTGCAACTCGGGGGTCTGCGGGAAAGGAGAGTACCCAAGGAGTAGGTTGGGAGGTCAACCAGTGGGTCATTACATTTGGATTAACCACAACAACATTCACGCTTGGAGGTAGACGACAACAAAGGAGTTCAAGTAGCGGCAAGTCAAGTTTGAATCTCATCTCTGGGTGAACGATTCCTGTGTTATTTATAATGTTTTTTTTATATGACTTCATTATGCCTATAATTAACATGTAAAATATATTTATGTGTAATGAAGTTAAATTCATGGATGTTTGATTTAAGTAATTAATCTTTCTGAGTTTCCAACTTTGTATGCTTATGGTTTCATTCCTAGTTTATTGTATTATATCCTAAAAAAAAAAAAATTAAGCATAGGGTTGGTCTAGTAAAGCATAGAGTTGGTCCCTACAATAATGAATCTGAGAGAAAAAATGAAATCCCTGAGAAGATAATCGAAAAATTAATTAAATGAATTGATATGAAAATTGAAGAAGAAACTTGTGGAGTTGAATCATCTTCAAAACAAGTTCAGCATGTTCAGACTACACCTGAGCAGACAGTAAAACCTCAAGCACAGGATATAAAGACATAATGGTCAAAGTTTACTAAGGTACTGGAGACACCACCACCACCAAATCATAATCCTGAAGTATCTTCAAGTTTTTAAACTCCTGAGCAAGCCCAGAATACAGTAGAAACTACAGTGCCACTTCAGCAGGTACCATAGGTTCAGGAACAAGAGATCATCCTGGCTTACCCAACACAAGAAATAATTTTGAATATTTAGGAAATACCTCCACTAGATGTTTTCTACAGCCCAAGTCACAAAGTTGTAGTCAAGAGGAGGAAGAGAAGAATAATTGATGAAACAGTGAGTGCTCTTAACAATGAATTGGTGGATGTTTTCTGGAAATACTCTTTTCCCAATCCGGCTGGACATCTTACTAAATTGTCACAATTTTTTGGTGCATAAGCAACTGCTACAATTGATAAAGCAGAAGAAGTAAAAATTCTTCTCAAACAAAAGGAATATAAAGTTCAAGAATTGGAAATACAACTAGAATAGGAAAATCTTAATGCCAATAAGCAAATTGAGATGAAAATGTCACAGTTCCAAAAGGACTTTGAAAGATTAAAGTTGCAACACCAAGTACATATTTCAAAGAAGGAAATGCAGATAGAAGAAATGATGGATAATCTGAAAATTCAGCCTCAAAAAAGTATTTTATAAGAGAGGCACTTGAATGAAATGAAAAATTCAAGCAGCAGCAAGAGATTTTTTGTCACCAAATCTTAGCTACCAGTTCATATTGTGAGACAAGCAAGATTTTGATTCAACAAGTGGCAAAAAAGAGGCTAGAATGTGAAAAGGTTCAAAAGAAAATTTATGAGTTCATCCTATGGCAAGAATTTGATATAGGAAATAAATTTGATCTCCCTAAAATTGATAATTTTCACAAATATATTGTATTTAAAGATTGGGAAATGCAGTTAAGGCAGGCAGAGAAGGCAACATCAAAGGCAGAAAATCTAACAAATGAGATCATCGATTCTGTTAATGGATAGCTTCTAAATGTTGAACTTATCAAAGAATCGACAACCGAAGTACTCCCAAAGCTTAAACTATTGGAAACACAGTGAAAGGAAAGAGCAGAAACATAGGCAGAAGCTATTAAAAAGATAACTAAGTTAGATCAAGAAAATTACTAGAATTTTCTGATCAAACCACATCATCATTGCCTGTCTCTACAATCCTTAACTGATTCCACTAACAAATCATTGCCAGCACTTTCAAATGTCAAGTTTAAAGGTCAGGTCATATCCAAGATCACACAGCCAGCTCAGCTGAAGCCAATGGTAGATATTTTCCACCTCAGAGATCAAATGAGAAGAGAATATCAGCCCACCTAAGCATATTGTTATCTTTATTTTGAAATTGTAATTTAGTTTACTCATTACAAGGAAGGTTATTTGAAACCTCCTCAATTTTTTATGTGATAATCTATTTTAGACATATTTAGTTTAGTATTTAAACCCTTCTCATGCATTTAAAAAAGGGTCTAGAAATTTTTCAAAAAACATTTGCAAAGGAATGCACTTTTGTATGTTTGTGAATGCCTTGATGAATTAATGGAATAGAGTCTGTTTTATTTTGATATTGAAGCTGTTTAATTGAATTTTCACTTTTGTACTCATTGAATTTCTTTAACGTGAAGAGGAGTAGAATACTACTATCGGTTTGAATGAGTAGAACCTCGTATATATGGTATTTCCCAGGTATATAGTAGAATAAATATTTAGTCATTCCACATGATATATTAAATCATTTTTCCATTTGTATGTTATAAACAAACACAACCTCATTATCCTTATTGGGAAACTGGTCCCTTTATCCCCAGTCGGAGCCACTACACCAAACAGAAAAGGACTTTCTCTAAGATCTGGATCGGGTGGTTTTCCCCCATGTTGTTGTAACGAAATTCTGAGGCTTCAACATTTTGGCGCTAGAAGGAGGGTCATTTTGAATGGCAAAAAGGTCTCATCAATCTAAAATACAATCTAAGAGTCTCTCTCCCTCTAGATCCCCTTCAACTTCTAGACCATTATCTAGATCTAAATCTTTCAAATCTGAAGTTGAACATCCCTCTCCTAAGTCTCCTAGTGAAAATCAACCAATACTATCTCCAAATTTTCAGCAAAACTCCCCAGAAGTTCAGTGTTTACTATGCATTGTTTAACATGGGATCAGAGCGCAAGTGAGACCCTGGCATTTTCAGATTGTGTCAGCTCTATTTTTAGCATAACTGACATCCTTTGCCATTTTCTGTCATTTGTGTTTGCTTTTTATTGAATGCTCCTTCTGTTATGTGTTATGCTCCCTATGAATGGTATGTGAGTTTTAATTCAAACTCCAATCTCCCTTGTGTTTTCACACCGCTCTTCATAACTACAGTCAGTCTCCCCCACAATTTTGGCTTTCCTTAGCTTCTCAGGTGTCAATTCCTAAAAGAGTGGTACTATATGTTCCCTGAACGTCACAGCTCCTGAACTTCATGGGTTTCTCCAGCACCGTGACCAAAAGGTGGAACCCAATTTCAAACCACAAAAGAGGGCATTTGATCGTATTGGTAAAGGGTTTCCAGAAAGAGTACATATTTTTCCCTGGAGACACCATCTTCGTTTATGTCTTCAATTCCCACACTTCTCCTCCTCCTCATCTTATGGGGACCATGGAGAAGAGGTTATTTCTTCTTATCTCGAAAGTTCTCTGAGGAATCCCTTCAACTCCCTTACCACCTCTGCTTGAACGCTATCTATATATTCTATGCCAACAACTACCAAGTTCCAGTGTTCTCTGAAAAAGTGTTTCTCAGTGAAACAAAGCACTAAGAGCATGGATTGCAGTGTTGCATAGTGGATTACATCATTGCATAATTTTATTTCATATGTCTTCATTTGGTGGTTCATATCGTGGCTATACATTGTAATTTTGAAGACTGTACCCGTGGGACTGGACTTAAAGTTCGTGCATTCTCCTCCGCTAGAAAAATGTTTTGATACATCCCATTTTTATTTAGTTTCAGATTTCAGCAATAAGGCCTAGCTTCAGGCATTGTCTTTGTGGGCTCCATCCGATGGTTGGAGTACCCCTCTAAGAATACTTGTTATCCATCAAATAAATCTTGTCAGTTTGGAATTATCCTTTTTTTCTCGAATTGTAAAAAAATATTCATCAAAGTACAAAAGATTGTTGATGGGAAGACCATTTTTGCATTCTGCAGCACATATGTCGGAACAACTTAGCAATTCATTGTGCTACGAAATTTTGGAATAGTTTCATGCAGCACATTCCACCATTGATCAATTTGTGATCTGTTTGTGGGCAGATTTTGGGTGAGCCTTCCGTGGAGTATGTGGCAAGTTTTCAATCTGTGCCAGCATGTAATCCTAGAGCTAAAGGAGATCCAACAAGGAGCGTGTAAGCCTGCAACCACCAAAGTGCACCGGTGAAGCCGTGGTAGCCGATCATCATTCGAACAATGTCGCCCAGTGACTCTCCACCATCCCTTTGAGGCCTGCGCAACAAAATTAATTGAGTTTTTTCAACAACTGGCAGCGTGAGAAGAGTCAGCAAAGGAAATCTACCTGGGAGAGGTGTGTCTGGGAGAGTTGTGCCAGGAAACAGATTAGATCAGAGCAGTTTAATCTTTCATTTAAGTCATTATATGCATTAGCAGGTCACTCCAGTTTTTAAAATTCAATGCAGGATTGAGTTGATGTGTTGAATTTAGTAGCATATTCATGTTGTTTATTTAGATTCATTGTAGAGTTTGTGTAGCAGCATTTAAAAGGTTGTAAGTTGCAATAATTTTCTAGCCTAAGATATTAAATATAAGGTTGGATAAAATGGCTAGGATTGATGATGTAGTATATTTCTTAAATACTTCAATACATTCCACTGTGGATGGGATGGTAAACATCAACAAGGACACTATTTCTAATATTCAAATATGTCTACAAAAGGCAAAAGAAAATATTGACTTTTTGCAACTTGAGTCTCAGCTCCAGCAAGATGAGCTTCAACAGATCTATCATTCTAAATTGCTAAAGGTTGAAACAAACATCCATCGACAGCCAACAAGTGAGGTTGAGGCTAGTTTACATTCAATTCCCAGTTCAAGATCAGATTTGCATGCAGAAGCAAAAATCCAGCATGCACTTCTGAAGCCCGTCATCAAACATTGGGAAGAGCTTGTCCATAACAAGCAAGAACAGGTCTTGGATATGAAAAGGAGTTCTCCTTTCATATTTCAGACTACTCCAAGCCCATAAAATTTTGGAGTGTTGGATTTCTTTATGACAGTTCACCTTCAGTTGTTCCAGATCCTGCTCCTCTTCCAAAACAGCAATAACAGATTGTAAAATGCCAACACTGTGATCGAGTTGGCCATATAAAATATCATTATTTCGATCTTCACCCATGTAAGCATTGTGGTCAGCACACTCATTCTTCACACAAATGCTTCAGAAACAAGCCTCCTGCAAGAACAAATATTCCTATTAGATGGATTGCTTCTTGGAAATGGGCATCAACATCCAAGAAGATGTTTAAGTCATATGTCAGAACTTGTTCTATGATATTGAACAATCTTGTAGTTGAATTTTCGCCATCATCTCAACTTGAACCTGACAAGGGGGGAAATGGTGGTCATCTGCAAGCTTCGATCCACATCAAGCAAGCCTGAGCCACAACCTATCATTCTAGATTCAGAGTTGTAGCCAGAGACACAGCAGTTCAAGCGAGCCTAAGCCACAACCTGTCATTACAGATTCAGAGTTGTATCCAGAGACACATATTCCCATGAGCACGCCTTTGGTTTGTGGTTAGCCTTAAACCATCTATGTGAGGTTGAGCTTCTCCCTCTTCAAAAAATTCGTGACACTTCCTCTAGCAGAATACTTCAACTTCTTGCCATTTTTGGTAGAGTTCCAGGAAATGCATCAAGCATTCGAGAGTTGGTGCTCATCCTTAAACCATTGTAGGTTGTAGACCTCCCTTCTTCTAGTTTGAAGGTCTCCCTCTTCAAAATATGAGGAGCACCTCCTCTAGCAGAAGAACTCAGATTCTTACCATATTTGGAAGAGTTCTGGGAACTTCACTAAGCGTTCTAGTGTTAGTGGTCATCCTTAAACCACCTCTTTATGCCAACATTTCAGAGAGCTCATTCATCCTAAGTGCTGCGATGCATACTTTGCAAACTTTTATTACAGCTCTCTTCTTGGACTCACACATAACCCTTCGGATTAAGGGGGGGTAATGTTGGACACATAATCCTCCAGGGAAAATTTTAGGAACCCCCTTAAATTTATATGTATAAGAAATGGGCGAATATCCATGATACATAAGAAAATAGGAAGGTTATTTTATCAATAATATAATTTTTATATATATACTTTTTGGCAAATCTCTCACCATATTGTATTATCTTATAAAATAAAAATCGCGAATAAAATTCCCGAATGCGGGTGCCTCGTAGAGAGAAGGCGACATGCCACACGAGCCCCCCTGTGCCAAGCAGTTGTCCTCGCCACGAGGCAGCACATGGCTCTGGCGTGGGTGCCATTAAATTATTCTTGCTAGCTTCGAAGCAAGGCGACATAACTGACACTCAATTCTGCATTCATTTCCTCCGTCGTGAACTCTCTCTGGTCTGTCCTGGTTGCAAAGCACCCTGGCCATTTATGGCAACGACGCTCCTCCAATTCTCTATCGGGTTGGCTCTCGGATCTATCTCTTCTTGTTGTGACTCCACCCCTCTGTCAACCCTTCAAACTCCCTCCACCCACTCGACCCATGCTGCCTTCAGTCTCTTTTCTCGCCCTTCGCTCTCCATTCATCCCACTCAATTGAATTTTCAAAATTATGTCGCTTCTATGCCCCACCACCATCATATGCATTGTCACAAAGGTAGAGACTGAGGTTCGCCCGCCCGCCCTCCTATCCCTGCAATTGCGGAGCACAAAGTGGATTTTTCCTTAGCCATGGATGTGCTGGAGGTTATTGATCCTCGACACCTCTCTGCCCATATTTCTCTCCTAATTCAGCACCTAACGAGCCCTAGAAGCATGAAGAACATGCTTTTATCTAGAAGACCATCATTAAAGAACATGAAACCCATGCTTTAATAAAATAAATTTTTCTTTCTTTGTTACATTGGATACATACTGGAATGAGTACAACAATTATGAAGAACGAAACTACTTACATTTTCAACAAATGCTTAGTCACTCAACCAAAGGTTTAAGACTTAAATATCTTAAACTACTTAGGTGTGTTCACACTAGAAATTTCGAATCTATAATAATTGAAGTGTTAATAAGAAATAAAACTTAGGGAATTATAGCTAAAAGCCTAAAACATGCCATGCACCTTCCAAGAAACAGAATGAAGTGGTATCTAAGTATGAAAATGAATTTTTCTTTGGTGAAATGGTTAATATGCGATGAGGTACAAAAATCACATAGGAAAAATGATGAGGTGCCATCAAAATGTATGTGTGAAGTGATTTCACCTAAGAAAAAGTTATAATATGTTTGCAATAAACAAATTTCCCAGGTAAAACTATGGAAAAATGGCATGAAAATGAATGAAACGAGGTAAGTGTATTACCACATCATATGATAATAATGATCTAACCATGTAGCACAAGGTGAAAGTGACCAGGATGTGATTATTTGACCACCTTGATGTTGGTAAATGAAGAACATTATGCACTACTGAAGCAACATCCACTGATAATCTAACCTTGTGAAGGCTAGAATCGTCATTCCAACCAAGGCAACCACATTTTTTTCAAAGAGAATCAATATGCTAATCAGTCAGGAAGATCATCACATGAAGGAGTACTACTCTCAACCAAAAATAAGTGTGTTTGTGGTCCTTGAGCATCCTACAAGTTACCCCTGAAATATGCATTTACCAATCATGTCAACATGAATGGGTAACAACAACCACCAATGTGTCAAGTGGACAATGATAAGAACATGGTTGTAGGGGTTCTCGACCTGCAAAGACAAAACCTAGTTCCAACCTTGACAAATTGATGATATTTTTCTTCAAATAGGATAAATTATAGTCTTTGTTGAAATATTTGTTGACTGGTAGATCATATGTACCAGTTAGAGCCAAGGAGAAAAACCCAATTCAAATGATCGCATGACTAGTATACCTCCATTTCAAGCAGGCAATCACCACTGCATAAGGAATCCCAAGAACAAGAAACTCTAAAGATGAAGGGAGGAGACTTGGAAGTTGAGTTACAGACACCAATACCAAACAATTTCAAGAAACAAGCTTGGATATTTAATCTGGGCTCCACAGGTATCCCAATCAACCAGTCCCATGCAAGGAACATTGGTCAGCATACCCCTTGTAGCACAAGGTGAAAGTGACCAATCAACCAGTCCCATGCAAGGAACATTGGTCAACATACCCTTGTAGCACAAGGTGAAAGTGACCATGATGTGATTATTTGACCACCTTGATGTTGGTTCATGAAGAACATTATGCACCACTGAAGCAACCTCCATTGATAATCTAACCTTGCAAAGGCTAGAATCATCATTCCAACCAATTCAACCACATTATTATCAAGGAGAATCATTATTCTGATCATCTAGGAAGATCATCACATGAAGGACTACTCTCAACCAAAAATAAGTGTGTTTGTGGTCCTTGAGCATCCTGCGAGTTACCCCTAAAATATGCATTTACCAATCATGTCAACATGAGGGGTAACAACAACCACCAATGTGATCAAGTGGACAATGACAAGAAAATTGTAGTATGGGTTCTCGACCTGCAAAGACAAAACCCAGTTCCAACCTTGACAAATTGATGTTCTTTTTCTTCAAATAGGAAAAATTATAGTCTCTGCTGAAATATTTATTGACTGGTAGATCATAAGTACTAGTTAGAGCCAAGGAGAAAAACCCAATTCAAATGATCACATGACCAATATACCTCCATGTCAAGCAGGAAATCACCAATGCATAAGGAATCCCAACAGTAAGAAACTCTAAAGATGAAGGGAGGAAACTTGGAATTTGAGTTACAGACACCAATACCAAACAATTTCAAGAAACAAGCTTGGATATTTAATCTGAGCTCCATAGGTATCCCAATCAACCAGTCCCATGCAAGGAACACTAGTCAGCATACCATTTTTTTTGCATGCAAGACACACCACAAAAATTTACCCTTGTCTTATGTCAATTAACTGTGCTACAGCTAATGCACATAGCCACCATTAGCAGACCATTAAATGCTTGGAGAAAACTAGTTAATAATTCCAAAGGGTCAAAGATTATGAAAATACAATGCATCGCTTTGAATGTAGAAATTAAGTGAACCCAATTTTAAGCTACTAAGTGCATGTTTACGAGGGTCAAATAAGGAAGTATACAACATAATAAAGGTATGCAAAATTTTCAATATTTGAATCACCTATCATAATTATCCTTAACAAGCCCTTAGAAGAAGGAAGATCTCCATTCAAAGAGAGGGTATCCTTGGCCAGATTAATAAGATAAAAAATAATTATTAATGTCCAACAGATGACCACAAAAGTAGGTCAATAGTAATGTGTTAGGTACTAAAGGAAAATGAAACATCTCTAACTGCATCATACTGGAGTGTGGAAACAGTGAGGTGATATAGAGGCATAAGGAGAGACTGCAAACCAGTCTTCTTTATAGCTTTAGATACTACCAAAGAAGTCACACTCCTGAAATAATTGACATATAGGCTTAAGAATCTGATCAGGATTTACATAAGATTCTTTCCTCCCAACCTGTATAGTAAGCAAGTTCAAACCTGTGCTCAAGTTCAATGGGGACTCTCGGGGTTTCATTCTTCTTGTAACATCAAAGTGCTTTTCCCTACGATTTATGAAATATGGAATGAAAAAATAAGCAAAACTAACACCTTTTCTTGAATCATCAATATATTGGAGGTTTATTAAGTTCCCAAAGGAATCTGTCAACGACATCATGCATGCTTGGAGTCTAGTTCTTCGAGGAGTAGATATGAAAAAAATCTTTTGGCAATGTTAGGATGTAAGCTTTCCCCATGTGTTCCTTCAATCTGACTGTGCATCCTTTCAGAGCAATTGTTTCTAACTTTCTAGATGCTTCAGCTGCCCTATCTTTGGTAACCATAAGGAGGTGAGATAGATCAATTCCGTTAACTATGGAGGCTCCTGCGATGCACACATAAATATTAAATGTGATTATTTCAAGACCCCCGCCTTCTAGCAAGGTCAAAATATGAGCAAAAGCTTTCTTCGGAACTAGAAAACTTCACTTCACTTTCATTCTCAATGTTTCCTAGTGGCTTCTCCAATTTTCCTAGTATATCTTGTGGGATAAGGCTCAACACATTAGAAAATAATTCTTTTAGGAAGTACAAGTAGTCTCTACTAGTGCAAGCTAGTAGATTGTTGAAACATTATTACTAGAGTCATGTAGTAGCGAGTCTGAAGATAAGAAATCTAGATTAGGTTTCATAATTGTACTCTTTGGTTTTACATAAATAAATAAAAGTATTTATCAACAAGCTGCAAATTGGTATATTATTAAGCAATGTTTTCTTTATCAAGTTTCTAATTGTTGTCACTTACAAAAAGGTTGCATGCTATCTTTTTATAAAAATCCCTAAAGAAATTGAGAATATAGTTGTATTCAGTGTGTCTCATTGAGGAAAGGGTTATTTTTCATCAATGTGCAAATACTTGAAATGATGTCACTATTGTAATAAGTAGCATACATAGAAAATTGTAATAATTTGTGAAATAAGTAAGCTATCTACCTAAGGGGATATAATAGTTGATGAACCTAGAAAATAGAGAATATTTCACATAGATGGAAGAAGAAAGAAAATGACTTTTTTATTATTTTGAATCAGAGGAAGAAGAAGTAGAAATGGGTGATCAAGAAGATCAACCGTGGGGAAGCATCATGCATGCCTTGAGGAATTTAGCTAGGGACAAAAAGAGTTGGTACAATGGCAGTAAGAATTGGTGCAGGCCATCACTCAATCATTGACAAGTTCAATGCAAGGGAATCAACAGTATAACAACAGGAGTGGCACTGGGAGATCAAATGGCCAAAATTTGTAGCATGAGAAATACTTCAAATTTAGCCAAATTTAACTCGCAATCACCCACCTGAATAGCACATAGACCACTCCTACCAAAGTTTTTATAAGAACAACCAAGGAATAACACAGGGAAACAATAGAAGGGTGATATTTTTTATGACTACGTAAATAATATCAGAAAATGTGGGAATATTTTCATTCTTCTATGTCATTGTAGGAATTTTGCACCATACAATATAAGGGTAGGCCTAGGGAACATGGATGGGGATAGCAAACTATGATATTCTAAAAAAGGAAAGAAAAATAACTCAGCCCGCTTTTGATGGGACACTAGTTGTACTTCTAGGGCATTGGTTGAGAAGCTAGATACTTCTAACTCAAACCTATGACTGGGATAGAGGAAATCTAATATGCTACTCTACATCTGCAACACAAATTTTTTCCCTGTTGTGAGTTAATCCTATTGTGCATGAAGCACTACAATCTGCCAACACATCAATTGTTCTCATCCAATAGGGAGTGGCAGATTTCACTCCCCAGAGCATCAATACCATGTTCACCACTCCTTCAAATGAGCAAAGGAATCACTCAAGAAACCACAACATCCCTATGCACTGACCAACTCCTGGAAGACTGAACATAAAACAAAAGCAGCAGCGCATCAAGAGTACAAAATTGACATTTTCCAGCCTCCATCCAGAGAGATAGTATGGTTACTGTGTAAAATCTATATAGAAGTCAATATGAAGGCCATGTACCATTATAATGTTTGATTAAATGCATAAGTTTCGAATCAGTGAGAAAGATCTATTGGGGACAAGCACAACCAATCAGTGATTCAATTCATTACCAGGAACAGTATTCCCTCAATCCAACACATTTAATTTAGTTTCTTATGTAGTCTATACACTGTTACCAACCCCAAAATGCCTAAGTAAAGTACAATTGATCAAAACATCATAACAGTCCACCTCTAGTAGCCACTGATATCAAAGACAAAACAAATAGCTTCTTCAACAAAATGCATTGCTTGTTGAAAGAGTACTCACATAGAACCATAGAAAAAACATAGCAGTTATTGAGAGGGAAAGATGTTCATTTCTTCCACAAAGATTGTAATATTATGTCTAGTGCTTTGACAACTCATCATCTCCCCATTTCCTCCTCCCGAAGTGTTAGACAAGATTTTATTACAAGAATTCTGCAGGAAATTCATGGATAGTTTCATCTAGATCACAAAGTCTAGGAAATCACACTATGTTCAGCCAATTAGCCTGGTCAAGCATACTATCACGAATCATGCACATATACAAATTTATTCCAATGAACTGTCAAAGTTGGAGATTTTGACAGCTAATCCAATCTTCCACTACAATCGTGAGAAAATATTACAGAATTAATGAGAACTAAAAAACCTAGACTTTCAGCATACATAAACAAGAAGAGAAGATTCATAACATCGTTAACTAGAAATGGATTGGCAGAAGACTAAGGGGAATTTTCAAATGGGGAAAGAAACAAATCTTTAGGCTTTTTTGGAGAAAGCAGAAAAGAAGAGGGGTGTGAGGAAGAGGAAGACAATTATGGTAAGGTCATATTTAGTTGTAAACTCTAGTTGTTACAGATATTTCCCATATCTCAATAACAACAACAAAGTCACAACTTTTACAGAGAATTCCTCCATCCCTTCCAATGCAGTCTTCACCAAGTTTTAGGCAGCACAATCCAAAGGAGACCCAGCTGCTTAATAAAAAATAGAACAAAAGCCCAATCTCCGGTGTCCGTTAAAAGCTCAGCCTCCACCACAAAGGGAAAATCCACCAAAAGCATTGAAAAATGTGGTACAGTTGGAGCAGATGTGCAGTGCCCCCTCTACACCATTATACTCTTTAACCATTTTTTTTCTACAACTTCTTGATATTAACATGTGCATTACAACTCATACTCCTTATCCAAATTTTTCTACAACTTCTTGATAATAACATGTGCATTACAACTCATGCTCCTTATCCAATTTTTTCTACAAAAATTTCTTGATAATAACATGTGGCATTACAACTCAAGTCCAAGAAGGCCGCTACCACCACATCACTTGCTAACTAGCCTACCCTTTTCACATTTATGTGTATAGAAGAGTCAAGGCCCTAGTCTAATCTTTTGCTATACACAGTTGGTCTTGAATGATAAGGCCTATTGTCTACATTCGTTGTGGGAAATAACTAAGATATTGACTGTAAATTGTTTCCACTTTAACCAACTGTTATACCTTGGGTGCAATTGGATTACTATTCACAGGTTTAGGTGGGGCTGAAAAATGCTACCAACACAATAATTTGCCAGACAATAGTCAGCTATTCTGAAGCTTAAGCTTCCTAAACAAATTTATCCCATAAACTGCAGCTACACTGAGCATGACATGACTAATATTCCCAATATTCCCTTCAGAAAGGTGATACCGTGACTCTCTCAAGTCTAAGTCGTGTATTCTGCTACAGACTCATAATATGGGTTAGAAAAGACCATTAAGATTTGAAATCTGGAATTCTCATCTGACATTCTACGATCAGAATACCTATATTTGTCCAATGATACTTTGAAAGTAATGAAAAATCATATTCAAATAGTATCTCTGCTAGGTTTTATGCTTGATCTTGTGGTGTGGGATTTCTGGTCTAGCATAATCCTTGTGGCCATTAATTCATGTCCCACCATCTTAGTTGGCATGCTTGGGCGCTAATGGCCCACACCCATCATAAGGTCTTTAACAACCATTTATGTCTCAACCTCAGCCCAAGGTAAGATCAATTCATCTGAACTCATCTTTAAGATAACTCTACAAAGAAAATTTGTTGCTGTAAAGAAGCTGCGATATCACTTTCATCACCACAAAGCAACCCCCAAAGTTTGTTTACAATCTACAAGGTAGTGATAGTCCTTTTGAGGACATTTCCATTGATATACATCCATAATGACAAATTAGTTGCAGAATATATGAAAACATGCATATTTGTACATAAATCAAGGTAGAAGAGGCCATCAACCATCATATAACATTAATGATTACTTGTTTGGAGCATAAACCATTTATAATCTAGATTTTATCAATTACAAACAATCATACAAATTTTGAAGTCATACAATAGAAACTAGACCATTAACTTAATGGATGAAATAGGTCATCTAACAACTGCCAACAATAACATGACCAAATATTTATGTTTAAAAAATAAGCTATCTATAGTGTACACACTGAAATATGAAGAACAAAAGGTCCAAAACAATAAAATGAGCTAGTTGCCAAACACCTCTCTATAAGTGTTTACCAATTCTAAAAGCACTTGTGTTGCCAAATGTTGTCGATGTGGAGTATTACAGCCACGCATCTTCCAAACCTGTACAGTAAGCAAGTCCAAATCTGTGCTCAAGTTCAATGGGGACTCTCAGGGTTTCATTATTCTTGTAACATCAAAGTGCTCTGCCCTACGATTTATGAAATATGGAATGAAAAAGAAGAAAAACTATCACATTTTCTTGAATCATAAATATGTTGGAGGTTTATTAAGTTCCCAAAGGAATATGGAAACAACATCATGCATGCTTGGAGTCTAGTTCTTCAAGGAGTAGATACGAAAAAATTATTCTGGCAATGTTAGGATGTAAGCTTTCCCCATGTGTTCCTTCAATATGACTGTGCATCCTTTCAAAGAAATTGTTTCTAACTTTCTATATGCTTCAACTGCCCTATCTTTGGTAACCATAAGGAGGAAAGATAGATCAACTTCATTAACTATAGAGGCTCCTACGATGCACTCTTAAATATTAAATATGATTATTTCAAGACCCCTGCCTTCTAGCAAGGTCAAAATATGAGCACAAGCTTTCTTCAGAACTAGAAAAATTCACTTCACTTTCATTCTCAATGTTTCCTAGTGGCTTCTCCAGCCTCTACCACTTCTAAAATAGTTCTTTATATGAATCTGAGAACTCGGGGAGGATTATGGAAAAATATCCCAGTAGATGCATTGAATATATGGCCATCTCATCAGGATATAATATATATATAGTTCCCAAATAATCACCTTCAAACCTTAGCAGCTGCAACCCACTCATATCAATGGAATAGTTACTTAACTCCTGAGGTTGTTAGTGATGTGCCACATAGGCTGCCAAGGCTCCTCCTCCTCCAAAGTCTATGCCCATTTCACAGAGGTGATCGTGCAACATACAAATTTTATTGTTGACCTCTACAAGACACTTGTTTTCCAAGTTATGGAGACTCAACAATCCTCCCCAACCAAATCCATCCTTTATTCTTATGCCCTATAATATTCTTCTATGAAGAAAAAGTGACTGCCAATATTGAATTATCTTCTTTCTTTTGGTCATCCATTTTTTTAAAATAAAAGGTTAATTAAGATATTTTTTATATACTCATGAAAAGAACTATAATTGAGAATCTAAGATACAAGGTTCCAAGTTTCAACAGTGGGTAAGGACCCCAAATTTCCATGAAGTGCCCCCTATCTATCATCTTCATCCCATGAGACCAAAAGGGAGATTTAAAGATACTTTATCATATCCCTAACTACAACCACTCCCTAACACAAAGGCAGATATCCTTTGTTATATGTATCTACATTTTTAACACAAAATGTCTTCATAGTAGATTTTTTGAGCTACATTCCAAGTGCGTAACTACATTGTACAATCTATCCAAAATATGAAACAAAATGAACTCATGAACAAGGGATATCTATCCAATGCCAAAGCTGAAGCATACTACCAAAATGACAAAGAAAATATATTGTCACATGACCCATACTGAAATGTTGATCACAGGGATTGGGATGTAAGAGACTTCTCCGCAGTGGGTTGTTACACCTTATCTCATGGCTAGATAGCAAGATAGTTATCGGTGAATTTCTAGAGCAGTAAGGGACAGAGGAAATCCACAAAGAGAAAAATATATATTTCTCCTCTTCTTCAAGTGTGTCATAGCTAATTTTAAGCCTCATTTGTATGTCTAAAGGAAGTGCTTTAGATATTTTGCAAAATTGGGCTTTCAAATAATCCAAAACATTTTTTCCATGAAATGTTGCACCAATAGCTATCATATAAAATGGAAACCCATCATAGGCATCCAAAAACTTTCTAACTACTTCAAATCCCACTATAGTATGTGGCTTGTGTAACGCATGCAGGCCAATAACATTTTGAGAATGTTCTATGTTGAGGCTTGTCAAATTTTAAATGGCCTACCTTCTGATTGCTGAGATAGTAAAATCATTGTTAATGTGGCTTGTCAACTTTTAAGTGAAGCAACCTTATGATTCCTTATATGGTAAAAATTTAAAATAATCATTGAGGCTTGTCAACTAAAATTAGGTTACCATAATGAGGGGCATTGAAGGAAAGATGTCCTTCACCGATGAAAATAATGCATGCAGATTCTCACCATGATCCACGCCATATAAAAATTATGAGGTTAAAAACATGAAAGATGGTGTCTGAACATCACCATGCCTTCATTGATGCTATATATTGACTGGCCCACTACAGTCAAATCCTCATAAAGTTTCCTTTGTAATGATGTTAAATAGCTCTTAGTTGCAACTTCTCTTCAGTAAAACAAAGATCAAGTTGATTGTATCTTGATCTTCTCTTTAGTAAAACAAAAAGCAGGATCGATTGTCCATTCAGTTTTACAGGTTCATGATTTTCCTAAATGGACACTGGATCAACAAGAGTAGCATGATTTTTATTTTAATGGCATTCTAATTATAGTTCAACATTACAATAAACTATTTTTTCTAAATGTCAATTTATCCTCATTCACACCTTTCCTTTCATCACATCCTAATATATTTCCCTGAAACAAGCAGTATCTTTGTTAAAATCCATAAGTTCCACCTCCAGATAATTCATGCCAGTCCGGAAATACTAACATCCTTATCCATATTACTTCAAAGAAGCTTATCCTTATCACAGAATTTTACACTCTCAAATAAGCTTCTTTGTTTACTTAGAGAAAAATTATGTGTTTCTTATCACACCTTAGACATACACTTATTTCTTGAGTACTCTTATCTTCCCACTACCCCTGACACAAATCTTTAAAAGACAAGCAAGTAACCAACAACAGAAACTATTGTCTACATACCAAGAAAATTCACACTTTACAAACATTTTCACTATAGCTTGCATTTCCCTTAACCTGGCATCAAAATATCAAAATTCAAAAGGCAGGCCAACAACCAATATAACATCTTGGTAGCTAAGAGTAAAAATTAGATATATGGATATGAGATTCTAGCCAGCTCAAACACAAAAATATTATATGGCTGTAAAAAAAAATTTCCCAATTGCTCAATTTGGTGACTCTCAAATATGTACAAAAGAATTCATATTTTTACAATATAAATACAAATGAAGATTTTTTGACATACAATACACTTGATGTTTGTGGCTGAATGGGCTAATCATGTACATCATTATTTATTCTAGTTTCCCAGAAAATAGGCGCCAATCATCATGTTGTACCAGATTAATATGATCTTGGTCTTGAGATTATCATAAACAGCACTCCATTATGATAATAAAGCCACCTTTCTGGTTGTGTTTAGTTCTGACATAGCACAGCCCACCAAACACACCACAATATTTGGAGGTAGACATTGTTTCTCTCTTTAGACCCATAAGAAGGTTATTTTCATGTACATCACTTTCACAGAAATGCATTACCTTTCCATGTTTCTAGATATCTAATGAAAATTAAGATATGTCAGGCAAGTTGAGGAGCATCCCACCAGTGTGTGCAATAATAGAAGACAAATCAAGAAACGAGAAATTTCAAACACATAAGAACATGAAATACCAAATGGAAGACTTGCACCAGTGCCTCCCTTGAAGGTTTCAAAATTTTGGGGCAAATTCTACCTACATTTCCTTCAAAAAATAAGCTTCTAATTTTTTAAGTTTCTATCCTTTTATCATTGTATTTAAAGGATAATAGGGGTTAAATTCACATGCAAACACATCCATTTAGTAACCCTACTTGAAAACATTTTACGGGAAGAACAATTCCATTTCACGAAACCCATGCAATTACATTAACTGAATCTAACTGTTGCATTGTTAATCATGCCAAAATGCAGAAAATCTATATTCAGAAAGTAAATATATTGTTATTTTCAAAATGCAACTGCTAGTTTTTCCAAGAAGGGGTGTTGATAAGCACAAATGCAACTGCTAGTTTTCCACTGTGATAAGAGAGGAACTTTTCTGTATGTTCCTCATCCACATTATGCAACACAAAAAATTTGTCTGGCACATAACCAGTTGCTTTCATTTGCATAGCCAATTTATCTAATGTTGCATAAATATCCTTAATTTGTGGGTGCAATATATCATCTGAAACAAAGGCATGCACCCTAGCCTCAACCTCAATCCAGCTATATGTTGTTTCTTTCTTAACTCCCCTGCCATTCATCATTTTCCTCGTCTTTGCTACATCATCCCACCTACCAGCAACGGCATATATATTAGAAAGTAGTATATATGGTGTTGCATTTTTTGGCTCCACTTGAAAAGGAAATCTGATGCACGTTCTCCCAGCCGAATGTTTCCATGAATTCTACACGCACCAAGCAGTGCCAACCACATAATAGAATTAGGTTCACATGTCATCTCGTTAAATAATTATTCTGCTTCATCCAGGCATGCATAGCGACCAAGAAGATCGAGCATGCAGGCATAGTGTTATGCTTTTGGTGTTAGACAATGATCTTGACTCATGCAATTATAATATTGATAGCCTTTTGCATGCAAAGAGAACACTAATGAGAGTGACTTGGTCTGGATTCATGTTTGAACATAACATTTCTTCATATATTTGGAGTGTTTCCCTGCCATACTCGTTCTGAGAAAATCCTGCAAGCATAGCATTCCATGAAATCAAATTACGCTCAGGAATTTTTTTGAACACGTGGAGTGCACTCTCTATGCTTCCACATTTGGAATACATAGCAATGAGAGCGCTTCCATCCAAGACATTTTTTACAAACCCAGTTTTAAAAGTATGGGTTTGAACCTACTTGCCTAATTCTAAGGCAGCTATAGTGGCAGTGGCTCTAAGAATGCTTGCAAAGGTGACCTAGTCTGGTTTAGCGCCTCTCCTTTGCATTTCTTGAAATAATTTCAAGGCATCCTCACTATGTCCTTTTTGTGCCTAGCCTGCTATCATTACAGTCCATGAGATGACATTACGGTTAGGTATTCTCTCAAATATTGTGCATGCTTCATCTAAGTCCCCACATTTGGCATACATATCAACCAGAGAATTTCCTACAAAGACACTAGAAATCTTGTTTTGATGATTTGAGAATGAATTATTTTCCCCAGTCTAAGAGATTGCAAATCAGCACATGCACTAAGAACACTCGTGAATGTGAAGTCGATAAGCTTCTTGCCTTCTCCTTGCATTTGGTGAAAGAACTTCAGGGCCTTCTCTCCATTCCCTTGTTGAGCATATCTCGTGATCATTGCATTCCATGAAATTCCATCCCGTTCAAGCATTTCAATGAATAATTTGTTTGCATTATCAATGCTCCCACATTTTTCATACATATCAACAAGGGCATTCCCCACAAATACATTCGACTCATATCCATTTAGAATGACATGAGCATGGATTTTTTTGCCCCTATTTACAGCTAGTAGGCTGGCACATGCACTGAGAACCCTTGCAAAGGTAAACTTAGGTACATCTAGCCCTTTCTTTTACAATTGGCTATAAAGGTTCAAGGAATCTTCCCCACATTGGTGCTGAGCATATCCAGCAGTCAAGGCATTAAATGAAACATCATCTTGCTCTGGAATTGTGTCTAACATGAGCTATGCATCCTCCATATCTCCACATTTTGCATACATATCAAAAATAGTATTCCTTATTAACACGTTTGATTCATATCCAGCTTGGATAATATGACCATGAATATGCTTACCATATTCCAGATTTCCAAGGCTGGAGCAAGCGCTAAGAACAATGGAGAAAGTGATCCGGTCTTGGTTTACTCCTTCCCCTTGCATTTGGCGAAACATCTCAATGGCCTCCTCACCCCATCCATTCTGTGCATATCCTCCAATCATTAGATTCCATGACACTGGCATACCAACCACGGTCCACAATTTGACCCTGTAGTCAACTGGTCTTCTTGAAAGGTTGCATTTCCCTCAGTCAGCCTTTCCTTTGTTAAACCTTGATACATCTCCTATAACAAACATTCTCTTGAAAATTCTCATGTTCCACATTCATTCAATCAGCGAATGCCATTCCGATAACCCTCCAACTTTCCAAGCCAGAAAATGGAAATGGGACGAATGCAACCCAAAACCCTCCATTTCCCTCACGAATAGACTTAGGATGAAAGGTAAGTCATAATAATAGGATCCACAATAACCATAATGAAGCCACACCAAGAGTACATTGGGCTCCAAATAGACTTTGCATCGCCAAAACAAGTGAGATTAGCGACAACACTTTTTTGCTAAATACAACTCAAGTAGATATATATGTCAGTAAGGACTTCAGGGGGAAACCTCTATATTCAAAACTCATCTTCCAAGAAATTTGAAGTGGCAGAGACCAAATCTTCAATAAACCCAGAGTATTCAGAAAATTATTTTATCTTTCTGAATTGTTTAGGTATGTAAGTGTGAAATAAAAACTATTAAAAAGAAACAGGAACCATCAATGTGTTACAGTGATGAGAGGAACTAGGTGCGTAAACACCAATAGGTGGAGGTTGTCACTCTTAACAAAATTATATGGAAATAGGGCAAAGTTATAATAATCACCATACCTAAATATAAGCAACTTGATGCCCAGTTTTGAGAGATAAGATAGAGGAGACTTTGTAGTCATAAAAGCAATTCCAAGATGTCACAAGATAGGCATATCCAACACTATTGTTTCACACCCACAAAACGCATATAGAGAGTAGGGAGAGACAGGTAAGCAAGCAAGCATATGCCACCCACTACCACTTAACCATTATGTTAATAGGGGCATCTCTTCCTTGTCTACTCCCATCAGCATAAGTACCATTGTATGTTGGAACTTATGTGCTGTCATGGACCAACCTTCTTAACCTATGTGTAATAATGGACAAGAGGAGAGAAGATTTTATAGTCATGGAAGAAATTTTCAAGAGGTCACGAAATGTGAACTAGAATGGGTGACTGTGGTCTAGGTTTTGGGACCAAGCATGATCTATTCGGCAAAACTTACAATGAGTTGGCTGATATTGTGTTAGTATTTTATTTACCCTATAATCAAATATTAGAAAGAAAAAAAAACCTGTGGCATCTTAACCACTTGAATAACAATGGTACATTTCATAATGCTTCCCTTATTTGCAAACATGTTGCCTTCATTTTGCATGAGCTAAATTAAATGACGGACAATCACAAAATGAAGTGAGAAATGCACACAAGTTACCAATCCCAATCCATCATGATCAGTGATGTGTTAAAAGTGATAACTTTTTTCTGATAAGGAAAATTTGAGGCAAACTGGATAAAAATTTATGAAAATTACAGAAAGATCTAGACAGCATTCAACGTTATGTATAATAATGCAGGAATGTATAGTTTTCGGATGAAAGAAGGCGTATAAACACCCTTCATTATCTGCACATGCATCCATTCTACGATTTAAATTTTTGTAAGAAAGTGGAAAAGATGGAATGCTACTAGTCAGTGCTTGGCTCTCGAGGCATTGTTTTCCTTAATCCTCTGGTGATTATTGAGCTTGACAAAGCGCTGGAGCACTGGAAAGGGTCTTTTCTTTCCAGTTCACTGAGAGGCATATCCTTGTCGAGGAGGTGCCACATCCATTCGGGGTATTCTTTGTCTGGCTTCACGGGAGGATCCACTGTGTCTTTCAGGATGTTGTCCCCCACCGTCATGCTCGATTTCAGCTCTTTGTTGATAGTCGGAGCAATAGGGGCACCCGCCACACCCCCTTTCGCCCCTTTCTTTTCTTTCGCTGCGAATGACTGTGCATTGCCGGCTCCTCCGGACTTCAATGCTAATCCAATCTTCCACATGCTAGCCCTATTCATCTTCTGCTCCTGTAAATTTCCTCCCTACCTACCTTGCTTCCCTTCCCTCCTGACAATTCTTCCTCCCTATCAAATTTCACCCTGAGGTTATTCACTTATCAAAATTTTTACTTCTGGAAGATTCATTAGTCATTTCCCTCATCAACCGCGTCATTTCCCTCATCAATGGCTTAAACTGGGAGTGAATGCCATTCCAAAACACTCCAACCTAGTAAATCGGCTCCATTGCCTTCATCGTAAATGGAATTGGGGACTAATTCCATTCCAGAACCCTCCAACCTAGTAAATTGGCTCCATTTCCCTCATCATCTATGTACACTGTGTGGTGAATGACATTCCAAAACCCTCCAACCTAGTAAATCGAGGGCGAATACAACAAAAACAGAACAAACCAGTATAATGGGAGGCGAATCTAGACTTTCACGTTTTATGCGCTCCTATTTTATTGGGCTAAAACATAAAAACTAATTATTTTTAGAATAATTTTGAGGCTAAATATACAAAAATTACAAAAATGGTTTTTTATAAAAAAATTACCCCTCCAAAATCTAAAACCCCTTAAATTTCACCTTTGGGATAAAATTCGCCCCTAAAATTTTCCCTGCAATCCTCTATGGGTAGGTGTGGAAGGCGAACAGTCAAAGAGCAATCCAAATGACCTTGGATTGTGGAATCCAAGAGTCACACCAATTTAATATAAATGTACATATATGGTTAATAGAAAAACAACTCATGCTTATCTTATTTCCTTGTGTGTGTTTACCATGCATTGTTTAACAGTATCAATTTCCACTAAAAAGCCTAAAACTTCTCAAACATCTTAAATTAGTGTTTCATCTTCTTTACAACCAAGACGAATATTAACTCGATCAGAAACTCAGAAGACAGGGATCCCTCCTTTTGAATTTCCTATTTATACTTCTCGAAGGAAAATAAAGAAGAATGACTTAGAGTCAACCACCAGCGAGGTCTTATCCAATAATCCACCCCATTTACCTCTGTTACCTCCACTCATTTCAACAAATTCTATTCCAACAACAAGTGTTAGTTTAACTAGTTCTAGTACCCAAACTACTACTCCTTCAACTAGTTCTAACACTCAGCCTGCCTCTTCTTCAACTCAAACTTCACTTATCATCTCCACCCAAGGTCCAATTGAAGGCCAAAAACCTCCACCAAATGTACAACCGTGGAATAATACAGGTGTTGTACAAATGCCTGCTCCTCTTCACCCTCTTCCTAAATACCCTGAAATATGGTTACCTAAATTCAATCTAGATGATGGTCTCCCAGCTGAAGAACACATCCATAATTATATGTTAGCCATCAATTTGAAATAATTAATTGAATAAGATGTTCTAGTGAGATTATTTCCATATACTCTCACAAGATCTGCAAGATCCTGGTATTTTTCATTACCTTCTCACTCTATAACTAGCTGGAATATGTTTGAATAACAATTCTTAGCTAATTTTGGAGATGACTGAACCACTACATCGCTCATTAATGACCTATCAAATCTTAAGGCTAAAACATGAGAGAAAATAAAAGAATTCAATTCTATATTTAATAAACTACTCAATAAAATCCCCACTACATCAGTTCCTAGCTCTGAGGTTCAAATTGAGTGGTATATTTCTTCACTCCTATCTAACATAGCCATTTTTTTTTATAAATCGAAGTTACCTACATTGGCAGAAAATATGAAGGAATCTTTGTCTGTAGAGAAACGTATTATAGCTCTTGAAAAGAAGAATTCTCAAGAAGACAGGAAATCCAAGAAAGTATATTTCAAATATGATTCAAATAAGAAGCCACCAAAATATCCTTCCGATGTAGAAGGTCTTCAGGAAGTATTAAAAACCGTGACAAATGAAATGGTATACATCAAAAAATAAGTCGCTGAAAGTTCCAGTACAAATAAGGCTTTCAGACCCTTCAAGAAAAATCAGTCTTCTACTTCTCAACCGCCCAACATCAAATCAAATTGTGATTCTGATCAAGACACAGACGAGGAGTAAACAAAAGAAGAAGAAAGTAAAGTCGAAGAATAATTTGAAATAAATTTCATGTGGGGTTTCATCCTACCAAATGATGAGAAACACGAAGATTTACCCATTAGTACAAGAAGAAAGAATACTTCTGATGCAATGCAACCTAATCAAAAACAGAAAAATTCAACTCCTACTAAAGAAAAAACAGTAAGTAAGAAGTCTACATCTAAGGCTACACAAACTAACCCTGCTCCTTCAGATGTTCCATCCACATCAAAGACAATGGTAGTCTCTGACACCATTGAATATAATGTAGTGGAAGATATGAAAAATACCAGGGCTAATATTTCAATCCATGAACTTACTAAACTAAAATAGCAGCAGAAAATTTTACTTAGAGATTTGAATGTGGTTCTTGCTTCATCCTTGCCTGCTCTGGTAGTATTTCAGGCTGCTAATCATATGGGTAAACCCCCTTCTCCTTCAACTAAAATAGATTCCACATATCTTATTATGATAGGTGATTGATCCATCTCTCATACTCCTCCATTCCTTTTGACCTATGATATATTTAATAAGAATTTTCATAATTGTGTAATTCATTCATGGGCTTCCTCTAATATCATGCTGAAATCAGTATGTGCTAAATTGAACATAACTCCTCAAAACTATCCTATTCATATATTACAACTTGATAGAGAAAAATTAGAGGTTGTAGGAGAAATAAATTATGTTTCCATTAGATTGTCATCAAAGCCTAAGGTTTCCCAGATAATTGATATTTTGGTAACTAATATTCCTGAATTTTATGGTTTAGTATTGAGCAGAGCCTGTTCTGAGAAACTTCATGGATATTTCGCAACAAACTGGTCACATATGTGGCTGCCCCACAATGGAAATACAAACCAAATTCGAGTAGACCGTGAGAAATTCATGAAACATACAGTTATTGATCTTGAAGGAATCAATGAGCTAATAGCATTCAATAATAATATTATTGGAAATTACTCTGCAAAATCATTTTTTGAAAATTTTAATGCCAACCATCACCGTTCTTTGATAATGCAGTCATCTCTCAAATTGAAAATTTTTCCCAAACAAACACTTCTAAATGTAAAAATTTTGTAAATAAACCAATAGTTAATTCTTTATTTTGGATTCTTTATTTGGATGGTTCTAAATCATAAGATGGTGCAGGAACTGGTTGTATTTTGATAAATCTTGAAGGAGCAAATACCATGCTAGCCTGCAGACTTGAATTAGATTGCATGAACAATATATCAAAATATGAAGCACTAATTCAAGGTTTGTATAAAGCAATTGACCTTGACATTAAATATCTGCAAGTACTTGGAGATTCAGAAATCATTGTCAAACAAGTAAGAAATACTATCCATTGTCATTTTGAACATCTTAAACATTATCAGTCATTATTCCAGGATTTGACTTCTCATTTCTTAGATTTCAATATCTCCTTTGTACCCAGAATACAAAATTCTAGTGCAGATTTATTAGCCAATGTAGCATCGAAATTAATCCCATCTCAAGAATTTGGTCCCGATAGGTTTTCTATTGAGTTGATTTTTAGACCATTTGTTCCTGATAATATTACTAATTGGAGATTCTTTAATCACTACTATCATATCATAGATATCCTTACATCTCAAGGATCTTATGATAATCAAATTCTAGATGAACATGAACATGACATTCAGATAAAGGAAGAAATGGATGAAAATCCAATACCAAAATCAGTTGGAAAACTTGCAGACCTTTACGATTTAAAATATAGGTTCAAGAGAGTTACTAATTCTAAAACTCAAAGTTCAACTTTAATATTTGAGTTAGTAAATCTTGGAACCGATGATAAACCACAAATTGTCAACTTCGGTCTTGGTCTGTCTTCTAATGAAAGAGTATCATTTGTCAAGTTATTAAGGACCTACAAAAGTGTTTTTGCTTGGGATAATACTGATATCAAAACATATCACACTTATTTTATTCAGCACATTATTCCTATGATATCAAATGAGAAACCAATACAACAAAAGTTGAGGAAAAATCATCCTAATCTTGAAAGTCAAATTAAAACAGAGTTGAATAAGCTCCTCAAAGCTAAGATCATCTTTCCAGTTAGACATTCGAAATGGGTATCAAATTTGGTTCCTGTCAGGAAGAAAAATGGTGATATTAGGATTTGAATTGATTTTAGAAATTTAAATAAAGCATGTCAGAAGGACAATTTTCCTTTACCAACCATGGAACAAGTACTGCAAACTGGAGTTAGTTATGAACTTATGTCTTTTCTAGATGGATCTTCAGGATATAACCAAATCCTAGTACACCCATATGACAGATTAAAGACCACATTCAGGACTAAGTGGGGAACTTATGCCTCTCAAAAGATGTCATTCGGGTTAATCAATGCAGGTGCCACTTTCCAAAGGGCCATGGACATAGATTTTAGAGGACTCATTAACAAATTAGTGGTTATTTATATAGATAACATCACAATCTTTTCTAGACAAAGAACCAATCATGTGAATGACCTAAAACAAGTCGTTGAGCGATGTAATAAGTATGGAATCTCACTTAACCGAGAGAAGTCCTATTTTTCTTTAGATGAAGAAAAACTTTTAGGATTCATCATGTCCAAAAAGGGTATTTATATTGATCTTGAAAGAATCGAAGAAATTAAAAGGATTCATTTCCCTCATAATAAGAAAACCATGAATTCATTTCTTTGATAGATAAATTTTGTAAAGAGATTTGTCCCTGAATTTTCGTATATAGTTTTACCTTTACAAGAAATGATTAAGAAAAATTCAGTTCTCAAGTGGGGACATAATGAAAGGGAAGCATTTGATTTAATCAAACAATCTATTATCAATGCTACATTCTTGACTACTCCCAATTTTCTTAATCCTTTCACTTTATATACTTTCTCATCAGATACATCATATGTTGTCATTCTGACACAGCTCAATGACCAGCAAATTGAAGCACCAATATCATTTTTCAGTTCCAATTTACAAGGTGAAGAACTAAACTATTATTCTGTTGAGAAACAAGAATTGTTTGTCTTCAAATATATAAAGCATTTTAGGCAATTTCTCCTCAAAACTCACACCAAGATAATAGTTACATTCTCTGGAGTAAGGAAATTATTGATTCAAAGATACATAGGAGAGAAAATGGCTAACCGGGTAACTGCTTTACAAGAATATGATGTAGAAATTAGACCTTCTAAAATTGTTAGAGGTCAAGGTTTTTGCAGAATTCTAACAGGAGCATCCCATTTATCGTCATAAGTAGATCCAGGTAATGACGTACAAGTGTCAGAGGTAAGCCTCAATGATGCTTAGTCTCAAAATGTTGATCTTAAGTTTTATTTGAAAAATAGATATGCCCCCACGCAGCTCAGTTGTAAAACAAAGTGTGCTTTAAGATTGAAAGCTAAGTAATACGAAATGGTCAATGATGTATTGTTTAGAAGAAAATTTGATTCCGTTTTATTACGATGCTTAGATAAAACTGAAGCAGAGAAAGTTTTGCAGGAACTCCACGATGGACCAGTTGGAGGAAATTTTGGAGGAGATACAATAGCACATAAAATCCTGCATGCAAGTTACTATTGGCCAACACTTTTCAAAGATGCTCATGATTATCCGAGGAAATGCAAAGTGTGCCAAAGTGCATCTAGAAGACAAAGGAAACCACCTTTTCCATTACAACCAGTTAATATCGAACAACCATTTGAGCAATGGGGATTAGATATAATTGGTGAGATCGGTCCTAACTCTTCCAAACAGCATAAATACATCCTCACAGATACCGATTATTTTAATAAATGGGTGGAACCAATTCCACTAAAAGTAGCCAACTCTGAGAATATTATTGAGTTCATTGATCAGTTTATCATAACTATATTTGGTTTACCCACTGCTTTGATGTTTGACAATGCATATTTTTTCTCAGGAGCTGTTATGATGGAATTTGCTATTAAAAGAGGTTTTAAACTCAAATATTCTACTAACTATTATCCTCAAGGAAATGGTTTAGCAGAATCAACAAATAAAAACTTTATTAGAACCATTAAATTAACTATTTATGAAAATCAAATAAATTGGCACAAATCATTAACACTTTCTCTTTGGGCGGATCAAATAACTTAGAAGGCCTCCATCGGCACTTCTCCATTTAATATTCATTATGGGAAAAAAATTTGTTCTTCCTACTAATGTATTTATTCCTTCTCTTGCCCTGGTCCAATTTATTGATGAATCACCTTCTTCTTCTTTGCAAGTAAGACAATTCCAAATCCTTAAACTTGAAGAAGAAAGAGAAAAAGCTAAAGTTACTCATGCACATCATCAACAATTAGTTAAAGCCACATTTGATACAACATCTGTCACTCCAAAAACATTTCAAATTGGTGATCTGGTATTAAAATGGGATAAATCACGTGAGGAAAAAGGTAAACATACCAAATTCCAAAGATTGTGGCTTGGACCATTTCAAATCATAGAATAAATAGGCCCATCAACGTTTGTATTGCAAGGTCTATCAGGCAAAAGAGGTTCTTTGCTTGTTAATGGGAAAATTTTAAAGAAATATTTTTCATAGGAGGTAACCCCTTCTATTCCTTGTATATTATTGTCTTTTCTTTTTTAGGAAAATAAAAGTTGAATGCTATTGATTTTTGGCTTTTCAAATAAAAATCTCAGAGAAAATCTTTAATTTATCGCTTCTAGAAAGAAGAATTGTTAAGGAAATAATTGTAAAATTTGAATCTCAAATAGATTTACTTCGCTGAAAATTTTGATTTCTCTGAAGTTATTTATTCTTTGATAAACCCTCACTTTTATAAAGTATGGTTACTCTACTATTAGTCAAGAAAATAATATTTAACATAGTAAAGACTCTTTAAAAATAAGCAATCTTAAACTCTAAAGTTATCATCCAAAATCCTCAAAAGGACCAATGATTCACCCCATCCAGCAAACTTTTCAATTTTTAGAAAGTAATTCAAAAAAATATGCTAAATCTTAGAAGATAATAAGTCTCATCGCGAACTTGTTTACCATGTTCATAGGAAAATAGTTAAACTTACATTACCAATACTTCCTACCAAAACAGGGTAATGAATTGAGATTATATCAAAATGAAAGGGGTCTCATCAAGAGCCAGCTTGATCAGTTTAATTAAAACCAGTGAATAGCATCATCAGTATTTGGTTACCAAGCCAAGACAATGGCTTTTAGCAAAAAAAAAAAATACTTAGAAAATATTTACAAAAGGAAAAAACAAGTTCCAAAAGAGATAAAGTACATAAAATTGAACTTATCTTTGGAAGATTGTTATAGTAGCTAGATGGAACAATGAATCATTTTTGGGTAAAAGGTAACCCTACCAAGGTCATAAATGCCTATTGTTTCAGAGGCTCTACTTGTGATAAATGAGTATATCCTTATAAAGATAATCTGAATGAGCCACCTTCTTTATCTTTTTGAACTTAGTAAAGATTGATATAGATATTCATACTTTCATTTTAAAGAGGAAATCTTATGAATTATAATCAATTGGGATTTTATTACTTAGTAAAATATTATTTGTATTTAAATTCATTCTTGCAACTATTTTTATTTTGAAAAGTTTTAGAAACTTCAAAAAATTGATCAGAGATAACTGGTTCTCCCAAGTGAATCGCCAATTGTTGTACTATACAACACCCCCCCCCATTTATTTCAATAATAAATGGAGACCCTTTAAAAAATAAATAGAAATTTAGAAGCATTATTTCGTTTTAGCGTTAAGTCTTAAACTTTAGAAATAAGAGGCTTTTTTCTTTTCGCTTTGATTTCATTGCGCTTAGCGCAAATCACAAAGCTTACAAGCTAACAAAGTTAAAACACATATAGAATTTGTGAATTGAGAGCTTCAACCTTTTTGAATTATATGAAATTTCCTGTTGAAAAGCTTATAAAACCCTTAAAAGTTATAAATTGCGTCACACCTCCTTTAAAAGACAAACTTATAACATTTCAAAAGAAATTGTGATAAGTCGAACTCGATGAAATAATAAACTAATAAGGAAATGTATTCGTAAAATCCGTGAAAGCGCAATATCTTGAGTCTTTAGCGCATATCGCATTCCACAAACGATTAACCAAATGAAAAGTTATATTCACGGTAAGAAAGTGTGAAGTGTGATTTGCACAGATTGCATTTCGCATCTCACTAGCAGTGAAAAAATATACTATTGGTATCTGCTAAAAGTTTCAATTTGCGCTCTAACATTTATTATTCAAGCGCTTGAACTGATCCTTATTCAATCAATCCGTTATAAGATATAATGACTTAGATCGTTGGATTAGACATATTGCGTAAGGCATGTAAGAGATTTGATAAACAAGTTATGGTTATTAACGGCATTCAATGGGTACAAGTTTCAAAATATTGATATCTTACTTGAAGCGTGTTTTAAATTTAAAGCGCCGGATTTTTATTTATTTTGATTTAATTCTATTCTTTGTCCTTGTCTCTACTCATCTCAGATCTAAATTTACTCGTTTCGCTTGAATTTAGGAATCTACCTAAGGAAGCAATATCAACTGTAATGACAAAGAAAGACAAAGAAATTTCCCAAGCTTCCATTTCTAAAACTACAGACATGCCTCCATTATTTTCAGACACAAAATGCAATAAGGATAGTGGGAGCTCTTCATGGGAAGCCATGTACAATTTGTTTGATTGAGAACAACCAAGAGAACTAAAGAAAACAGTAATAGCAGATGAGGCAGTGTCATCAGAACCTTCTTACTTTGAAGTTGCATGCTCGTTTCTCCATAGGATAGCGGCAAGGCTGAAGATATTACCATACACTGATATGGTAAGATGGGTCATTGATAATCTCAACATTGCAGATAGTACATTCAAGAATTCAAAGCTAGAGAACATAGGTTCATTCACCGCTGAGGATTTGCGAACAATGTATCATTTTCCTTCACCACAGAAGATTTATGATAAAGCTTTCTTGGAAAAAAGTTTGAGAAATAATTCAGACTTAATGAAGGTGGTGAAAGGATGGAAGGAATATCAGAGCAAGCTAAAGTGATATAAACTTGGTCTGTACCCCATTGCACAATTTCCATCACCTTACTGTTTTGTAGCAGGAATGTTGTGTAGACTATTTTCTAGACCTGATACCACTAAATTCTCCATTGAGTGGGTTCCATTAATTGACATAGTCGTCAATTCCACTGTCATGAATTGGGAAAACATTTTATCTGATAACTTGGCCAAAACCATTATGGATTATAGAAGCAATAGAGTCTTTTCTACTAGGACAATTCCTCCATTTTACATGAGCGCATATATCATGGATGCTATATGTTTATGCTCGATTTTTCCTATTATGGGTTGGAAGTGGACAAGCCAAGACCTTACCTCGAATCACATTTATCATAGAGCCCTATGGGAGTCTGAATTTCATTTACATTTTTACAAAAAAATTCATGGAGTTATGTTGCCCATTTATCATATTATTTTTAATGAGAGAATTCCTAGAATTTCCAAAGAAGCCAGTGCCGATATTTTACCTGTAGCCAGATGGTTTGGTGAGGAAAATTTTTCTTATATCAGATTTTTTGGGAGTTTTTATTCTCCTCATGTCCTACCCTACTATGTTCCAGATCAAATTTTGGCAAGATAAATTGCATACCAAACTCTTGTAAGCAATATAACCACGCAACTTAGAGATTCCAAGAAATCCATCTAGCCTACTTTCCCATTACAGTGTGGTAATTTTTCCATTTTTGACATAGGTCATGCAGCTAAACAAATTCCAAATATTACTTCTTTGAATTTTCCTTTAATGCCAAGGAGACAATATGATCCAAATGATGTGATCCAGAATTTTACCACTAATCTTAAACTTAGACCGTTCATGAATGAAAAAGATGTGTTTGATTATTTATTTGAAGGTGTAGAGAAGTTTGTAGATGTATTAAAAATTGCATATAATAAGCTCAGTGTAGCAGACCTTAAGGCTTTTCATCACTATAGAAACAAGAGGTTAGAAACAGTCCCATTGGACATTTTACTCATGGAAGATGTGACGAGACCAACTCCCAGCATCAGTTTAGATGATGAAGAAAAATACATGTCAGAAGATGAATCACAAGGAAAATAAAATTGAGATTCTGAACATTCACAACATCAATCTCATAGTTCAGATCATTCTGATAATGAATCTGAGAGCAAAAATGAAAGCCCTGAGAAGATAATCGAAAAATGATATGCAAATTGAAGAAGAAACTTGTGGAGCTTAATCATCTTCAAAAGAAGTTCAGCATGTTCAAACTACACCTCAGCAGACAGTAAAACCTTAAGCACAGGATCTAAAGATAGAATGGTCAAAGTTTACTACTAAGGCACTGGAGACACCACCACCACCAAATTCTAATCTTGAAGGATCATCAAGTTTTCAAACTCCTGAGCAAACCCAGAATATAGTAGAAATTGCAGTGCCACGTTAGCAGGTACCAGAGGTTCAGGAACAAGAGATCATCCCGGCTTACCCAACACAAGAAATCATTTTGAATATTGAGGAAATACCTCCACTAGATGTTTTCTACAGCCCCAATCACAAATTTTTAGTCAAGAGGAGGAAGAGAAGAAGAATTGATGAAACAGTGACTGCTCTTAAAAATGATTCAGTGGATTTTTCTGGAAAGACTCTTTTGCTAATCCAACCGAACATCGTACTAAAATGTCATAGTTTTTTGGTGCATATGCAACTGCTACAATTGATAAATCAGAAGAAGTAAAACTTCTTCTCAAACAAAAGGAAGATAAAGTTCAAGAATTGGAAAGACAACTAAAAGAGGAAAAGCTTAATGCCAATAAGCAAATCGAGATGAAAATGTCACAGTTCCAAAAGGACTTTGAAAGATTAAAGTTGCAACACCAAGTACAGATTTCAGAGAAGGAAATGCAGATAGAATCAGTGATGGATAATATGAAAATTTAGCCTCAAACAGAGCAGTTTATAAAAGAGGCACTTGAATGGAATGCAAAATTGAAGCAACAGCAGGAGAATTTTTGTCACCAAATCTCCGTTACTAGTTGAAATTGTGATACAAGAAATATTTTGATTCAATAAGTGGCAAACAAGAGGCTAGAATGTGAAAAGGTTCAAAAAAAAAATTGAGTTCATCCTATGGCAAGAATCTGATATAGGAAATAAAGTTGATCTCCCTAAAATTGATAAGTTTCACAAAGATATTGTATTTAAAGATTGGGAAAAGCAATTAAGATAGGTAGAGAAGGCAACATCAAAGGCTGAAAATCTAACAAATGAGATCATTGTGTCTGTTAATGGATAGCTTCTAAATGTTGAACTTATCAAAGAATCTACAGCCGAAGTACTCCCAGAGCTTAAACTATTGGAAATGTTATTACCAAAATCGTACATGATTGGTTGTTGATCAGACAACTTCAGTGTAACTATTTCAAACATAATCTTGTGACTGAGGCTTAGCCTCCTCAGCCTGAGAGGGCTCTCTCAAGGGTTAATGATATGGATAAAGATATAGATGGCTAAATCTATTTAGAAAATAAACTGATAATGATAGATGTAGGTTGAAAATAACATTAGCATGTATACATTGGGCTTATGGAGTCAAAGCAATTTATTAATTCAGTGAGTCTACTTAACATGGAAGTTAAGGCTTATCAAAGTTTTAAGTCATAAGGTACGCACACATGAAACATGTAAAAACACAGTCAGTTCACATATAAAGGAAGTCAGAGCATCTTATAGATGAATTCTGAGTAATATAGATGAACACCACTGCAAATGAGATATATAAGAGATACAAATAGAATAGGAAAACACTAAAAACTCCTTCAGAATCTCAAGTTGTTCAAGTAGAAGATCTTTGTATTAGCTGAAAACAGTCAATTCTCAAACAAGGTCAGTTTTGCCAAAAAAATTCCAACCCTTGACAAATTCAACCCCATGGCCTTTAATATACATGTTACATCATCATATGAATTGTCTCTAGGATAGATACATCGAATTTTTTCCTAATGACACCTTGCATAACCATAAAACATCAACTTTAATGATAAACAGACGCCTATCCTACTTGACTGTCCTATTTCAAATAGGACTCAAACTACTCTTTATTATCTTTAACAACCTTATCTACTAAAATAAATTACATCTTTGACAAGTATACATTCACATGGTCAAATTTAGATGATGGGCTTCATCCCTTTATGACCACTTAGGTGACCTCCTCAAAACTACAAAACAAGACCTTGTTTTTTAGGCATAGGATCTTTTTCCTTATTTGAACATTCTGACTATCATTTAATCTTCATTTCGTGGTCCTTGGTTGTTGAAAGTTGGCTTAACATGTCCCATAACTCTTTCCTAGCCTCCAGCTTTCTAAATCTACTTCAAAAACTTCTCAAAAGGATGTAATGTATTGTGCTACGAAAATACAGCAGTTTCGTAGTGCTTTCTGTAGCGTTGCCATTACAAGCCTTTGTTCTCCAAAAACTTGACTCTTTCCTCTTGAATCATTTTAATCACCCTTGAACACCTCTTTCATATCAATTTAAGCTCTTAACTTAGCCTTTAACCCCTTACATATTGATCAAAGGAAACAAAAAAGGCAGCTACAACAGTTTCGTAGCGCATTTCTGCTTTTTAAGTCTGGGGACGCTACGAAGCTGTTGAGTATGCAGATTTTTTCATAAATTTGTCAAATGAAAATTGTAGTTGCCCAAAAACTTATAATATAACCTGTTTTCATCATCTAAAAATCATACAAACCATAAACCAACTTCATTTTAGTTTCCTTGAGGTATTTCTTCCTCATATTTAAGACATCCTTGCAAATTTTTCCCTTTTTTTTCCTAAAAATAGGTCTTGGAACAGAGCCTAAATCTCCTAATCCATGATGTAGTTTGATAAACTGAAGGAGGTTTTAGTATACTATTATGTCTTTAATAAAATTCTCTCTCGGTTTTTTGAAACACATCTCCTGTTGTCTAGCAACTGCATTTGAAAAACATGTGTAAAACAAGAAAACTTTGTTTCTGAAGATAGGGCTTCAATGAAATCCTTGTATCTCCCAACTAATAACACCTGTGAGAAAATTGAGAGAGGTTTTTGTAGCTAGGGATGTGATGAAGACAAACCTCTTTCATACTTCTAAAACACTTTTTTCATTTGGCCAGAAAAGTAACTTTGAAGTTGACTGCTAAGCAGTCATGTACAGGACAGTTTCGTAATAGCAATTTCGTAGTTCATTTTAATTTATCAACTTCGGCCACCTCCTAATGCATTTGAAAAAAATGAGAGAGGTTTTTGTAGTTAGTTCTGTTATGAAGAAAAACCTCTTTCATATTTCCAAAATTCGTTTTTAGTTGCTCATAAAATTCCTTTTAAGTTGACTTTTCAGAATCTGAAAACAGAGTTTTGCTTCGTATTCGCTACGAAACTATTAGCCAATTTCGTAGCAAAAATTGACTTTTTACAATGTAATTGTTTGGTCAATTTAGTGTGTCCTAAATTGCTGCATTTAATTTGTCAATCCGGGAATCGTAAGCTGATGAAGTGCGGCGCACTATATGTGCAAGATAACCTATTTCTTAACTTTTTGTCATTTTTGGTTTTCTAAGGTGAAATGGAAATTCTAAGATGAAAACAAGTTTGGTTATGTTTGTTCAAGGAAGTGATATCCCCTATAATGATTTGCCAACTTGAAATTTTAAAAAGAAATTTGAAATTTACAATAACAAGACTTGAAAGGAAATGAAAATGTGTTGCTGAAATGAAAAAAAAGGTGATGCTAGTCTAGTAAATCAAAATAATGAACTATTTAGCATGAAAACTAAACTATTCTTGCTGCCGACTAAACATAAAAGAAACTATGCTTAAGGAAATTCAAAATTGCAACAAAATAAATCTAAATCAGATTACATCAATTTATCTTCTGACCCTTCATCATTAGTCCAGCTATGATTTTCGGAAGTAATCATAAACAATTTGAGTAACTGATATTTAATTTGCAAAAAGTAAACTAATACTAAACCATACACTCATGATTCAATCCCTCACCATCAGTCCAGCTGTGGCTTTCGGAGGCAACTGAAGATGTCATGCATGATTTAATATATCTAAATTTGCAGAAAAGAAACTAATATTAAACTACACATTTCACAATACAATCCCTCACCATCAGTCCAGCTGTGGCTTTCAGAGGCAACTGAAGATGCTATGAGCAGCTTAATATATCTAAATTTGCAGAAAAGGAACTAATACTAAACTACACATTTCATAATACAATCCCTCACCATCAGTCCAGCTGTGGCTTTCGGAGGCAACTGAAGATGCTATGAGCAGATTAGTATATCTAAATTTAAATATTGAAGCAGATAAGCAATACTGAAATTAAACAAAAGCTATGAAAAGAAAATTAGCAGCAGAACAATGTTAGTTCCATGTCACTAGTCAAAAAGCTATGAAAATGCCCGGGCTGCCTATCTATAACCTGAAACAAGAACACTGATCAGTGATTATCAACATAAAACATGAAAGACAGAAATGAAATGGAAATTATGGAAGTTATAAACAGAAATGAAACAAATGCAATGTATGAACATATGAATGGATTATGACACAATGAAATGAAATTAAAATTATACACTAATGCACAAAACCTTAGCTGAGCAGGGGCCCTCTACACCAGCCTTGGCAACGGTCCTCAAATACGAATTAAGTTGGAAAACATAGTCTTCTTATATTAAAAAGCAGTCATTACAGAATGGTAATGTTACGGCACAAGTGCAGCGTAATCACACTACAGAGCAAAAGATAACAGAGACTAACATTCACTAATATCGACTAACTCTATATGCGTATGCAAACGCATTATATATAACAACGAACTATAACTGTCTCCTAAAGTTCATGCTGGTGGAGAGCACGTAGACCACTACGTCCACGGATATAGGAGCATGGTCGTGTTGGAAAGTAAATCTACGAGAGGTGGATGCTTGAATTCGACTCTAGAGCCCTGTACAGATGTCGATTTATCCTCCGCAGGCTTAGAAACGGCCGTATGGATCTTCATGTGACACGAAACAGAGTCCGACCGACATGAAACTCCATGGTTGACTTCCATGTGGACGCCTTTGACCGCGGCTTCTTTGGATGAGTTTGCTTGAACCAATAGGACACGAACCATGTCCACATCATTCCTGACCTGCCCATGTGGCTCATTTTCCTTGTAGACACCTGTAGCATAGAGTTTCACAAAATAGCTGCGGAAAGTTGCAGCAGCTGCGGAAAGTGGCAAGATTCCGCAACTGAATGAACAAAATCTAAATCAAATAGCAAACACAAAAATATAATTAAAAACCATGTTAGATGCTCTTTTGCACATGATATTGACAATTTGGGAGGTTTAGGTGAGTGAAAAAGGTATAGAAAAGTGTATGGAAAAGATGCAGATTTGGGACTCAACAGTAATGCACTACGAAACTGTGGTTTCTTGGCTAATTTTGCACTTTTGATAGAAAAAAATTTGGAAAATGAAATGAATCAGAGAATGATGAATGATGTGACATGAAGGAATTTGAATATGGGTGGGTTTAGACCTTAGGGTAATCTTAAACAAGAAAAATTTGAAATTTCCCTTGACCAAGTAATTAAAAATGAATTTTATGACCCTACCATTTACACATGAACTCATTCAGACTTTTCAAGTGATGTTTCATTTTTTTGGGTGATAAAAGTGGCTCCACTTGGGATGGTGTGCCCCTGTGGTACACCAAAGAACCTGTACTTCCAATGCCATCCATCTTCTTGGAAATAAAAACTCTAAAATTTATGAAATCTTCGCCAAGCTCTTATGGCCTTCTTCTTGGGCTCAAGCTTGATGATTACTGCTATAAAACCAACTTTGTACCTACTGAAAATATGCTCAGTCAACTTTGAGCTTATTCACACACCCTTGCCTACCCTAACAGCTGCAATCTCCATTTTTAACTTAAGCAACATGAAAATTCCAATGAAGCCAGTCTTTGATCTGATCTAACACTTGAACCTATTGACTGCACTTGAACCAAAAGTAAGCATGATACTGAAATGACCAAGGCAACATAAAATGTATCTGATCCTCATAATGAAAATATAACTGGAAATCTGGACTGAAGGACTCTTCCATGTAGTCAGCTATAGGATCATAGAAGATATAATCTATTTGATGACTCTCAATACAATCTGCAGCTTTGGACAATTAATATTTGATTTTCTCAGCCACACAAATTTCAGTTGTGTGCTATCAAACTGTTCTTCAAACTGATTTTCAAAAACAATGTATTCTTCCTCAAACTCAAAGGAGAAAGGTAGCAGCACCCTCTCTTTGTTTTCTGGCATTAAAAACTTTTGAAAAGACTGATCTTGATCATGAAGCCTATAAGGTTGAATTTGATCTTCTAAAACTTCAATGTCTTTTTCAATATTATTAGCAACTTCATCCATAAATTGAATCTTAACTTCTGACTTGCACTCAAATGATTTCAGATTAGAAGACAAGGATAAAGAAAAATTTTCAGCCACTTCTTCCTTAGTGTGATCATTATTTGATGTAAACTTATGCAAGAAATACAATGAAGAATCAACTTTTTCCTTTACCTAAGATTTATAGTAATTATCTTCCAATATTTCCTCTTGTTGTTTGTAATGATTCTCATACTACTGATGATCAAAATACTGACAATTCTGCTGCAACTTTTCATCAAACTCAAAGGATGTAACATGATTATCATAAATAAACTCCTGTTGGGTTTCATTTTCATCCAAGAGAGAGGATATCCTTTCTTCTTGGTGATGAAAGGGATTGTCATGAAGGGCCTCTAAAATTTCTTCATCCATGAACTAATCATTTTCATAACAATTCTCCAAATATTCCATAAAACTCAGACAGTGTTTACAGCAATCTTTGACCAGAAATAAGGAAGGATGACACTCTTCATACATCTCATAAAATGCAACATGAAAATCAGCAAGAGAATATAATGAACCATTTGGCAAGCTTTCATACCAAGACCATGCTTTTCCTTCTAAAGTGGCCATAAACATCTTCATGAGACAATCCTCAAGGAACTGAACCTTAAGATTGTGTACATGCATATGAAATCTAACCAAATGAAGAGCAGCATTGTCTTTCTTTTCATCTTTAAATATTGGAAGATCAATTAACCATTCAACCTTTGGCATAGGATTTTGAAAATGTTGAGATTCAACAAGATGATGAGCTTAGTGAAAATAGTCGCCTTCACTAAGTGGGCCTGCAGGCTATTTTTGGCGCAAGTCTATTTTTAGACTATGTCTATTTTTAGAAATGATGATCATATTTCAGAAGTTGCAGGATGCAATTTGTGGATGGTTTATCAAGTTGGAAAATTTGATGAAATTCTATTTTTAGAATATTGGGCAAAGTCTATTTATAGATCATCAATCTAAAAATAGATGCATGTCGATTATTATTATCTCTTAATAATAATCAGACTCTAAACAGAAACTTATTCTCTTGGAGCACTTCAGTTCAGTGCACAGATGTGGCACATCAGCTGACAAAAGGAATTACACAATTCCTAAGGGTTTACTGGAGCTAATGCATGGAGGACTCAGTCAGAACTCAAGTGGCAGAGTTCTGACACAGTTGGAAGAAGTAGTTATGGAGTTGTATTCAGTTTAACTCAATTAGACTCAGTTGAACTAGTTGTATCTAGTCTAACTGATTGATACACTAGTGAGAGTGGAGTGAATTAATTAGTTAATCAATTCACAAATAATAATTCATTAATCAACTGAACAATACAGCAGTTAACTACAATGCATGGCAGTTTCAGTGGAGACCAGTGGAGATATAGGTGAAAGGGCAAGATAGATTATCTGTTGTGACTATAGTGATGAATTGATTGCATCACACACACATTGGAGATGACAATGAGGATTGCACAGATAATCCAAGATTAATTCAAATTCATTCAGAGCTATTCTTCAGCAAGGATTGTGCAGTGGAGGCAGGCTAGCAGGTGGCAAAGATCAGTGCATGGATTTGCAAGATTGGTCCTGATTAGTGGATGAAGATTGTACTGTACTGAGAGCTTGTGATAATATTTGTATGTTTGTATGAGATTTTCATATGATCTCCATGTTACATAATATATATTTGGGGTTTTCAGCTTCAGGCTTTCCCGGTTAAAAATTGTGTTATGTGTGATTGATTATTTTTATTTATGCTTCACATGTGTGTACAATCAAATTTTCCGCAAAAGATTAACAAGTTGAATAGATTTAGTATCTTGCATAAAGTTAAATAGTGTGAGATCGAGTGGATCTTGGACATATGCATACTTAGTGCATATAATTTCTACATGGTATTAGAGCATTGTTGATTGAAGATTGCAATTGTGAAGTGAGTTTGTGCTGGTGGACAATTCAAATTTGCTACAGAATATTCTTGGTGCAGAAATCGAGTATACATTGAAATTTCTTTCAACGGGTTGAGATTGGAGTATGCCCTTGATGGGAGCTCGAATTACATAGCTTGGAAGGACAGGATGGAGGCGATGCTGGAGGATAATGGGCTGACGGAGTTCATCGACAGCGATGTTCCTAAGCTGGGATCTAGCGATGTTGCATTACTTGATGCATGGAAAAAGAAGACTGCAAAGATGAGGAGGATTATGTTGGAAGGTGTGAAGGACCATATTGTGTCTAGCCTTCATGGTAAATCCACTCCATTCTTAATGTGGAAGGCTTTGACAGACTTGTTCCAAAGCAGAAGTGACCAGAGGAAGTTGGCGCTTAAAGACAGGCTTAGAAAAATAAAAATGGAGAAAGGCGACAGTATTCCAAAATACCTCACGAAGTTTTTCCAATGCAAGTATGAACTGGGAAGTGTGGGGGTTACTGTTGATGATGAATACTTGGTGAGCTTGGCTCTCCTTGGGCTTCCAAAGAGTTGGCATAGCTACAAAGACTCTGTCAATGGACGAGAGAAACTGCCAGGATGGGAGCGACTTTGGTCGGATCTTGTGCAGGAGGAGATAAGGTGGGGTACCAGGGATGGATCTTCATCGAAGAATGAAGATGAAAAGAATTGCACTTTGGCTGCCAAAGAAAGGAAAGGGAAGGGGAAGAAATATTCTTCAAAATCCGGTGCTAAAGGCAAGAAGCAGGATTTGTCCAAAGTGAAGTGTTTTCACTGTCACGAGCATGGGCATTTCGCCACTAAGTGTCCACAGAAGAAGAAGAATCAGCAGGCTACTGGATCTACAGCTAGAGAGGCCTTAGCCTCGCAAATTGAGCTGGATTTTTTCTTGATCGGTTTCAAGCTACATGGGATCGGTGTGGTATCTTAACAGTGGTGTGTCTTTCTATATGACAGGAGACAAAGAGTTGTTTTAGTGACTTGGTGGAGAAGGATCTCCAGATGCATATAGAGATGGGCGATGATGTTCGGTACAGTGCGACTAGCATTGGGACCATTACCTTTGAGAGGGAGTCCGGTAATCCATTCTTGTTGAAGAATGTCATGCATGTTCCAGGTCTGAAGAAGAACTTGGTCTCGGTCACAATGCTGGAAGACAAAGGTTATGATGTTGTTTTCAGTGAGGGAAAAGCCTTCCTTTGACATAAAACAACGGGTCAAACCAAGAAGATAGGGGTTCGAATTAAGAATCTCTACAAGCTGGAGGTAGATGGTTGCGCTGCAATGGTGGGCAAAGCAGAAGAAGTGGTGAGCCGCAATGAGGGCGAATTATGGCACGGGAGATTGGGCCATCTTCACCATGGCGCTTTGAAGATTTTGCAGCAAATTTCTACTAGACTTCCCAAGGGTACTCTTGCACAGTCAGATCAGTGCAAAGGATGTACAATGGGTAATTTTGTGAAGACCACCTTTCATGAGAAGGAGGAGCAGGTAGCCGGTGATCCTGGAAAATTCACACGGATGTGTGTGGACCATTCTCGGTTGCTTCAATAGAAAAACACGGGTATTATATGATATTTGTTGATGACTATTCTCGTAGATGTTGGATCTTCTTCATGCGAAGAAGAGTGAAAGTTCTCAAAGTTACGCAGGTTCAAGGCATTGGTGGAGAAGGAGTCGGAAGCAGGTAAAGCTCTACGGAGCAATGGTGGTGAATACATCTCGAGTGAATTCAAAGACTTCTGTAGCAAAGAAGGAATTCGAAGAGAACTCATAGCACCTCATAACCCACAGCAGAATGGGGTCGCAGAGAGAAAGAACAGAACGATCGTGGGTGCTGCACGGGCAATGTTGCATGATCAGGGCCTTCCCATACACTTGTGGGCTGAGGCATGCAATACTGTGGTTTATGTGCAAAACCATTGTCCTCATTCTCGGTACTTGGCGTACACCAGAAAGAATATTTCTTGGTAGAAGCTTTGATATTTCAAATTTGAAGGTTACACGGCTCATTATTAAATTCATGTGACGAAGAGGCCTTGAGAAAAAGCGGGAAGCTACTTCATAAGTTGGGATATTTTTTGGGTACACGAAACACCCCATAACTTTCATGTATTTTCCAAACGGTCGGATGACTATGGTGCGACGGGATATAAAATTCAATGAGATGAAAGCCATGAAGTTGTCACTTGAGAGGGAGCTACACTTGCATGTGGAAGAGGAACTGCTTGTTCCCAAAGATGAGCCTCTAGATGTGGATCAGCCATAGGAGGAGATTCATGGAGTGGAGGAGTCCACTCATGTAGAACCAAACATCGGACAAGGTAGAAAGCGTACCACAGAAGCTGAGAGACTGAAGCTTGATGCGGCACAGAATGTAGGAGTCCCTACATCACAGCGCAGACAGAGACAGTCACCTGAACGATATACTGGATACATGGCTCTTATGAGTAAGTTTATTGTGACAGAGCCATCTTATTTTGAAGAACCAACGCAGGATCCCACAAAGGTAGATGCCATGATGGAGGAGTATGACTCCATTGTCAGAAACAGTGCTTGGGAGATTGTTCCAAGGCCGATGGGAAAATCAGTTAGGATCAAGATGGATCTACAAGGTAAAGCAAGCTGTTGATGGGAGTGTCGAGAAGTATAAGGCAAGATTTGCTGCCTGGGGCTTCTCATAGATTAAGGGGATTGACTATGAAGAAACCTTTGCACCTGTCGCACGGTATTCTTCCATACGGACCATCCTTGCTCTCTCAGCGCAGATGGGTTGGCACATTCATCAGATGAATGTGAAGATTGTGTTCCTTAATGGGATCATTGAGGAAGAGGTGTACATTGAGCAGCCTGAAGGATTTGAGATCTTCAGCAGCGAGTCACATGTGTGTAGACTTAAAAGAGCGTTATATGGGCTGAAACAAGCACCCCATGCTTGGTACACTCGGATCGACAGCTATTTCACTGGACTTGACTTCACCAAGAGTGAGGCGAATGCAAACCTGTACCAAATTGTTGTTGAGGGTAATATTTTAATCATTGTACTTTATGTTGATGCTTTAATACTAACATGTGATGAGCAGTTGATACACTCATGCAAGGCAGATCTTGCAAAGGAGTTTGAGATGAAGGATTTGGGCCTCCTTCATTATTTCCTTGGATTGGAAATATGGCAACGGGAAGGTGAACTGTTTGTGTCTCAAGGCAAGTATGCCCAGGAGATACTGGAGAAGTTTCACATGCAAGGTTGCAAGCCTATCGACACTCCTCTTCCAGGAAATTGGAAGAAAGAGGATGCCACATTGGCAGAGGTAGTGGATGCCACTTTTTATCAACAGTTGGTGGGTTCGCTCATGTATTTAGTCAATACAAGACCGACCATATGCTATGTAGTGAACCATCTTTCACAAGTGATGGTTAAGCCTACCAAGATCTTTTGGAAGGCAAGCAAGCATGTCCTCAGGTATCTCAGGGGCACATCTAAGTAGGGTTTATGGTACAGACAGACGGATGAGGTGAAGTTTCATGGCTTCACGGATGCTGATTGGGTAGGAAGCCCAATAGACGAGAAAGAGCACATCGAGGAGGGATTTTAGTATTAGATGCTGTTGATTTCTTAGTATAGCGGGAAACAATATTAAGTATTTTCGATTCGAGCGAAGCGAGAATACATGGCAGCAGTTTAAGTGCATGTGTGAGGCTATACGGATGAAACGGGTCTAGTTAGTTTGCCGATTCACATTTAGATCCCACGGTGATTCATTGTGATAATCAGAGTTGCATTAAACTCTCGGTTAATCCTGTGTTTCATGACAGATCTAAACATATTGATATCCGGTATCATCATATCAGATATTGTGTGCAGCGGAAGATCATGTTGCTTCATTACATTCCTACAGAGGATCAGGATGCAGATATTCTGACGAAGGCGCTCACCAGGAGCAAATTCGAATACCATAGAGGCAGGATCGGGGTGAAGGATAATCCCTATCTTGTTGAGAGGGAGTGTTGAGATTCAACAAGATGATGAGCTTAGTGAAAAGATTTGCCTTCACTAAGTGGGCCCACAGGCTATTTTTGGCGCTATTTTTAGACTATGTCTATTTTTAGACATGATGATCGTATTTCAGAAGTTGCAGGATGCTATTTGTGGATGGTTGATCAAGTTGGAAAAATAGATGAAATTCTATTTTTAGAATATTGGGCGAAGTCTATTTATAGATCGTCAATCTAAAAATAGATGTATGTCGATTATTATTAGCTCTTAATAATAATCAGACTCTAAACAACAACTTATTCTCTTGGAGCACTTCAGTTCAGTGCACAGATGTGGCACATCAGCTGACAGAAGGAATTACGCAATTCCTAAGGGTTTACTAGAGCTAATGCATGGAGGACTCAGTTAGAACTCAAGTGGCAGAGTTATGACATAGTTGGAAGAAGTAGTTATGGAGTTGTATTCAGTTTAACTCAGTTAGACTCGGTTGAGCTAGTTGTATCTAGTCTAACTGATTGATACACTAGTGAGAGTGGAGTGAATTAATTAGTTAATTAATTCAGAAATAATAACTCATTAATCAACTGAACAATACATCAGTTAACTACAGTGCATGGCAGTTTCAGTGGAGACCAGTGGAGAGATAGGTGAAAGGGAAAGATAGACTATCTGTTGTGACTATAGTGATGCATTGATTGCATCACACACACATTGGAGATGCCAATGAGGATTGCGCAGTCAATCCAAGAGTAATTCGAATTCATTCAGAGATATTATTTAGCAGGTATTTCACAGTGGAGGAAGGCTAGCAGGTGGCAAATATCGATGCATGGATTTGCAAGATTGGTCCTGATTAGTGTATGAATATTGTACTGTATTGAGAGCTTGTGATAAGCTTTGTATGTTTGTATGAGATTGTCATATGATCTCCATGTTACATAATATATAGTTGGGGTTTTCAGCTTCAGGCTTTCCTCGTTAAAAATTGTGTTATGTGCGATTGATTATTTTTATTTATGCTTCACATGTGTGTGCAATTAAATTTTCCGCAAAAGATTAACAAGTGGAATAGATTCAATATCTTGCATTAAGTTAAATAGTGTGAGATCAGGTGGATCTTAGACATATGCATGCTTAGTGCATATAATTTCTACATAAAACTAGGGATGTGAGACTGATTCATAGGTGCATACCTGGCATTTATTCTTGCAATCTAATTCATCTTGAAACTTCATCAAGCTACTGATCTTCAAGAAGTGGAGTCACCTTCCAATTGATTATTTGATGTGTGGAGTAACCAGAGCAGAAATACAGCCAATATGTCCCTAAGTGTTTGCTACTCTTAGACCTTAGAACTGAAACTTTTTCGTTCTTCCTAGGGAAAATTAATACCTTCGGTCCCCGGCAACAGTGCCAAAATGTTATCACAAAAATCGTGCTTGATTGGTTGCTAATCATAAAACTTCAATGTAACTATTTCAAACCTAATCTTGTGACTGAGGCTTAGCCTCCTCAGCCTGAGAGGGCTCTCTCAAGGGTTAATGATATGGATAAAGATACAGATGGCTAACTCTATTTAGGAAATAAACTGATAATGATAGATGTAGGTTGAAAATAACATTAGCATGCATAAATTGAGCTTATGGAGTCAAAGAAATTCAGTAATTCAGTGAGTCTACTTAACATGGAAGTTGAGGCTTATCAGATTTTTTATTCATAAGTTACACACACATTAAACATGTAAAAACACGGTCAGTTCACTTATAAAGGAAGTCAAAGAATCTTATAGATGAAATCTAAGTAATATAGATGAACACCACTGCAAATGAGATATATAAGACATATAAATAAAATAGGAAAACACTAAAAACTCCTTCAGAATCTCAAGTTGGTCAAGTAGAAGATCTTTGTATTAGCTGAAAACAGTCAATTCACAAACAAGATCAGTTTTGCCAAAAATGTCCAACCCTTAACAAATTCGACCCCATGGCCTTTAATATACATGTTACATCATCATATGATTTTCCTCTAGGCTAGATACATCTAATTTTTGCCTTATGACATCTTGAATAACCATAAAACATCAACTTTAATGATAAACAAACACCTATCCTACTTGACAGTCCTATTTCAAATAGGACTCAAACTACTCTTTATTATCTTTAACAACCTTATCTACTATAAGAAATTACATATTTGACAATTATACATTCACATGGTTGAATTTATATGATGGGCTTCATCCCTTTATGACCACTTAGCTGACCTCCTCAAAACTAGGAAACAAGACCCTATTTTTTAGGCATAGGATCTTTTTCCTTCTTTGAACATTCTGACTATCATTTAATCTTCATTTCGTGGTCCTTGGCTATTGAAAGTTGGCTTAACATGTCCCATAACTCTTTCCTAGCCTCCAGTTTTCTAAAACCACTTCAAAAGCTTCTCAAAAGGATGTAATGTATTGTGCTACGAAAATATAGCAGTTTCGTAGCGCTTTCTGTAGCGTTGCCATTACAAGCCTTTGTTCTCCAAAAAATTGACTCTTTCCTCTTGCATCATTTTAATCACCCTTCAACACCTATTTCATAGCAATTTTAGCTCTTAACTCAGCCTTTAACCCCTTAAATACTGATCAAATTAAACAAAAAAGGAAACTACAGCAGTTTCGTAGCACTTTTATGCTTTTTAAGCCTGGAGGCGCTACGAAACTGCTAAGTATGAAGATTTTTTCATAAATTTATCAAACAAAAATTGTATTTTCCTAAAAACTTATAATATAACCTGTTTTCATCATCTACAAATCATACAAACCTTAAACCAACTTCATTTTAGTTTCCTTGAGGTATTTCTTCCTCATATTTAAGACATCCTTGCAGATTTTTCCTGTTTTTCCTGAAAAATAGGTCTTGGAACAGAGCCTATATCTCCTAATAAATTATTTATTTTGAGAAACTGAAGGAGGTTTTCATAGGCCATAACGTCTTGAATAAAAACCTCTCTTTTTTTTTTGAAACACAATTCCTTCTGTCATGAAACTGCATTTGAAAAAAATGTGTAAAACAGGAAAACTTTGTTTCTGAAAATAGGGCTTCAATGAAATCCTTGTAGCTCCCAACTGATAACACCTGTGAGACAATTGAGAGTGGTTTTTGTAGCTGGGGATGTGATGAAGATAAACCTCTTTTAGAATTCAAAAAAACTTTTTCATTTAGCCAGAAACGGAACTTTTAAGTTGACTGCTAAACAGTCATGTACAGGACAGTTTCGTAACAGCAGTTTCGTAGCGCATTTTAATTTATCAAGTTTCGCCACCTCTTAATGAATTTGAATAAATGGAGAGAGGCTTTGTAGCTAGTTTTGTTATTAAGAAAAACCTCTTTCATATTTCCAAAATTCATTTTCAGTTGCTCAAAAACCGCCTTTGAATTTGACTTCTCATTGTCAGAAAACAGAGTTTTGCTTCATATTCGCTACTAAGCTATTAGCCAGTTTCGTAGCAAAAAGTGACTTTTTACAGTGTAATGCGATACAAAACTGTGGTTTCTTGGCAATTTTGGCACTTTCGGTACAAAAAACTTTGGAAAATGAAATGAATCGTAGAATAATGAATGATGTGACATGAAGGAGTTTGAATATGGGTGGGCTTAGACCTTAGGGTAAGTTTAAACAAGAAAATTTTGAAAATTCCCTTGACCAAGTAATGAAAAATGAATTCTATGACCCTAACATTTACACATGAACTTATTCAGCCTTGTCAAATGATGCTTCATTTTTTTATGTGATAACAGGAAACACAGTGGAAGGAAAGAGCAGAAACACAGGCAGAAGCTATTAAAAATATAACTAAGTTAGATCAAGAAAATTACTGAAATTTTCTTATCAAACCACATCATCAGTGCCTGACTCTACAATCCTTAACTGGTTCCACTAAGAAATCATTGAAAACACTTACAAATGTCATGTTTAAAGGCCAGGTCAGATTCGGAATCACACATCCAGCTCAGCTGAAGTTGATGGTAGATATTTGCCACCTCATAGATCAAATGAGAAAAGAAGATCAACCCACCTAAGCATAGTGTTATCTTTATTTCTAAATTGTAGTTTATTTTACTCATTACAAGTAAGGTTGTTTGAAAACTCCTCAAATTTTTATGTAATAATCTATTTTAGACATATTTAGTTTAGTATTTAAACCCTTCTCATGCATTTAGAGAAGGGTCTAGAAATTTGTCAAAATACATTTGCAAAGGAATGCACTTCTGTATGTTTATGAATGCCTTGATGAATTAATGGAACGGGGTCTGTTTTCTTTTGATATCGAAGTTATTTAACTGAAGTTTCACTTTTGTACTCATTGAATTTCTTTAACGTGAAGAGGAGCATAATACTACTGTCGGATTGAATTAGTAGAACCTTGTATATATGTTATTTCTACACATTATATTAAGTTTAACTTCTTGAATTGAAAGTCATTTTTTATCTGTATTATATATGAAAGTTGTTATCGTAAGTAAATGTTAAATGCACTTTTGTACTGATATTTGTTTATGGTTACTTATCTCATATATGATCAAACTTATGAATGCGATATATATTTCACAATTGTTTTGATTAAACTATTTTGTCAAAAAAATTGTTTTTACATAATTTTCATCTCTTTCAACTATTGAATAATCTTCATTACCAATTGTTGAAAGATATATTTCTATATTGCATTGAAGAATGAATACTCCTGGGTATATAGTAGAATAGATATGTATTCACTGTATATGATATATTAAATCATTTTTCCATTTGCATGTTATAAAAAATGCACCCTCATTATCCTTATTGGGAAACTGGTCCCTTTATCCCCAGTCAGAGCCACTACACCAAACAAAAAAGGACTTGCTCTAAGGTCCAGACCGAGTGGTTTTCCCCCATGTTGTTGCAACGGAATTTTGAGGCTTCAACAAGTTGCAACATTCCATACAAACAAACTATTCTTCAAGGGAGATGTGAGTGGGCTTGCTATGCATGGATAATTCTTAACAAATTTCTGATAATATCCCTTAAGACCAAAAAAATCCTCTAAGACTCTTGATGTTATTAGGAATATGTCGTTTTTTTATAGCTTGGATCATTTGACGGTCCAACTTATACCCTTCCTTTAAAACAATGTGACCCAAATACTCTACTACTTGTTTCCCAAAATCACATTTGGATCTTTTGATATACAATTAATTGTTCTCAAGAATTTGTATGACTTTATCCACATGTTTAATGTGATATTCCCATGATTTTTTATAGATAAATGTATCATCAATGAAAATCAACACAAATTTTTTAATATGGGCCCAAAAATTTTATTCATGAGGCTTTGAAAAGTATAAGAAGCATTTTTCAACCCAAAAGGTATGACCAGCAATTCATAGTGCCCCTCAAGTGTTCTAAAAGTTTTTTTTTGGGAATGTCTGACAATATCTTGATTTTAGATCCAACTTTGTAATATAAATCACTCCATGAAGCTCATTTAATAGCTCATTAATATTTGGAATAGGGAATTGATCCTTAATGATGATTTTATTTAAACTAATATAATCACGACACATTCTCCAAGAATTATCTTTCTTTCTCACCATCACTATTGGAGCTAAAAATTAACTCCCACTAGGTTCAATAATACTTGAATATAGCATGTGTTTTTCCATTTCTCAACCTCCTCTTTTTTGAGGATATTTATAAGGCCTTTTATTAGTAGGAGTACTTTCAAGTATTAGTTAAATTTGACGTTCATGATGTCTAGATGGAGGTAGCCCTTTAGGAATTTCTTGGAAGGCCCTACAATGCTTTTCCAAGGTGTCTTTTAGTTCTTGTGGAATATTTTCATCTTCTTGCTTTAGTTTCATAGAATAAAGTTTAGCCATGACTCCTGTTCTACCTTTAATTTATTAGATTTTTCATTTTATGAGAGTTGATAACTTGAGAAGGTGCATATTTTTAACCCTTTGAGTTCATAATGAATTCCTTCCAATTCAAATCTCAAGAATATTTCCTTATATTTTATAGAAATGGTATCTAATTCTCTTGACCATTGAATCCCTATAACAACATCTACTCCTCCAATGAGAATGGCATACATTAGGCTTTCTAATCTCCCATACTCAATTTGACATTGTGGCATTTCCCAACATAATCAATACTTCCTTCATTAACAGTCAAAAATTGAAAATTTGTCACTAGATATATAAAACAATTGAGGTGCTTCACAAAAATTTTGTCAATGAAATTATGGGTAATACCTAAGTCAAGAAACACTATAATATTTTGCTTCTTAATGTATCATAAAATGTGAAGGGTTTGAGGCACTGACAAACTTGTCAATGCATAAACAGGGATTTTTCACTTACCTAGATCAGTGTTGTATGCAATTTCAACATCCATTTCATGCTCTTTTGAGTTAAAAATTTATTTCTTATCCCTTTGTGTAAATGGATTTGTTTCCGATTCATCATTATTTTCCAAGATGAAAAAAATTGTTTCTTGACATTTGTGCCCTTTTGACCATTTGTTGTTACACCCAAAGCATACTCATTTTGCTTCTCTTTCCTTCATTTCTTTATGTGATATTCAAGTAGGTTGAGGTAGGGTTGTCTTATTATCCCTAAAATGATCTCTACTTCTTTCATATGTTCAATGATAGACTTGTGTTAGCCCAATTCTTGGCTTGGTAGACTTGTGTTAGCCCTTTTCTCGACTTGATAAACATGTGTGTAGCCCTATAGTTTCCATAATATTTTCAGGATGTTTAATAAATGCTCATGTTTAATGTCTTCTTTTAAACCACCCATGTAAGCTTCTAATATATGTCCATTGCTTATGTTATCCACCCTTGTAAAAAACACATGAATTTCCAAATTATAATCTTCAATATCACTTGGGTGCTTGATTATATTACATAAATAATTATATTACATTTATATTATAAAATATATCTATTTATGGATGTGGGTATTATATTACAATGAAGAACTTGGGACTACTTCAACTTTTGAGACTCTTCCATTTTCTCCAGTGGGAGCATCAGATGCTTGCCACATGTCATTCTAGTGGGCTTCCTTTTAAGTTTGTTTTGTGAAGGCTCTCTTACTGCCAAAGACCAACTGCTCACCACATCTTGCATGATCACACTATTCTCCAATTATTTAAATCTTATTATTATTGATTTATTAATAAACCTTTGCTGCAATTGTTTGTTAAATAAATATTATTATTTAATCAACAATTAAGGAATTAAACTTGTATAATTCAAAGCATTACTTATTATTATTATTATTATTATTTACTTATTAATTCAAAATTAATAATATGAATTCATCATAATTTTCTTCTATTCATTTAAAATTGTTATTTATAATATTATATTATCTTTCTATAAAATAATTGTAGAGAAATTTTATTGGAGAACCCTCATTGAGCCTTTTTTGATCAAATATAATGCCTCATAGCCTCATAGTCCTATCATGTATCCCTCTTCATATAACATTTAAAATATTATTATCATCATTATATTATAATATATCGTAATATAAAGTTATGGAATTCCGGTTAAAGTATTCCTCTCAAACCCCTCCATTCAAATACCCTCCCATCCTCGCTACATGTGAACTCATCAAACTTTTCTTCTATCCATTTAAAATTATTATTTATAATATTATATTATATTTCTATAAAATAATATTGTAGATAATTTTTATTGGAGAACCCTCATTGAGCCTTTGTCAATCCAATATAATGCCTCATAATCCTACTGTGTACCCCTCTTCATATAACATTTAAAATATTACTGTTATCATTATATTATAATATATCATAATATAAAGTTATGTAATTTCAGTTAAAGTATTCCTCTCAAACCCTTCCATTCAAATACCCTCTCATACTCGCTACATGTCCTCAGCTTTTTATTATTTATCATTATTTACCATTTATTTAATAAAAATACTTCACTGATATTTTTTTATTTTTATTAGTGAATTTTTTTTAAATAAATGGTAAATAATAAAAATATAAACTTTTGACAAGCTCATAATTGATTGGGTTGATGGAGATGGTGATTGCGATGAGGGTTAAGGTTTTCCTATGTGAAGCTTTGTAGAGTGTCACCGCGAGGCAGGTTGAAAGCACCAATGGAGCGTATAGGAGTGAGGTTAAACGGATCCATCTTAGCCATGAAGGAAAGCATGGACTATTCATGTATTTGTAGATCACGAAGGGTCTTCACCGTAGTCACAAGCATTGGATCTCCATGGGAAGTCGAAGGATCTGTCTGGCAAAATATTTATGCGAAGGTAGTGGATTGATTTTTATTAAATGGCACGAATGGACTACAAACATGGAGTGTCGCCCATTTCTCATTCACAATTAGTTCTAGTACCTATTGAAAGCGTTGTCATGACGGGATTTGGGATTACATGCAATATATGTTTCACATTGGGGAAATCCTTATGGTGGTGTTGGATTTTCTTCCTCTAGTTATCAGTTCCCTTTTATGTCGTGATGATGGTGTGGTGAAGGGGGCCAAAGTGAATATGATGGGACTTTCCAGAATGGAAAATCAAGCTATACAATATTTTTTGTTTCGCTTCCTACATATTTCTTGCTATGAGGTGGAGCTACAACCTTCAGAACCCTAATACAAATTCTAGAAACCCAAATGGGTCTATCTCTTTCAAAGATATAGTGAAAGGGAAGAAATCCACTCTAGTTGATTTGATCCAAAAGATGTTAGGACCTTATATTGTTGAGAAAATGGATAAGGTACAATTCATGGATGTAAATACCCCAAAGGTAAAATCATATTTTTCTAATCTACAATAAAAGGCATTAACATGTCGGTTTAATGGTTTATGGTTGAGACGTGGAGAATTATATCAATGGGTGTATTCTTTTTTGACACAAAATTGTGATCTCTACTTATGCTCCAAAGGCTTATGCATAGTACAATTTGACACACAACAAGATATGGAAAAATTTCTAAACGAAGGGCCATGGTTTTGGAGTAGAACATGGATTTTCATCACCCCATGGTTCCCGAAATTTGATTCTATGAGTGTGGTGGTAACACCAATGTCGATATGGTTGAGGTTACCAAACCTCCCTCTTCCCTTCTTGCACCATCAGGTCTTGGAGGATATTGGAAATACCCTAGGACAATTCAAAAAATGAATATGGACATAACAACAAAAAGTATCTTTACATTTGCTAGAATATGTGTAGTGATGGACCTTGGCAAAGGTATCCCTAATCATATTCTTCTACAATATAAAAGCCTTCAGTGGACACAGGTATTATATTATGAGAATGTGACTTTTCGATTTTGTACCTATTTCAAACAAGACATCTTTAAAACACTTGCCTACAAGATAAAAAGGCTCCAAAAAAAGAAAAAAAATGTGATCCCCAAAACCAAGGGGATGGCATTTTCTCGACATTTTTGAAGATGAAGAATAATAGGCCATGGAAAATACTCCAAATACATATACACAAACATAGCCTGGTAACCAAGAAAATCGAGGACCTGGGGATCAGTCGAGAATAGTGGTTCATAACCAAAGGGGTATGGAATCAGTAAATATCATAGCAATAGTGTTGCAGAAACTAGAAACACCCACTGAAAAGGAATTGGGGGGGCATAAATAGGTCCCATGTATCCAAGAGCTCAGACTCTGTTACACGTTATTTTGTCACCATGACATTTTACTGTCAATATAGGTTCATCATTACCTGTATTGCGCTCCCTTAGAAGTCAAAATCCCTAATGTTCCTAAACCAAGTCTTGGAATTGGAGAAAATCCCATTAAAACCCTCAAAATTCTAACTCCACACTTTTCCTAGCCCTTGCCTACGGATCCATGGATATTTTCTCTATAGCCTGTGGCACATCCCGCACGTTTTGTGTATTAAAACTACGGAACCCCTTAAACAGTCAAATAAAGGAAAAAGTAAGTTCTAGAAGCCCAACAGGACGAATATTCTCCCAACTGAAGGTTTCTAGAAGTGCGTTCAGTTCGAGCTTTATCCTATACTCATGAGCTCTATCCCTTCACTCATGTAGTTTATCCCTTGGTATATGGAGCTCAAATCCCTTCAAGAGAGGAATCCATCCCCCTCTTCATGGAACTGAAACTACCTCCATTTCCCTATAAATTGAGCTCATGTTTCAGTCTCAAGGGTAGATTAGAGACACATATGTGGCAATTGCTGAAGAAAATATTAAGAGAACATACTCTCTATACTAGTAATTTTTTATATGAGAATGATCACACACTCATGTCCATAACTTCATGCTAGTTCGGAGAGAAGAAGGCTTGTCAATCTGAAAGAGGAAGGGTTGTTCAAGACCCCGGAAGAACCTATATAACATCAAGGCGAAAGGTTGTAAGGTTACTTCTTATTATACAAGATAATACAAATGGATACTATTTTCTCATTGAATTATTCATGTATCTATTTGAGTGATTCAATTCTTGGATTCCTTGATCACTGATATAGATTAGTGTTTTCTCAATTATTATATCTTGCAGGTGCATTTAATCCTTTTATCTGTCTTTGATTGCAGGTTTCACATGCTGAAGTGACCTCTTTTGGAGCAACTAGATAGAATATTTCAGCAAGCGTTGGAATTCAGGTAGGGGCATGTCCTCATACTTTGTTATTAATAATTTTGAATCACAAATGATCTAGATAAAATGGTTTGCATTTGGTTGTTTGTTTCTAGATATCCTTAGGATACTAGGGAGATCGTTCTTGTCCGCGAGAAGTATTTATTCGCATAACAGACTCAGACAAAGAATCCCCTCTGAAGGCTAAACAAAATCACTTGGAAATAATAATAGCCACTCCCAAACAAGGAGTCTCGCAAAAAGTGGAGAAAAAGAAAGGAAAAAGGGGGAGCTAAGTGATATTTATCACATTTAGCCCCGGAAAATTTGCGGATTATTTTATATAGTTTATTATTTTATTGTGCATGAGCTCACAAGCTAACATGACCAAATTCTTACCAGCATCTGTAGAATGTAATTTTGTTCCTTGGTTTCAAGTTGAATAAAATTATGATTTTTCCTTTCGAAAATAAATAAATAAATAAATAAAAATATTTATTTTAATAACTCTCGAAATCTCTCCTTTAAACATTAAAATAGGAATATTCTTATTATATTATATCATATAAATTTTTAAAATCTCAATTAGAGGGACCTTGTTGGGCCATTACAATTCAAAACCCTTTCATTTTGGCTTGACCACCCAAGGCCACATTTTCCAAATGTCACACGGCAGGCACTACTCATTACGCCACTTTACAAAAGGATTTCCTCATTACTCTAACTAGTCTAACTGCACAAAAGATTTTATATATAGGGGGCAAAACTCATGGCCTAAATTTCATGGTATTTATTGGTGTAAAAAAATAGAAAATTTACGTTCATACATTAGGTTTTCTTTTCATAAAGGTTAATTACCAACCTCTCACAAATTTTAGGGAAATAGAACATGATATTCATTAATTTAGGGGAAATATAAGATGCCCATTAATTTAGGGAGAAATTTAGGATTAACACCAAATTAGGAGAAGGATAACCTTACTAGTAAATTGAATTTAAATATCACTCTTATTTGCAATATTACTTCAGCGAAAATATAAGATCAAACCAATATTCGCATTAATATAATTGTTGAGTATGTGTTATATTCATTACACAACTACCTCCAAGTGTTGTACATTATGTTGAGTATAGCAGGGGGGTCATAGGTGGGAAAATCACCCCTTGCTCAGGACGTTGGGGGTTTGTGGGTAATGCCACATAAAAAATGGGGTAGTTTTTGTGTTTGTTTTTTATGTTTTCAACAGAGGGTTTTTGTTAAAGCCATTTTGTGGAACATGGTGGTTTTGTAGTTTTAGTCAAGGATATACAATTGTATTCTAAGCCAAGGTAAATGGATTGGTGGTTAATATATATAATGTATTTAAACAAAGTACGTAAAAATATATTGAAAAATCTTGTTGGTTTTCCCGCTTTGAATTTCCATGGTAAATTTTTTGTGCTAATGTGTGTTTTCCATTGCATATTTTCTATTTTCATTATATATATATAAACAATGTACATAAAAATATATTGAAAATTCTTGTTTGTTTTATAGGTTTGGGTTTCCATGGTAAAATCTTTGTATTAATGTGTGTGTTTGTCATTACATATTTTCTATTGTAATTAATAATCTTTTGGTATCAATTTTTTTACAAGGTTAAAACCTATAATAATTTAATTTTAATTTTATATATAATTCCAATTCTACTGTGAAATACTCTAAACTCGAAAAATTATCACCTTTACTTGGGTTTGAATGTAAACATGAATTAGAAGAATTTAACCTGAAAATCTTATACAATGAAATCCGCTTGCTTGTTTCTCAATGAGATGAAAGGAAAACTCTTAAAGCCAACCTCTAAATTATTCTCATTTTAATTTCATGCATTTATCCATATAGAGGAGCATTTAGTTTTATAGCTCAGTCGATAATGAATCTTCACACATCCATGGGCATCCATGGTGTAACAAACAACATAAAACACATAAGAAAAAGAATCATAAAACGCTTATCTGATTAATTTGTAGTTTCCTACAATTGGTGAAGGTGAGCCAATTTCTGCCCATTTGTAGGCTTAGTTAGTTGTTTCAATCACTTGCAACTAACCACCCCCTAGCTACACCATGATATCACAAGGGGAACTTCCACTTAGCAATAGATGGTGGAAAAATGAAGGCAACTCTCCTTCATATTAAGAAATCAACAAAATTTTCCTCCAACCCATTAAGCCAAGAGCCTACACAAATTCACCAGTAGTTTCTCAATTGACTTGCATATCATAAGGGATTCTCTTCACTAACCTAGCAATCAATTACTCACCTTCCCTCTTAGTGCCTCCATGCTTTCTTAGAAAACATAGCCCTCTTTCATGGATTTGATTGAGGACCCTTCTAATTGATTTCTTTGGAGGGGAAATGAATCTAACGGTCCCCTACTATTCTTCAACCAATAAGAACATCTATGGGCACAATTTTTTTACTTGAAAAGCATCCTCAAACCCATTCATGTGCATCCCACACTCTCTACTTGTGAATTTAATACATTATTTATTTTCCCAACACAATATTTCATGGGTTATATGAGAATTTTCTAGATGGTTACTTGCCCATAATTATGCGGGATAGTTTTGGTAAAATTTCCCACTCCTTCCAATAATTATGGGAAGCTTGCAGTTCAACTACAAATTCCTTGATTAACTAACTTATTGGGGAAATGGAAAAGATTGGGTTTTGAATTTCAGCTCAATGAATAAAATTTTAGGCAAGGAAATTTAAACATGTAACACTTCCCCCATTCCCCTCATTAGTTCTCACTCATGGTACAATAGTCTAAGTAGGCACTCCACCCATTCATTCAGTTGTTGGAAATTTTCAATGACATCAATAAAACATATTTACTCTATGTAACACCTTAACAAAATACTCATGCTGGAATATCTCAATGATATGTGTTATAATCATATTTAAAATTTGGGTTCAAAAATTGGGTGTTACACCTTCTCTAATTCAGTCTTGGGAAAGTTGATACCCTAAGTAAAACATCCATAACTCCATTGCTAGAGTTAATACTCCTCATAAATTCATATTATTGGTAAGTTGTTCAACTTAAATACTATTTGTGTTTTCATGAGTCCCTTTAAATACATTATCAATTTTAAGGAGCCTCCCATTTAGAGCTTCTATAATATTAATCTCCATTTTCTCCAACTTTCCATCCATCTTCTATTCCAGTTGTTCCTTATTACTTTCCATATATTCCTTGTTTTCATCCTCCTAGAGGGTGTTAATGTGACAAGATGCATGATATAAGCAAGGAGATGAGACACTTAGCTTGTCAATTGGAAGGCCTACACAAGGCCATAGTCTACATTAGTACCCAGCTGGAATCCAGAATGAAGAAGAATGAAGAGTTGGGAGGGTAAAAAATGTAAGGACCCTATTTATTTAATGCAAGGTGTTGTAGTCAAAGGTTATTTTTTACTTTTTCAAAAAAAAAAAAATATATATATATATATATATATATAGAGAGAGAGAGAGAGAAATATTGGATTTAGGGACTAGGAAATTCTTTATATAACATTTCCTTTTCAAAAGTTTTATTTATATTTTGTATACAATCTAATCTTTCGAGCTGAAAAGCACAACCTTAAACTATATAAAAGTTGGTTTGAAACTTTTATAAATTGGAAATTAAAGCCCACGTAGGTTGGCCTGGATGCTAAGAGCCACCAAGCTTTCCTAGAGGCATATGTTGGCCTGATGGTTGAGATGATCCAGGTTTCCCCTGAAGACCAAGGTGGCCCGGCTGAGCAATAGAGGGTTGACCCTAATTTACAACAGTTGGGCCTGGATGAACGTAAGGTTGGTTCTGTTGCACAAAATATTGTCCCTGAGATGGATAGGTTTTCCCCTGGGGAACATAAGACAATCCTTGTTGAACATGAGGTTGACCAGCAGGACCATAGGGTAATCCTTGTTGGATTGAAGGTTGTCCCTAAAAGGGTTTTCCTTGTGGACCATAGGGTTGTCCCTGTAGGTATGTAAACTGGTTTGGGTAAACCAGCATTTGAGGCGTTTGAACATACAATGGACCACCACGGGGAACGGGCCCATAGTAGTAGATGTGAGTTCCATGCTCATCATAGTAGTGTGGTCAATCAATGGGAGCTTTCATATGCTGAGAACCCTAGGGGAAGTAATTATGTTAATGAATAGCCATCATGTACTGATCGTATGTCAAACCTCTAGGAATCAGATTCGAGGTGATAAGCGCACTACCAGTAGGTTTATGGACTCCCGATACGTGAGGTTGTGATCCACTCACGACGGGCCCAATGGATATCGTGGAAGTAATGGGAGTCGTCCCACGAACAGCAGAAGATGGTGGTAATGACAAAATCACACTAACAGTAGGAGCGGATGAAGCCACACAAACAGTGGGCTTGGTTGGGACAGACGTAACGATCATCAATGTAATTGGAGTCGAGGGGGATGGACCTGATACAAATGACCCCTCCAAGGGAGCCAATTTACCTTACCATATCGGATTCTGATACAAAGATGTAGCACTAGAATTCATCTGCCTCAATGAACGATAACTAGCCAAGAGAGTGGAAGGCTGTGAGGAAAGTTGACCTGAGACATAAGGAAAATTCTCTGGAGGGAACTGATATTCTCCAGTAGCAACATAATTTTCTTCACTTATGATGGGACTCGTGGCATCCATGTCGGACGAAGACATGTTTTCGGTGAAAAGGTGACGAGCAATGGCAAGTAAAGCACATGTTAATGGTGATTCAAGCGGTTCTGAGGCAAGCGCTTCTAAGGGTAAAGGAGGATCCTCTTCTTCCTAAAATGACAGCAAACATTCGGAGGTTTCCAATTTATATCAAATGGTTCCTCAGGAGGAGATCGAGTGGAAAGAGGTTGAACACTTAGAATAATAGAACGCCAATAACCTAAAGTCCTAGCAAACTAAGATGTCTCCGAAGAAAATTCGAGAGAAGGATCTTCACTACGAGGTAATGAAGGGGATGACAAAACTGGTGGTTGTGCCACCATGACTTTGTCTCAAAAACAGGACAGAAAAGAGATGACCAATTTGAGGCTTCAAGACCAATCACTGAGGAATTACTTAATAAAAATCCAAGAAAATAACTTTAATGGGTGTGTGATCGTAGGTAATCAATTTTATGACACTGAAACAAAATTTTTCCTTTTCATAGTTTAAGAGTCAAGAAAAGCGAAAAAGGTGACTCTAGTCACTTTCAAGTTGGTCAAGCTTGAAAGGACAAGTGCTCGATGATATTTTCAATTTTTAGGGAGTCAAGGAAAGATCAAAATGACTACTCAAGAAATCTAAGAAAGAGGGTGTACCAAGCTCCCATGAACTGCAAGATACACCTTGTTGATCAAATGAAACAGAAATTACCAAGGACTTATCGTACGTGTAGGAAGTCTCTCGGAATGTTGTGTTTGGTGTATCACGGTTACAGGGCCGCAAAATCAGATTCCTATGGATAAAGGATTGCAACCTATGATGGTCTCTCATTATATACTCAACGGTATGGGGAGCACAAGTCTGTATTAGTGTTGTCTAATGCCAACTACTAGGTTTAACAACATCGGAACACGTCACTAGCCTAGACCTCTAAATATGTGAGCGTTTAGTTTCAATGCTTCCTTAGGTTGATTGAGTTCATTTTAAAGTTGATATTGAAATTATGTTGCAGTTTTAAGGCCTTACCGAATGTAATCTTGAATCTCTAATGAAAAACTACATGCGAAAGAAAATCATTCCAATTCGATGAACAGCTAGCTAAGAGAAGGATGGAATGTTCAAAATGAAGCAGCAAGCAATCGAAATGCAAGAATAGCTTTCCTTAATGTTCCTAAGACAACCAAAGCAGAAAACGAAAGGATCTTCTTTTGTTTTTCACTTTTTAATGAGAAAGCTACTAATGCAAAAGACTATGTTTCATTTTAAAACCAAGAGAAATAATGCAAATTTTGTTCTTTTAGATGAATGAGAAGAAAAATGGAATGTTTCACTAAAAGGACAAAATGAATACTACTTTCGAGCCACTCGAACGAAATGATCAAAGACAAAGGTACCAATCCAATGCGAATCTAAAACACACTCAAACGAAGATGCATTCCTTCAAGCAAAAGGAGGACTTTCAAATCGACTCAATGAGCAATGTAATCTATGCTCAGGGTGACAGATGAAAGGTCAAACGGACACCAAGATGACAAATCAACAACCCAAAAACACAAAGAATCAAGAGAAAAGACCAAACAATCAGTCCACAAGATGAAAAAACAAAAGACTAGACTGACTCATATACAACTCATAAGCTCAGTGAAGAGGTGGCCGAACAAGCGATGGAAGACACCTAGAAACCCTAGGATGATGAACCACACTGATTAGATAAGAGACAATCAACTGACAAGAATGAGACAGGGAAGTTAAAAATAGTCCAAATGGACTAATCCAGGAGGGAAAAACCAATCCAGAGGCAATATGCACTGCAAAACTCAGGGAAAAGGAAATCATCCCAACCTATAGGATTCGGTGCGTTGTTCAGCTGTAATCCGCACTGAGCAGGGGAAATCGCACCTATAAAATAGGAAACCCGCGTTGATTATCAAGGAAACAATAGCACCAAGCTAGAAAACTAAGGAAAGGAGAAATTGTTGCTGAAGAAAAATCCAGGCTTAACACTCTGAGGCTAAGAGTGATGGTTGGAAACAGTCAGATAAGAAAAAAAAAGCAGAAAAGAGGCAAAACAGCCAAAGTCAAACAAACAAGCAAAACATTAGATGAACAATGAGAGACAACAAACACACTGATGTTCCCCAGTATGGTCGCCAACTTGTTGAACAGGAAAATCCCCTCTGCAGACAGAGGCGATCCCTCTAGCCCTAGGAAGGGTCTAGCAACAAGGGAACATGTTGGCCTTTTGGACTCCTAGCTTATAAATGAAAGATGAACTGGGATAGAGACCCTACCTCGGTCCAACGCTTTGTTGTGGCTTGCAGCAGCGATCCTCCAATCTTTGTCTTCGTACGTCATAGTCCTTCAGTGATGATATCTGTGTACCTGCACAAAGATCAAGTGAATGATGACAGCATATGAGAAAATAATTTCATTTAGAGTTATTCGATTGGTCAAGGAGAATCAAACATTTTTCATATAATTAAACACAAAATTGGACCCAAAAAACCAGTCATGTATTAATGATAGATAAAATAAATTTACAACCTTAATGCCTTGACGTCGCAAGCATCCTTTGATGGGTTCAGTCGGGCGCGTCTCAAGCATTCGTTCGGGATCGGGTTCGATGAGGCAATGGGCCTCAAATCTCTCTCAACAATGGATTCCTCTCTGCCTTATTCTACACACCAGCTATAATAATGATTATTCAGCTAGATGATTCAATGTGAGAAGGAAGTATTTATAGGAGAGGAGGAGGTGGTTTGGGATCCCTCATAAGGTGGAGGAGAGGTTTATCCCTTTGGGGAGTTGCACAATTCTAGGAAACAAGAAGCCAAAGAGAGGACTTCGACATTATTCAATTGAAAAAACCATGACGACTCCACTCACGAAGTTGTTAAACATGGAAACTTTGTTTCTATTTTAAAAAAATTTCCAAAAACAGCTTGGCGTGAGTGCCCTTCTGAGACAAACCATCGATGAGCGCGGGGCTCAGTGTTAATTTCTCCATGGGTGCAAGGCCATAACTTCCTGCCAGTGCAGACCCAAAATCACATGTTTTTGAAGGTTTGCTTGAGGAATGATCAACAAAGGAAATGCTCTTGACATGCTAAGGGATGCAATGACACTTATAGCAAGGTATGACAATACACAGATGTCACTGAAATGGTCCTCCAATGTTCGAGATGTGGATTGCAAGGACGGTGACAAAATATTGTGTAACACTTATTCCTTTCTTTCTTTTTCATTTTCCCTTGCATGCATATTATTGTCCCTTCATCTTCCTTTTCTCCTATTTTCCTTTATTCCTTGTATTAAATTGCATTTTTCATTTTCCAATGTCAATGCCAATTTCCATAACCAATAATAAACCATAAGTGATTCTCAATTTAATATTATTCCCCTCCATTCAACTTGGAATACATGTCCCATGACCTTGGTTTTATTTTATTTACATGGAAACTTAACCTGAGGTTGTTACAAATAGTTACAGTGAATACATGTAAGTTTTGTTCAAAGACATCTTAATAGGCTCTCCACTGCTTCTGCACTTCCATTCTTAATCTAAATCACTCATACTTTCATCTTAGAGTTTTAAATTCAGATTTTGTTAAAGGGAACAAGTTATAAACCCTAGCCTCTTATCAATTCTCCTTTCCAACAAAATAATTAAAGTCTTGCTAATATAAGGCCAATATGGGCATAAAGATTCATCTCCAAGGCCAAGTTCAGATACACAAGGGAATACATCACCTCTGGGCGCATTTTAATAAATTTTAACAATATGTTAAAATTTTTTAAATAGTTTTGTTGATGTCCTAGGAACTGGTTCCCACTTA